>MCFC01000001.1:0-1200000 GCA_002105065.1 Naematelia encephala
CATAGCGAGCTCCCTTAGCTGTAGCGAAGATGTTGCCAACGAACAGCACTGCGAAACGTCAACGGCGCGGAGTCGCTGTGGGCAGCGCTTACAGGCCACAGATAGTGCCGCTGCGATCAGCAGGGCAGGTCGAGGCACACGAGTGTCCCAGTCCAAAAACCTCCCGATCGAGAGGGCCAGTATGCAATAGAGAGCAGCTGGGCAAAATCAGCGAGCTTGTCAGACGTTTTGAAACCTACCTGGCGGTATGTTTAGCAGTTGACTGTTAGCTGTCGACGTCAAACCAAAGCCAGCGATAACGGTGGGCAACCTGTGAGAGATCAGTGTTGCGGGAGGACTTCACCGGGACTCCGACTCACCAGAAAGACAAGCCAGTGACCCCGCTGGCAAAGAGCATCTGGATAAGAGCAAAGCCGTCTATGCATCATCAGATTTGCGGTTGGAAGAGCCTGAAGACGGACAAAGTATCGGTGACTTCAGCTCCTTCTTTATCGCTCCCCAATCAAAGTTGAGATCGGTGGAGCGAGCAGAATTCGGCGGCAGGCGCGCAGCAAAGAATGTTCCCTCCTCCGGTGTGAGGAACTGACGGCGTGAGGGCGGTGAGTCGGGCCAGTCAGGGAGGAAAAGGAAGATGAGAAGCGTAACGACGAAGCCCAAGAGACCCAGGATAAGATAGCACCATCTCCATCCGGAGAGGCCGCCCTTGCCATCGATATAGGCTACGCACATCAGCGCATCACTTTATGGGATGGTCATGCTTGGACTCGCCTAGACCGAAAGCGAGTAGAGCATCGATGATACCACTGAATTGTCCAAGCAGGCCTAAAGCAGACATGCGAATGGCAATCTCGTCTCGGCGGCGTCAGTTTGGTAGCCGGTCTATTGAGAGTAGCTTACCTGGACGATACCAGCAAGCGAGTCTGTCGCGAATGAGCTTGTATAGCATGGCGGGACTACACCTACTGGTACAGGATTCCCGGGTAAAGTCCTGCCTCGAATGCCCCTAAGAGAGCACGGCATGCGAATAAACCGCCCATACTTTTCACCGCAGCTGTGCAGGCTACCACGATTGACCAGGAGCCCATGATGCGTACAAAGTGTAACTGAGGATGGTCAGTGGGTCTCGCTGCTTCCAGCTCGTGTGCACTTACCCTTGGTGTTGACCACTTGATTATGAGGTTGGATGGAATCTCAAATATGAAGAAGAAGACTGTGAATATGGTCGACATGTCTGCCCACTGGTCTGTGGAGATGTCGAGCTCTTTGAGGACGTTGGTGCTCTTGCCACTGTTCATGACTTTTACGTACTGGCGGAGGTCAGCCAGCCGGCTACATGGCGAGAAACTTACAGAAACAACATTCCCGTCCATATTCTTAACGAGGTAGGCCAGAATCAGGAGAGGCAGAAGGTGCCAGTCAACGCGGCGCTTGAGCTTTTCGCCGGCCTCGTAGGTGAACTGTCTTCTGGCCTCGAGGTCAGGATCCTGGACCAGGTCTCCAGCGACGCCATTCAGCTCTGGCGTGTTTTCAAGACCTGAAAGGCCTCCCAATCCACCCAAGTTTTTCTCCCCATCGATGTCGGGCGTGTTGCTGAGGTTATCTTTGCCCAGAGTTTGAGTAGTCATCCTGCGCGGCCGTCTGGGCCGTCAATCGGTCAGCCATTTCGTCCCATATAATCTTTTTCTGACATGTCGCGGGTATGGTGAACGGAAATGGCGATGCATTTCGCCATTCATGTATGAATGGTCACGCATTGCCAAGACGAGCTGCGCCCTTAGGCCAGTTTGAATTTCCCCTGGCCAAGCAGCTCATTTCATAGGGTATGTCTTATATCCGCGGCAAGATTTCGCGATGTCGCCACTCATATCATCGATGGTGTCAATTGCGCAGTGAGTGATTTCGGAGAGGATTGCGGACCGACGGCAGGCGGGGCCTTCCACGACGAATACGTGTAGAAAACCACATCATCAACAAATTGAAGGGTGCGGGGAACTCCGGTGATCACCTACCATCCCTTAAGGGAAAGCGTGCTGTGTCATCAGGCGGCTCGCTATGAGATCAAGGAACATTTGACATGTCTTTGGATTGAGCCCAGTCTGACGATACTGGATAAAGACATTCTGCAGGTCACTCATTCGCTGGCGCGGCCCTATGTGACTAAGGAATACCCAATGTCTTGTGGTCGAGAAACTACGGAACAGAGATTACGCGGATGACGGGAGGCAACTCCGGAGAATGAAACTCACGGCCGGATCTCGGGTCAAATATCGAAGGCCTACTTATCAGTTGCGATAGCGTTCTGCGCATGAATCATTCTCATTCAGTGACGTTCCGATGTCGATCCCTCCCTCGCTTGCGTCTCTCCCTCCAGTACTCTCCTATCCATCATGTGAATTTCTAGGTCCTGTTCTGCCTGTCGCTATCCATGAGAACAGGGGAGATATAACGACCCAAGGGATTCCCGGTCATACGGATTTCACAATCACTCTGTGCAAGGAGGGTGACGAGGTATGTTTTGGGATCATGTTCCTCTTCTCAAGAAATACTCAGCATGGTGACCGACAGACGCGCGTATTTTCACAGACTCTTGCTGACAGAGTCCGAAACCACTAGGAAACGCTTGTTGTACTAGACTACGGCAGAGTAGTCTCTGGTGTGCCCAAGTTCCAGGTGGAGGCTGTCGAACAGGCGTCGGGCAACGCTGCAATTGAGCTGCTAGTAGCTTACTCTGAAGGGCTGCAAGCGGTTTACCTTGACGATGGAGGTAAGTATTCCTCGATCATTTCGACTGCAAGCTGACGGGCGATCCACTCCAGACGGTCCTTTTCCTTACACAGCGGGTGCAAATACTATCCGTGCCGTGCCATACAACCTAACAGCAATCGGTCCAGTCGAGGATTTCTTCATGCAAGGTGGACAAAGGTGGCAGGCAATCAAATTGAAATCGCCTGGGAAAGTGACACTCAGCGGAGTTGGATTTAGGCCGACGGCAAGTCTACTCTAAAGTGAGATGAGTTCCGTTGACCGTCAGCGGTCCAGGCATTTCATACCGATGTGTCGAACCTTCCTGGCTATTTTAGATGCTCTGATGGTTTCCTTAACGACATCTGGGAATGTGGGAGTTGGTCGGGTCAGATCAACCAGATCCCAGCTCGCATAAACAGTGAGAGACCGAGAGTTTTGTTCAGGCGATATTGCCGCTGACTTGATGACAAGCTCCATCCTTCCAGCCAACCATCCTCGGTACGATTGTCGACTCCCAACGCCCATCTCAATATTACCATGGTTCAACCTTCGATGATTACCGATTGAGCTGCACGGCGAAGATTCTATCAGGAGGTCTAATTTTCTCCATTCGTAATTCTACAGGATTCGGTCTTCAAGTTCAATTCCTGGCAAGTGCCTTGGGGGTGGGAAGTGCTCCAGTTGCATCTTCTATGAGGAGCAATGATCTCAGCATCGGTCCAAATGACTCTGTGGTAAAGGTCTTTTGGGGAATGTACGACCAACCTCAGATTACCTTGTACCCTATCTTACTGGGTCAGAAGAAGCTTGAGAACAAGCTGGAGCTCGACAGGTGGTATAGATTTGATCTCAGCGTACAGGGCGGTGAAGATATCATAGTGAAGATTGACGGAATTCAGGTGGCAGAGTTGCCTCAAGGCAAAGGCATTGGCAAGCAGGAGGACGGGCTAGATCGACAGGTTCGTTCGTGTAGGCTCCTTGAATCTATGTCCCGGAAGCCTGGCTGAAAGCCTCTATAGATCGACACACCTAGAGGCTCGTTCGGCTTTGGCGTTGGTAAACATCATGTAGCTATCTTCAAAAACCTCATAGCCCGAAGTGTTCCATCCGAAGAAATAATCTACAGCAACTCCCTTTGCAACAATTCCGTCTTGACCGATTTTTGCGTCTCGACAAATCCCGTTGCTGTGGTGTATGATGGTGCCAAAAGGGACAGAGCTGTTTGGTTAGGTGACACAGTCACGCAGAGTCTAGCGTTGTATCATACAACACACTCGCTAGAGTATATGGAAGGGTCCATTGACACGTGAGTGAAACCCATGGGTACCACGGGTCCTAACCTCCCGTTAGTGTCCTTCTTCGACAAAACTCCAAGGGCTTCTTTCCGCACAAGACCCTGCCTGGTCTGCCAATGTTTGATATCGAGTCCGATAAGGAACCCGCATATCTTTATGAAAATTACGCGGGTTCCTTCTCCCTTTACATCGTCCGCGTCGTCTGGGAATACTGGTGGCATACAGGCGACCTCGTTTGCCTTAGGAAATGGTACCCCTGCGTCAAAAAGGTTCTGGCTGCTATTTCCAATTTTGTGGACGACAGAGGCCTGCTTGTATTGTCTGGACCTATGGGTGTCGATTCTGGCAAGTGAACGATTCGCCCTCGTATGGCTTGTCACTAATCATGTGCCTCGTAGACTATTACAATACACCAAGAACTGGTGCCAGCATCAAACAGAATTCTCTATATGTGATTGCTCTTGATCGAGCATCCCAAATGGCAAGAAGCCTGAGTCTGTACGAGGATTCTGAAGCCTACCTGAAGTCGAAACATCCGCTAGTCGAAGCGTGCAACACACATCTTTGGAACAGCCAGACGGGCTCATTCGATTCGGCAGAATCGATGCGAGGCGAGCTTTCAGAGGACGGAAATGCATTTGCCATTCTCTCTGGCATATGTCCACCTGACAAAGCATCCCAGGTCATAAAAACGTTGCGACAGCTATATACTCCAAATGGAGTACTTTCCTTCCCTCTTCGGTCGCGCGCTATGGCGAAACCTGTTGTCTCTCCGATCATGAACTCTTGGCATATGCAGGCTTGTCTAGAACTGGATGGAGCAGAAAATGATTTTGGCAAGGACGCGAGAAAGATCCTCGAGATGTGCTGGAGCCCGATGGTGGATAAGAAGAGCCCTTGGTATTCTGGAGCCTTTTGGGAGTTCTCTAGTGAGTACGATGTCATCATATCGACCTGATCACTGACCACCCACATTTTCTACACTCAGCTCCAGACGGCGTGCCTTTCATGGATAAGTTCTGCTCTCTCGCACACCCTTTCTCTGCTCAGCCGGTCCAACAAATCGTCGCGTATGTGCTTGGCGCTCGACCCACTTCTCCTGGTTGGGGTACATTCATCATTTCACCTCTGCTCAACTTTTGTGCAAAGATTGAATGGGCTCAAGGACGCGTCCCAACACCACATGGAGCCATTTTGGTCGCATGGAGGAGATCCGAACAGTCTGTGTTCGAGGTAGATATCACAGTACCGGTGGGTATTCAGGGTGTCTTTGAACTCAAGAGTGAAGGTGGAGCACTGGTTACGCTTTCTGGGGGAGCCACGTCGATAGTCCTGCTAGCTGGTCGGACTTACTCCATACAAGCTGTCTTGTAGCGCAATCTTGTGAACATCTGCAACTCTCGATTAACATGTCCTTGGGCTCTTGTGCGAAGCATTACGAGGGCACACATAACTTTCTGGTTTCCGATCCACTTATCACAGAACAAAAGGTTTTGCTGCTCTGGATGTATGATACTTCAGGCCATCTCTCTGGCTGCTGCCAACATGCAGAACAATCATGCATCCTCAACGTATTCATGTGGCATGCATGTCCGATGAGAAGCCACGTCGTATCTTGCAGTCTAACATCTACTTTAGCAACAATTACCCATAGAAACCGTTGTCACAATCCAGCCGGTGGCCCTCTTGCGTTTGAACAGCTCTTAACTGGTAGGCCTGGTCGTTATTCTAGGGTCGTGGACCTCCACGTCCGCGATCATATTTCCTTCTTTGCCCTCGTCCCGTCTAACCTTAGCGACCCTTCTGGTCTCCTTCTCTGACGTGTAAGCAATTTTCCAAATGAAAAGAATGGCAAAAACGGTGCAGCCGAGGAAAACGTTGCAGACGATGAAAGGAATTCGATCTAAGAGAAGGTCATCAGATCGCATCACGTCTCCATGTGACGACTTACAAGAAGGGGCATACTGCGACCTGAATATCTGTGGGGAAAAGATGCCAGCTAATTGCCCAATGGAGTTTTGAAATGCGAACGCAAAAGCGGCGTAGGAGCTCCCTTTAACGGTCTGTGATCTCCAGGGATAGATCATGGATTGGAACACGGCAGAAGGAATGCCGAATAGCAAGATAAGAGCCATAAGGGGACCCTTTGAGGTTGGTGGAAGGACCGTAAGTCCCGCGAATAGGCCAATCATCATAATCATAGCAGCCAACTGGAAGACTGGTCGGGGAATGCGGTACTGTCGGTCTACGTAGTAAGACGAGACAGCGGCCGCAATGATGTAAATAGCGGCGGGGGGGATGTTGAGTAGCTGGGAGTTGGCAGTAGAGGTGAAGCCGAAGCCAGCGATGATGGTAGCTTCAGAAAAATCACGAATCAGCTCGTTACGATGTGTTGGCAGATAAGGGTCAGTAATATTACTCACGTAGCCACCATGAATATCCCGCGGTACCAGTCTGCTCGAAAAGCATGGCCATACCAAAGCCCCAGGTCAACGGATCTTTTAGTGCGCCCTTTATTTCGGGCCAGGAAAAATTTGGGTCTGTCGACCTGGCCGCGTTCGGTGGCAGTCGAGCAGCGAGGTAAGCGGCCTCTTCGGGGGTGAACCATTGACGGACTGTTTGATCAGGGTAATCAGGGTGAAGGAAAAAGATTGCAGCGCAAAGCGGAAAGCCGAGGAGTCCAAGAATGATGAAACACCACTGCCAACCGGAAAGTCCACCGCGCTGCTGGGTTCAGAAAACGTCGTAGTGATCTGACAGACATTGGTGACTCACACCGTCAATGTACTGAACTCCGTATGCCAACAAAGCGTCTAGGATTCCACTGAATTGGCCAAGCATGGAGATGCAAGCCATTCGAAGCGCGAGCTCATCAGGCTACAGTAACTTAGTCAAATGGGTTGAAGCCATAGAAGAGGATCACACACTCGATACCACATGGTGAGTTGGACTAAAATCCCTGGAAACATACCCGCGGTCGCCATGCCGATAAAGAACCGCGCCTATCGGAGTTGGTCAATTGGAGGTCCGGACGGGTAGTGATATAGGGTAGAGCGCGTTGACTCACCGTCAAGATCCCTGCCTTGTTCTTGCAAGCCGCCATGCAGCATTCGGTCACACTCCACACAAAAATGATTCGGCAAAAATGAAGGCGCGGAGTAGACCACTTGAGGATCATGTTTGACGGGATATCGAAAACAAGGAAGGGGACCTGAGGGATTGCAGGAGTCAGCCATACGTCACAATGAAATCGTACTCACCGTTGCTACGGTGGACAGGTAGCTCCAATCATTAGCCGTCATGTGTAGTTGCTTCAAAACATTCGTAGGTTGGCCCGAATTCATAACTTTCATGTAAGATAGGATGTTTCCGTCCACATTCTTGAGGAGATAGGCAAGCATCAAGAGGGGAATCAGGTGGAGGTCGACCTATAGAAAAGTAAGCTGCGATTCCAGTGGCCAGACTAGATGCTGACCCTTCTCAGTAGCTTCTGCGTCTCCTTATAGGTAAAATTATAGTTTACAGCCTCAGTCTCGTGTTCTCCTACGACAGTGGCCCCATATGTGACCTTCGGCTCGACATCAACGACATCTGCGGTAGTTCCAAGTTGCTTCTCGTTATCATCGACGAGTGCGTCGACTGTGGGGACGGACATGCTCGGCTGAGATGAGTCGGACTTCCAAGAAGCGTGGGAAATTCGAGGCTTAATAAAGACTGTATGAAGCAGTCTGATCGAAGGATACCTTAGGCCAACAATGGTATCTATATAGTAAATGGGAAATGGACAGTGTTGTGGCTTATCTTTCTTGTGCTGTTCCGAGACCCTTCCGTTCGCGGTACTCTGTCAGAGTTTGACTTCACGGGATGTTCCGTGTTCACTGCTGCAGGCTTATCGAGCGGTCAGGGAGATAAGAAAGAAAGGAAATAAATAGATCCTTTCGGACAACGGGTCATTCTTGCTCCGGGCACCTGAACTGAGGTGTCAAACAAGACACCTTTATGACCGAGTTGTTCGTGATCAACCAACCCGGTCATAGGTCTAGAGCCAGTTTGGGCACTAGAATTGCGACGAAAAGACTACAAGTGAATCGGTAGAAAGAAAGCCCATATGAGATTCACGGTGGCATGCAGTGCGTCGCTGAATCTAACTGAATTGTAGCGGTTCAAACACAAACCGAGATATCACCATATCTTCCGCGAGCGGACGGCTCTCATCCGTTTACCAGTAATCGGCCGATTGGTCTTTCGAGTATGATGGTTTTGAAAGATTCACCTGCGAACCACCTCTTGGCAGCAGGACTCGTATTTATTACCCAGTCTACCCAATCTAACGTTGGTACTCATGACGTCCCTCGAAGATTTCGCTTCATGCGACCTTCATACTCTGCTGGATAAACTTTCCGGAGATGAGAAGATTTCCTTACTGGCGGTGAGTTTCGAGCCTATGACATGGTCGTACAAGTGTGGTCAGCCTGATATTAATCGCACAAAGGGTCCCGATTGGTGGACGACGAATGCTATACCTAGGTTGGGCGTACCCAGTATCAAGTGTTCGGACGGTCCGGTGAGCTGCTTGAATTCGAGTCTATATGATTCAGTGCTGATTTCCATCTTCTAGAACGGTGTCCGGGGTTCTTCTCACTTTCTCCCTACTCCTGCCAATTGCATCCCCTGTGCTACGGCTTTAGGAGCGACTTTTGATGTCGATCTTATCCACCGCATCGGAGGTCTGTTAGCCAGGGATGCCAAAGCGAAAGGGTCAAGTTTGTTGCTAGGACCGACAGTAAATCTTCAGAGGAACCCTCTGAACGGCCGGGTGAGTATAATCGCTTCAAAATGGCCAGCACTGAGCAAGTCTATCCATCAGGCCTTTGAATCGTTCTCCGAAGACCCATATCTTTCGGGGATGATTGCATCGGCGTACATCAATGGTCTGCAAGAAGAAGGTGTCGGTGCTGTCATCAAGCACCTAGTTTGTAACGATATGGAACACGAGAGATTCAGCGTATCAGCTGAGGTGCAAGAGAGGCCTCTGAGGGAAATCTATCTTTACGTGAGCTGCAGATGGGAGGCAGAGGCAATCATCGTGGAGGCTGATCCTAGAATGCGGTCAGCCCTTCATGCTGGCTGAGAAGTACTCAAAACCTTGGGGAGTCATGACAGCATACGGTCGGCTCAATGGAGTTCATTGTAGGGCGGCGTGCTTGGACATGAGTGCGAGACTAATAGTCGATTGAACACCTTCAGGCTCAGAAGACAAAAATTTGCTACAAGGAATACTTCGAGATGAATGGGGGTTTGACGGCATGTGAGTGAGAAAGCAGCGGGCGACTATGAACATTAACGTTTCCCTGTTTTGCCGTGACAGGGTCATGTCAGACTGGTCAGTATGGTCCCCTGCTTTATTGTGGTCCTCTGACGGAATATCTATACTCTATCAGGACCGGCACATACTCGACCGATCTAGCCATCCACGCTGGTCTTGATTTGGAAATGTGGGTGAACATGGTATGGAGTTCACTCTCACTCATTCTCTGTGACAGGCCTGGGCCACCCAGATTCCGTGGATTGCAGGTCAAACATCTCATCAACGCTAAAAAGATCTCGGAGAAGGCATTGGATGCTAGAGCTTATGCAATGTTGCAAGTGAGTACTCCTATTACATGACGTATTGCTCCCCTTAGCTTTGCCTCAGGTTGCTCAAAGAGCGGTTCGTGCTTCGATTGATACTGTCCGCAATAACCGTGCACCAGAGCGAGGAAGAGATACACCGGAAGATCGGGCCTTGAACCGAGAGAGTGCTGCGAAGGCGATCGTCTTGTTGAAAAATACTAACAGCGTACTTCCTCTGGATATCAAATCCAGTAACCTGAAGCGAGTAGCAATAATCGGTCCCAACGCAAAGTCAAGGACTGTCAGCGGAGGTGGGAGCGCCTACTTGACAAGTGCATACGTCATAACGTCTTGGGATGCTCTTCGGGGTGAGCTAGAGCAGAATGGTATCGAGGTGGCTTATGCCCCCGGCTGCTACGGTGAGTACTCGACGTTGGTCAGGTAGCTAGCTCATCGAGCTTTTGAAGGTCATCGTTATCTGCCCATGCTCGACGGTTGGATCAAGGCCGAGGATGGGTCAAACGGATGGACTGCTAGGTTCTACAATGAGCATTTCGACAAAGCTCCTGAGGCGGTCTCAACATTAGTTCTGCCGGGGACGCGGCTGCGTATCAACGATAGCAAGCCTGAAGGTAAGACAGGGCATAAATATCATGGATTGTGTGGCTGACTGTCACATTACAGGCCTTGCAGATGACTTCTACCTTGAAGTCTCTGGCTTCATTCTCGCCGAATCTACCGGGCCATACGAATTTGGTCTCTCCTTGGTCGGACGAGCTCAACTGTTTATTGACGGGGAGATGGTCATTGACAATGGGATGGATACCCCTCAGACTCCGGGTGACTCCTTCTACGGTGCGTAAATGGGAGATGGGACATGAATCATTCTGACATTGCCCTCCGACACAGGGCTTGGAACTGTCGAAGAGGTCGGAGTAAGTTCGACGCCATGGCTACGCAACTGCTGGACTGATCAACGAACCTAGGTCTACGATTTAGTGCAAGGCCGAACCTACCATCTGACTGTCCGCTACACCAACTACTTCCCTCCTATGGATAGCGCAGCAGTCGGAACGTCAGGACAACCTGCTTTGGTCATGGCAGCTCTTCGGGTTGGGGGAGCGCCAAAACTTGAGAGTAAAGAACTGGCGATTGAGGATGCAGTTCAACTGGCGAAGAAGTCTGATGCTGTCTTCTGCTTCACTGGCGGGAACATGGATTGGGAGGCAGAAGGTGCTGATAGGAAGGGGTTGGGATTGCCCGGCTTGACGGATCAATTAGTGGAGGCTTTGCTCGAAGTCAAGCCCGATACCATTATTTGTAATCAATCGGTGGGTCAAGTTGGGCAAGAGTGCACGGTACCCTCCTAACGTGACCTCCTCAGGGCTCCGTGTTCGCTTTCCCCTGGGCCGACAAAGCCACAACACTACTTCAAAGCTGGTTTGGGGGTAACGAGACAGGTCAGTGGATATATCATGCTTCGCATCGGAACTTGTTTGACGATTCCTCGTCAGGCAATGGTATAGCGGACGTTGTTTTTGGCAGAGTCAATCCATCCGGTAGACTGCCTTTGACTATTCCCAAGCGGATACAGGACTGCAGTGCATATCTGAACTGGCAGGCTGAAAACAAGAAGGTTCTTTATGGGGAAGGTCTATTCGTGAGTCTCTCTGATTGATTCCTACGCCCGATACTCATTCTACACTTATCGCGTCGTTCCTAGGTGGGCTACCGTGGCTACGACGCACTTTGGCGAGAGCCTGCATTCGCTTTCGGTCATGGGTTAAGCTACAGCACTTTTGGTGAGATACTAAATACTGGCCCAATAACCCTCCATTTGCTCATTGTAAATGATTGCAGAATGGTCGTCAATGACTGCCACTCCAGTCCACACGGACGACGCTGTATCGCTCCTTGTCGACGTCTCAATACAAGTAAGGAACACTGGTCAGGCTGGGGGTGCCGAGGTTGTGCAGATTTACATCCGAGACGATGTCTGCTCTCTGAAAAGGCCCGAAAAGGAGCTTAAAGGGTTTGCCAAAGTCTACTTGGCCGTGGGCGAAACCAAGACGGTCCATGTTCTCCTTGATAAAGGTGCATTTTCGTTCTACGATGATGGGGCACAGTGCTGGGTGGTGGAGCGCGGGTCTTTTGACGTGTTAGCTTGCAAGTCGTCCAGTAAAAGTGACCTTGTTTTGACTGCTCGGGTTGAGCTGCCTACCACCTTTCATTGGAAGGGAGTTTGATACTTTGCAACGCTTTCAAAACAGCCTCATGCATATCGCCCAATGCATCATTATAGCAAGTCTAGAGCTTGAGGGAGTAACATTCACCTCCAAATGCCGACAACGGACGGCCGTGCTCCAGGTAGCCTCTAGTGCCAAGCCGCTCACGAGATTATGAGATCCCTTCAAGACCGTCCTTCCAGTCGTCACTCAGTCGACTACGGATCTTTTTCTTCCCTTTACTCTACCTTGTCTAATAACTCGTTTTTTCGCCTATCAGTTTTGTAAACAGCCCGGATACCGAAGGCAGGGCGAAGAAGGTAACGTGAGAGCTGGCACGGCTTTCAGGCCGAGAGGCACATGACGGCTGGCGGTCTTTAGGGGAGGTACTCATTACTCTGGAGTTGGAAACGATGAACCAATGGTGTCACCAAATACTTTTCCCTGAATCAAGAAAAGAATCAGCAACTGTCAGCCTCCGTCAGTTGGGGGCGTCTAGGACAACACGAACGCGACGGACGAGTTGCGGGCTTCAAGACTGCAGTGCCTCCAGCTATGCCGCGACGAAGAAGAGGACGTTAGCAGTCTCAGTCTCGGCCTTGGTGACGCTGTGATCTGACGAAGCCGAGCCCGGCCTTGTAGCAGCCCAAGTCGCATTTGACAGCCCTCGGGCTTCTTTTCACGTTCCCACTCGTCCGCACTGCCGCTCTCCAACGTTACTCCGAACCACAACCAGAGCAAACAGAACATCGATAACAACCAGAGCAGCCGAGCAATCAAAACAACCAGAGCAACCAGAGCGGGGTGTGAATCTGCATAAAGTCTCAGCCTTTGATCTGATACATGGAATACCTACATCTACAGGCGGAGGTGTGGTGGTGTCTTTGTCCTCAAACGAGGTTTGTTCTTCTCTGACCAGAGCAACCAGAGCAACCAGAGCAAGATCCTGTAGTCAGAGGGTTCATCCCGCCAGGCTCAAAACTCCTCATCAATCTTCACTCCCACTAGCAACCGCAATTGCAAATCTCAGGCCATCAGCATGTCATCTTCTTCTAAGTCCTCGGCACACTCCCTGCTACCCTCTCACCGCCTCTCGAGGGGCGAAATGCGGTGCTAGACGCCCTGTACCGCTGCATCCTCGCCCTTGACACCAATGACCTTGACCGCCTGAGCTCTGTCTTCACCACCAACGCCAAATTATCCCTCAACAAGTTTGTCGTGGACGGCCTCAACTCTGCCCTTGCTCAGCACTACCGCCCAGGTGCCAGCAGCGCCGAGGCAGGCAATTTCCCGTGCTTGTTGACCGGAGCCCTGTACAGGATGAACCTGGTCAAGGAGGACTTGGGTCTATGGAAGATCAAGGTCTTTGACATGAAGTCTGTCCGGCGCGAGGGGCAACCGTACCGTCGTGGTCTCCTAAACCATTTTATGTCACGCGTGGCCCATGAGTAAGCTGAAGGACTCGAGAATGAGAGGCTTTCGGACCCCAACGGGGTGAGGACGTTGCTTTGGGGATCACATGGGGCGGGCCTTTCTGAGATGGTCGAGTCAGTCAGGAAACTGTCAAATATAAATTGTAACATGTTTTCTGTCTAGGCTGTATGCTATACAACTGGAGAGCACTGCACCTCCCCAGCACTTTACCTATTACATAGTCCATGAATGAAGTACATTAAATCAACAGAGTCGAGACTATTTGTTGATTCGTTACGTCAGCGATCATGCCTTATGTCGCAATTGGAACCTTACAAAAGACGTCTCAACGACTTCGCTTGACCAAGAGGTCTCCGAGCTGGACTGCTACATCAATTTTCAGCTCATCATGACCTCAGAAGGCAAGACCGCGCTGCTTATGATCGATGTGCAGGAAGGGTTCCTCGACCGCTCTTACTGGGGACCCTCACGTAGCAATCCTCGGTTCGAAGTCAATGCCAGGGCTCTTCTCGGCGCTTATCGTAATCTAGAGTCCAGATCTCCTTCGCTCCACAAGCTCATCCATGTCAACCACGCTTCGCACAACCCAAGCTCTCCCCTACATCCTTCGGCTCCTGGTTTCGCTTTTCAGGCATTCGCTCGACCAAATCCAGGCGAAATAGTTATAACAAAAAACGTCAACTCGGCATTTATCGGTACCAACCTCGAGCAGGTCTTGCGAGATCATTTTGGATTCGAGGGAGGACGGCTATACTTGGCTGGCTTAACGACTGACCACTGCGTCAGCACCACGACGCGAATGGCTGGCAATCTCAAGGTCACCGGAAAGGATGGCGTGGTGGTGTTTGTGGAAGATGCAACGGCGGCCTGGAAAAAGGATGAGAAGAGTCATTTTGATGCGGAGACTGTGCACGCTGTCAATGCGGAGAGTTTACAGGAGTTTTCGACGGTGACCAGGACGCATGAGGTACTGGCAGACTGGGAGCGATGGGCGCCACGGTAAGACAGCTCCGTTCAGAGGCAATGCGGATCGTGACGAAAGCACTTAGATCGGCCAAAGAGTACTACTGACACTTGAGGACTGGCGCTTGATAATTGATGGACTGCGAATCCACGTATGGCATGGGAGCAGATCCGAATAGAAGGGAGAGTCAAAGCTGTTTTCCCTGAGCGCATATCCGAGCACCAAGCCCACACATTAGTCAGACCTCTGAATTTTTCAAGAGTGCATTACAGGAGCCCTAAGATGGATGCAGAACAGCTATCATTGCGCACTCAATCTGCATAAAACAATGTACCAAGTGTATCTTCCTTGACCCTGGACTGAGATTGCCTCGGAACAACGACTAGTTCATCAACCATCACCGTCAAACCCCCGAACTACGCCATAGCCTCGGCTTCCTTCTTCCCCTCTGCACCAGAGAGCTCGACCTCGTCGACAGGTGTCACTGTCGCTAGATACTCGGTAAAGTCGTACCCTTTGAACTTGCGGGCAGGTACCCGCTGTTCGAACAGGTAGTCAATTTGTTCCAGTGTATAGCCCTTAACTTCGGGAACGAAGAAGAACGCAAAAGCCACATTGATGATCGAGAAACTACCCCAAATGAATCCCTAAACAACCCTTGAGCGCAACCCTTTCTCTTCCCTCTATCGACTTACGATTCTACTACCAAGATTACCGTATCCTGCGTCCTGCATGTAAGGTGCGACGAAGACAATGAGCAGGCCCACACCGGAACCGACGAAAGTGGCCATACCAAGAACCTTCTCTCTATTTCGAGTAGGGGCCATCTCAGACGAGACTATCCAGGTGAGAGGTGACTGAATACCGAAGCCGATATACCAGACAAAGATGAGACCAATTGAGGCTTTTTGCACGCTGGTGCTGGGATCGGTATAGACGGATGTGAGGATAGCGACAAGAATTAATCCAATGGCGCATAAGACGGAAGAGCCAATCAGGACAGGGCGGCGACCGATCAAGTCCGGTAAGAAGAAACCAGAACAGATCCAGAAGAGGTAGAAGCAGAAGAGGCTTAGAATGATCGGGAACACATTGGTCACCCCAGTTCCGATCAAGAAAGACTGAGAGATAAGCGGATATGACGTTGCGTTGGGATAGATCAACATACTGCGATATAATTAAGCATATAAGATGATCCCTGGGCCTGCTGTAACGCCTGGATACCGATGGCGATGAGCATGCGACGCAGGTCGGGCATTCGGAAGATGTCCCCCCATCCAGTGGACACGGCGAGACGTCTCTCCTCTTGGAAGGCAAGGACAAGCGTGGTACAGTATGCTTCCGCGTCAAATCCGTTGGTGGGGGTCAGGAACAGAGCGTTGGCTTCCGTGATAGCCTCGAGCTCGCGTCTGAACATGTTCAGCAAAATGTCTTGCTCTCACCGAACAAAGACTCACCCTGCCCAGACAAGCCATCGAGGTGATTCAGGAATCCAATAGACCACCCCAAGCATGATGACTGGGGTGACCAGTTGGAAGCCCATAGGGATGAGGAATGCACCTTTGTCAGGGCGTGCCTCAACGGCATAGACAATCCCCGAGGCAATGATGGCACCCGCGACTTGAACGGCCTGATACCAGTTGATGTAGAATCCACGGGCAGAAGTGGGGGCCGTTTCAGACAGATAGATGGGGATTATGTTACAGGCGATACCCATGGCTATCGAGTTGATGATCTTGCCAGCAATGAACTGTCCGTAGCGGGCGTGGCTACCGATGGCAGATGTCATCTCGATGACGACACCCAGAATGGAGATTATGGCTGTGCTGTTGAGCCACATTTTACGACTAAGACGGCTGCCCATCACCATGGGGAGGGCACAGCCTATCACTAGAAAAGGTCAGTGAAGCACGTCATAGGTAACTCACTGACTCCCGCCGATCCGACACCAGTCCCTGCGGACGTGTTTTGAGTTGACAGCGAACAAGTAGCGACTCCATCGACTATTACAGAGGTCCCATAGGCGCACAAGAATTCCGTTTCGGCAAGCACCGAACTCCACCATCCATTATCCACACCCTGTGAGCATTAATTGTGGGGACCTGGGTCTCCGTTACAGCACTTACAAACAAAAGAGCTCCGAGAGAGGCTAAGACTCCGACAAGGTAGCCTCGAGGCGTAATATCCCGGTAGATTGACATAGCGAAATTGCTAAGCACAAGATCGTTGGGAGTCGGTACCAAACAAGGCGCCCAATTATATAGCTGTAAAATTGTTCGAAAGACCCGCGATGATATCGCAGATAACGGTTCTCTTATGCTTTAATCACGTATCTCGAACCCGTGAACAGGCGGACAGTACAAGGCTTATCACGGCA
This sequence comes from Naematelia encephala, assembly GCA_002105065.1. Taxonomy (NCBI): domain Eukaryota; kingdom Fungi; phylum Basidiomycota; class Tremellomycetes; order Tremellales; family Naemateliaceae; genus Naematelia; species Naematelia encephala. The sequence continues at coordinate 16,654 of MCFC01000001.1, forward strand.
AAATTGTCCGTCTTGGCGAGTCACACATCGAAAACCGAATCCCATAAATGGGTGCTTGCATGGATGGTGACCCCATTATCTGTACGAAATGGCCAGATTGGGAGATGAAAACGCCTCTCATCTGAACGGATCCGACGGGGCCGGACGGGATCAAGGACCGCGATAAGGTTGGGGGGATACAGGCATTTCTGAATTCTCTTTCGAGTTCGTCACCTCTGATCAATAGAGCGAAAAATGTTACGAGGGAGTTCCAACACCACTTCAGCTTCGACGGAGGTCGCTACTGGCCATATTGGTGTGCTTAGACTGCGCTCTGATATCTCCGAATATCGTAGGAATATCGAGACCAACGGCTTTGCTGTTGTTCGGGGTGTGATCCCGCCTGAGAGGGTTGAGGACTATGTGAATCGCAGCTACGACTGGCTGGAGAGGTTTGGACCTGATTTCAAGCGCAATGACAAAAGCACGTGGGACGTCAAGAACCTACCCCCTCACGCCAAGGGTGGTATGTACACGCTGGGTGGCGTCGCCCATGAGCAGTTCATGTGGGACATCCGCTGCGAGCCTGCTGTGGTTGATACCTTCGCGCAGCTGTGGGGAACTGATGAGCTTCTTGTCTCCTATGGTACGTAAGCCAGTCTTTTCTCTGGCTGATCCCCAGACGGTATGAATCTCGCCCTACCCCTACCACAAGAGCAATACGATCATGGCGGTAAGCCTTGGCCGCACGTGAGGAAAACGTAAGATGTCCTGGCTCTAGCTGATCGGAATAGGTCGATCAATCACCACTGAGAGACAATTTTCACTGTGTTAGTGTGAGACATATTCCTGTGACTGATGCGTCGTGTAGATTCAAGGAATTGTGGCATTGGTGAGACTGCCTGACTGCACTAGACACAATAATGTTGACTAGCTCAGACGAAAAGCGAGGTCAACGATGGAGGTTTGCTCATTCTCAAAGGTTCAAAGGAGCTGTACGGTGAATTTTTTAAGCAGCACGAACATGAAATGGTGAGTTTTGCAGTGAACCCGAACTTATACGGTAGCCAGAAGGAGGTTGGCCAACTCGCGACTTGTACCTGCATACCGAGCAGCAACTTCAGTGGTTTTACGACCGAGGGTGCAAATGGGAGAAGATATGCTGTGACGCGGGGGATCTCCTGATCTGGGACAGTCGCTGCGTTCACTATGGAGCGGTACCTTCGGGGGATCGTGCTCGAGTCGCCGCTTGTAAGTCGAGGGATTGGCGCAGCGCGAGGTACTGACCCCATTGAGACGTCTGCTACAAGCCAGCGTCTATGGTAAGCGCGGATGCTCTGCGAGTCAAGCAGCAAGGCTTCAAGAGCCTTCGCAACACCGTGAGCTATCAGTATTTCTGGAGCTGATTATCGTCAGACACATGATCCGGTAATTGTGGAAGTGCCTCCGCCCCTGCCATCATGGGATGGGTACCCGATTGCTCCGGAAAATCCTCCCGTACTTGATACTCGTGGACAGAAGCTTGCTGGTCTGGTGCCATATTAGTCCGTAAAGTATAGCTTCGCGCAGCATGTCGTTTCGTTGCCAATTGAGAGGATGTGGCAATTACCTATCTTCGTCGTTACGCAGGGCAGATAAGGTGTATACAGTACCATCACAATATGACGCCATCTGAAGAGACAGTAATGGTGTTCCTCTCATCTCGTTTGATCTGTTCAGGAATCCTCATCCGACTCCTAAACTTCCTCCACCTGAGGCTGTGAGATACTGAAAACAATCGAGGAGTCCTTTGTTAGGCGCTAGTCCTCGCTCTGTAATGCAATTCGTCTGGGCAGAGTTCGAGCCAATTCTTCGTCCTTTTGACGATATATTAGGTAGGAATGACTGTTGCATAAACTGGTATAAATCTCAGGCGATACGCTATTAACGGACTCAAGCGATTTGTAGTCCGACTGGGACATCATTGCTGTGATAAATGGTTCAGTCAATCCGCTATCCCTCAAAAGTCCCGTACTCGGTCTTGTAACCAAAGATATAACCGCCTAGCCACCGACCTGATTGCAGACCTGGATTAGTCTATTCGTCATGCACGAGAACCATAAAGTCTCACCAAGCAAAAGATTCAACATGCGTCCCACTAGATAGGGTGGATCTGCCAGTATAACGTTTGCGTGATCCAAGAATCGTAACATCTGCAGCGGATTTGGCTTCTTACCCGCCATCGTAACAGATGACAGGTATCCGTAGAAGTTATGCACGAACGTTTCGTCAAAGCTACCGCGTCTGATCAGCTCCTTTCCTCTAGTCTGGGATTAAAACCAACCCGGGATTTTCGCCCCCTCTTACGGTTATGTAGACATCCAAGTCGGTACCGGTAGAAGGATCATTCCAGAAAGTGTGAGGCTGATATTTGGGAATGACAACCGACTTCCCGCTCTCAAGTTTACCCAGCTTGCCATCGATGCAGTAACAGAGGGTTCCAGATAACACCTCAAACGTTTCAATCTGATAAGGATGCACTATGGGAATCAGGCTGGCTCCATACTATATGTGCTGAGACAAACTGTGATACGGCGGGGTGGCCGTAGAACCTCGACCAGCTCCCGTGTGTGGAGAGTTTGCCTTGAATATCTGACGCGATTTGAAGTGATCTTCATCGCCTGAAACTGCCCATGTCTTGTAATCTGTCAGCGAGCAGCATTGATATCGGTGAAGATAGCGCAGACCTTGAAATCCCCGCCAAAGAATGTCCAGGACCCATCCTTGTGGTCCACTATAGGCCTCTGAAAGGGCCCAAGCTACTGTCGTCAGTCTACAGGACCCAAGCATACTGTCGGGACTGACAGAGGGCGCAAGGAAGGATAGAGCCATGGGGATCAGATGCGAGCGACGATAGAGTGGAATGCACTGAACTAGTTGCAAGAAATGAACGAACTCCTCACTCTAGATTGGCGGAGCCGACGGAAGCGAACGGCAAGATTGTCCGTGGCTTATCTGCGAGTCGAGCCGCGCCAAAACAGGTATAGAGTCTTCCACAGACGATACCACTAATTCTTTGATCGCTCAGCAATGTCGTTGTGTGATATCCCTTTCGTATCAAACAAAGACGGTACCAGTCCCAAATGTGACGTCTTTCTCCCCGAAAATGCAACTGCTGCCAACCCGGCCCCTGTCCTGGTGTGGTGGCATGGTGGCGGGCTCCTGCAAGGTACCCGGAAAGGTGTGTCTCGCAGCAATTGTTTCTTTTCAAAGCTTATTTAGCAGGGACAGCACCGCATCTTCAAAGAGCTCCTGAAGAGCATGGACTCTGTGTGGTTTCCGCCGATGTGAGCCTCAATGTCTCTGAAAGAGCAGACACTGATTGTACAGTATCGACTTGCACCCCAGAGTCGACTGCCGGATATACTCAGTGATGTCGCCGCACTTCTGTCATGGTTACATTCGCCTGCTTTTGCGGAGCTCACAAGTTTTCGCGCTTCACCTTCCAGTGGCCTCGTGCTTTCTGGATCCTCGGCGGGAGGCTGGTTAGCACTGTTGGCTGGGACTGGGATTGGGTTCCAAGCTTGTTCGCTGCCGGTACCCGCTAGCCCCACCGCTATCATTGGCTTGTACCCAATCTCGGACCTCGGCGACCCTTTTTGGCATACGAAGCAGCATCCAGTCTCGTATATGAACAGGATTATCTCAGTGTCCGAGCTGGAAACACATGGTTTTCTCGATCCGACGGCTCCCAAAACGACTGAGAGCGAACTCACCGGACCGCGTTCCATTTTCTATCACTACATGGTGCAAGAAGGGATACTCGAGGATCTCTTGCTGGGAGGCACAGATCTGTCCCAAGACTCATTTGCAGTGGCCCAATCACTCCGTACCGGTGGTTACCGGGCTCCGCCGACATTTATGATGCACGGGACGTGAGTTTACCCATAGTCGGTCATCTGATAATCTATGTAGCATCGATGACAAAGTACCGATCGCTCAAGCTGAAGCTGTAGAAGCAGCCCTACGTGAGATTGGTGGTCAGGTAGAGCTAGTCAAAGTAGTTGGCGCGGATCACCTGTTTGACAGGGATCCGGCAAGTGATTTGAGCAGGATGTACGCATTCATACGTAATGTTATACCCGCCATGTAATTGTGTAATCGTGCTGCAAGAAGTCAAATCCCACAGACATGGAGAAAGACGATTATGGAAGCTCGGGTCATAACTACCAATAGACGAAACCATTTCCAGTCTCGGACTTGGGGTGCTCAGTCTCGCATATACTTCTACTGTCCTCCTCAAAGGATCACCCCTATACCAAGACTTGCACGTTTGAAGCAAGGTTAAGCCCTTCTCCCGGCACGGGTAGCAGAGCTTGGGGTCCTCGAATGGGGATGGCAAGTATGAGGAGCTTCCTCATTGGATTCAACTAGCGGACATGCGAGAAGGAATAAACGGAAAGAACTGGGAGTAGAGCGATGATACGTTGCTTATCCAAATACCACGTCATAGATATCATGTTGGAGTATAGAGCGCGCTTTGCGATAACACTTTGATCCTACATAGCATGTCACCGACCTCGTCTCGAACCAAGCAGTCCTGCACGGAGTGCCGACGAAGAAAAATAAAATGTGAGCGCTTCGCATTCGCTATCGTGGTCCGCATCTGCTCACCTTGCTAGGCAACCGCCGAATCCCATGTGAGACACCTTTCTGAAGGCCGGCATATCGGCTAAAGTCAATCTAGGTGATATGTGTATTGCTCGAGATGATCAGGATCACTGCGAAGAACAAGTTTCTTCCGAGACTAGAGGGTGGGCTTATGTTACTTGGACTTTATCTTATGCAAGCAGCGATCAATCATACCCCAGGCTGAAGGATTTCCGACTGCTCGCGGCCCGTGTATCTGCCCTCGAAGCTCAGCTACTTCGAGTTACGAGGCTGCAAGTAGATTTGGACTCTGTCTCACATCTGTCCTCGTCTGTTCAGGGTAAGTTTCCGTTCGCGCCATAGCATGACTGACCTCCACAGCGAATCATGATCCCATTTCCGACTCCATCAATACGCAGCCGCGACTCCTCCAAACATCTACGGGTGCCGACAAGGCAGATTCTTCTAGTTCATTCTCTCCTGTCCGAGCAGAGGATGACTCAGTTGCACTCGTACTGGAAGATTTTGCCATGGGTCATAGCGGTAATCTAGAAAGGGCGGGGAAGCAGCAAGGTCCGAGGATGTCTGCGCTCTTGGCTCAAGCTGTGGGAAAGGCGGTGTCCATCCTCCCGGATGCCAATCGAAGTATGCTCCTGGTGACATCTTTTTTCACTCATGTAGATTGGACTACCAAGGTACGACAACGCATGTGTGTTGGCTGATCAAACAATAGGTCCTGCATGCGCCTTCATATCTGGACGAGGTGAATTAAGGCAAATCGCTGTGAATACTGACCGCCTTCAAGTTCAACCAGTTTGCTGCCTTGCCAAAAGATCAAGCGGCCATGGCGGTGCGGCCGGAATGGCTATCAGTCCATCTAATAGTCATTTGTCTTTCGCTTCATTTGTTGGATGAAAGCGAGCGACAGAAGCTGGGGCTGAGAAGTGATCAATGGCAAGAGATAGCTAAAGGATTGTTCCTCGCTTCGAGAGTGAGCATTTCCTGAACTACAGATCTGATAGTACAGGAAGTACTGTTTGCTTCCGACTTCTTATCATACCACACACTAGACCATCTGCAGTGCATCGTGTAGGTTTACAGAATTTTCGTAGCTAAGATTACAAGCCTCCAAGGCGGATACCAGTGTGAGTTATCGGTGAAAACGTGACTCATCCCTAGATGACACAGAGAATTCCCATGATTCCCATTGGGCAATGATTGGGTCGGCTGTCAAGATAGCCCAAAATTTAGGCTTGCATCGCTTGGGAAGTGAGGATCTTGCGTCCAAGACTGCATGGCCTTCTCCGTGGAAAAGTCCGCTTCGTCGCGAGATTGGAAGGCGGGTATGGTGGAACATCGTATATCTGGATTGGTCCCACGCTCTGTCACATGGGACAACATGTGAGATTCTAAATCTCTTCTTTTCTTGCAACTGAATGTGTCCAGATTGTGTTCACCCAAACCACAGCAACACTGCGTTTCCGTCAAACGTGGATGATATTGACATGACACCACAGACCGTTAAACCCTCACAACCTCTCTCGGTGAGCGTGCTCCTTTTCTGCGTGCGATGCTCAAGGGCTACAGATATATACCAGCTCGACTTTCACAATTTTTCGTCTCCAGTTCTTGTCTCTTTGTGAGGTCGTACCGTGAGAGGTTCACTGACGATAGACCGAGAGCACATCGACCACCTGATAAGTCATCAGCCTGCCAGCTACGAGTTTATTAAACAGTCAGTAGGTTATTCTTGTTTCGAGCTAATATTTGCAGAATGGATTCGCGCTTGGTTGCCCTGCGCGATAGCCTGCCACCATACTTTAGTGATAATGTGGAGGCGTTGCGGCTTTCTGCCATCTGCAACTCGTCTTGCGTGAGTGTCCGTACAACGCTTATCTGACCCGCTGCAGGTTGTGAGCGAGAGCATTGCTATACGCATCATCGCTGCCAATCGACTTCTCCGTCTGCATCGCCCGTATCTAACGCTTGGTTACCACGACCCGCGATATCGGCAATCCACTGAACAATGCGTGCTCTCGGCACAGACCATCTTGGGTTTGTGTGAAACTGCCAGAGTGGCAGCTCCAACAGTGCTCAATTACTGTAAGTCTTTCCTACAGGTTTTGACTGACGCTCGACAGGGCTGATTCTGTTCTATGCATTTGCCGCTGCAATCGTCATATGTGAGGACCCCTCCATTTCGATGCATCTGATTGCCGCAGTCATTCGACTGTGTAACAACGAGCAAGACGACAAGCGCCAGTCGAGACAGCTTCTGCACCGCGTAGTGGAGACTCTGAGGTGTGCAAATGTATCTAGCTGGCTTCTAACCACGACAGAGGTGCCCAAGAATTCAGTGCTGCGGCGAGAAACGCGATATCCATTCTCGAGAATCTGTTGAGTGAGTAACCTTTTGCATGGCGCGATTGCTAACGAACGGCAGCTGCGGAAGCGAGCATCAATTCTGGAAACGAGTCCCTCGAGTCTTCGCATCAGGAGACTGTATTCCGTCGTACTGTGCGCCGCGTGCTAGTGAGTTGATACCATCAATACTGAGCTAATACTTAGGGTTCTGCAGCCGTGGCTTCAGTACCCGGTCCCGTTCCACGAACGGTCCTTCAAGAACAGCGTAGCGTTCTCAGGGAGCCTTCAATGAACTCAAACACAGGTCTAGATCCGATGGTAGCGCTTGATGCTGCAAATGGACATTCCGCTGGACCTAATAGCTTCGGTCCAGCGGCATGGTCAACCTTGGCAGATATTGACTTCGACATGCTCTCTGGACCTGCTGAAGGCGGAGAGCTCGATCTTGAGGCGTTTTTGACCAGCTTGACGGCGTAGACAGTATGAGTGCATGAATTTACTGCTAGTGCAAGAATGCTCCAAAATAGTTCGAGAGTGCGCCCCTATCATCCAGCCCAATGACTGTCCCGACATGCCCATCCGGTCTCAGCACAACTACAGCACCCGCCACGACATCAATTCCATATGCCGTGTGAGCAGCTGCCGAGTGATCGAACCAAGTCATTCCCCATGGTTGTTGTCCGAGACTCTCCGCGGCACCGATGCCTTGTCCGACAATGAGAGTGGTGTAAGTCAATACCTCGTCATGTCTAGGATAAAGTTTCGTGAATGCGTCTGATTCCATTCTGAAGCTCGTCAAACCGTCTTTCGTTATAGACGGCGTACCAGCAAACACTACGATGTGAAAGCGTCCGGTGTTACGCAGCACGCGATGGAGTCGTGTGAGTTCATGCGTCCCGATACGGGATATCGTGGCATCTGCTGCTCGTTCGCCTGGCTTGATGGTTGCTATCGGTGGGCCAACTGCTGTGCGGTTGATCACAGATGGAGTGACTGATTCTGATGACTCAGCGAGACCACGCGCACAACTCACCATATCCGACTCCTAGACCTAATGTGAAAGCCTGAACCCTACTGTTGTCAAACCACTCAGTGAGTAGATCTCGCGGACTCTCAGTCCGATGCGCGAATTTTGGCGGCAAATGGCCAGATATCAATGTCGCAATGATCCGGTCATTGTCAACAACCTGCTGAACACTAGATTTCCGCTCTTGGTTGTACGAGTCCAGGAGTATGTCTGCCATTCCGAGACCTTTGCAGATGAGGGCGAGCTTCCAGCCAAGATTGATAGCATCGTGGGACCCAGTGTTCAGGCCTTGAGCGGAACCGGATGAATGGGTATGACAGGCATCCCCGACTAGTATGACCCGATCCTGGACAAATGTTGTCGCCATGCATTGACCGATGCCCTGCGATCATCAGCTGACATACTCGCATCTGACTCACGTATAATGTGTGCCAGTCTAGCGTGACAAACTCGAGAGAGAAAGGAGCTACCGCCTTCTTGGCTTCCTAAGAGTAAGCTAGGAGTAAATGCTTGGACTCACTTCCATGGCAATTTCAGCCGTGACCTGATCTCCGTACTTCTCCTTCAGCGAGTCATTGTACACATATCCTATCCGTGTCTTCCCCTCGTCAATGGGACAAAAAAGTACCAACCCGTGAGTGTCACTTTGTACAGAGTTGAGCATTCGAGAGTTGGGCATGTTGGTCTTCACGAGCGCATCCATTCGAATCCATTTGGACGCGGACCGTTCCCCTTCGAATGGGATTCCCGCCGTTTTTCTGACGAACGACTTGCCTCCATCCGCACCGACAAGGTATCTAGTCTTCACGCGGTATGTGAGCCCGCTGACGAGGTTGCGCACAACGCAGACTACCGGATAGGGGTCGGCTGGGTCGACAGACTCAGTCCATCCTTCCAATTGATGCAGATGGAGAACCGGTTGATGCAGCTTTGCCAACTCGTGCTCGAACGCCCGTTCGGTAAGGCGCTGTCGAAGGTGTAAACTAAGTAAGTCAGCGGTGCTTGATTGTTTTGCAAAATGAGGGCACGAACGCAAAGTCGCAAGACGTCTCACCATGCTTGTCCATACCATAAGCAAAGACAAGGCCACCCGGAGCCAAATTACCACTGTGCGCACTCAGCAACCATATCCAGTGCATTTGCGGACTAGCTCACTGGCGAAAATTCATGCCTGTTTGAGAAATGACTCCCATTGCAAGTAAGGGGTCCAATAAATCAAGTTGATCATACATCTCCAGCGTCCTTGGCCAGAGTGTCGTGGCTCGACCATAAACGGGCGCGTTGGCCTTATCATCCTTCTCTATCACTAGCGGACGACAGCCAAACTTGGCCAATTGAACGCCGAGTAAGGTACCGATGGGACCACCGCCGACGACAACGACGTCGACAGGATCTACAAAGGGAGGTTGTGTAGAGTGAGGCATTGCAAATGGTTGGTTGTATAAACCGTTTGAGACAGAGCATGCACGATCTTGAGCTTCGAATCGCTGCGGTGAACATGCGATAGCGCATTCCTGCGTCGTACTTCCCAGGATTGCGACGGACGGTCAACGGACGGCCCGTCCGTTTCCGTTATCTATAGTTATCAGCCTCGCGATCCGCTATCGAAGGCACGATTTTTCCCGCTGTGGTCCGAGCTGCTTGCTGTCACTTCTTACTGCGACACAGAGTGTCAGGACATCAAAACAATCAAACGAAGCTCTTGTTCAAGTTGATACGAGCCAAGTCGTTACGTTCCCAGAATGACTTACAGTGTCCCTGAATTCTCATCACTCAAAATTGCGGTCATCGGTGGCGGCCTAGGTGGTCTGGCTGCGGCACTTGCACTTCGCAGAGCCGGCCATAGAGGTAAATATAACCGCTCCATCTGCGCTGATGGCCGATCAGTGAAGGTATACGAGCGGCGAGACTTCAACGTTGAAGTCGGAGCTTCTATCTCTTGTGCCGCCAACGGTACCCAATGGCTACACGAATGGGGCGTGGATGTGGAATCGGGTCGACCGGTCATACTCATGAAGCTGGTGATGCGAGAATGGGAGACAAGCAAGATACTCAACCAATATGATCTTAGTGGTTACGAGGCGGAATGGGGGTGAGCGTCGCTCCACAGGCATGGTAGAAGGCTAATGGCTGACAGGAATGTCTACAACATGTTCCATCGCCAGGACATGCATAAAATGCTCTTGGATAGTTGTACATCAGAGCAGGGTATGGGTGAACCTGTAGAAGTTGTGGTCGATCACATGTAAGGCTGTCCCAAAAGTTATCAGTGATCTGACATGCAACAGCTGTGAAACCGTTGACCCCGAGAACGGCATTGTTACCTTTCGAGATGGACAGACTGTACATGCGGATCTCATCATCGGATCAGACGGCATCCGGTCAGTCATCCGGAGCCAAATTGGTGTAGTCGCAGATGTCAAATCCGCTCCACAGACTTGTTATCGATGCAACGTCAAAAAGGATGTTCTAAGCGAACTCGGCCTAGAATGGGCCGCTGACCCTGCAATGTTCGTGTTAGCCACTGGCGGTCATATACTGACTTTTACAGCCAGTTCTGGGGCGGTATGCCTCATCCAGAACGCTCTCAATATTACAAGATCGTCATGTCGCCATGCGCCGGGGGAGACATCGGTAAGCTAAACTTCGCATCCGTAATTGATAATCTAGTGTCTTTCTATTGCTTCATGCCGACGGAGCTCACCTCGCACACTCAAGAAGGGTTTGTCTTTAAAGAGGTCCCTGTCTCAGATATCCTTGCCGGGGCATTCGATTCTACCTTGTCACCTGATGTGAAATCTCTCCTCGAGAATTCGGTGGAACGCAAGCCGTGGAGACTGTACGTACATCAACCGTACTCGGTACGTCAAGGTTCTTGCTTCGAAAGATATTTCACCAACGACTTTAGCATTGGTACAAGGGCAGAGCTTGTATCCTCGGGGATGCAGCTCACCCGATGATGGTGAGCCGTTATACAGTATATGGCTGACACCTACAGCCGCATCAATCCCAAGGCGCATGCATGGCGATTGAGGACGCTGCAGCCCTTGGTCTTGTCTTTTCACGCAAGTACGGCTTCACCAAGGATGTTGAAGCAGGTCTTGCGATGTACCAAGCTATACGTAAGCCGCGTGCGACCAGAGTTCAGCAGTCCAGTACTAGGGCGCTGGAGAAGTGAGTGGCCGCACCGAGTGGGGGCCGTACCACTAGTTTGCTGACGTCTGCAGTCTGAACGAACGAATCGGCTTCTCAAGCTTGACTGCTCATGACGCGGCTATTGCTGCTGCAGCCGGAAAGCTGACAGTAAATGAAATGAAGTAAGACCAGAAGACGAGCATATTACTGATATTAGTTCGTACAACATGCATGATCACCTTCAATTTGAGGTGGACAAACTGGTCTCGTCGAAATCTGACTCATTCAGCGGTCCCTGATGGGTAGCCTCCGCGCACCAGTACCATAGATTTACCCGCATGCATGTTCCATGACTGTTTCCGCCAGTTCAGCGAGGAAAGATATACATTGTTCGCTGCCAGGGACGTCGCCCAACTGAGAGCCTGCTTTGAGCTAGATAGATGAGCTTCGCTTGTAAGATATTTTTTTGGTATCAAGTGCTCTGCATGGAAAACAAAAGAAGCGATGCAAAGTTCTCGGTGACCTACGGCCAAAAGATCCGTCGATGTCCGGTTGATCCGCACTGCGTCCGCTCACGGGATTCTCCTTATCTGTGCACATCCAGCTTCGGTTGGCCATGATTTAAAGTCCCAAATCCCAGCACTTGAAGATATCTTGCTCCTATAAGATAGTATGTTCAATCGCGTCAAAGCCCCACCTCCGGCGACTTCACGGGGGATTATCCCCACGGCAGATATACCCATAGCCAGAGTTCCCCTCCTGATAAACGGCAAAGAGTTGCTCAGTCCGGACCAGGAAAACCAATTCAATGTCTTCCATCCAGACGGCAAACATCAGTCTAGCTTGGTGCAAGGAGCAAATGAAAATACAGTGTAAGCTTGCGTGCAAAGGAGATTGAACTGGCTCATCCATTTCTTCCACCTAACAGAAACGAAGCTATCGATGGTGCGAAGGCAGCGTTTTCGAGCTGGTCCCGACTACCCGCCGTCAAGCGTCGCGATATCCTATGGAAGGCAAGTCCTGTTGTCTAGTTACCAGTATGGTACTGACGGGGTAATAAGGCAGCGGAACTCCTCCAGGAGAGACAAGAGGAACTGGCCGAGGCGTATCGACACGATACACACGTTGCTGGCATGATCACAGGTTTTGACAATGGCATGGCTGCTGAGCATCTGAAGAGCGCCGCATCAATGTATGCAAGCAGCTTTTCAATGAGGCTGCCAGTAGCTGACTCCTGACATAGCGCGACAGAAATCAAGGTTTGTCTACCAACGGCAAGCAATCCTTTCTCGTGCCTCGGCTGATGCAAGCCTATCAGGGCGAGATTCCGCCAGTGTTAGAAGGAACGCTAAGTCTCGTAACGAGGGTTCCGTATGGGGTCATCTTTAGTATCAGGTAAGTTGCACGTTATGACAGGGATAGCTGCGCTACGGCTAACGCTAGATGCTGCGGCTAGTCCTTTCAACATGGGTTCAATCCTTGCGGTCCGGACGTTTTGCTATGCCCTTGCGTGCGGTAACACGGTCGTCTGGAAAGCGAATCCGATCGTGCCAAGTCTTCACATGGGGCTGTGCAAAGTAATGTGGGATGCAGGTGTATGTCTTACGTCATGCACAAGACCTTGAAACGCTGACACTGTTGTCTCTGAGTCCAGGTCCCTGCCGGGGCCTTGCAGATGATTCAATTCGCCCCAGGTACCGAGGAGAGACTGACTGAGCAAGTCATGGCCCATCCTGACATCCGAGTGAGTCATCCAGCTCCGTCCGCTACTGATGCACGGTAGCTCGTGAATTTCACTGGCTCTACAAGAGTCGGCTCGATAATTGGTAGACTCGCTGGTCAATATGTGAAACCAGCTATTCTCGAACTAGGAGGCAACGCCCCAGCACTTGTCTTGGCCAGCGCCGATATTGAGCTGGCTGCCAATAACATCGTGTTTGGTGGAATGGTACACTCGGGTCAAATCTGCATGAGTACCTCGAGAGTTGTTGTCGTCGAGGAAGTTGCCGATGCCTTGACGAAAGCACTCGAAGCGATCGCTAAGGGTATGTTCGGACCAGAGTATCTCCTTCTTCCTACTTATTTCCTTTTAGAGCACCTTACGAGCTTCGGTAGAATGGGTCTGGCCACCCAAGGGGGGTCGAGAAGATGACCAATCTGGTCCAGGATGCCGTGAGCAAGGTGGGTCAAATATCTAGCCGATTTACGCTTGGCTGAAGTCTCTGAGGGTGCTGTGGTGCTTGGTGACCCTATGCCTCTTCCAGAGAGAGCATCGACGGCAAAAGACGCGACAGGTTATGCCCCTGTAATTCTCGACAAGGTCACTGCAGACCAGCATATTTACTTTGAAGAGACTTTCGGACCATCACTAGTGATCATCCGAGCAAAAGACGTCGAGGATGGTATCAGAATCGCCAATGATTCAGACGTTGGTCTCAGTGCCAGCGTCTGGTCACGAGATTACAAGGAGGCTTTGGATGTGGCACAGAGGCTCGAAACAGGAGCTGTGCATATTAACAGCACCAGCGTTCACGACGAGCCTGCTTTGCCACATGGGGGATTTAAGGGAAGCTCAACGTTCATGTGTAATAGAGAAAAGCTAACGTGGTGGCGTTTAGAACTCCGGTTTCGGACGTTTCAACTCGATGGCAGCCGGCATGGCCTTCACCACGACAAAAAGCATCACAATGCATGAACCTAAAATGCTTCCTTTGGAGATACTAGTATGAAAGCTAGAGGGACACGGAGACTGTGGTGGAATAGCAAGGGGCTATGAGCCATACGGCGACGGGGTTAGGTCAGGGTGATCGTAAGATTCCAGTGACGCGCGGCCTCGGGGGGAATGGACGGACTCGAGGTGGACAGCCTAAGCTGTACTTCTCGGATTGAGCGTCATAGTGCCTCTTCTTGCGATATAGTTCGATTCACAATTTTTCTTCAACCTGCATGTGTCTACTCACTGTAGACGAATATCCTGTTGTCCTAGTAGTCCCTCAAGGTTGTCTTCCCAATACTTCACTTGATATGATTAACGACCTATGTCGGGTCTCTGGATTCTCAGTCACCGATGTGTTGAACTTTGTTTGCCAGGAGGACCATGCAGTGTTGGCTGCTCTCCCACTCATCTCTACAGTGTCGCACGACATCGCATCTGGCCGATCGCTTCACAGTGATATTTCTTTGAAATTTGGTGTGCCGTTGGCCATTGTGTTTCCTGCTACGTTGTTTTGCGTTTCATTCAGTACCGATATCCAAGCGTTGTTTGAAACAAAAAGAAAAAACCGAAAGCGGCTCGGCGACCTCTACAATACAAAATGCATAGACGTTATAGAACAGCACGAGCAGCTCTTAGACTAAGATTATTCTATTAGGTGGGCCAAAAGTCATTGGGTAAAGCTCCCCCACTCAAACCGATTCTGACGGGGCAGGCATATGATGATCTTAAACGGCTGCCGTGGGGTGTAGCGGGAATTTTCGCTTGCTGTTGCGGCACGGCAATGGCTGTGGTCTCGATGGCTCAGGTCAGTGGCTCAGAGCACTCAAGCTAATCGTGTAGACCTGGTATATTGGACCACTTGGTGCAGTTTTTGGCGAATATGGTGGTGACCTTGGGTTCGAGATGTCGTGAGCTAATTGTGAAAGGCTTGGGAGAGTGCTCATGTTGGTTTCAAGGGCGGTAGCTACTGGATTGGTTTATCCTCCGTGTCGATATCTGGAGTACAAGTACACTGGTCGTTAAAGTTGACCCGCAGTACCAAACCTGTCCTTCGCGGTCTGACATTTGGCATCCATTCAAGTTGGAAGCTTCTTGATAGCTACCAGAAGTCCTCCGGAGACTTCCTTATCAGTCTATACTCTGAATCTACCTCAATTAATGCCAGGGTGCTGTACAAAAAGGCGACCGTGCATGTCTTTCAATAAAACAGTGCATGTGACTCGGAGATATGTGCAACACAGCTGATATTTTAGTGTTCTACGGACGTGATCAATAATGATATCTGGCAGTAAGAAGGAAGATGAGATGATTTATGCCACCATCAGGTCGGGTGTAAGGGATAATCCGCTTTATAGAATCTCCGTTTTGTCTCATTCGATGGTGCTCGTGTTTCGTTTACCTGCTAATCTCAGCGCTGAAACGGACCGCTTGTCTTGTTACCTGGGCTAGAGGAGACGTGCGACCCGCGGCTCGGCAAGCGGGACGCGGCGCCACCGTGTCAGCATCTGGACTCGGAGGTCAACTCGGACAATCGCATGAGTTGGTGTTCCATCGAATTGGATGGCTTAAATAGCTCACGTCTGCCCCGTATGATCCTGTGAGAAGCTCGAGACCTTGACTTTTTCTGAACCGTCGGTTCTGGTTGATCAAAGTTGGCTTCCTTCGTTCCGATTTCCTTGCCTCCTCTCTTGAGCTCGAGACCATGGCCGTCATTCCTCGACATGTGTTGATCGTCGGGGGCGGCCTTGCTGGTCCCTGCCTTGCCCTATCTCTAGCTCGGCATAACATTCGCTCGACGATCTTTGAGATCCGCCAAACTCGTGGAGATGGAGGAGGATCGATTAGCCTGGGACCCAATGCTCTGCAGGTCCTTGACCGATACGCCGGCGTTTATGATCAGATCCGCGCGGCTGGCTTTTCCTATCATCGATTTGGCGCCTTCACTAATGAGGGTGAGAGGCTTGGAGAGATTGCTGTCGGTGAAGAGGGCAAGGGAGAAGACGGATATCCTGCGGTAAGGGTGATGCGATCGACCCTACACAAGGTCCTGCTGGATGCTGGTGAACAATTCGGCGACATGATCACCGTCAAGTATGGTGCGAGGTTGACAGAGATCGAGGAGGATAATCAGAGGGTAACGGCACACTTTGAGGACGGATCACAAGCACAAGGTACGGCTCCTTGCCCTTGGCTAGACCCACCTCACGTCAGACTTAATCTATTCTGCCCCGATTCCCTCAACTGTATCTCGGCTGAACCATGTAAACCTTAGGCGATATATTGATCGGCGCTGATGGTATGCACTCAAGGGTTCGGCAGCATGTCCTCGGGGATAAAGCACCTACACCCACGTTCGACGGTCTCTGCATTATCTATGGCTTCGTGCCCGCGACACTAGCCATCTCCCCATCCCCCGATTTCACCTTTCCAGCCTTTATGTTCACTCCTTCTGGCCTATTCATGACGATTCCGATAGACTCCGAAGGCATGACGCTTGCGTGGGTTATCAACAAGCCGATGACTGAGCGAAATCGAGAGCAATGGCAGGAACTCGAAAGATCGGGAGAGGCAGCTCGTCTTGCCAAGGCCGATTACGACAGTATACAGACTGAGCCGGTACGATCCCTTCTCGACAATGCGGATGAGACAAGAGCCAGACTATGGGCGGCATACAGTATCCCCGATCTGCCCAAATGGCATACTTCACGAGTATGTCTGATCGGCGATGCAGCTCATGGTCTGCCACCGAACGGGGGGCAGGGCAGCGCTTTTGCTTTCGAAGATGCAGCCATCCTTACTCGACTACTCAAGTCAGATAACACCACAAGCTACAACCAGCTTTTTGCTCGGTTTGAGGCTATTCGTCGACCTCGTATCGAGAAGTTCAGGAAGACATCATCAAGGAAAGGTGGAGCTCTCAAATCTCAATCCGGGCCTTGGGTTTGGTATATGAAGAAGTGGGCGTTCCGGGCATTCTTCTGGTGGAACAGTGGTGTATTACAACACACTGAGGAGACTACATACGACGTGGACCAAGTGGATATCGAGTCGTAGGGTTGGCTGTGTGATTCTTCGTTCCATATCGGTTCCTCAGGTTGGATGATAGTAATCGATCGGTCTCAGGTGTCTAATCTGATCGTATGTTTACAGCGTCAATGATTTGCATCTGTTAAGTTGATTGAGGTGGTTCTTGATGAGAGCCCTCCAGAAGAAAATCCAACATGCTCGGTAGGACGTTTGTCTCCAGTCCAGCTTCCTCCCACATTGACCAAAGATCCTCCCCCAGATCAGCAGCTTGTTTCGATGGAGCTAACGACGTCACTACCCCATTCCTTATTTCGCTGAGGTTTTGTGTCTGGGTTCTACCAGATTGAAGGATACTCATCATGCCCCGAAGTAGGGGAACGTAGCGACGTGCTAGGTGCCCTTCGCACGGACTGGCCGCCTCGAGAGTACGAACGCAAAGATCCACCAAACGGAATAACTTAGACGTTGATGCGTCGTGCATCTCGTCGTCTGCTTGCCGCGAGTGAGTTTGAAGGTTCACTGTGTTACTGCGTTCAGCCTACATTCGGTCAAAGAGATAGTACGACTCACAGTCCATAAGATTACTCAACCAGACGTTGACGAGAAAGAAAGCCGCGTAAGCTATGACCACGAAATAGTGGTCGATGGCAAACGACATCACACTGACCACACTGGGATCGGGCTCCAGTGGGTTATACGTGGCATGAGCCATCGAATGTACTGTGGGCTCCGAGGCAGCTCTCGACAGGTGGAAAAGGATTTGACTGGCCCACTCAATCGCCCACGATAAGGCTTTCCCGGACCGTTCGGTCGGGCCTGCGATGTCGAGAAAGGCGCAAGTATACGAGAGCCTGTACCATCGAAGTGATGCTGGTTATGGTCAACGTAGTGAATAACGACAATGCTCACTGAATGGGAAATGCTCGCTCATAGCATCTGTCGAATTCCCTCCTACACGAAGTCAACAGAGGCAATATAAGTCAATTTACCTAAACTGGTGTTGAATTGCCTGAGGAGAGACGGTCAACATACCGTACTAAGGGTTTTCGCCACTCACCCTTCTATAATCTGAACGTCCGTATCGAAGGCCTCGACGCTCTCGGTTGATGCCGGTCGACATTTGGTGATGTGGGTCCCACAGGCTACCCTAAACAGTGAGGTCAAACGAACATCCGTGGTTTGCAAATCTTTGCAGCGGAGAAAGTTGGCGAGAACAGCGCTCAGTGGTCCCGGATTGAGACTAGGTGGACGCCGAGCTGATAGCGCAAGACTAATTGCTGTAAGAACGAATGGCAATACTGGCTAGCCCTTGTCACTTACTAGTGATCACTTTCTGCGAGGTATAACATCGTGCGAAAATGCCCCACCTCTTCTCTCGTGGCCTTTTCAGGATGCTGCATACTTAAAAGACAGCTTCGTTCGAGAGACAAGAATGTCGCCCATCGGATAGCTACGCCTAAGTACTGCCATGCTGCTCCCTCCCAAAATCTTGAGCTATATTGCTTCTTCTCCCCTGAGAAGTCAAGGGGCATCCAATGTGCACATAAGATCAGGCCTTGGACTGTTTCGATTCTCGAATCATCACACACGGGACGAAGTGCCACTCGTGCCATTTCTTTATCCAGAAGGTGGACTAGTTCCGAGTATCGAGGGTGAAGCCAACAAGAAGATCTACGGGTCATAAGCTCCTGACTTGCAATTAAGAGCTGACTTTGATGAATAGCACCAGAATCGGGCACCAACACATAAAATGGCTAGGAAAAGCAACATGCTCCGCGACCGTATACTGTGAAGATCGGAGTCCAGTCCCACATCCAGAAATGGGGCAATCGGGTGGCAATGGGAAAAGAATCTACATTTTTAGTATCTATGCGACTGAACGGCCGGATACACATACAATTTGAATAATACACTAGCCTCCCCCGCTGTGAGAATGGAACGAGCGATGGGGTCGTGCTTCTCAAATTCGAATGTGTCGTCTGTCCTGATATTGTTGAGTGTACTTAGAGGACCATCGAGACACGTAGTTCTTTGCGCGTTTGCCAAGCCATCTATGATGAGCTGAGAAGTAGGATGTGACCTGTTTGAGTGTCCGTCAGTACTACAGCAACGGCGTAGAAGCTGACAATACATACGGTATGGGACTAGATTTGTAGCCTGTATCGAATGGACTGACGAAAATCGTCTCAGTGAATCCCACGGTCTCGTTGCTATCAGCCTGGTTTCGCTGAAGGCCGATGTGTCGCTCAAGGTCTGCGATCCTATACAAGGAGGAGCATTGAGACCTCGCCTGACGTGGGGTACAAGAGCTTACTGTACATGAAGTGTTTCCAACTGTTGTGATATGCTTCCCGTGCCCACGTGCTCGGATGGTCTTTCACTCTGGTCAAAAGCCTGCAAGAGTTGACTAAGATTGACCGACTCAGGGGTAGGCGAAGTATCGTTGCTCGATACAAAGTTGTTGCTGGATGTCGGTGATTTTGATGAATGCAGGCGGAGATACGGGTTTAAACGAGGATCGTTGGCCGCCTCTTCAAAGGAGCACTTGACTTTGCGACTGATGCAAGGTCTGCATTTGATCTTGTAAGTAAACCCTCCGCATTTTTGCTTCCTATGCCATTGTCAGCCACGATCTCTGTACCGATCTTGGTGGCGATGACTCAAAAAGATATGTGTGCGACATGCAGTAGACATGACTGACCTCTCTCTACATTGCGTACAGGCGTGTCCAGTACGTCTAGTGGGAGGAGCGCTCCGAGTTCTACTTGTCATATTAGTGAGTGGAAAGATGATACAAACTACACTTCAGCTCTCTGAGTGAACGCCTCGATAGCCTTGGTAGAGCTTATCTCAATCTCGTATGCAAGTCCTCTACCCGCTCTCCCCCAAAAACGAAGCTCCGGATCGGGTGTCCCCTCCAACTTATCAGTATGAGTCACCGATCACATGAAGACGCCTCGGAGAAGCCGACACCGTTTGCCGGCGATTTTCGGGAAGGCCCAGTCATACAGATAAGGAAGCCGTTCGAGGGGAGTGAATGCCCACAGCGCAGCCCCGCGGCTGGCCCCACGGGTCAGCCCTGGTTATGAAAGATATCCATGACAGCTGCACTAGAACCCGGCTTGGGTTGTGAGAAACATGCGTCAGACCAGAGTGTGCGCTTCTGCCAATCGCATGTTTTTTTTTTCAGAAGACCTTTCCAGGACATAGCACCAACGCAGAATTTACAGGATTTTGGGCCTCGAAGAGATCATCACATTACTTACGGTCAAAGGCTCATCAGCTTCTGGACATTCTGCCTTTGGAAATGCTTCCTTATGGGTGTAAGTTACAGGGCTGGCTGGAGCTTCAGGTAGTTGTAAAGGCCAATGCATGACTTCCTTCACATTGATCATTTATCTCTCTAGCCTCTTAAAATGCCCTCAAACAAAAACTGTTACTCCGAAGCATCTGGTCGCGCCTTGGCTTCCTGCACCATCTTTCCAAGTTTGACCTGCATCAATAACGACAGCTCGTCGTAAACATTCCATTCGTCCACAATGCGACCATCCTTGTAATGATAATGCGTCATCCCCATTACTTGCAAACGCTGACCGGTAGGTGCGCCGAGTTCGGTGAGGATGCCGTACCCAAGATGATGACCTTTCATCAGCATCACGAATGGTCTGGAAACTTACCTTCCATCACCCAGCGAACGGCGACCTTGATTCCACCTTCGTCGCATGGGACCGAGCAAATGTGCTGCGGCATATAGGCGACGTCTGGAATAGAGCCGACGAGACCGAGATGCTGGTGTAAGACGGATGCTGGGCCGTACAACTCAACCATCTTAGGACCGTGATATTGACAGTTGGCCGCGTAGACTTTCTTGATACGACCAAACATGCGTTTATTGAACACCTCGTGCAGCCAACGCAACGTTTCAACTTCGATGTCGTTGTTCGCGATCGTGGTGTCAGCCTCCTCCTCTGGGGGGAGCTGGCCCAAGAGGCGCCGATTCTCCCCAATGTCAATAGCGACGAGTCCTTTGTCAAAGAGCGCGCGCGCAGCGGTCTCTGCGAAACCATGCGGGTCGAGGCCGAGTTGTTGGATTATTGCCATGGTGTCCGCAACCACCCACTCGCGATAGATGCGGTTACGATAAACCATGCAATCTGCGATAGTCCGTGATACGAAGGTGCGGCCAGTCGGGGCTCCAAAATGGCCGAACTGGGTATGGCGTCCTGAGCCAGTGACCAGATGTGAAGTGTAGAAGCCTTTTTTATCGTCGCCACTCCAGATCACCTGAGTCGCCATGCCACGCCGTTCCGGTAGCGACACCAGACGCTGAATGGTGTCTCGTACCACCGACTCTCGGTCGTATATGGTACCCATGGTACCATACAGTACGCAGTTGTGTGTATAGTGAGTATAAATTAACCCGATATCTCTCTCATCCCAAATCAGGTGAGTGCAGCGGACAATGTAGTCGACGATATCCGTATAGATATCATCGAAGCCTTCCATCGAATGGGCTCTAGGACGGGTAACGGGTGCCAAATCCACATAGTCGTGCCGCTCTACCTGCAAAGCAGGCGAAGATTTCGAGCCGACTAAGCTTGGCTCGGTTCCATTCACTGAGTGTTCCGCCATGCCGTGAAAATCGTCCAGTGGTGACGAGTCGGAAGAGGCTGACGAGGCAGATTCCATATGGACAGCTTGGATTGATGATAGTATACAGAGTTCACGAATTTCCTGGTCTTATCGGGCTGGAGCTTTGGAGCAAGGGCTTATCGGCTTTGGCTCTTTCTTCGGCTCTGCCGTCGGGTCAAACGGGTTTCGGCATTTCCGACGGGCCCAGTGAACTTCGTTTGCCCAACTGCAGTACTCGAGGTCACCGATCTATTCCATGTTCGAAATTTCAAGAACAGCATACTGGACAGCACCCTCAGAAGCTCTAATGTCGAAAATTCCGCAATGGGCTGTCGGTCTGCGTTCATATTATGCATCTGTCGTTATCGTTACTACAGAAGTACGTGAAGCGATTACCTCACCATTTACGTAGCCTAATGCCGTCATCCTTATACAAACTGAATTGGTCCTTCAATTTTCTGACAATGGCCATGGGATAGACCTCCTTCTTCTTCTCAGATGGAATGCGTTGCAGAAGCATACAAGAAATACGTATCCGTTCATCCTCTGATGGGTTTCTTTGGGCTTCACGAGAATCAACGAAATAAATGGTGCATAGACTAGTCATATGAGAGCACGCAAAGTAGGGTTTAAAATGAGACTGGGATCTCAAGAAACTAAAGTTCCATCCTAGATCCTTTCTAACAACAGGCCGCATCCACGAAGCGGACATTTCATACTACACCGCTTATTCAGAACATTTGCCTGTTCCTCATCTCCACCGGAAGGAAGATCATCACAAAACTCGATAGCCAGATCCCTCCTGCACCTAGCCATAGGATTCCAGAGCTCGACGTCCCAATGAAGTGCTGCCCAGCGAAAGGAGCAACGATACCTGCGATTCGACCGAGACAGGACAACATCCCGCTGGCGGACGCACGATATGACGTGTCGAAGAGCTCTGGTGCCGAAGCATATAGCACTGCATTGAAGTACTGATATCTCGTTAGCTGGGGCAATTTTAGTAGTCTCACAGACACTCACGGTCTGCATAACGTATTCAAGGGCATTCAAGCCCACATACCCCGCAGTAGTCTTGACCTGGGTGTACATTGCCATTGATAGACCCTGGAGGGCGGCCGAGAGAACCAGTGACCACTTTCGGCCCAAGAGAGGAAGCTGGATTGAGAATAGCGCAAGACCGGCGCCGATCACACCGGGAAGGTAGATGTACACGTATTCGCGATACGTGTCCGTAACAGTAGTGGCGCCGCTGGATACATTGTTGCGAAGCAGGACGATGGGTAAGAAGCTACCAGCAAGATTGAAGGACCAATAATCACCCT
This sequence comes from Naematelia encephala, assembly GCA_002105065.1. Lineage (NCBI taxonomy): Eukaryota > Fungi > Basidiomycota > Tremellomycetes > Tremellales > Naemateliaceae > Naematelia > Naematelia encephala. The sequence goes on from MCFC01000001.1 coordinate 39,488, forward strand.
AGAGCATCCAGTCAGGCTCTGCTTCAGTGGATATGAGGAACTCACCATGTAGGCAAGAGCGAGGAGGATGAAGATGAAGCACTCCAGCTTGTTTAAGAAGAGCCCCTTGAGATGTCCGAGACTTTGCACAACGCCCAAGATGACATTCTTGGCAGACCCTCCCTCTTGGTGAGTAGGAACAATACCGTACGCTTGGTCAACCTCCCGGAAGTGCTCGACGGTCAACGTTGGGGGTGCAGCACCATTGAACTTTGCAATTTTGTGGAGGACGTCGATCGCTTCCTGCTCTTTTCCTTTACCAAGGAGGAATTTGGGCGATTCATGGAACTTGAAGACGAAGTACCGCAGGAAAAAGACGAAGAGAGTCATGCAGCCGATCACAATGACTTCGTACCTCCAACCCATATTACTGGAAACCGAGCAGCAAGCTTCGCCCTTCGCGACGATGTTGCAAGCCGGAAGTGCGACGTCGCATCGATATTTCGCCGCTGTGCCGTACGCAACGGCCGATGCTACCACCACACCAATGGGCTGCCACATGCTGAGCAGAGCGACGAGGAACCGGCGGTTCTGCGGGAGGAACTCCAACGCAATGGTGGCGTCTGGGAAAAGTTGGCAAATTTAGGATGATCCAGAGCTTTAGCAAAAAAAAGCTTACCGATTGGGATGTTTCCCCCTAGGCCGACAGAGGACAGAAAGTAAATACCGCAGATTGCCCCGTAGTTGTATTTGGGAGCAGCCTTTGCACGCCCGATCAGTGGAATCCAGGTAGGGGCATAAGGCAACATACTAGGAGCATTCCGAAGACTGAGGTGATAAGACAGGTGATGTTGAAAGCCCATTTTCTTCCAATGATATCGGTGATTATACCGAAAGAGAAAGCACCGACACTGGCAAAAGTCAGACATAGAGTGTGGGGATAATCGCAACGTACGCGAGACCAGCATTCGCACAAGTGAAAATCAAACCCCTGAGTGAAAACCGTTAGGTTTACATCGAATCATAAGCAGTGTGGACGCACTCTTTGCCGGAAGGGACATTCATCTCTTGACTGGAGGTTGTCAGCGTAACCCTTGGATAAGGTATATGGGCACTGACTAAACTGCAGTCGCCATCAGGCCCACGCCTTGAGCCCAAGCCAAGTCCAGGAAGTAGCCAAAGCCACACAGGAACCAGATACATTGTTGGTACTTGCCAAACCCGAATTTGTTGATCTCTCTGAATCACTCAATGAGCTAGGTCCACATTCACCGTACCGACAACTTACTCATTGATCAATGCTGCCTTGCGCTCGAAATGAGTGAGCGGTTGTGCTACCGTACCCCTGAGAAGGTCGCCCATGGTCACGTGGGTCTCACCCTCCGAAGGGAGCTCGGTTACCATCTGCAGTCCCTCATCCTTGTCGCCACGTTCAGAGTCATTTTGAGGACCAGACTTGTAGTCAGATTGAGAAGACATTTTGTGAAGACAGTGAGTCAGTGGGAGTTGTACGATGTTGCACGTCCAATTAAAAAAGCTATAGCCAGCTGTTCGTTGCTGCTGTGAAGAAAGAAGTAGCGCAGAGAGTAGGGTCACCTATTCAGATACTTATAGGAGTGGGTTATACCAGACAGGAATAAGACGAAGATAAGACGACTACCGCCCAGAAATGGTATCCCCGATGGCCTACCATTTGTCCACCGGGAGGCCCTATCCTTGTCGGCTTAGCCGAACGACACTCGTGTCGGGAAAGCCGAACATGATAAGGAAGACGATCAAATCAGGGACTCGCCAGGGTAGGCTTCGACTTCTTGGCGCTATTCGGTGACAGTCGTTTTGCGAGGGTGAAAGTTTATGACTTGATAAGTAAGAGTCCGCAGGCTTGATGTCATCGGTCTAGCCTATCATTCGTATGCTACAGAACAACGCCCTAGGTGCGGCGAATCCGACAGTAGCCGAACAGAACGGGCACGTTGACCCGGAGACGGTGTTCCCGTTGGAGCGGACGAGAAACGAGATACGACATGGTACGTTGCGGTGACCTGCTGTATCACATTGCTTGAGTCCTCTTGTTCGGTAGATCTGTCTCCAGAAATCAGCTCCACTTGCTACCATCATAGACAACCGTTTTAGGCATGCCGCTTTCCGAATCGGCGGATCCAGCATGGTGGAAAGAAGCGACAGTCTACCAGGGTAGGCGTATGATCTCATGAAGACTCAACTACGCTGATGAGACTTGTCCAGTGTACCCAGCAAGTTCTTTGACCGTCATATCAACAGGAACCTGATGTTCGCAGGCCTCCTTTGCTGATCATGCTGCTAATGGTCATGGAACCTTGAAGGGAATCTTGCACAGGGTTCCATATCTCAAGGAGCTCGGTGTGGATATAGTCTGGCTCTCGCCTTGTTACGAGAGCCCACAAGCCGATATGGGCTATGATATCTCCAAGTGAGAATATAGTCATCTGCTCACTGCAGCTTGTTGGTCAAAGCTGATGATTTCAGCTACCAGAAGATCGATCCCCAGTATGGAACTCTGCAGGACTGGGATGATATTAGAGACGCTTGTCATGAACGGGGTATGAAGCTGGTGATGGATCTCGTGGTGAACCATACGAGTGATCAGGTGAGCTTTGCGATTATATCGCAACCCTGTCTCCCATGCCAGTGCCAGTTTCTGGTTGACATTCACTTTCAGCATGAGTGGTTCAAGCAGTCCCGGTCTTCCCGATCCAATCCGAAACGAGATTGGTATATCTGGCACACAGGTAAAATTAATGAAAACGGGGAGCGTATCCCTCCCAACAATTGGAAGTCATCGTTCGGAGCGTGAGTTGAGCAGCATCCGGATGGGATCAGGTCTTCGAAGGGTTAATAAAAAGGATAGAGGCTCTGCTTGGGAGTGGGACGAAATCACACAGGAGTTCTACCTTCACCTCTTTCTCAAGGAGCAGCCAGATTTGAATTGGGAGAATGAGGAGGTGAGGGAGGCCGTGTATGGCATGATGAAATGGTGGCTGGAACGTGGAACCGATGGATTCCGGATGGATGTTGTGAGCCACTGATATTTGCCTATCAAGTCGGGCTTGGCGACTGAAGCTTGGTCTCTCATCAGATCAACTATATCTCGAAAGCAGCTGGATTCCCCGACGCTCCTATCACCGTACCCGGACGGCTATATCAAAGCTTTGGAAGCCTCTCAGTCAATCGCCCGAAGGTTCACGATTTCCTTAAGGAGATGAACCGCAGGGTCATCAGCCCCTATGACTGCTTTTGGTGAGTGCGACGTCTATCGTTGGACCCACGGTAACAAGTTGCAATCCTAAGCGTTGGAGAATGCCCTGGTACTGAAGCACCGGACCTATTTGCCTCCTATTCCAAGCCTGCGAACAAGGAGCTGCAGATGGTCTTTCATTTCCATCAGTCAGTTGACCGCAAAGGATGATATAGTCAATATACTGATCCTAGGTAGTCAAGGCTTTGATCGCATCTCTCGTAGCTGGGGACGAAGCTGGAATCCCGATTGGTCCTTGAGTAAGATGAAGAAGATTTTTAATACTTGGAATGTTGAGATACCCAAAGAAGGAGGGTGGAACAGCAATTAGTGAGTCTTAGCTGACGAAACAGTCTGCCCTGTGGGCCGTCCAGTTGACCATCTTGTACTGTAGCATTGAAAACCATGACCAGTCTCGGATCATCTCTCGACTTGCATCTGACCACCCATCCAATCGTTCAAAGAGCGCGAAATTATGTTGCATGTTTCACGCAACTCTCACCGGTACAATCTTTGTTTATCAGGGTCAAGAGATCGGTATGGTAAATGTCCCGGTCGACTGGGACGAACGAGAATACAAGGATATCGAGGCAGTACAAAACCTTCAAGGTGAACGGGAGTATCTTGAGAGTCAGGGGGGCGTCATGGGGAAAAACGCTATAAAAGGGGTCTTGAAGAGTCTGAGGATGACAGCCAGGGACAACGCGAGGACACCAATGCAGGTACGTTTGTACAAGTTGAGAGTGGCAAATCATCTTGCACCCGAGCTGCCACACGTCTTCGCATGATATCCCGCTTCGGAGCTGACATTGTTGCCAGTGGGATGACAAGTTAAATGCTGGCTTTTCGCAGGCCACTCCGTGGATGCGTGTGCATGACGACTTCAAGACATGGAATGTCAAAACACAAATGGCGGATCCAAATTCACCTTGGACCTTCTGGAAGAGGATGCTAGAAATCCGAAAACATCATCCAGCTATGGTATATGGTATGTCCAAATATGAGAGTGTGAGGCTTCTTTGTTGACCAGCACCGTCCGATCAGGCGAATTTATCCCCCTTGATCCTGAATCTGAGAAAAACTATTCATATATCCGATATCACTCCGAAACGAACCAACGCATCCTGGTGGTCCTAAATTTTGCTAAAGGAACCGATGGCCTGGGTGAGGATATCACCTTTGATCCAGTTACTGTTGGCGTGGATATGACCAGCGCGAAACTCTTGATCTCGAACGGTGAGGAAAAGGAAGGCAGCGGAGTGCAAGGGACAATGACTTTGAGCAGTTGGGAAGGGAGGGTATATCTCTTGTAGTAGATCTGCATGCACCGGATTGTTTCTCGCGGTGGATTCAAGCAAGAAGCCCGCGTTTGCCCTCCGACCCGGGATACCAGCAAAAGCAATCTCAAACTATGTGATTAGATGCAAACACCTCTCGCTGAGCGCCAGGAGTGCGGCTTTGCTGCCGTGTGGCAGAACAGCGCTCGAAAATAACTATAACGGCTTATGCCGGATAAGGGTAGACCATCGCATGTCGCCGAATCATTTACCACATGTACATAGAGTACATGTACCATATGTTACACCTGGCTCACGAGGAGCAATTGTCATGGACAAGATATGCCCGGTTTTTTAGTGTATTGCGGAAGTGATCACTTTCGCCTGATGTTCGGTTCGTGAGAAATTCTACCGCACAGGATGGCAGGAATGTTCCTCGTCTCCCTTGCTCAGTGGGCACTCGGCATTTTCGGCATTTTCGGACCATCTTCAGACGTCCGGGTTGGGTCTGACACAAGTATACGGTTACCACAGAATATCAAGGTGAGGAGTCTCTCCGTGACTCGTGAAGGAGTTGAGCTGCAACAGCAATAATGTAGCCTTTGACATATGATCTGGCCGTCAGGACAGATCTCGAAGCCAAGCGCTTCTGGGGAGCAGAGGCGATAACGTGTGTTTTTGATGTTCACATAATGGGTGCGCGCTGATCTTTGCGCTCCGGTTACTTAGCATCCAAGCCAACACTGAGACTCATAAAATCAAACTGCATGCGGGATGTAATCTCGACATCGACTTGATGAGGGTTTGCGATGTCGATCAACAATGCTGGGAGGTCAGAGAGCACAATTACAAAAGAAACTGCGAGGCAAGGACGTTGAGCATTGATACCGAAGATTGGCATGTCTTCCAACCCAATGACACCTTTGTTTTGGTCTTCCGATGGACGAGTCCCATTAGCTCTGGATCGGACGTAAGCTGGCCTGTCGCCCACCTCAGACTTCGCCTGTCTGATCCGCCATTGTATAGGGATACATTCTCTCCCCTGATGTTGGCTTCCCAGACACTAGTTTCAGTGCTGTCACTCGCTTCGAACCCATTGAAGCCAGGGCTGTATTTCCAAGCTTCGATGAGCCCTCGCCAAAATCAAGCTGGACAATTACGCTGATTGGCAGAAATGAGACGGTGAACCTGGCGAACGTCGGTATCCAACATCGTGTTCTGGGATGTAAGCTTGGCTGACACGCAGCTCATGTGACTCAGATGGAAGCAAGCTCAGAGAGAGGTCTCTATCGGAATACCGAAGTCTCAACGCTCGAGCGATTGCTCGTGGAAGAAATCGATCTGAACGGCAGTTGGAAATCGACGCACTTTCCCAGCACTCCACTGGTAAGTTCAGATCATCATCGTACCTGCCAATACAGATGCATCAGTAGATGTCGATCAATAATGTGGCGTGGGGGAACGGTCGATTCAACCGAATCAAATCGTCGTATTTTAGCAAGATCCGGAATGAAACCATCTCCACGGCAGTTTACGGTCGGTACCGACATGTGGATCTCGAATTCGTCTTCTTTGCTGACCAACGAACTTGTCTTCATTAGCGAATCTTGCTGATCTTTCTGGTCAAAATTGGACTCTTGAGATCATGGACCGTGTAACACCTTTGTACGAAAGTCTCTTTGGCGTAGCCTTCCCCCTGCCCAAGCTCTACTGGTTGGCTACTCCAGCTTTTGGAGGCGGTATTGAGCATTGGGGATTGATTACTGGGGGTTCGGACAGTTCGGCTTGGTCCGAGGGTCAGGGTGCTGCATCGAAGGCTACTGTTGCTTCGTTCGTCGCTCATGAAGTCGCCCACCAATGGTCAGTGCCTGCTCGCGGAGACTCAGTATGTCAGGTTGAAGTCATTTTCTATAAGTAGGTTTGCCAACCTGGTCACGATGTCCTGGTGGGACGACGTTTGGCTGAATGAAGCCTTCGCAACCTATGCTAGCGATGGTCTAATTGGTCCAGTCATAGATGAGGATTTCAACACCTGGAAGACGTATCAGGATGAGCATGTGGAGAAATCCATGACTCTCGACGCCTTGACGAGCCATCCCATCATAACTCCGATCGAGGACGAGGCTCAGCTGTCCACGGCATTTGACACCATTACGTACGATAAGGGCGCTAGTGGTGGGTGAAGCACCTGAGTCGTAGTCTCATGTACTACAGTATTGCGGATGATAGCCGAGGTTGTTGGGGAGAACGTCTTCCTAAGGGGAGTATCTACGTATCTGCAGAAATTTGCATATAGCAATGCTGTAGGAAAGGATCGTGAGTTTTAGGTATAAGATCGAGGAATGACAGCTCAATCTGCTTCTTGCCCTTAGTATGGGACCAGGTCAGTCTTCATGTGAATGGACTGGATGTCGCCGAATTCGCGGATGCGTGGACCAAACAAGCAGGCTTCCCTGTAGTTCAGGTGGCGAAACTAAGGAGCGACACCTATCGCCTCATACAGGCGCGCTATCTCGTCAAAAATACAGGAATTTCGCAAGCAAACAACCAAACTTGGTAAGCTGTGACGATAATGTGTCCGTGTCAATGCTAAGATCTTCGTCGATTTCCAGGCCTATTCCTCTCTTGATGAAGATGACTCCGGGCCACTCTGCGATGCTTATCATGAATCAGACCTCAATAGAGCTCACTCTGGCTAACACCGAGCAGCTCGTTCTCAATCGTGGGCGGCGAGGCTACTACAGAGTTCAATATGATCAGATCGGTTTTGCCTGGATGCGGGAACATTTCATCTCCCGATCATCGGAACTCTCAGGCGTCGATCGTGCGGCTTTCCTGTACGATCTTACGAGTTTCGCGAGGTCAGGTCGAGTGCCCACCGTGGACGTTCTGGATTTACAGCAGTATCTCACGGGGGAGACCGACGTCAGCGTATGGAATGCTGCAGCTACGTTCTTGCTGGACCTTAGAAGCCTCTTCTGGGAGCAACCTGACGCAGAACAACGCGCGCTTGATCAATATGTGGCCGGTGTTGTGGCGGAAACCTACGCGGATATCGGCTTTGCAGCTCAGCATAACGAAACAGCCAGAGTAGGCAAGATTCGACAGTTGATCTTGCCACTGGTAGGGTGGGTAGGAATCCCATCGTTCGTGCAGGAATCGAAGAAACTTGCGGCAGCTTTGCATAACGACACCAGCAGTCCGCATGGTGTATTAGATCTGCCGGTTACGACAATTCGAGTGATGCTCGAATCGGTGGGTTCATTTCGGCGACCGGGCGAACACTCAACAATACTGATTGTGTTAGGCTGTACGATACGGAAATGAAACAGATTGGCAGCTCGCGCTTACTCTGTGGAACAAGGACAGACACGGCAGTCTCGCAACGGCGGCCTTGAGATCACTCGGACAAACACAGGGTAATTGACCAGCTACACGGACTGTATCGATATTGATGAGAGTAACCAGATCCCGCAATAATCAGCAAGATACTCGAGATGCTCGATGATGGTACCCTCGTAGACGGCATGATTCCCCATCTGTATATCCTGCTCAGTTTGATATCCAATCCGACAGCTCGACGACCGACTGTAGATTGGGCGCTGATCAATCTAAACAAGGTGAGCCGTCAGTTTCTTCAATGTTGAGATCAGACCGCTGAGTACCGTCTGCAATCAGATTTTGAGGCTGGCCGACAATCTCTTACGCGACACGGTATTGTCAGGCCTCTTCTCCTCGCTATCAAGCCAGAAAGACCTAGATAGTTTAAAGCAGAGATTTGGGGATAAACCGGCATGGAGAGGTCTGCTAACAGTGTATGATTCAATCGAGGTATCGGTGGAGTGGTTGGCTAGGGATAAGGAGAGAATTGCCAAGTGGTTGAAACAGCAAGCAGGTGCAGAGTGACGACGACTTGTGGCAACGCGAGCATTTCACTTGTTATCATAGTACTTTGTGTAGATTATGCGTCGAGACAGTTTATATCCACTTCTATTTCTCTCGACGAGTAGCCAGCCCTCTCGCAGGAGTAACACTTGGGGAATTTTGCTAAAGAACCAACCCGGAAGGCCGTAAAGGCCACCAAAGGTTTTGGTACCGGATGGCACGGTGCAGTCCCGCGTACTTCTACACCCAACGCAATTCCAAAGCTGTTCACTTTAACAGGAATTCACTAGACTGAAACTAAACTTACGGTCCAAGGCCGCAGTATCCGCTAGACCACTTTGAGAACTATTCCAATCGTGCATAGCAAACGGTGCAAGCTGAAACCCCTGCATATCGAGTGTGTCGCCAAAGTCTTCCCATACTGCCGGTGTCTCCATCGAAGTGAGTGGTGGTGCCGCGGACTCCACCCCGGGATTGGTCATTTCGACCGGTGGCATCCAACCCAATCGAGCGAGGAAACGTTCGACTTCGGAGCTCTGTTCTGGATTGTGAGAGCTTGTTTCGCTGCCGGTGATTTCTTGACCCATGGCATGCGGCGGCGAGGGAGATCGGTGTTGACCTACTGATACTCTCGCAAGACTTGTTGGATTCCACTCATCCAACATGTGCCTGAGGATGTCCGCACCAGCAAGAGCGGACGGCCAAGACATTCTCTGGAGACTGTCGATACATTGCAAGATTCTTGACATGCTTAGTCCTGATGATTTCTCCGACTGAACTAGATCCAGTAGATGGATTGTGCCAGCGGCAAATACCACGTTGATCAAGCCTGTAGTAGCGTATCGAAGTCCGGCGCAGTGATCGTACATCTCGAGGAGGTGGAGGATCTCAACACTATTTGTCAGTGAAGTTGCATCAAGTGTACATACGCAGCCACGTTGCAAGTTCTCACCGCCAGCTCCCTGTCCACGTCGCCTGATGCATGTGGCTGTGTATACCTCGGCCTGTGGAGGAGAATTTGGAGGTATCGATGGATCCCGTGCATCATGATTATATGCGGTGGAGGTGCCGACGACCGAGAGGAATCGACTCGCAAGGGTGAAGGTAGATCGATAAGCCATGTTCCAAGTTCCAGGCTGAAGTTAGCGGTGTCAGCAACGGTTCACTCACTGAAGCTGAGATACAACAGTCTGCCTAGCAGCTTCGTTGTGTCTCGATCGCATTCGGTATCTACATATTAGCATGTTAACAACTGGATATGCTCACAAAGCCTGATGTAATCTATCTGCCAGAAGCATGAGATGGCAGGTCCATCGAAACGTCGAGCTTGCCCAAGAGAGTGATGAAGAGGACCACGGACGTCCCTTGCGTCGAGCCCGCCGCTCAACGTGGTTCATCCATGGCATGGCGTCTATAGTGGAGTCGATGCTTGGAAGAGGAGTCTCAAAATCGTCCTGCGTGATGTTCGGAGTTCGGCCAATGAACAACGCCCACAGTCTTGCATGCATCAACGACAATCCAGGGGCTTAGATCCAACTCACTGATCCTGCATGTACACCGTCCACAATGCGCGGTCCCGTATGATCCTCATTTCAGGCGAGATCACACCTCGCGCTACCAAGCTGGAGCAGTCCGCATTCAATCCCACTGAGGTTTGTCAGCCTCTGAGCTAACCGCAGTATGCTCACTTGTCTGGGCCATTCTTACTCCCATACTCTCGTAAAACCATCCAAGCGACAAAGACCCAGCGACGGAGTGGTACGATCCCAATAGCATGAGCCCCTGTGCGGTACTGATCATTGGTTTCACAGCTTCCTCCTCAAACAACCATCTTGCCCTTTGGGCAAACGCGGCAGCCGCCATGCCTGCATTGCCCGGTAATTCGGTCTCATCGGGAGCTGCAAAAAGATGGGGACAGCGAGAGATGGCCAGAGCAAGGATCGAGTTGTGTAAGAGGGGAGAGTATTGGGCATTTCGAGCCAAGGGTGATGAGGATGTGACGCTTGCGAAGAGACCGGCTAGAAAGTCTAATTCGTCCACCGGTCGACACCAGTCGTTTAAATAACTTAGGATCAGCAAGAAGCAATACCAGATAGCTTACGAGAAGAATATGTCCAAAACTTCCTGATGAACTTCAGCGTTGGGGATGACGTCGGGTGGGAGATGGCGATTCCAGGAGATAGCTGAGATGTCGTATTCCTGTCGTGAACCAAAGTTGTCTTGTAGAGTATTTGAAGAGTATAATACGGACACTCCCGACGACGATTTGATGTCTTGACCGCGGGTACGAGCAGCACTATCCGGCAAAAGCATATAGGCAGAAGAAGGGCCATGGTGAGTGAGAGAATCATCGTCCACCTATTGAGGTCAGTGACGTCGTACCAATCCAACATACTCTAAGAACACCTGAAGCCCCAATAGCTGGACCTGTGACTGGCCCTGGTGTACTGGCGATATTAATGGACGTAAGTCCCCCATTCCCGTTTTCTGGACGCTTTGCCAACATATCTTCCAACTGGCGAACACGATTGACAAGAGCCTCGACATATTGTTTCGTCGCTGGTTTTCGACCATCATGGTCCGGGTCGTAGATGCATTCCTCGTCATAAGTTGTGCAGGTCTGGCAGCGCGGCTGTCCGTTACATCTCATCCGCCTAGTGTTGTCAGAATGCGAGGGGAACGTATAAGCAGCACACTCACCTCCGCCTGCAAACGGTACATGCTCGAGAGATGTACTTCTTGCGCTTCTTGACAGGATGGTCACTGGTATCACCATCAGAGGGGGTATTCATACTATATGAGTGTGGTGGAAAGTTGTACGAAGGCGGGAAAATAGGCGATAAGACGTTATCAGGGTTCTAACAGCCGTGACGCTTATTTCCGTCTGAATCGAGGCCTTTGCCTGTTGCCTCTTCCTTTCAATAGTGCAAAAGATCCAATTGATATGCATTCCTAAACATCAAGGTCACGAAGTATTGATCCAGCCGTGGGACAATTATCTCTGATTGATCTTTGTTTACTTCAAGAGATACGACCTAGATACACCAAAACTCAATCTGCACACTGACATTGTCTACAAAAAGTGGCGGAATTTTGGGTTGGCTGGTCCTTCCACGAGGTCTGCTGTGGGCACGTCCACCGTGGTCTGTGACATATCAGCATGGTCCCATAGTTGTTCATACGACTCACCCAGTTGACACCTTGTTCTTTGTTTCGCTTGCGATTGTCGAGAACCATGTATGTCCGTACGGCAAGCAGAATAATAATGGCGAGTACTTGGAGACATGCGGAGGCAATGAGAGCATGTGTGTACTTTGGCGCATCCGAGTCCAAAAATATGTTGGAGCTGATCAGGGAACCAGCGTTTGCACAGAAGGTCAAGAAGCCGCTTGAAAATCTCCATCAGCTCACTAACGAATCCACCCTAAAGTTGACACTCACGTTCGGAAAGCTCTACCCATCTCGCTTGGATCGTTGTTGTTATGCCACGAATGGAACAGGCACGTCGGTATGAAGGCTCCCATAGAGATCAGATAGCAGGCGAAATAACCTGGACCAAGGGACGTGATGGGGAGTGCAACGAGAATGATTGATCCAACCATTGTAGTCGCCGCCGCGCCCACAAGGAACCATGATCGTTGACGCAAGTAATCCGAGGCATAGCAGTTGGCGAGAAGCCAGGCCATACCGACCAGGTTGGGACCCACGGTATACACTGAGGGAATCTTAGCGCTGCTACCCCTTGTCCTATGTCTCGCTTACAGTTGGTTTTGACGGTGCTAAACTTCCATCTTCCAATGATTTGCGCAAGGAAAGTGGTGGCAGTAGAAGACGCAGTGCCATAACAAAGAGCATATGCCGCAAACACATACAACTTCTTTTGACGAAGGGGCATGAGGAATTCCTTGCCATTGAATGGAGCGTTTACACGCTTAGAGGCATCCTCTGTTGGCAGTGTTAGCGTGAACATGGGCTGACTGCGCGAGGACGCTTACTCAGCAATCGCATAGTGGCAGCTTCCTTCTGTTCGTGGGTCAAGAACTTGCAATAGCGAGGGTAGCCTGGGAGGAAGAACCTATCGAAGAGTCAGATCGAACTAGCGTTACCAGTTTATAGAACACACATTGCGATGAAGGCGACAAAAAGGGTCAAACCTCCTTCAACTATCAAGTACATCAGCATTTGAGGTGCCCTGAGATGAAAGAGGCTAACTGAGGAACAAAATCTGCCAGCCATGTAGACGCGTGTTTGCTTGGAAAATCCTGCCCACCAGTCAGTATATCTGGGACGAATACACCGATAGTTACCCGTAGGCAAGCAGTCCAGAAAAAGCTCCTGAGAATGCGCTGCTAGAATAGTAGATGGCCATTCTCTTTGCAAGCTCTCCTCGAGTGTAGAACGAAGTGAGATAGATACTGAGGCTGGGGTCAGCTAGTTCTCTGGAGTGGATAGAAATAGTCATACGTGACGGATGGGCCAAAGAAACCTTCAAACTGAACGTGTCATCAGCCACCTGCCAGCTTGATTTCGGGTCATGGAACGTACCATTCCCAAGAAGAATCGAACAGCGACTGCACCGCCGAAATTTTTCACTGCGGCATTGATCATGGCCACTGGGTGCTATGTCAGTTGCATTCTGGTTTATTTTAAGCTAAACTTACTTGTACCCCATCCCATCATGTACAATGGAAGCACGCGTTTAGGACCGAATCTCCTAGTGATGTATCCTCCGGCAACGGCACAAGTAGCGAAGCTGAAACCCATGTCAGTTTATACAGTATAGCGGCTCGAGCAGCGACTGACGTGACAGAGATAGCTGTAAGAATCATATTGTATTGATTTCCAATTAGATGAAGATCTTTGTTCAAGCCATCGGTCTTTGCGTTACCTGATCACTGATCAGGTTTCTGACTTGGGACAAAGAATACTATCACTCTCAAGGACTCACTGATGTTACCACGATCCAATGCTGAAAAGAGGTACATGCAAAAGCACAAGGGCATGATACGCAGATCCATAGCCCTGGTGACCTGCCTCGCTACAGCGGGATCCAGCTGGTACGCATCGACTTGCTCTGGGGTATAGTTGTAATCGAAATCATCTCCAGGGCTTTCACTTGCAACGATGTTGACGTTGGTTTCTTCGAGGTTCTTCTCTGAAGCGGTCTCGGAGCTGGGTGCCATGGCGAATCAATGGTGCTGTGGATGAGAGTCGAGTTGGAATGCAAGACGAAGCATGCATAGATGTCCAACGGCTCTTATCCCAGCTTTGAGTCGGGTGAAAGCGTCGACTTTGAGGAAAGTCTTCAGGGACCCAATAGCTAATAGCTCCGGAAAGCAGTTCCGTATCGTCTGCCGTGTTTCTGGAAATACCTTCCAATGAACGCAATTCCAGATGGTGAGGGCTCGATAACACGTACGCTTGTACTCGAGTACCGCAAGGACAGAGTGAGTTAATTTGATGGTACCTTCAGGATTGAAAAGGGACGCAGGGAAACCATCAGAAGAGACGGATCCGCGGGAGACGACTTGTAGAGTAGGTAGATCCTTCCGTCCTTCGGAGGGTGCGTCATCGGGATGATGCTGAGTTGCACTGGGATTAGGGAATAATCTGCAATCGAAGGATAAATTCGTACTGCCTAGGGCTATTACAGGGTCAGACGAGGGTCAGGCGAGGGTCAGACGAGGGTCAGACGAGGGTCAGACGAGGGTCAGACGAGGGTCAGACGAGGGTCAGAGGGGGAACAGTGTTCCAGGATGAGTTGAAGCTTTCGGCTATCTGCGGTCTTTGGGTCACTCTCAAGTGGGGAATGCATTTCCATGGTTTCTTTGGATTGCCAAGACCCGATCCTATGTATCACTACTTGGTCTTAAGAACGACTGTTTATGCCCCTGGTTGTTTCTCTGTATTGTTCTCAGTGAGACCTTGAGATCCCCATACGATGCGTTTAGAAGATACCGGTGTTATAGGTGGTGCTGAGGGGCCTCGACTGCCTGGTGAGGCCCAAGTGAACCCGACCGATACGGGTCTCCCACTTGCCGAGGGAATGAGCCTTTCCTACTGGCTGCAGGGTGTGCGGAATAGGCCTTTGCTCAATGCTCGCACGACCGAGGAGCTTCCAAAAGAAGCAGATGTAGTCGTTATTGGTTCTGGGGTAAGCTGCTCCAAAGCACGGCGGGGAAGTATACTCATATCGATTGCTCTAGATTACCGGTAGTCTTGCTGCTCTCAAATTGCTCGAGAGTGAGAACCCACCCAAATCTGTCGTTGTTCTTGAAGCGAGAGAGTTCTGCTCCGGTGCAACTGGGCGAAACGCAGGACATTGTCGACCAGATCAGTATCGTGGCTTTGCAAAGTATAGCATCCTGCATGGACCTGAACAAGCATTAAAGGTAGACTTCCCCGGGCCAAACTGATGCTGATCCTGTAGATAATGGACAATGAGCGAGAGACTTGGGAAAAAGTGGTCCAGTATGTAAAGGACGAGAATGTTGACTGTGATCTGTGGGTCGGCAAATCGGTAAGTTCCATCTCTTTTTATCCTCTTGAAACAAACAGAGCTGATGAGCACAGTACGAAGTGTCCATGACGCCAGACGTTGCCGAGCAAGCTACAAAGATCTATGCCGACGTTGTCGCTGCAGGAGGCAAGACAGATAACATTACTGTCGTGACCGATCCTGCAGAGGCTGAAAAAGTGGGTGCAGTCCGTGCAATAGCCTTGCTGACAGGGTAGATTTCGAGATTGAAGGGCGCTCAGGCGGTCTATTATTGGGATGCATCGACACTTTATCCTTGGAAGCTCGGTACGTCTCCTCTCTTTCATCTTCCGAGGCATCTGGAAACTGACGCGCGATCCGTAGCTGCTCACGTCGCTGGTAAAGCACTTGATCTGGGGCTCAACATCCAGACCTGGACACCTGTGACGGCTGTGACGGAAGCTCCCAGCTCTCCAGGGCAGTGGAATGTCGAGACAGCTCGGGGGATAATCACAACGCCTACCGTACTGTATGCTACAAACGCATATACAGGTGCTCTTCTTCCCGAGACAAGAGGAGCTATCCGTCCTGTACCACATATGTATGTCTTCCGTTTACGGCTCGTGTCGACGCATCTCGCTGATAAATCAGGTGCAATAAAGTGGTTCCGCCAACCTCATTCAGCGGCAGTAAAGCCCTGCAAAATTCCTACGGAGTCATCTATCCCAACGGATTCTTCTCGGTCAATCCTCGACCGACCTCAGACGGGATCGTCCTCGTCGGTGGTTGGAATTACAACTACCCAGCGCTCGTCGAACATGTTGCCCAAGATTCATCGAGGAGATACAACGATGGTCTGACCAATTTTGAGCCGGTCACTGATGCCGTCAAGGAGTTAACTCAGGATAAATTCGGATGGTCAGCTCTCTCGTCTTGCTGCGACGACGTTGCTGACCACCACTATAGGGCTGATCAAACCGGTCCAGGGACGAAAGCCAACTACGACTACGCTTGGTCCGGTATCATTGGAAGGGTGAGTTATTGACATTGTCATTGAATCATCCACCACCGACGACCAATCATCGACAGTATTGCTGACCTCTATTTCAGAGTAGTGACGAGGTACCATTCATCGGTGCAGTTCCAGGGAAGGAAGGACAGTGGATCTGTGCAGGACACAACGGTCATGGAATGGCGAGAATCTTCACCGCCGCCCCTGGGATCGTCAAATTGATGCAAGGTGCGACTTGGGCCGAGACGGGTCTGCCAGAGTGCTTTGAGGTCTCAGAGGAGAGACTGGCCCGACTTGCAAAAGCCGATATCAAGATTGACATTGTGCAATAAAATACTTTCATGCTCAACGGATTTCACAACCCTGTTGATCCTATGCATTCTTTTGGGCTTACATATTTGAATGCGGAGATATAATTACGTAACCCTGCCCTTTAAAGTTAGTAACCGGAAATCTCCGAGATCTAGCAACGACGCTAAAAGACTGATGTTTTCACATGGTCTTCGCACTGCTTGCGCCATCAGCTCTATCCCGCTGTTTGCTCACGTGCACATCAAGCATGACACTGATACACTGGATCCACAGAAGACTCTCATCCTTTCAACGCTCATCATCTTGTCTCTCTGCGAACTTTCCGTTCTTCACTGATAGATATGTCCGAGAGACACCCAGATCTCGAACCGATAAGCACACATGATGAACCCCAAGCACCAGGCTTACAGTTGGTAGAAGGGGAGAAAAACGGCGTGTCAGACAAGGGTACCGATACCGTTACTACTTACATCAACGATGATGAAGCTGCCATTGAAGGAGTTGATCCCATCTACGCTGCCAAAGCCCAGGTTTTGAACCGCGCCGTGAGCATCGTTTGACAGTTTTCTCGTCTAGTACTCGGACGCTGATACTCCCGCTTGTAGATCCAGGATATCGGAATGGGTCGATACCAATGGCAGCTATTCTTCGTGATCGGCTTTGGATGGGCTCAGGACAATCTCTGGCCCGTCGTGACCTCTCTCATCCTCACACCCATCGCCAATGAATTCACTCCCAAGCGACCTCCGATGTTGACCCTAGCCCAGAACATCGGGTTATTGGCAGGAGCCGTCTTCTGGGGATTCGGGTGCGATGTCTTTGGTCGAAAATGGGGATTCAACTTGACCCTCGGTATCACTTCAGTCTTCGGTATGATCGCTGCCTCTTCTCCTAACTTTGCTGCTATTGGCATCTTCGCGGCCCTGTGGAGCTTTGGAGTAGGCGGGAACTTGCCAGTAGATAGTGCGATATTCTTAGAGTTCCTCCCTCGAAGTCACCAGTACCTCCTGACGATCCTGTCGATCTTCTGGGCCCTGGCGCAGCTGGTCGCCACCCTCGTCGCTTGGCCTCTTCTCGGTAACCTGACATGCCAAGAGACGGCGACAACGTGTACTCGATCGGAAAATATGGGATGGCGATACTTTATAATCACCATGGGGGGTATCGCTCTGTGCATGTTCTTGATTCGATTCCTGGCTTTTTCAATTTACGAGTCGCCAAAGTATCTGATGGGGAAAGGAAGGGACGAAGATGCTGTTCGTGTGGTGCATGAAGTTGCCAGACGGAATCGAACTACCAGTACCCTTGTCCTTGAAGACTTGAAAGCTTGTGAATCGCTAGGTGAAGGACAAGCAGAGTTGCAGACGAGCGCTACAGCTGCAATCAAGAGGCGAATGGCGCATTTGAGCTCAAAGCATGTCCGCGCTCTTTTTGCTACCAAACGACTGGCATTCAGTACGTCGATGATCATGCTTATTTGGGCATTCATCGGACTCGCTTTCCCTCTATACGTGAGTAGTTTAGTGTCCTCATAACAATTGACAGTTTTAAGCTGACGAACATTTAAAGAATGCGTTCATCCCCTATACACTCGCTATCCGAGGTGCGGAATTTGGCGACGGATCAACCTACATCACGTATCGAAATTCAGCCATCATCGCCGTTCTCGGTGTGCCCGGTTCCATCCTAGGAGGACTACTGGTGGAAGTCAAAAGGATCGGTCGAAAGGGAACTCTATCAGTATCGACGATACTTACGGGAGTATTTATTTATGGCAGTACGACGGCGTTAACCAGCAACACCCTTCTGGCCTGGAATTGCGTCTACTCGTTCTTTTCAAATGTCATGTACGCAGTCCTATACGCCTATACTCCTGAAATCTTCCCTACGAAAGATAGAGGTACCGGGAACGGTCTTGCCGCAACAGCAAACAGAGTATTCGGCATCATGGGTGAGTCTGAGTCTGAGTCTGACTGTAGAAATAATTTGGAAGGCTGAACGACCTTTAGCACCTATCGTCGCCATGTTTGGTAACTTGAAAACAACAGGACCGGTGTATACGAGTGGAGCATTGTTCATTGCCGCGGGGTTGATCGTTGCCATCCTGCCTTTTGAGTCTCGTGGAAGGGCGTCTCTGTGATTCAGTCTGGTGTATTGAGCATATGTATTTATATGTATATATTTAGATTCTACTGATGAAGAATGACCTGCGATTTCTGTGTTTACTTGACCGAGTACAAAGACGCGGGGTGGAGGTCGTTCCTTTTGCGGAGATAAACTTTAGCTGTGACCCTGAGATCTTAGCGTCGCCGAAGTTAGTACTCGATTTCACAGAGGCCGACGGGCGCCGCTAGAGTTTTTGAGTTTTTCATCGCGTGCCAATGGCCGGCATACGGATGCTTACAAAGTCTCATACACAACGGCGGCTGCAGGGTATACGAGATAATTGGAACCTATGTATATAACATGCATCAAGTTGAGGGATTATAAAACAAAAAGATGGCTCTTTATCATACATCTCATACAGAGATCCGGGACGACGTCGTCGTCAAAGAGGCTGGTATCTCGACAAGATTTTCGTTCATTGGTAATGCGATTCGGCTCCTCGATGGTCGTAGAGAATGGAACACTTCGGACTTGGGATGATCAGCAAACATGTCGTAGGGAGAGTAGTGAAATGACAATACGTACGGCAAAAGCAAATAGCCATAAAACACTACGAAAGATGTGAGTTTTGGGCGGCAGTGACAGGGGATACGTCGACTTACTTGATCAAGACCATGACCCACCAGGCATGTGCAGGTTGAACACATTGTCTATACCATGCTAGAGAACCCAGGCCCTTCTTGAATGGTGCTTCACCGCCAATCAGGACCGCATAATTGTCCCCGCAATGTCCGTGCTATCGACGGAAACCCGGCTTGGTCAGCCAACTTTTTTCCGGCATCGATACGAGTCATTCGTCATATTGGAGTGTTCGACACTGCTCGGTCAACTCACGATATGATCCAAAGCCAAAAACAGCTGTGCGAACAATGCCAAACCACTACACGCTGCCGCTACTGGGGCGGTTGGAAAGAACGCCGCGGCGGTGAGAATCAAGGCAATGGTGTAGAATGTCGGAGGAGAAGTACGGTCAGTCACAAGTGCACCCGAGATGAGGTAAGCCGCCAGAATGGGGAGGAAACGAAGTAATGACGAAGCGAAAGGTTGTCTGAACCTATTCGGTCGTGAGGGCGACGTGGAATGGCGAGCGGGTCGGACGACCGTATCGACTGGAGACGGACGATGACCAACTTCATCGACCATGTCGGCTGTATCTTGGAAGCTCATGAGTCCCCTTCTATTAATCGATTTCTTTGGCAGCGAGTCCAGAGATGCCAAACTGAGGAAGAGAAGAAGAGAAGAGAAGAAGAAGAAGAAGAAGAAGAAGGAGAAGACGAGCGACGAGGTTGTTTGAATGCGAGACGGAGCGAATCGGTGAGTTGAATCGTCCGTCTATTAGAGTTTTTGAGATTTTGACGTTTTGAGACTTTTTGTAATCTCTTATTAACAACACGCGGAATAGCCTCTTTGGGCAAATCTGGCCCGCCCTGGGATGAAGTTTCCCGAAATCTCAGGCCCCGATGACGCGCGTTTTCATTTCATGTGGTGGTTGGGATTTTTGGCCCCGCGCGCGTGCGCAACGAGAACTTGGCGCGCAGCTGAGCCAAGGAGGAAAACCCTAGGGGGATCATCTGTTTGCTGACCTCTTTTTTTTTTTCCTCGGTCACCGCTTTCACCGCTTGCTTTCTCGCCCTCCAAGGGTTGTTGACCGTAATAATCGCTACTTAAACAGGGAGCCTTGTTAGCATCTACAGGCCCCCCACCTCTTCTCGATATCCCCCAAGCCGACGGATCGAGCGCCGTTGGGCATGCCACCAAGATATTCGGGGTCAATTCGAAGACGATGGGCAGAATGGCTGCGGACATGCTGGCTGAGGACATACAAGCTTCAAGAGCTTCCAGACTGTGATCAACTCGACAGGGATATTCTGTTGCACGATGTCGAGTGTCCCAGCTTCCATTCACGCCAGTCATGCTACCGCACACTCTCGCCCATTACCGAATCGACAGAAGAAGACGAAGACGACGATATGTATCCGCAGTATCCTTCTCGAACACCTTCTCCGACAGGTTCAATAAGATCACGCGTAGATCCAGCACTTGCCATCATAGGTATCACAGGGGTGGGCTGGACGGCGGGACTCTACCTCGCTTACCCCTTCCCCACCACAATACACGTGTACGTCGGTGGCTTGGTCGTACTCTTTGGCTGGACTGTGTTGGGGTTGTCTCGCCTCATCGTCGTTCTCCTTCAGCAACACTCCAACAGAACCGCCACTCTCGCAGCCTGGTCCGCCTCATACCGTGCCAGACTAGCAGTGGCAACTCTCGCCCTCACCTATCTAGCTACCTTGGGTTGGAGACCACCAGATCAGGTGATTCCGGATTTACCGGGAGGGCGGAAGTATTTCATCGCCGCCAACTTGCATGACAACGACGAGGTCTTGCCTAGATGGCAAGATCAAGTTGTGCGGTTAGCGTTTCATCGTGAGTGCATACCTGATATGCATACAACAGAGACTGATCTCGCTTTAGTCGGTCGAGATAACGTTTTTGTATCAATATTCGAATCAAACTCTGTCGACTCTACCAAGCCCCTCCTTTCCACATTGAACGACTCCCTTTCAAACCTAAACGTCAATCACCGGATAATCACAAACGACGATGAAGCGCGTCACTGGCCATACCCACAATCCCGAGAACGTATCGAATACCTTGCCAATGCACGAAACAAAGCCATGGAGCCTCTACAATCCCCAGATCCTACCGTGAGACTGGAGAACTGGAACGAATATACCACCGTGGTCTTCTTGAACGATGCTTGGTTCAGCTGGGAGGATGTAGTTAGGCTGATAGCCACCGAGACGGAGGATGGCGGTGATTATGATCTTGCTTGTGGCATGGATTTTGGCTGGTCAGGTAAGCTTGGATCCTGTTTCCAATTTCACAACCCTCTCTCGATGTCGATCGACCCCAGAGGTCTTGTATGTTGTCTCTTTTGGATCAGGCTTACAGAACGTGTAGGACTTTACGATACCTGGGTAGCGCGTGATATATGCGGGACCCCATTACGCCCTTTCTTCCCTTACGTCAAGGATCCGGTATCCGCGCGAAAGGTTCGGGATGAACAGCCATTCGCTGTGTCGGCGTGTTGGAATGGAATGGTGGCTTTTCCGAGTGGCCCATTCCTTTGGTCGCCTGAAAGGACGGAGAAGGTTGTACCTGACATTACGGACTCTTCATTACAACAACCTCATATGAGAAAACGTGGATGGAGGTCGATTGACAGCTGTACGTCTATGCTAATTCTTAAACTGTACCGCGTCGACTACATCACGCTAAATTATCACTAGCAAACAACTCGAGTTCCCTCGCATCACCCCCCCTTGTCACCCCCCTTCAATTTCACCCCTCCCCCTTCCAAGCATGCGATCACTCCGAGTGTTTTTTAATGTCCTACGACCTGCATCGATTGTACAATACGACCGAGCGTCCGGCTCGAATAGTGATGAATCCACAGGTCAGAGTGGCCTACGAGCAGAACTGGTGGAAATGGCAAAATGTAGTTCTACGAGTTCCTATCATTCGTTTCTGGGTCGGTAAGTTGGAATTTCTCTTTCCTTGTTGTCGGATAGGAGAAAGGGAGGGGGGAAGGTGGTTGTAAACGCCAAAAAGAAAAAGCGATCGACGCTGATTGAAATATAGATCATTGGTCAAGAGGATGGCCACTATTACTCATCGATTGGGTATGGGAAATAGCAGGAAGGAGAAGAGATTATTGTACTTGGTCAGCGTTAGGAATTGGTATGCCGGATAGGTGTCCGTCACTTCCAGGAGCAACAGAGAAGAGTTGGGATATGTAAGATGGGAAGAAGAAAATAGGCACGTCAGTCTTAAGTCTACCATGATACCAGGGGTTTAAAAAAGCCAATTTGGTAATTTTTGTATCTATGCACGATATATCCGTGAGATCTATCTTGATGTTGATCATGATTGACTAGCTAGTCACCAAATGTATCGTACAGTATACTCGAGGCACTCAAGAGTAGGGGATGTATGTCATCTATCATCCACGGTATGAATCTATCGTAACACACACACACACACACACACACACACACACACACACACACACACACACACACACACAACAATGATTAGAATAATCAACCACGTAGACGATCGAGTCTCTCCTTAGTGACCTCGAAGCATTCCGGCAGACCCGTTTCAGACCAAGAAGCCCCCTGGATCATCTTTGCGAGAGCAGGCGCACAAGTGAATATTCTTGCCTGTGAAAGGCGAATAAAAATTCGTCTCAGCTTTCTTTTTGGGCGGAGCGGCGATGATGAAATGATGTTATGGAGTTGGATTTGAACTTACCATACCGTGACCATTGTGTCCTGCACACATCCATTGACCTGGTTTTCCAGGAACTTTACCTATATAAGGTACACCGTCTGCGCTCTGGAAGAAGCGTTAGAAGAGGACACGTCGATGATGGGTATAGGAGATAGTAGTATCACTCACTCTACCGATGATTCCGCTCCACGCATAATCATACCTGACTGCGTTACCCTTGCTTTGACCAGGAACGGGATCCCTATATCATATGTATGAGCTTGATATCTTCTCATCTAAATCAAGTTGAAATGAGAGAATTGTGAACACTTGTGGGAGGGGACGCGGCACGACATATGAGTAAGTAGAGGTTTGTGTTTACTTACCATTGGAAGTGCTCGGTACCAAGCTTCCTAACGGCATCTGTAACAGGTTCGAAGTTGATCAGACTATCATTCGTCTTTCGTTCTGGATCACTATTGACGTATTCATTCAAGAATTTTTGGTTTGGTGCAGAACCACCGAACAGAACGATTCCATCTCCTGCCCGACGTGGATTGATCGAGTATAGTCCTTCGGGGAACATGACGGCGTATGAATTTTGGAGTGCTTTAGAACCTGCGAATGAAGCTGGTGGCAACACTTTGTTACACCTAATGAGCAGCCACTCACATCAGCCGTTGACTTCGGACAGTCAAGGGGGAATCTTTATGATGACATACATGTGTGGAGTTGGACGGATGATGCCCTTTGTTTCTGGTAAAAGATGCCCGGCATAGGCGTTTGTAGCGTGAACAACAATAGGAGTAGTGATGACTCCTCGATCAGTGTGTATCTCCCATTTACCCTCGGAACCGGTCACTGCGGAGACTGGGGTCCACGTCTGCAGGTTTAGTCCAAGGTCAAGGGCCTTCTGAATAACATTCGCGACTGCGTTACATGAGCGTTGTCCTTTCCGACTAGGTAGATGATTGTCAGACATCACTCACCAAGCTTCCAAGGGTGAAGAGTCGATGCATCCCATGCATAAACGGCTTGAGCGCCTTTTAGTCTTGATCGCTTGATAATATAAGCATGGCTACTTTCGAATAGGAGAGGATATGTAGCTTACCTTTTCCGCCGCCGCAGGCTCAGTGATCACTTCGATATGATCAACCTTGCCACCAGCAGCCTTGTAATCTGCAAAGTTCTTTGCCGAGACCTCTGCGATCTCCCGAGTCATTGCGACATCCAACTAAAGCAGGAATGTCAGTGCCTCCTCGACGTGAGGAAAACGCTTGAGGCACATACAGTCTTTCCAACCCAGAGGTCACAATCGACATTATGCTTTCTGACGTACGCGACCAACGCCTCCCAAGTCTCTTGTTCATTCTTCAGAACCTATCGCCTCTATCAGCGGCCTTATTCAACGAGTGTTGAAATATTCCAGGCATACCTTCAGACTCTGTTCAGCGCCAAATGCCTGTTTGTACTTTGTGAAACCCCTCCACTGATCGGGTTTGCAATGTCCGGCATTGCGGCCGGTCGCTCCGGAGCACAGCTCTCTGGCCTCTACTACCACGATGGAGCTCGGGGGGTTGGCGGATTGAAGGAGAGATAGGGCTGTGAGTGAGCCCGTGATCTTGACAGTCCATCAGTCATTGCCAGGTGACGATCGACAACAGAGATGCATACTCACACCTGAACCGATGATAACCACTTCCGCTTGTGACGGCAACTCCTCGGTCGTTCGGTGGTCCAATAACGGGTTGTTACGAACGGTCTGGAGCCACAGGGAGAGACATTGTCCTTCGGGAAGAGGAAGATCTATGTTCCTCTTCTGGGCTGCTTCAGATCGCACTTCCCCATTGCTATCGGACTTGTATGTGCCTTCAGCTCCGACTGGCGGTAACGTCGCAGCAATGTCATCTACTTTGATAGTCATGTCGCAAGTTGTCGTCGTATACACAAGGGCCGTCTGTCTTTAAAGTGATGTGGACATTCGCTGGGAATCTGACAATTATATATATACATTGCGAAAGATGGGACAAATGTAAGGGTCCGAGCAGGCGAAAGTGGAACTTCATTCCGTGCGCAGGGTGGCGGATGAATCCGGTGGAGCTCCGCAATCAGAGTCTAGAGCCCATGTGTATTCACTGTACATACAAGCGTGCAGAACAGTGAAGATATGGACTCGTATGCGTCTCTCTTCTCTTTTCTCTCCCTCTATCTTACATTCATACCTCACGGATTCCTAAGGTCTTCACTATTGTGGCCCAAGGCGAGAAGGAACAATGAGACTCTCGACCTGCTTGCTGGCTGCCACGGTCCTCGCCGTTCCTGCCTGGGCCAGATCCACACAGCAAACTGTTATTCCCGGTCCTGTGGATAGGCTTAGCTCCTTACAGACTGGCCAAGACTATGTGACTGTGACTTCAGCGCATCATCCAGTACGTCAGGCTCTCTTGAACTCACAGCTTCATGCTCATTCAGCATAGGGGCACAAAGTCCGTATCAAATCCCACAAGGGATGGTGTGAGGAGAACGCCAAGAGCTATACGGGTTATATCGACGCTGCGGATGGAAAACAACTCTTCTTCTACTTCTTTGAGTCTCGAAGTAAACCGTCCGAAGACGATGTAGTCATGTGGATCAACGGAGGACCCGGTGGTAGTTCTGCCATGGGATTATTCATGGAGCAGGGTAAGCAATGCCTCCAAGTAGATATCGTAGAACCAAACATGGCTGATCAGCATGATAGGGCCTTGCCGAATCAAAGAGAACCCAGAAACTCCATACGACACCTATACCAATCCTTATGCTTGGAATGAGAAGGCGAGTTTGATAGAACAGAATTGGGCAAACACTGATGATCCAGATAGGCCAACGTGTTCTTCCTCGATCAACCGGTTGGTGTTGGTTTCAGTCACGGGGAGAATGGCCAGGTCAGTTGTCTATAACGGGGCCAGGCGATGTATCTAGTACTGACACTACTACAGATCATAACGAATACCTTGGATGCAGCGAAGGACGTTGCGTCTTTCATTGACATTGTGAGTTCATTCATTCTCTTGTCTCTTGTTTTTCTCTTGTTTTCATAGATCCGTCCTCACAAGAGCTGCTGTAGTTCTTCGACACATTCAAAGAGTACAAGGGACGTCCGTTCCACATGACCGGAGAATCATACGGCGGTCGATATCTTCCAGTCTTTGCCAGCGCTGTGTACGACCAGAACGCAAAACTACTGAAACAGGGCAGGGAACCGGTCAATCTGAAGAGTGTAATGATCGGCAACGGAGGTACCTCGTTGTGTTAGTCAATCACTTTCTGTTCTGCCATTCGGCTGATGATCATGAATAGTTAAGCTCATTGAATCTTCATTTGAATTTGTGAGCAAGATGACCGTCTCAAAATGCTCAGCTGATATGTGGAAGGCGTGTACAAAGCATGTCGACCTTGGTCGTTCAGTCCTCGAGATCGGACAGTGTATACAGATGGCAGAGGCGGTACCCAAGTGTCACAAGATGCTACAGAAATACTGCCTGGACACATCCGACTACACGTCTTGCCGGATGTGGAGTCAGTATTGCATAAACTTTTGGACAGGTACGGCAGCTTTGGCCGAGGTCAATTGGTGTGTCTTCTGGCTTGGTCCTAATACATTTATTCAAGCTGATGAAATGCTAGGTATAACGTCAATCAGTCATGCAGTGCTCAGGAAAGAGAGGAAGACCGTTGTCTTGCGGGATCGTGCGTCTATGAAAGATCCTGTAATCCAATCCCTGCTTACGTCTTGTTATATAGAAGCGATGTGGAGCAATATCTTAACCTAAACGCCACACGCAAACTTTTGGGAGTCGACGATCACATCAAAAAGTTCGAATTGAGCAGTAACAAAGTTAATACAGACTTCCATGCTGCGCTTGACTTTGAGCATCAAACCTATTATTGGGTGGCGCAGCTTCTTGAGAGGGGAATCAAAGTTCTCAACGTGAGCTCAACGCGTTGTTCTCTATTGTTCCTAGGTCAGAAGCTGACGAAGACGATCCAAAGTACGTCGGCACCCTTGACGCCGCGTGTGATCATATCGGACAGAGCAAGTGGATGGCCGAAATGCCTTGGACCGGACAGGCAGCGTATCTCGCTGCTGCAACCGAAGATTGGGTCGTCGATGGAGAAGTCGCGGGAACTTTCAAGACTGCCGGCGATCTCACTGTAAGTGCCATAATCAGCAAAACGTCATTCCCACACTGACATTGTGACTAGCTATTGAAGGTGTACGGCGCGGGACACCTTGTACCCACAGATAAACCAAAGGTGCGTGCCGGTATGCTTTTGCTAGTGGCCCGACTGACTATTCCGTAGGAGTCTCTTGTGCTGCTAAACGAGTGGATCGAATCCACGCGTCACTGATCGCACTTTGAGGCAAGAAGATCACGGTGAAACGGGCGATGTTTAGGAAGGTACGATAATATAGATAAAAGGATTAAAACCCATCCTGGAAACACGAGATCTGGTCTGCATATTCAGCTATTCATCAGAATTGCGCCTTGAGCTTGCGGAACTACGTCTTCACAATGCAGGATCCGTTTTGAATTCCTGCTGTGACTGGCAACACCCCGTCTTGCGCAAAAAAAACATCGTCTGTTAATCTTGCCAAAATCCCACCTTTTAATCATCGCAAAGCAAAGTCTTTTAGTGACCGGAATTTTCGTTGTACACATTGAAATGACACGTATCCTGTCCAACACACAAAAAGAATGCTAGTTGCTTGCAATTGGGCTCGGCCTCCGTGACAGAAATAGGAGGGGTGATCAGAAGTTGTTAGAAGCATGGACAGCCTTGCGTCATGACTTGTAAGATATACACATGAATTACATCCTGCTTCGTAAAATATGAACATGGAAAATACTGTAACAGACTCCACTGACCACTCACATCACCATCGTTCTCTGTCTTTGCGGTGGCGTGCGTCGATTCGCTATCATTTAACCTTCACCATCCGCTTGAGTTCCAAAATTTGAGCCTTGAGCTCTACAACCTGAGTTTCGAGCTCCGAAGACCTACTTTCGACCTCATCGACTTCATCAAATGCATCCAACAAGGCCTCCTCCGCTCTAGCTGTCTGTTTCACAGCTGCGTCTGCAGCGGCTCTGAGCTGTACGCATTCTTTATTGACCCGATCTCGCTCGAATACCGCCAGTGACATCCGTTCGTCTATGACTAGCTGTAGAGAATCAGCTTCCTGGATCCGTTTCTCCAGAAAAGCAACTTTGGTTCGCAATTCCTCGCCGATTTTCTGTTTCTCGTTCCGGTCCTTGATATATCTCACCAAAATAGTGTCCATCGTCCTAAGCGAGGCGAATTTGTGGTCTCGCTCCGCTCGGACGGTATTAATCTCATCTCTGTCTCTTCTGGCAGTGCGCTCGAGGTCTTCGCAACGACTAAACAACCTGTTGAGTAGGGCCGTAGAATTGGAAGCCGCCTCTGTCATCTGCTGCTGATGCTGTCGAGCACTTTCGAAGATATCGTTGAATCTGGCTTCGATATCAGACCGGAGTCCGTCAAATACGGATTGATCAGGGAGAACTCGCTGGTCCGAAGGCTCTCCTGGGACGTGCTGAGCATCGCTGTCGACGGCTGTGTTGTTGGCAGGAAGGTGATGGGCTTCGGTTCGCTGAGCAGGTGAAGCATGGTGGGAGCCGTCCTTGAGAGTGGGTTTAGACTCGGTCAACACGTCTGGAGGGCGATAGGCCGCGGTCTTCGAGATAACAGGAGGCGTTGGTGGTGGCTCAAGTAATCTCGCCTGCGCATTGGCATGAAGCCCGTTCAGATATGCTGGACCGATACGAAGCACGGGCTTTACCGGCATGGGTAGAGGAGGTGAGGCATCTTTCAAGTTGGGCGACGGCGAAAATGTGCGTCGTTTCCCAGTGGGCAGCTGAAAACCCGCATGGCTGGACGTTCTTGCTAAGGGTGTGTGGTTGGGTAATCTGTGCGGGACGTCTGTACCGGTGTCGGATTTATCAGAAATTAACGGAGAGTCGTCAGGTATATCGTTGGCTTCGGAGAGAGAATTCTCGGTGACCGAGCAGCCAGTGAGACCCTTTGAGCAACAGATCCAACATGCCATAGGGTGAAGTTTGGTCAGAGGACCATGTGCCGACGGCGAGAACCTAATTGAGAATTGCCAAATAAGTGTGGGAAGGCCGCGAGCTTCACAATTCGAACATGATACCCTTGGACATCTACAGCATTTAGTCGACTTCCATGGTGTTTCGACGACTCACGTATAGAGGAAGGCAGGTAAACAAGACCTATGACAATTGGCCTTGATAGTTCCAACCGTGCACTGTAGTGCATGACTGGCCACAAGGACAGGAGCGGTCGGCACAAATCGACTGAGACCAAATCTGCTGGCGATGGTAGGGAAGAGGATATGGGAAGCGTGATCGTACGGCTGGAAGGATTGCCCGATGGATTTCTCGACAGCATTCAGACTTTCTTTGGTCGCAAAGACAGGGTCGGTGTCCAGTTGAGTGTCAATCCATCTCGTTGCATATCGATCAAACCGAGCCTGAAATTCTGCAGGAGAAAGCCCTGTTGTTTTCGCTGGTATTTGCGCGGAGGGCTTGCCGGGCATCCTCTGAATCTACCTTGAACTGAGTCTACGGGATGTGAGTAATGGATTGCGCTCTTGACGTACATGAATTAATGTGATGGGGAAACATGTCAGGACCTGATCAGCGATCAAAGCGTTCAGAGGACTTTGTTTCCATGTTTTGATCGCCGCTGCACGGGAATGAGTGAGTGAACACAGACAGCAATCGGGAGAGTTGCATGGATTACATCGAGATGACAGCTAGATGACAGCTAGATGACAATCGCTGGATATAGAAGTTCGAAACAATGAGCCCTCATTTTGAGAATAGAGATGAGATACGAGTAGATGAGATTTGTTAACCAAACAAGTGGTCAAAATACGAATTCCCAAAACGGGAAAATATAAGCAAGATATGACGTGGCATATTGAGAACTCGGTATATCAGCTTATCTGGAAGAAGACCGAAAACGCGGGCGAGAACATGGCCGACAATCCTTCAAGTGGAGAGACGGCAGTCTGAGCCGGTGAATGTTTAGGTGTATGAATGGGGGGTATAAGATGCGCTGGGCAGTTTGAGATGGTTCCCGACTCTCATCAGCAGATTCGACGTTGGCTCTCTTAGTTGAACACAAATCACCCCTCGCCTTCAATCTTTCATCTCATCCCCTTATCAATCCATCCACCATGCCTATTGCCGTCCCTGTGGAGAAAGCTTCGGTTGGTCCTCGTTTCGAAGAACGTAGCACTCCTCCTCCTGAGATTCCTCCATTCAAGTATGGAACGCGCTTCGACAAGCCTGGGTTCGGTGACTGGCGTGACGAGCTCGTCACAAAGGGCTACACGGTCGTAAAAGGTGCTGTCCCCCGTGAACGAGCTCTCGAGTACAGAGATAGGGCATTCCAATGGCTCGAGGGATTCCCTCTGGGTTTCGACCGTAACGACGTGTCCACTTGGAAGAACGAACATCTTCCAGTACATGTCAAGGGTGGCATGTTCCACGGCTACGGATTCTGCCACGAGGAATTCGTGAGTAGCCCACTCAGCTTTTCTCGCTCTGCCTTTCTTCGCATTCAGATTCGGGGTATTTTACTGATATACCATCTAGCTATGGGATCTTCGATGCGAAGATGGAATCATCGACGCTTTTGCTAAAGTCTGGGGTACCGACGAGCTCATCACCTCTTTCGATGGTGGATCGATCATGCTTCCTAAGCGAACTGATGTCAAAGATGGTGGCAAGTGGGAACACATGGAGTGAGTATATTTACGATTCTCTTTGACTTTTTCTTGATGCTGACCTTGCCACTTAGTCAATCTCTCCACCGACGTGGCTTCTACTGTTGCCAGGGTCTCGTCAACTTGAACGACTGTGGACCTGAAGATGGTGGTCTTATGGTTCTCGAGGGAAGCAACAAGCTCGTCGAAGAGCACTTTGACATTCACGGTCGAGAATCTTACAAGACTTGGGGACCCTTCGACTGGTATGGTAAGTTATCAATATATATCACTATACTACTCCATGTGTTCAAGTTGAGGTACATAAATACTAATGCCCGCTTCAGGTTTCACCGAAGAACAGCAACAATGGTTCTACGACAGAGGCTGCAAGTGGACCAAAGTCTGCGCAGAGCCTGGAGATCTCATCCTTTGGGACTCGCGAACCATGCACTACAATGTCCGACCGTCTGGTGAACGTGACCGTGTCTGCACCTGTAAGTCTCTCTTCTCTCCTTGTAGGAAATCCAGCCTCAAGATGCTGATTGTATCACTTAGACATCTGTATGGCACCAGCCTCCCTTCTTTCCGACGAAGACCGTATCCAACGCGCAGAATGCTTCGCCAACTACCGAGGTACCACCCACGTTCCCTTTGCTGCCGTCTTCTCTCGTGCCCACGAGCCTGTCGTTCGCCATGACGGCAAACCATGTCCCCACGACACTGGTGTCCCCAGAAATCTCCCAAAAAAGAGTCTAAAGGTGTTGCGTCTGGTTGGAATCGAGCCGTACTGAGTAAAAATTATATGTCTGTAGCCAAGAGAATGCATGTTGCAACAAATGAGTCATTACTATCCAGTCCAGTCTATTGCCGCTTGACCAGCCTATACGCCAACTCGATGTCACTCAACTGAGGATGGTGGTGCCCAGGCGTCCGCACTCAGTAGCATGTCGAACAGGTCCGAGTCAAAATCGCTCGGCCCATCAGCTAACGGCCAAATAGGCGCTGCTCCAAGGTCAGAACCAGTAAAGTTATTGTTTGTCTGTGGAATCATCGGATTAGAGAGCGAAGCTGTAGCGCTTGCTGTCTCTACAGCGTAGGCTTCGGCAAGCAGTTTGTCGAGGATCTGAACACCGCGTTTCACCATTGCGTCCGGGTTCTCCATGGAACGAAGGAAGTTGACTATCTCGATGATCTCCGCGTGTAATCCGAACCGTTCCGTCTCATCTGGCTTCCCGTGAATGAGTTCAGTGGCGAGTACCATGCCT
Organism: Naematelia encephala; assembly: GCA_002105065.1. NCBI lineage: Eukaryota > Fungi > Basidiomycota > Tremellomycetes > Tremellales > Naemateliaceae > Naematelia > Naematelia encephala. The sequence continues at coordinate 71,215 of MCFC01000001.1, forward strand.
GCAACAACAGTATAGGATGAAACATGCCAATTCTTCTGGAACATGATTGGTACGCGCTTCTTGCGTGCTGCTATCTGTGCGCGGGCGGAGGCGACACAGATTTGCCTTGCTTCGGCGAATCGTTCATCGGTGTAACTTCTCCCTAGGAACCAACGCCACAATTCGATACGGAGAGTGGGGATGGCCGTGGCCCATAGATAGCGCGACCAACATTGCCAGTCAAAAGGCGCAAAGGGGTCGTATTGTTCCGGATAGACCTCATCCTCTCGTGGGCGTAAGTTAGGAAAGGCATCAAAGAGTTTGTCAAGGCGCTCGGCGAAGGTCTTAACGATGCGGAAGCGAGAGCTGGCAGATGATTTTGAAGTGAAAGTGTGAGAGAAGTCCCGGAAGAGGTCGGCCAGCCGGCCCATGAGCAGCAGGCTAAATCCCGTCAGTTACACAGTGGCAACACGAATACAAAATACTCACTGCGATACGCAGGTGACCTCATTAAGCGGACGTGGAATGGGAGGACTGTCATCGGAGAGCGCGCTGTCATCGATGTTGCTAGGGGGTGAGGTCCAAGCGGCTATTCACTAAGCGAGACTTCGTACGCTGACTCACCAGGATAAATCAAATGGAAAGGGTGTTGAGCTCCCGGTTTGAGACTGACGAGTATAAGGCAAACCTAAGCGATTCAAAAGAGCGACTGACCTATCCGCAATCATCAAGCACCACCAGATACGCCGCGCAATCTCTGATCGCACGTAGCCGCCCCATAAGGCGGAAGGGCCCTCTGATCGAACCAGGTGAAACTTGAGATCCCTCGCAAGCCCAAGCCCGCAATGCATGAGCGACGCCAAGTATTTTGAACCGCTATGTGCTCGTCAGCCTTGAAACTAAGATGTGGAATACGCCTACTCAAAAGCGTGCGCGATGGTCGGGAGAATGCAGATCGTCTGGAGTATGGGAATGCTTGGGGAAGTCATGAATCCGCTAAGTTGGAGACATTGAAGGGAAATATCAAACCAGAAACGAGGAAGGACGAGAATTGCGTCTTTGAATGTGATGCTCAGCTAAGGACACCTTGGCTTCGAGCCTGCTTACCTTGGGCAAAGCCCATCGCATTGGCGACTTTATCATCCATAAAGTACAGACTACACGCAATCACGGCGAAGTCTGTGGCCATAAGTCTCACTGAAGTTCGGGAGCCCGTAAACTCACATAGGGCGTAATAATCGTACGTGCCAACCTCGCCCAGTCCGCTTTTTATACCACTGAGCCACTCATCATGCTCGCGGAGATAGGTAGGAACGTGGAAGACTGTGTGAATCCAATGAATAAAGTTGCAATGATACCGAACGAGCGCAGTACTCTGATCGAGTGGAACCAAGCTACACAAAGCTTCCAAGGTATATACGCCGGACTGGCCAAACAGTTTTGACGGCTGCCATTGGTCAATACCTTGTACCATGCTCCGATCACTCACCTCCTGTCTGCCTACTATGTCCGTTGCGGAAAGTCCGAACAGCTGTCCAACAGTATGAAGATACTCTGTCCTTTCCTCGAGCTCAGCCGCTCCTGCTTCCGCCTCGGCCGTCGAAGCCCTCGAGCTTGGTCCACGACTTTCACTCTCCGACTTAGCACTCTCGAGATCAAGGCTCTCCCGCCGAGGTACTAGTTGCTGTCCTTGAGCCGAGTTGGACTCCTTGACGGAGGTTCCATCGGACTGATCAAGAAGTGACCGGATGACCTTCTCCTGAGCTGAAACTTTGCGATGGAGTGTCTTGTTCTCTTCCGTCAATTGTGCGATTGTTGGCTGGCGACGCGATGTTCTTGCTGAGTCACCACCAATAATTCTACCATTCACCAGCACCGTTCTACATGCCGCAAGGGGTAGAGAGGGGCGAGAGAGGGGGGGGGGGGGGGGGGAGAGAGAGAGGTAATCGAAAGAGCAGTGGGGCGATGACGAGGACGTGATATACAGAGAAGAGACAGAAGAGGATCGACCAAGTCAGCTAGTCTCGGCGCGAACCATTAGATATGCAAACTCACTCCTGTTGACACAGCTCTCCTAGGCCACGAGCGATACACCGCTGGCATGGATATACCTTATTGCATTTCAGCTACGGGCTTTGTCAGCAGATGTAGAAGCTGAAACTCCAGCTACTGGCCTTTCTTCGGTAGCAGAATCCACAGCTATACAAGCAGACAATGTTAGTGAGGATTGGCAGGCAGGTATGAGGCGAAGGAGGACAAGAGAAGATGGCACAGCGGACGGGTGGATATTCACCTCTTCACTTCCCGCTGGCTGGTCCTGATAGACTTGCGCGAGGGTCCAGGTAAGTCTGACATGTCCCCTGGCTCCCGGAACGAGTTTTCACTCCCACACAAGGATATTACTTGCTTTTATAGCCAGAGAAAAGAATAGAAAACAGAAAGAAGAGAGTAGAATGAAAACAAAAAAAGGATCCCGCGAGAAGACCACATGCTTATCTCACAAGCCAATCTACTGTATTCGTAATTTCTTGAAGGAGTTTCTGTATTACAATTTGGGTATTGGTACCAAATTGAACAATAAATTATATTCAAGACAAAGACATGCATATCGATACTAGGCACCCAAAGCGGATAGCAATACTACTCTAAAGTGTAGCAAGTAACAAAAAAGGTCTCCGAATGAGATATATCTTCCTAACAACCTCGCCACCAAACCCTCATCACCGGCGCGCTCTACGTCCAGTATCGCCTGACTTCTCTTCGACTTAAGCACCCAATTCCTGCTCCTTTTCCGTCTCTGCTTCGAGAACTTTTTCGTCCACGACGGGATGGGCGAGAAGGGCATCATCGAAGTGGTAGCCTGCAAACTTGAAGGTAGGTACTCGCTGCTCGAAGAGATAGTCGAGTTGCTCGAGCGAGTGACCTTTGTATTCGGGCACCATGAAGAAAGAATAGAATACCATGATGACCGAGAATGCACCCCAGAGGAAACCAATCTTGGAACCGAGGTTGCCGTAACCTGCGTCCTGGATGTAGGGCGAGACAAAGGTGATGATGAGCGAGACTCCGAAACCGGAGAAAGTAGCGATACCCAACACCTTTTCACGGTTTCGGGTAGGGGCACTTTCGGTAGTCACGATCCAGATCAAAGGACCTTGAACGCCAAAAGAGAAATACCAGATAAAGATGAGTGCGATAGAGGCTTTTTGGACCGAAGTGGGGGGGTCGGAGAACGCAGTAGTGAGGATGGCGACGACCAAGAGGCAAATGGCGCATAGTGCCGAGGTAGAGATCAAGAGAATACGTCGACCTATTTTGTCGGGCAGGTAGTAGCCTGTAGCTACTCCGACAAAGTATAGACAGTTGAGGGCCATGACGATGGGGAAGTAGTTGGTTACGCCGGTTCCGATGAGGAAGGATACAATGTAAGTCTATTTCGAATTAGATCCAGAACGCATGAATGGCCGAGAGAAAGACCCACAGTCATGTAAGAAGATCCCTGAGCCTGCTGAAGACACTGCACGCCGATAGCGATGAGCATCCGGCGGAGATCGGGCTGACGAAGGAGGTCCTTCCAGCCAGTAGCTGTAGCAAGTGCTTTTTCTTCCTCGAAAGCGAGTGAAAGCTTGGCGCAGTATTCATCCGCATCGAAGTCGTTGCTCTCGGTCTTGAAAAGGGCCGAAGCTGCATTGACAGCCTCTGGTTGACGTCTGAATGTTTCAGCGCCATCAAAGTAAAATGACTCACCCTTGCCAAATGAGCCATCGGGGGGACTCAGGAAGAAGAGAAGTGACTGCCAGCATGAGACCGGCAGGGATAGCCTGGATGCCCATTGGAATGAGGTACGCTGACCTGTCGGTTCGGGTTGACACGGCATAGACGCTACCAGCAGCGACAATGACACCGACGATCTGGATTGTCTGATACATGTTGATGACGAAACCTCGTGCTGCAGTGACCGAAGTCTCAGAGAGGTAGACGGGGATGATATTGGCTGCGAGACCCATGGCAATCGAATTGATGACCTTGCCAGCTACGAATTGACCGAAACGAGCTGAGGAGCCGGCGGCAGAGGTCATTTCGATTATGATTCCAACAAGGGAGACAACAGCAGTTACGTTGAGCGCCATACGACGACCGAGCAGACGGTTGAGGTACATGGCGGATGCGCATCCAATCATGACTCCAGCGGAGCCCACACCACTACCGGCAGATTGTTTCGAGGTCGACAAAGAGCAAGTCGAGACACCGTCTACGATATCGGTTTGTCCGTAGTCGCAGAGAAAAGTTGTTTCGCCAAGAACAGTACTCCACCATCCATTGTCAAAACCCTGTGAATCATTCAGTATGCCATCGACGTCGAGGAAAGAGGGTGTGGTCACTCACAAAGAGGATTGCTCCGATACTGGCCAACACCATGACCACATATCCTCGCCTGGTGATACCATCATAGATAGACATGGTCGAGTTTGAGTGTGTCGACTATTCAAGATACTGGAGTCACGACTCGCTTGCTTTAAAAGGACGGCGGACCGGGCCTAGCTTTATATGTTGCAATGTAGATAGCCAATCCACTTTGTCGGAAAGCACAACCTACAAGTTGGCTCATGAGTTAGTATCGGCAGCTTGCACCGATTTGCAGAAGCTTTGATTGGAATCTCGTTCGCAAACTCCCCCGTCGTTTCGGCTCAAAAAGATAGCGAGCGACTTTCGGCCAGGAACCGCCTGCCTGATTGACTGACTGATTGCTAGATTGATTGCTTGATTGGCTGATAGAGACTGGGCCGACCCACTCAGCCAGAGGTTGAGTGGAAGACTTTGCCTGCTGAATCTACGAGTGCGTAGAACCTCAGTTGGAAGACAAGATACCGTGAAATCCGATATCTATAACGGGCTTCTGCGCAACTCATATCGTGCCAAGTCGCTGAAAATTAAACAAATCGTGCCTGTCCAAATCGGGAAACTTCAAATGATCCACACTTTTTACGTAAAGAGAGCGTGCTCAAGCAACAGAAAAATGAAAGCATGCCATGATGAGGAGATATGGAATGAGAAGTCCCTGACGGTAAGGCCAGAGTCACCATTTGATCTCATGAACAAGAACCACGCGAGTAGTCTCCCCGGCCCATCCACGATCACCACTAGCAGTGACCAGGAACCGGCCTGTCACATCGACCACTGCCCGCCGAAAATCAGCATATATTACATGGTCGATCCCCTGATTCAGAACTCACACATGGAAGAGATTATACCACCGTGATGACCAGCAATGATCTTGAACGGGCGTTTTGATGTTTTCTTTCGAGCATTCTCTTCGGGCTCAAAGTATTCTGCCGTATTCCAAAGACGAACGTTATCCTGACTAGCCGTTGCAATGTGCTTGCCGTCTGGCAATGGCACTACACAGCTCACTGGCCCACTCTCGGGCGAAGTTCTTAATGTCCGCAGGAGGTTTGGTGCGCTCGAGGATGAACTCTTACGAACGTCCCAAATGTCGATGGTTCCATTCCGGCGTCCTGCTAATATCTGAGAACCGTCCGCTGACCAGCAGGCAGACATGCACCATGGAGGAGCTTTGTCGCCTGGAGTAAGGCGGCCCACACCGTTGGTGTTCTCATACGACGGCAGTCGACGATCGATGAGCGAGACCTGGCCGTCCATCGAGGAGACGAGGAGAATGTCATCAGAAAAGGATTTGTAGGATGCTGGGGAGAGTAGAGGAATGTTACTGGCTGCTTGGCGGTACACACTAGAAGATGCGGCTGCCTGCGTGACATTGAACAGTGGTGTGGAAGCAGAAGTGGAGGTAGAGGGTGTTGGAGCCGCTCCTGGCAGTGCGAGCCCAAGTGTTCGCGGTTTTGGTGGTGAGGGTGGAGGAGCCATGTCGTTGATAGCAGGAGTACCCACAATGGTCACCTCGCCAGACGGAGGCACAGTTTCTCCCTCGGCATCCTCGTCAAACAGCGGGTCGAAAGGAGACGGGTTGTCGGTCATCTCGATGTCACCGTTCGCTTCGGGTGCTTGCGAGTTGTCGGCTCCTGGGTGAGGCAGAGCTTCTTCCTTCTCCTTCTCGGCCTCTTTCGTATCGATATCGACTGCCTTTTCGGCAAAGTTTGGCCCAACAGAGATAGAGACGTTGACCTTGTCAGTGGTGTTTTCTTCCATTGAATTATGCGAGGATGCCGCAGGTGACAGAGGCGTCGTATACGGCCGTAATGAAAGAGAGGAGATCTGTGCACCATGTGTAGGATAGGTTCGTACGGTTTGACCAGTATTGAGATCCCATTCCTAGAGGTATTCAGCGATTGAAAGGACGCACATTACGAACACTCACCCTAACTGTGCCATCCCACGAACCGCTCAATAGACCTTTCTCGCCAGGCAGCAGAGACAAACAGGACACCACATTCGTGTGACCTTTCAGTGTATGTATTCGATGTCCAGGAGAATGCCGGATAGTATATAGATTAATGGGTCCAGACTATGTTGGTCAGCTCTGCAGATGAGGCACAGCACGCCAGACCGACTTGAGTACCCGTTGCAGCCCATAAACCATCGCCTTCGCAAGCCATGCTGTACACAGGTTCCATGCGCATACCGTTGATCCCCTCAACTTCATTGGCCCACCACCCTTTGCCGACACCTGCTTTATTGATGCCCTCGCCTAATCCCACAAACGTCTTTTGATGAGCAGTCATGAGTTGGTTACCATTGACGCTGCCCCAGAAATCATATGCGCGGACATAGCCTTCCTGCGAGCCAGTCAAAAGAATAGAAGCGCAGGTCGTTAATGATATGGAGTGAATAGGATTGGCGCATGGGATGGCTACGATTGCTTCGATGGATGGAGGATTTGCTGGAGGCGGAAAAGTGAATAACGAGCGACGGATCAGGTGTGGTGGGGGCGGTAGGGTCACTGGCGATCGAGCTTTAGATCGAGTTGTTGTAGGACCAGAACGAGTTGATCCTGTCAAATGTCAATGTAGAGAACGAGATGACAGAAGAGACCTACCTGCTTCATCATCCTCCCCGTTTGCAGTCATATCAATGTCCTCGACCTCGGGATCATCATCGTCGCTCCGATCATCCGCATCCTCCTCATCATCCTCATCCTCATCATCGTCGTCGTCGCCTTCGTTGTCCTCCTCCTCATCTTCGTCCTCATCGTCATCCACTTCTACATCCGCATCCTCCTCTGCCTCATCCGAGCCATCTTCTGCTTCGAACCGTTCTTCTTCATCCTCGGGACTGCCACTCAAGCCGTTATTTCGCAACTGATCGACCTACAAGAAATAGACGTCAGTAACGGCGGTCCGGAGTCCCTGGACACTACACACCTCGTATTCGTCATTCTCCTCATCAAACTCCTCCTCGTCATCTTCGTCGTCGCTTCTCATGCTCAAATATCCGGGTCATACGCGAACGACAAACGCTCACTGCCAGATGGAGGAAGAAATATAAAATGCGGAGTACAAGGAGGGGAAGGAAAGAAATCGGACGGGATCAAGCTCGCCGGCTGGTTTGGATTCGCTTTTGTTTCTCTGTTCAACTTCCAACCATCCCCTTGCCAAATCGAGTTCTCACACTAGTGCAAAGACTAGCCCAACATGTCTGGCACAGGTCCTCGAGAGGCAATCTTGTATGTATCCATGCTGGTCCCCGAAAATCTCACTTGCACAAGCTGAAGCTTCTAGCCCCACCCGCATGAACCTCACTCTCACCAAAGGTCGACTCAAGGGAGCTCAAACAGGTCACTCTCTTCTCGCTAAGAAGCGCGACGCTCTCACTACCCGTTTCCGACAAATCTTGAAGAAGGTGGATGAGGTGAGCTGCTTCACCCGTTGACCTTTGCCTGTCGCTGATTGCGTTTTTCTCCTTCTTCCCCTCATAGGCCAAACGTCTTATGGGCCGCGTATTGCAACTTGCTTCGTTTTCTCTTGCCGAAGTCACTTACACTGCCGGTGATATCGGTTATCAAGTACAGGAATCGGTCCGCAAGGCGACATACACCGTGCAGGCGCGACAGGAGAATGTCAGTGGTGTGGTTCTACCCGCATTTGAGGGAGTCCGGAGCAAAGAGGGAAGCGGTGAGCTTCAGACAGAATCGTGACATCGACGAGCTCATAGAACAGATTTCAACCTGACCGGTCTGAGCCGAGGTGGACAGCAGGTCCAAAAGGCCAGGGAAACATATGTCAAAGCTGTAGGGACGCTGGTGGAGCTCGCATCACTACAGGTAGGTCATATGTGACATGATTAAACTTGCAGGAGAATGCTCATCAACATAGACCGCATTTACAATTCTTGACGAGGTGATCCGAGCGACAAATCGACGTGTCAATGCAATTGAGCATGTCGTGATTCCTCGATTGGACAATACGATCAAGTACATCAATTCAGAGCTGGATGAGATGGACCGGTGAGTAGTTTGCCGTCTCTGCCTTGTCAGCTTTCTTGCGAGTGGGGTATCTGAATACCCCTTCTTCCGCATCTTTCCGTTCATCGATTCTCCTACTCTCCCCCGATCTCCATCCTCCTGCTAGAGAATCGTGTGGAATGCTTCAGGGCGGAACTCTACGTCTTCGCACACCTAAGTAGGACTATCTTCTTGGACCTGGAGTGCTCATACCCGGGATCCTGACATCTGTGCTCGTACGAGGTCTTCCATGGGAGGCCATGGGAGGAACATGCCGGATCACCAGTCGTGTTTCCTATGAATGTCTCATACTGCCGCATAAACTCTCAACCACAAACTTTCAACCACGCTAACAACACGTAGAGAAGAGTTCTTCCGTCTCAAAAAGGTTCAAGGAAAGAAGAAGCGTGATGCCGACAAGGCACTGGAGACTCGGGTAGACCAGAATGAAGAGTATGTCCAAGGTGGAGGAGAGCTTCATCGAGATGAAGGGATTGGTGGCGGTGCAGAGGGTGGAAAGGACATGCTGGATGATGGGAAAGATGAGGACGTCATTTTCTGAGGAGACTGGGAGTATGCACGCGGTGTTGTTCATTCAATCTTAAGCAAAATCGCTGTGCTACAGTTGCAAAGCATGTAAAGCATGTACGTTTCCGAAAACGCCAATACTATCTTGAATCCGAGTAACTGTTTTACGAATCAGTGCTATCTTTATTATCGATCTCGCCACGATTTGCCGCTTGTCGTCTGGCTCATACACGAGCCAAGACTCTACTCCATTCTGATAAAGTTGGATCGCTGGTAATTACATCGCTTCGTTACACGCCTCAAGGTAATCGGCGTATCAAGAATGAGGTGTTGGATGGTCTTGCTTTGATGAAACCTGTTAGGGAGAAACGCTCATTTTCCATCACACCAGTGTCACACCACCAAGGTCGCTCTCTGTGGCTTTTCAATTACATATTTCTAACGTAGCCTTTCGAAACAGAGGCCAGCAGTGACGATTGACAGGCTAGAAAGTGAATCTGCAACAATCATCCCTATAGCTATCAGAATGATGTCACGGCTCGAGTTTACTATCAGTACAGGGAGGGCAGACCGATGCACACGTAAGACTGAAATCAAGAGTCGCAATGGTAGAACAAACACAGAGCGCCAGCCATTTAGACCGACGAGTCCAGATACCCAGATACCCCGCAGTTTTGTGGTATATACAATTGTACTGCCTGAGCATACCATAGTCGATTGCCCTAGCATCTCAGTAGGGGTGAGGTATGAGTGGCGAAACGCCCCATGGTGGCAAATTGGTTAGTCTAGTCCCCGTCAACTACCCTTCCAGAACGAACAAAGGACAAATGGCGGTCTGAATACTGAAAGATGTCACCCCCTGAAAGCTGTGTCGTGCTTTACGAGCAGATCCTTCCGCCGTCCAATACCCTCGTTTCGCTCCTGCTTGATACACGGCTCGATCGCCGAGTGATGGCGCTTCCTGTCTTAGATTTGAAGATCAGAAGAAGCAAGGGACTGCTAACACCCTGTTTTGCTCCTCCGACTCCGCCGTGAATGTGCTCATCACATAAAGGTTCGCTTTCTGATGAATAAGCGTTCCACAGTTTCTCAAAGGAGCGGTCACTGCTTTCCGGCCTCGGGTGCGAATGGTCGCCCAGAGGCCGGATATCTCCCTTCATTTCAGGATCAAACGTCATCATCTTGAGAAGGTGCTGAGTTTTGCTGACGGCCACATAATTTGACATTATGTTGGCAATCAACCCGATTGGGTATGTGCTGTTGAAAGGATTGACAGCAGAGGACTAATTCGTACGAAAACAGCCAAATGTTTTTCAATGGAAGAACGTGTTGATGCACTCGAACATAGTTTGAGAGTTCGGAAAGGGTTTGGGATCCGTTTTGAAAGAAACGCGCCGTTTTCCCCTCAGCACCGCAGGAAAGCCCCGGAATGCCGACTCATGTGAAATTACTTGACACTCCTCCAGGATGAGCGCAGATATAAAGAGGTCACCGTATGGCTTGAAGTAACCCGATCCCTTGCTCGAACATCCAACTTGCAAGCCCCCTTCCTGCTCTCCCTGGCTCTTCATATTTCTACTTCAGTCCAATATTGATACATTTCGTCCTCAACATACTCCATCCCCACCAAGTTCTACTACCACATGTCGACCAAACAAGGCCATAAGCCCAGGCCGTCGACTGATTCACACCGCATGAAAGCTCTCACTCCGATACCCGAACAAGGCACATCTACCTCTCCCCGGAGCAATGAAAGCCGCAATGAAAGCCGCAATGAAAGCCGCTCTGAGACAGTTATGTCTGGATCGATCAGAGCAGCGACTCCGGGGACGAATCAGAGCGATTATCTGAGGTCTGTACCCTCCGACCCCTTGAATACACATTATGGGTCAAATGTGTCGACATACCAGACAAATCAGGCAGATGACTCGGAGGCGACATATATACCCACCAGCCCCTTGAGGACGGAAGGGGCCCAAGGCCCCTTGGAGACGACACAAACCCGAAGCACACGGTGTTGCCCGTGTTCATCCGATTGTACTGTGACTTAGAGTGCCCACAGGAGCTTCACCGCATCTATAGACTTTCTTTTCTTGTCTACTGCTCTCAGTTTTGCTGCGATGTGGTTATCCAGTTCTCTCTTCCCATTGCTTCCCACCTTGACTCCCATTCATTTTACTTGATTTCTGTTCTATAGCTCTACCGAACATCACTGCTTGGGTATTACCGCGATGTTGCAACGTGACAATGTTTCACGATATAGTGAATCGGTCGTTTTGTTTGTTTTCCATCTGTATATGCGATGAATGTTTTGCTTTGGTGTGTAGCCTCTGTAGTGAGCCGGTCATCGCCGCCCACAATTTAGTCTGAAGCGTTTCGCCACTTGGCCCTCTGTGGAAAAGCGGCGGCGTCAAATGCATTGAGAAAGCTGTGACGATTCGCGTTCAGCTGGACAAACGATCATTGTGCGTCGGAGATGATACTGAACTTAGAGCTCATAGAAAGAGGGGCTTGAGACACAGTGTAAACAAGTGACAGGAAATCATAATTGTTTCGACGTAAAAGTTAGGTTGCGAGTAGAAGGTTGATGGAACCCAGGCCAAGAAGAGTCTAGATTAGACAGTAGCTTACAATATTACGAATCTGAAGCAAGGATAGGAGAAACAGTGATCAATGGGTCTATTTCTGGTCGAGACTTGGATGGAGCCATGAATTTGAGCGTTGACATTCCCACTTAGACCGTGAGTTCTTCTGGAGTATGACTGCCACAAAAAGTATTTAGACAGCAACGTGAGTTTCATAGACAGTCTATCTTGGTGTCGCGAACACCTCCTAATCTTGTCTAAATCCCATGTCTACCAATGATAGCTATATCCTCGCCGCCACGGAAACATGGATCATACTATTGGCTCCCTGTCAGCGTTGGCCCGTGTGATCGGTTGAATAATTTACTTGTTCTCCTCCGGTCCCGGAGAATTACTCCAATCAGGAAAGATAACCCTTGCTCTTCCGTACAGATCTTCGACTAGGATCTTTCTTACCCACGACCAGGGTTTGAATCGAGACTTAGCAGAGAGAATCTCGTAGCTTGGAATCACATGGGTCACATCTGAGCTGATAGCTTGAAGAGTTTCGACTTGTGAAGGAGAGCCTGACTGGGCTGCGAGAGATATCAAGGATGGAAGAAAAGTAGGAATAGACGGTGGCGTTCGATCGTGATAGCCATTTCTTCTTGCCGTTAGATCTTTTGCAACAAGAGAAGACACAAACTCACCTCATGGTGACAGAATAGAACCCGTCGAATGATCGAACTTTGTTTACCACATACTTGTCCTCCTCTGGAACATGAGGTACTCCCACGACTCTAGTCGTCAAAAAGATCTAGGAGGCACTATGAGCGACGCATCAGGATTCTTGGACGGGGAAGACTTACAACAACCGCTGGAAGAGCTGGGTATCGCTGTAAGAAGCTAGCAAAACTATGAGGCACCCCTCGTCCAGTCGAATCATTTCTGTGGAATATAGCCATGACCGGGATTTTAGCCAATGGGGTATCGCTGCTGCCGTGTCTCTTGCGAAGGTAGAGCTCCCCGTTGGGGGTCGAGGTTCCAGGTGTAGGGGAGGGATGACGCGTGTCCCCTATCTCAAACTCTTCGTGTTGGAAAGAAGATGCCGCTGAAATGACCTGAGACAGTTTTTGAGTGTTGGCATCGTCAAATGTATCCTCGAGTTGTCGGCACCATGACCAGAAGACAATGAGAATGCAGAGGAGTCCACCCAATCCTAGTGGGAACCATGCTCCTGGGGAGAGTTAGTGACAGGTACATATGTGCCATATGTACTGTGGAAGCGTACCATGTGGAACTTTCTTAAGGGACGCTCCCCAGAAGAGACCATCCAGGAAGCCGAAGAAGATCAAGAAGGCTATGCCGAGGAGGAAGGTCAGGTGTTTGACGTATGAGATCGAGAGAGCTATCAAAGTAGTGGTGACGAATAAAACTGTGGCGACTGCGAACTGTGGCATGTGTCAGTCTTATTGTTGCATGACAGGGGACTTACACCATAAGCCAAAGTCAAAGATCCAGAACTGCCAAAGCCACCAACAACTGCAATGGTACCGACCATCATCAACCAGTTTATAGGGGCAATATAGACTTGTCCTGCGGTGAGATTGGAAGTGTGCTTGATCCTCATGGCCGGGAAAGCTCTCATTCCAATCAATTGATGGACAAGGGAGAAGGTGGCCGTGATCATTGCTAACACCAAACCGGTCAGCGTGCTGATACGTTCATGCCACTTAACAGACCTTGGGAAGCAATCAACTGTAATAGGGTGTCAGTATATCACGAGTCAGACAGAGCGGTACATACTGTGGCGAGAATGGCAAATACGAACACAACCCAGTAGAGAGCGCCACCTGTATCTCCTGGTATGGTGAGGTAGAAGATCGAAGATATCACCGACGGCTTAGTAATCAAACACGCCCCTTGCCCCTATCGACAGTCAAATTAAGCTCTGATATTAGAAGAACTACTGACGAGGTAGGCCAATATGAGCATTGGATACACCACTCCGGAGAATCCAATTCGGATCGAAGCTTTGTTAAACTGTCCGAGACTAGGAAATGTAAGTCACCTTCCACGAGGTGGTAGGTTGTACTGACTTTGCACTAGAGGGATTAAAATCAGTTCTTTTCAAAAAAAAAAGGGAGGAGGAGATGGAGAGACGTACAAGATAGCTTCACAGCCGGTTATTGCCAACAATACGCCTGCCAGATTGTCGTAGTCTTTCGTTCGCACGAACCCTGCTCGACTCTCAGCATTGAGTAGAAACATGGGGGAGGTGAAACTTGCACATAATGGCCCGAGAAGGATCATAAGCCCTCCAGATCCCCGGGAATTGCACAATATTGTATATACTAGCATATTCAGTCATCGTTACATGGAGACGATAATGAGCTTACCCCGTAGAGCCCAGAAGTAGAAGCCAGATGAAGGTGACTTCGCCGCGTGAGCCTAGGATCTAATTGGCAAATAAGACTTACTAGGAGCAAAGCAGATGCTGAGTCGTTGTATTCCAAACCCTTGGACAGCGAATAAAAGCAGTAAAAATACGATAGATATTGGGACAATATCGTTGATCACGCCGGGTTTCGCCACAGCTATCCCTTCAACAGCTGAGACTACAGATACAGCCGGACTGCCACACTCTATCAGAGCGTTACTTGGACGAATTGGCACCATACGCACGTGAGGATACCGTCGGCCAGGGTAAGACTAGTACCAAAGACAGTCCAGATGAACAAGGGCCATTTGAAGCGCTTCAGACCTTCCTTCTTCTTGGGATCATGGGAGTCCATAGTGGGATAAGTAGTGAGGCTCCTCCCGTCATCCGCCAATTCGTGTTTCGGAAACAATGCCATGAAGAGAGCGAATGGGCCTCCTTCTCCCTCGCCCGTTTCGAATTCAAGAGCGAACCCAACCTTTCGAGAGTTGGTTGAGCAGAGAAAATAGGATCAAGGTCAGACTTACGTATTTGATGAGTGGGAGAAGAGTGATTGCCCAGATTATGGCAGAAATGCCTCCGATAACATCCTCTTCTGAAGGTGCATCCCCTGAAGAAGACCAGATACCATTCAATACATAAAGTGGAGATGTGCCTTGTACCATCAGCTCCAAAGACACATCAGAAAGTGGGAGGGAAACTAGCCAATGTCGGAGTAAATGACACCAAGAGTCGAAAATGCTAAAGCAAAGAGCTTGATCCCAGAGAGACGAAGAATCTTGCGTTCGTATTTCTCAAGATCGACGTTGGATACCTCGGTTGACTCTGGTCGTGCCTTGCTGTCATTTTCTTCGTCCATCTTGACCATTAAGCCTTTACGATTTTTTTTTGGCGGTGAACGAAGCTGCACAAACGAGGACGGAGAGGAATGTCAGAAAATAAACGCTCCAACCTATGCACATATATTCATCGCCCTAGCACTGACCATAATTCTAAACGCAGCGCATGGCCAAAACAAGCGGGAAGACTTGAAAATCACGCACGGTGATTCTCTGTCGATTTCTGCCACTTGCCACTTTATGGTTCTTTGCGGGATATATTTTTTTCGAATTCTCCTCCAATTGCTGATGTTTCCAGGAAATCCCTCAAAATATCATCCGATCACCATGAATGTAGCAAATCCCTCATGCCTGTGTTTGGATCGCTTTCTGAGATCACTTAGAGTTCATGTCCCACCGTAAAAAAAACATTGGGGGTAGATGCATACGGTACATAGGAATTCCCTCATCATTAGCTTCCGTCTGGATATCTCACGCTCTGCTCCATCGGACCAGATTTGGAGATGTAAACAACTGGGCAGCTCAACTTAGATGTTTTTCCGTTTTTTCTTCTTCTGTTTAGGCTCGAGTCAGCAGCTTCACTCCAATTTGTGCTCCTATACACTCACAAGCGTTGAAACTAGCTCGGAAGAGAAAGAGAGAAAAGTTAGACTGCCGAATGCGTCGACGTCAGAATTTTCCTCGAGTAAAACATCCGACAGCCAATTTCTCATTTAGCAGCTCGTTGAAATGTAGAAAGCTAGCATGGAATAGTAATCCAAGCGTAAGATTACATTCATTTTATCAGTTGTCGGCAATGGCAGAAACGAATATCAACTCTACAGATCTATGAATTAAGAGGCAGATCACCGACACTACCCGTTCGATCTCAAGGCATATTCTCCACACGACTGAATTCTAGAGGTCCGGAGAGATTGTGACCACCCTCTGTGGCCTAGGGTCGGCCATACCGTTCTTCTTTCTTCTCTCCCCGACTAAGCTCAGCCATAGGTGTGGCTTTACACTGTTCGGGCCCAGGTTTTATATAGGCCATAACATTTCAGATTTTCTTTGTGTTCGAAGCTTGACAGTATCAGGTCAGACATTGATCTCCAAGACTCTCGTTTCCGCTCAACCTGGTTTTTTAATCCATGAAGAGGAGCAGACGTGGAAGGGTAGACCCATCTCTTCTGGTAGTCCGGCTCAAACTCACGGCCTCTCATAACCGTCGACACCCTGCCAGGATCCTACATATTCGTCAGTGGGATAAGGAGCCATGTGAGCCCTGTATCGCTATAGAGATGGCCCAATCGGACCGTGTTGGTTGAGTCTGAAACTTCTGCATGCAAGGACATGAGTAGATTGGTAGATCGGCACAAGTCCAGGAGACACCATCGGTCATAGTTCTTTCAAGAAACTCATTGTTGATCATATTCTTGCGCTCGTGTAGTGTACAGCTATCTGGTCTGTAATCTTCTTCGTCAACACGGTATCTATCCATAGTGCTATGTGTTCATTGTGAGTGTTAGTCGTCCGTCGCGCTAGT
This sequence comes from Naematelia encephala, assembly GCA_002105065.1. NCBI lineage: Eukaryota > Fungi > Basidiomycota > Tremellomycetes > Tremellales > Naemateliaceae > Naematelia > Naematelia encephala. The sequence goes on from MCFC01000001.1 coordinate 87,506, forward strand.
CATGATAGGATCTCTGGTGCACCTCTACGAGACAATAAAAGCTGCACGTCTCCAGACGAGCGCTGACAGCCTTATAATATCATTGGGGCTGAGACCTCGTACTGAGCCCTGTGCCCTGGTTGGTCAGTTCAAGGATGACCGTCGAGTTCGGGCACAAAGGATAATCAGATTGCCAACCATCCGCAGAGATTGGACAAACTGTTTTGGCAAATCCACGACTCCCGCATCTGAAACTAGGTGATCTTGACCATGCAACTTCTCAAGGAGGAGCAGGATAATCCTTTCAGGTCTTTGCTTCGTATATCAAGTCGAGCACGTCATTGGGCAAGGGTTCAGAAGCTTCCCCCTTCGCACATAGGAAGGAACCATTCGCCAACATTTCTTTACACGTTTGAGTCCTGGAAAGCGGTGCATGGTGCCACTCGCTCGTCATTACCTGTTGATATCCTTTGAGGAGACAGTCTCTGAAAGCAGATTTGAGAATGGATATATGATGGGTCCTACCTGCCTTTGCCGCCCTCCCTTCCACGACCACCAGTTTTGAGCCCTGCTCCGCATCGATACAAGCCTTCAGCATGCCAGACGCACCTTCGAAATCATCGCGAACAGATCCACAGAGGCTCACCTTGAAAGGTCTCTTCAGCAGAGAAAGCGCTGTCTCGTCCACCGGAGCGCTTCCACCGGAGCGCCGCGCAGCTCGCAGCCAGGTAGTGTTGAGCCTTTACCTACGCTTAGGCCTCAGCCGGGATCGGGAGGAACAACGATTCGCATTAAAGGGCGAACACGTGACAACGGCACTTCCCCTGCAACGGACGTGGATACTGCCAATGGCTCTGCGCCAGAGGACAACAGGTGGACAGGTGTTCTGAGTGAGGTGTGGGACAATCTTCCGTGCTTCAGCTCGAGTGCCGCGGATCCGTCGGGTTCTGGTGGGAATGGACCGTCAGGAAATGGTGGAGATGAATGTTGCCAAGGCTTTTTTGATGGTGGGGGTGATAGTGGTGACAACCCTGATACCAGTTACGGTGATGGTGATGTTGGTGGTGATTGACCTCAAACCTGTGAGATCTCGTTTCGTCGGCGGAGGCGTGCAGCATTTCGACCCATTCGTATTACTGGCCGGTGTTCTTCTAATTCTCGAAACTTCAGATCCATTTCAATGTATGAATTTATGCTTGTTTGAGACACTTTCGCGGTCCATGGTCATTCTTGTGCAGCAGTATGTAACAACCAGCCTATTACTTGGTATACTTTCCCCTCCGACAGCTGAATCTAGCCAGATATTAGCAATCTTCCGTTACTTACTCTATAAGATATTACATTTATCATAGTAGACGTGACTCTAGCTGAGAACGTGCCAGCCGACTGGGATGTGTCAGTTAGCGATACTGAGAAAATGACTACCTAAATACGAAGAGAATGGACGATCAAACTAACGTAGATCACAGCCTGACCCTGTGGCCCATTGACGACTTTCGCCATCTCCCGGAAATATGGCGCACGGACGCTCGCTTAACATTCGGATTTTGGGTTTGACCGATGGAGGACCGGAGCGGCCGGGCTGCCGGATGTTGTCATGATACCCAAAAACAAAACGAGGTGATCAGGTGGCACTCGTCCACCAACGAGATCACACCATGTTCCAAGACAATGTCGTGCTGGTCCCCCAACACGAGTCACAGACATCTATTATAGAGAGAATAATACTGTTCCTCGACGTTGCTTGTGAAATCACCCTCGCATCGGTGCCCCATCTCGGAATTTGTTTGATTCCAGCGGAGAAATCCTTGGCACTTGGGGCTCCCCATTTTTTGGACCACGTGTCGGTTTTACCTTTGACATTTGCCCCCCACCCAAATCTTCTTTTTTTCCTTCTTCATCCCTGTTTGTCAACTCAAACTTCCTATTCTCCCTCAAAGACCAGACTATACACGAGTCTCAAGGTCGGCAGAGACCCAAGATGAATGGACTTGAAAGGTTTGATACCTCACCCGATTTGCTGAGTCCGGGATCGTTGCCGACACCGGGCGAATGCGACGTTCCTGAGGTCTCAATGGTGGAAGCAGCCGACGTGACTGGGGTCACCTTCACTCCAGAGTCAGTTGGGTTTCTTCTCAAAGACATTGGATGCTGAATTGGCCAGGCTTTGGATGCAGAGACGACATTGGGCGTTGGAGGTACTTCGTCGAGAAAGAGTCACTTCGGTATGTCTATGATACTCGGCCGAAATCGCCTCTGACACAGAGCTGTAGGTCCTAGATTTAGGTTGTGGAGCAGGCGCATTACTAGAAACACTAGTCATGCCACCTTCGACGATACCAGAGGCTCCTATACGAGCTTTACCACCTCCCAATCCTCAGCAATTACCCAGCCCAGTCGACTCTGATGCAGAAGACGGACTGTCAACTGAACTTTTCATCGAGGTAGGCTGGCTCTCCTGACCCGTTACAACTTTTAAACTCACGTGGATAGCGACTCGCTGGGTTGGACCCATCACCATCGGTGATACCTGCGGCTTTAGCTGTGCTCGCTCCTCCCACCTCAAGTTCAGAATTCCCTCCATCCCAAATCCGTTGGCAGCCTTTGAAAACTGAACTTTGGCTGGGAGGGATCGAAAAATACAACTCACACTTCGAAGGATACGAAGCAATTACCTGTATGGAGGTCATCGAGCACCTGGATCCCACCATCCTCAGTCGATTCGGAGTTGTCAGTATGGGGACATATCGACCGAGACTGCTACTCCTCACTACTCCTGTCCGTATCCCTGACTTTACAGAGCGAGCGCTGACCCGCTCAGAACTTCGACTTCAACGCCAAGTTCCCTCGGACTGATGACGGTGATCACGATTTTGCACGCCGTGGTTTTGTCGATCCCACTGGTCGAACCGAGCGGGTATTCAGGTAGGTATTTCTGCCCTAAGCTTGTGGAAAAGCTAAAATCGTCAGGCACTCTGATCACAAACTTGAGATGACATCCGGAGAATTCAGGGAGTGGGCTTTGGCTGCTGCGGCTGATTGGGGGTAAGACTAACCATCAGCTAAAGGCTGTCTTGCTCACAAAAACAGGTACGAGGTCGAGCTTGGGGGTGTTGGTATTTCGTCCAAACCGTCATACTATCCTGCCGATGATCCTCACCTTCCCAACAGACCTGTATACGCGACATCAACAGCTATCTTCCGATTATCATCTCTTCCTCATCGGTCACCTCGATCTGTCCGATCCGTTCAACTTCCCTTTATGCCCAGTAGTAGCGAGGCCTCTCATCCGCACAAACTTGCCGGGAAGTTTACGCACCCAGTAACGGCACCCGGTGACGGAACCAAGCGTGGTCCCAATGAGATTAGGCGGAGCGTGCAAGCTGCTTTTGAGAGGTGGAATATCGATCGGGTCAGTCTATCAGAATTATGGGGTGTCAAAGAGATCAGTGTTGCGTGTGGCGGTAGTCTTCGGTATCTGGTGGGATGCCTAGGTGGATGGGGAGATGCACGGCCGGTTGGTGTATTAGCAAGCGATTTCGCAGTGATCAAACAAAGAGGTGGTGGTCTAGTAGTGGAGTGGAAGAAATTTGTCCCAGTCAGGATAGATGAGCCGGCATCATGGCGATCAGACGTTGACATGGAGGGGCCCAGCGACGGGGCGAGTTCAGGTGGTTGGTGAGAATTGGGTTTCATCAAAAAGGTCGGTTAGACGACCCAGTGTTCGTTCTCAAGCCGTGTTAATTGCATCCTGCATACTCTCATGTTGTGCATAATCCCTCACTAGCAATGCATGTTATACGAGTGCTATCGTGCGGGATTGGTGATGTCGGAAGGAAGAGCCGATGACATCCCGGGCCAAATGCTGAATTTTCGGCAAATGTTACCGGCGGCCGGTCCGTCATTCATCTCGTAGAATACATTCGAGTTTGGGAGATTGGTTGCATTCCTCTTCCTCTGTGTCTATCATCTTTCATCATCTTTGTGAACAGTCCTTTACGTCTGTCGAAAATGGCACCCAAAACAATGAAACGATACGTCATCTCACACCGAAACGGTATCGATGGACTCAAGCTTGAAGAAGCTGCTCCTGTCCCAGAACTTCGATCACCCACAGATGTGAGTGATGAGTGGCCTTGTGGACTTCCAAGTCTTCATGAGAATGGTATGGGATGCTGATTTCCTGGATGGGTAGATCCGAATCAATATCAAAGCTTTGTCTCTTAATGCAAGAGATCTACAAATTATCAACAATAATTATCCGGCTCCTCATGTAGTTCCACAAGACTGTGTTCCTGTATCTGGTAAGTCGACATTTGTCCATGTCCGCATTCACAAAACTTCCACGTCCATGTCCGTATTCATATCATTTGCCCAGCTCTATGAAGTAGACTTTGTCATAGGTTTCTGAAGAGTTTCAGTGCTGACTTGTCGAATATAGATGGCTGCGGTATTGTCGAGGCTGTTGGAAGTGAAGTTACTGCGTTCAAAGTCGGAGATCGCGTCGCACCTGTTTTCCCACAAGGTCATCATTGGGTATGTTTGGATATTTCCTTTCTACAATGTATCGTCTAGCCACAAATACCCAGAGTAGAGAGTATTTGGTCGGATGGCGGAAATTAGGGAGGTGTAATGAATGAGCTCACGTTGTTCGGTAGGAAGAAGACATGAAACTTCGGAGTCTCAAAAGAGGCTTAGGAGGGGCTATCGATGGTGTTGCAGCTGAATACTTTGTCTGTGACGAGGTGAGGTCTTTCTCCTCTGACTTGGTCTCTGTCCAGCTTGCTAATGTATTTCGTATAGGAAGAAGCAGTTCTCGTCCCTTCAAATTTCTCATTCGCAGAAGGCGCCACTCTTCCGGTATGTAACCCTGCTAGCGTAGTTGAGATGGATCGCTGAAAGTCTTCAATAGGTTGGGTACACTACTGCATGGTCTAGTCTGTTCTCTCATCATCCTAAACTTCAAGCGGGCCATACTGTTTTATGTCTCGGTACTGGTGGAGTCTCGTTATGTGCTGCTCAAGTGAGTGGAGACAAGTCTTTCTGTCTATTCAATATCACCCTCGCACTACATATAGACGCGATTAAGTCTTTAAAAGCGTACTTCGCAGGCTACTCCTCGCCCTCCCCCCACTCCCCTCACCTCTTCTATCTTAGCTCTGAACCTGAGTCTCAAGCTGATATCCTCAGCTCGCCCTGATAGCCGGTGCCCGCCTGATCCTCACTTCCTCCTCCCAAAAGAAACTCGACGCATCTGTCGCTCTTCTCCGTCCACTCATCTCAGCAGATGCACCCGCCGACACGATCCAGACGATCGATTATTCCAAGATCGAAGATTGGGACCAAGAAGCACGGCGTATGACAGGTGGAAGAGGCGTGGATTTCGTCGTTGAGATTGCAGGTAGGGGAACTATCGCTAGAAGTATCAGGTCAACTACAATGGGCGGCCTTGTCGCTGTTAGTGGTACGTACCTAGCCGAGAAGTCGAAACGAATTGGAGATATACTTATGATGTACAGGATATATGAGTGACTATAAGCCTATTCCTCAACATATCCTTGACGAAGGTTAGTCTCTTACTTTCAATTCTTTTCAACCGCTTCAAGTCTATCAACTAGCCATGGTCTTGATCCCAAATCTATCCGTGTCGCCTTCGCCCTATGTATAGTCTAGAGTGCTGACCCTGAATTTAGACCTCGCCAAGACCATCCTTTACTCCGCTGCAAACGTCCGCGGTGTATTCGTGTGCAACCGCGAAGAGTTCCGACAGATGGTACGCGCCTTGGAATCCGGATGCGTCAAACCCATCATTGGAGAGGTGGGTCAAAACGACAATCAATTTCAGGCAGGTACATTGGATGCTGACTTGATCGTGTGATATAGACCTTCAAATTCGAAGATCTCAAAGTCGCTTATCAGTTCATGGCTGATGGAAAGCACATGGGCAAAGTCTGTATCGAGCTATGAGTGGGCGATATGAGATATGTAGGAGACTATGCATGTCATAGATTTGAGAACGAGGTGTGATAGACATTCTACATAATCATCATTTCGGAGCTTGACGAGATTATGTCCGGAGTGGCGAATTCATCGTACAGCACTGTTGGCATTTTCCATGGTAATCATGAATGGCCTGACGGATTGGTAATTTCTCTTGCTTCAGGCCTCTTGTTCTAAACCGAAATCCTGTGCTGTTGCTTCCAGTACGTTGCGACATGAAATCAACGAGACGTAGTGTATTCTGTGTGCATATCTGGGGTGCAACTAAGAGCGCGCGCACTGAAACCACGTGGCGAAAACTTTGTTGCCGTCACATCTTTTTTTTCCGTTCTTGCTACTCTACACCGATTCACAACTAACTCCATATCCTCTCGTCTGTTCATAATTACCCTCTCCCCCCTTGTTTGTATCCAAGACAAGTAATCGAAAATGGCGAACCCAAGACAAAGAAATAAAGCGCGGTCTGGGAAATCCACGAAACCTTCTCAAGCTGCTATACGACGTATGCACCACAAGTTGCGTAAAGCTCCTCCTATGAAAGGACCAGCTGTGTTGGCTGCTAATTGGGATAAAACAAAGACTGTTTTTCAAAAGTATGTCTCATTCATTGCTTGTTGTCCAATATCCTCTTCATTGCCTGTTGTCCAATATCCTCATTCATCGCCTCGTCTTCAATATCTTCATCAAAGCCTGACCTGTTCTCCATCCAATGTAGAGTCTTTGGTCAAAGCCGAGCTGAATCCCACATAGCTACGCAGCACTAGGTCTTCTATCGTCCATCCCAGTCCCATCAGGCCCCTCATCCTCCCGTACCCACCGAACAACCCTCCCTTTCTTACCTGATCATATGAAATCCTCGACCTCTCAGAAAACAGACGAAAGCTCGTTGATTGTGGGGTACGGACGGATCATCAGGGACGAACAGGGGAATGTGGTGGATATCGTCTTGCCTGAGGATGAGGCTTCCCAAGATGGAGATATAGCTATGGAAGATGATGATGAGGAGGAAGAGGAGAAGGAAGAGAGGGTTGTTGAGGGTAAAACAGACGTGGTGCGATGTGAGTTTTAATTCTCTTCCATCATCTCAACTCTGTCCCACTTAAACCTCCGTTATTCTCAAATTTCTTCCTCCTTGTCTTTCTCAAGACACAGGACGCTTAATTGACTTTACATCAGCTCTCGAATCCCTAGCAGCTTCAGCCCAACCTATCAAACGCCACACATCATCCTCAGAGCGCACATGGCTCCAGAATCTCGTTGCGGCCCACGGCGAAGATTACGCGGCGATGGCACTTGATCGACGAGGTAATGTTTGGCAGAAGACTCAAGGGGAAATCAAGCGCATGGTCCGGAAGGCTGGAGGGAGGGAGAAACTCTTGGCTTGAGAGGGAGGGAGAAACTCTTAGCTTGAGAGGGAGGGAGAAACTAGCTTGCGGGAAGAGGGGTAGAACAAGTGACTAAAATGAGCGGCAGAACATAAAGTCATTGTTCAATGTATGGCCTTGGGAGCTAGGTGCTCGTTATATCATGTACAATATAGATCGCGATCGCTATATAGGCTCTTTGCATTATGCATTTTTACATTTCAGGGTTCTGCGTAAATGATCTCGTCAAAGCGAGAACGAACTGCTCGAACTCTTTTCCCCTCATTAATCCGGCCAAACACGCACACGCCCTGTCGTTTGATCAAGCTGCCTCAGCTGTGGTGATTTGCGATGTGGCAAACACACCTCGCTCGCCTCGACAATCCCCCACTCAATCAACCATCATACTAGCAAAGCTTCCACCTCCAATCTGACCTCTGCCTCCTCCTCTGTTCCTCGCTCCAGCGCCTCTAGCGAATCCCATACGGCTTGCTAGTGATTCTCTCTGTGGAGTATCGCGAGACCATGCAGCTGCTCTATTCCTCTGTGAAGCTCCTTGGTCTGCAAGTGTAATTATCGCCGCTGAAGGATTTGAAGCTAGTATAGTGTCGGAATAAAGTTTACTACCGTCTCTATTTCAGCACTCATCATATGCTTCACGCGGTTCAGCCGACTCACCTCGAACGGCCTGTCAGTAACTCTTGGCCAGTATATGCCTCTTTCTTCTTCACAACAGCAGATATTGGAGGCGCTTGTACACGCGCCGCAGATTGCATTCTCTCGACCAGTCCCACTCGAATCACCGTCACGCTCAGAGTATTTCCATCGGCAACTGCACCGTGATATCGCTTGACCAGATCGTCTGCATCGGTACGAGAGGCGAGTTCCAATTCAACAGTCACTGTTAGAGCGTCCGATGGGGAAGTTTGTCGAGAAGTGAGGATTGGTGAAGGTGAAAAGGCGGACTTGAGGTTATCAGCTGATAGCTCTCTAGTCTTAGACAGGTGGAGCAAGAAGAGTTCATACGACACGAGATGGACAAGTACCGTAAACAGAGAAATAGAGATAGAGACTCACAACTACATCATCCGCCGTTGTACCCTGCGCTAGATTCTCTACTCGAATCCACACCGTACCCTTTGCAGCACCCATAATGCTAACACTCCCCACAGAGGTCCCATTTCCATTGCCATTGGCATTCCCAGTAGATCTCCCTAATCCAAATCCGGAAGAACTACTAGCTCCCGTCAGAGGTGGTGAAAGCAGTTCAACACCTTGACCTGCATATGACCTCGGTGTGATTCTCGGTTGATGCCTTCCTAGCGCCGCGTCCAATCCTGAACTGACCAGACTCCGCTGTCCAGGCTCAAGTACACGTTTCAGTGGTCCTTCCCTTTTCGTAGATCGACCACCACCAGCAGGAAAGAGTTCAAGTCCTGCATTGGGGTTCGTGGGATTTATAGGTGGTTTTGAACCGAATCCATGTAATTTTGAAGCACCAGATGAATCCGAGGGGAAAAGCTCTTTACCCTGTCCTCCTGATATACGATCAAGTAGAGATGGTCGGGATGAAGAAGAGCTCGATCCACCGCGCGAAGACGATATGCGAGAGGCTAAAGATTGCTTGACCGATTCGTGTAGGTCGTGCTTCCATGGTCCAGCGTCTGGGTTTGCTCGACGTTGAGTCTCAGGTCGCTGAGCACGATAAGCTCCAGACAGCATTATGGAGTGATCTATACTCACGCTGTATGGCTTGTTATTGCGCACCATGTCTGTCTTGATTCTTAAATACTACTGAGGATCATTATTGCAAGATGCATGCTCACTGTAGACGCGACGGCGATATCGGATAATCCCGCCACGTGGTTGCCATAATTGATCACTCAAAGCGGGATCAAACTGGCCACGCAGCACACTGAGTGACGTCCCTCTCTCTCTCTCTCTTTCTCCATCCCATCTACTTACTCCCTGCAAGCCTTGTGAACCTCTCTTGAATACCTCTCAACAGGCTATCTAGATAGGCTATAGACATTTCTCAACATGGGTGGCGAAGGTTTGTCTCCTCACCTCGGATGGGGAAACTGAGCTCCAGAGCTGACATAGACCCTTTGCCTCGTTCTTCTTGATCATCCCCTGCTTGCTCTTTGCCGCACTTTGCTCACATGTCCACTCACAGGATGGCTCTTCCTCTTTGCGGTCCTGATGGCCGCAATACTACTCTTCACCATGGTGTTCTTCGTACGTCTGTTTTATCTATAGATTGGGGCGCGTGCTCAGTACAAACATAGATCATCATGTTCTCTGATCTCGAGTGCGGTACGTACATGAGTCTCGTTATCATTGGGTACTAGCTGAAGTTTCTGCAGACTACATCAATCCCATCGATCTCTGTAACAAGCTCAATCAAGTAAGTCGCCGTCGGACAGGTTGAGCGACTCGGATCAGCTTGGTTGTTTGGGTTGTGATCCAGCCAATGTGCTGTCGAGGAGAATTCCATCTGCACCAGGCTCTGGATTATCATCGATAGATTGCCTCTGAAGAGTCGGGAGACCAATTTTGCGAGTCTATGCTGACCAGCCACCAGTTTGTCCTCCCCGAGATGATCGCACACGCATTCCTCACCCTATGCTTCCTTCTCTCGGGACAATGGCTTGCCTTCCTGCTTAACGCTCCTCTGGTCGGATACAACGTGAACAAGTGAGTTGAAGCCGTCCTACACAGACGTTCCAAGAACATTCACCCTCCACCTCATCTTCTGGCTTTGCTCGTCTTGTACTTGTGTATTGCGCCCGTTTTCTTTTGTTGCCTAGGCTGACGCGATTAGGATTATGGGCAAAAATCACATGTACGATGCCACCGAGATTTTCCGTACGCTCTCGGGGCACAAGAAAGAATCTTTCATCAAGCTCGGATTCTACCTCGTCTCGTTCTTCTACTATCTGTACCGGATGATCCTGGCGCTTATCTCTGGTGAGTGGCTTGGCTGGTAGGTGCGCAGAAACTAAAGCAGTAAAAACAGAATGAGCGATGGGTTGAGTGGTGTAAGCGGAGGCAATGTGGACGATCTCGCTTGTGGATGGTTCAGATGGGAAAGGGATAGTTGGGAGATGAGACGAGGCCCGTTGGTTGAGCAAGAAGAGGATCGTTGGGAGATGGGAAGGGGATCGTCGAGCGATGGGAAGAGGATGGTGGGAGATGCAGAGGATCGTTGGGATATGCGAAGGGGATCGTTGGTTGAGAATGACAAGGGACGAGGGATGGACTTGACGAGACAAAAGTGGGGCAAAGAGTGAGAGTGGTGATGTGAGCAACGAACCAAGTGGTGATGAGGCGGTGAGTGGTGAGAATGGCGACTCAGACATGTTTAGAGTCGCCTTGCGACGAAGTAGGTGTTTCACATTCATAATCAATGACAAATAGTTTCCGACTAGCTTTTGGTTCGACCTAACTCCTGATCTTGCGTCACCTATTATCCTGACGTGATCCCCCAAGCTCAACTTCAAACATGGAGGTCCAAAGCCGACCACTGGCACGATGTACTTGTCCCAACCGTCCCCTTTGGGGTCCTGACGACCATTAGCTTAGCTGACTGTATGTTGTATGCTGATATACTCACTGTATATACCTGATTGAAAGCATGAGGTGCACTTGTATGAGAAGGGTGATATCTATCTCAAGCTACCCAGCCCATACAACTTGCGCACGATGTGCACAGTTCGAACACAACTGCATGTTCTTACTACGATGCGACATTCGAGGAGTATTACTAAAGTGCTGCTTGAGTGTAGGGAGTGCACTCGTGCTTATACTCTAAACATCGCGGGCAGGTGTATGGGTTGGGTGCATAACCCTCCAATGCGTCTACACCTAATCTGTGCGCTATACCTTTCCTGAGCCCTATAGTTACCGCTTGATCTCCTTCACCATGCGAGAAAGCAGTTGGAGGGTATTATAATTTGTGATTCAGAAGCTGAAGAGATGAGAATGTCTTGCAATATTCCCTGGCGGCATTTTCGTTTGGGTGGTGTTGGTTTTGGAACGGGTTGAGGTAAGAGTGTATCTTGAGTTGAGTAGTCTGGATTGAGCATCATTTTTCAGAGTAAGGGTAAGAGTGGGAGTGATAAAGAAGTGCAATGGCCTTGATATCTAAAGAGACAGAGACTCAGTCAACCCGGATTCTCTCCAATGCTATGTACGATCAGAAACACGGTGTATATCTATGTACCTGGAGCTAGTAGTCATGTTCAGTAGATCTAGCAGAACTCTTTATTCACTTCGTATGATTGCCCCATGTCTACACTGTTCTCTAGTAATAGGTATTCTTCACTATGATAGATGACCGGACGAAATCATACCCGAACGCGATCATCTCATCTTCATCTTGACCTCTTCATCTCTGACCTTTGTCTCATCTCCCATCTCCCATCTCTCTTCTCCACTTATCTTTTCATCTCCTGCAGTATCCGTCTGATTCGACTGGACGTATATGACAGTCGACTTGTGCTTAGGAAACCAAGGGGCCTGGGTCTGGCGGGGATGAGCAATGGCAGAATCTTCTCTATCCCGCTTGCTCTCTGCTGAGAGCAGCTCGAACCATCCTCTATCACCTTCTGTCCACCCTGCTCGTATCCACAGTGGCCTGGCTCGGAACGGTTCTAGCACGCCCTCTCTTCTCACTCAGAGTGTTCCACCGGCCATCCAGACAGGGGGATACTTTGATTTGCCCAATGCACAATCATCTCACAGACGACATCACGCAGCTACGATATCTGGGCTCCCAAACCGTTCTCCCCTCAGCGGTCTTCCCGGACATCTCTCTCCCTCCTTAGTTCCAGCTGCCACTGCACTATCCATCCGAGCAACACCAGCATCGCAATATGATCCCGTACTCAGAGATCCCCCAAGTCCAGGTACCGCGCGACCATGGTCAGCCTACGCCGATAGTCTGAGCAAAGATGATCTGGCGGTACTCGAGACCCGATTCGATCTGATGACAGATGCTGAACTGCGCGAGTTCACTACTGGAGCAAGTACGAGTACGCCTAGTGGGAGTGAAATCCTTACTCCAAGAGTGACGACGCGACATTCTAGAGGATCTGAGACTGAATCAGATAGCGATGGTGAACCAACGCCATCACCTCTTTTCCCCCCTTCCCCTCCTTCAGGAAGTAAAAGGCGTCAAGGTGCAGATCACCCGCTCAGAGTACTCAGTAGAGCTGTGAGAGAGCTGAGAGAAACTGTAGAGGCGCTGGAAGAAGAGAATGCCCTGTTACGTGCTGGGTTAGGGAAGATTGAGACTGCAGGAGATGAGCGACCAGCCGATCAGGTGAGTCTAATGCTCGGCTCAAAGATACAGTCAATGTACACTGCACGGTCAGGGGGGACCAACTGATGATGTCGTAGGTGTCAATACATGATAATCTTACCGAAGCACTCTCTACCTCGCTCACCTCTAATTCACCTCTGGGAGATTTCTCCTCGCCACCATTGCTACCGAGCTCCAAGCATCGCGGCACCTCCCCAGCCCCATCAACCACTCGCTCCCTTCGTGCTAAATCACCTTCCTCGTCCATCTCTGTCCCCTTTGCTTCATCGCCTCACGAATCGACCAGCTCATCCGTGCCAGTCTCGCAAACCGCTTCAATTCCCCAAACCGCGAAGCGGAACGGCCGTTCCAGCTGGACATCGGGTCTATGGGTATGGAATACTGCCAAACAGCCACGACCACGTAAAGGGAGCAACGGTTCTACTGCGAGTTTACCTCCGCCTATCACAGTGAATGCCTTTGGTGGGACAGGGACTCCAGTTCGGGGTGTGCCCGAAGAGGCAGTGGTCGACTGGGAGGAGGATGACGAGGCTTGGAGAAAGGGGGATGGAGGTAGCTCGCCAAGCTTCCGAGCAATCTTCCTAGCTACGGTGAGCAGTATCGCGGGATGCAACACGGGGTGCAAACTGAAGGAAGTGTAGCGCATAATAACTCCCGATCCCTCGTCCATCCTCAATTCTCCCAGCACCCCGCCAAACTCTCTTGTCGCATATCTTGCTCATTCGCTCGTGTCAAACGCAAGAGATGCAGGTTTCATCGCTCGCGATGCGCCTGGGAAAATGCGGTCAACGCGTTCTCGAGCAGCAAGTGCGAGCAGCCAAGAGGCTCCTTCTATCAATGGTACGCCGGCCAAGAACTACGGGTATGGTGATCAGGCGCTAGCGGTCGGTCGCAGCCTGCTGTCATCCGTGTCGACCGCCACCCTCCGAGCAAAGGCTATTAGCTCTTCATCCTCATTCGAGACACCTGCACAACCCACTCGGCCATCGCTTCTTAGCCGTGTATCCTCATCCCGACCCTTTCCTACAACAGCCGTGTCTCCGCCTGCGCCACTGCAAGCATCCAGCTCGTCAGCTGCTTCTCCAACAGAGGACCAGCCTCTTCCATCGGTTGAGCTCTCATCCATCGTACCGGACGAGACGCGTCCACCAACCGTGTTGCTCTCCCGGCAAAACCTTGGCACGTTCTTCCAGAGCACTAAGGCCGGAAGGGGACGCATAAAGGTAGCTAGTCGCTTCAATGGGGGCGAAGAGCCCTTAACGGACCGATACGGGTTCATCTGTGCGTTTCGGATTCCTTCAGATAGTGATTCCATTATTGATACGTCTTCAGATGATATCCAGCACGCAAGCATGCTCAAGGACGCCAATGCGGCTGGAACACCTGCTCCAGCTTCGCTGAATGGTACCATGCACCTCAGTGAGCAGGAAGGCGAAGGATGGATAGACAAACAACGGCGTGTGTCTCAAGATCGGCGAAGGCGGTCCATCGATGCTAGACCGGAATCCTCGCGACGGTCGACTGAGTCTGGCCAGATAGATTCCCCGCGATTGTCGATCGACTCGGCTTCGACGCATTCGCCTGATCCCGGGACGAAAGGGGAGAAGAAAGAGGAGAAGCCTAAAGAGCATGGTCGCCATCGCGCTACAACCTTGAACTTGGCTCCATCTCCTGCCAAGCCGCTCACGGCAAAGGATACGCTGACCGTTTCCGCACGCGGATCTGGGTCGCTTCAGACCAATATTGCAGAGACGTCGTCTCCATTATCAGCGTCCCTCGCACATGCTTCCAGTTCTTCATCAACTTTAGATCATCCAAAATCTTTATCGACAACAACGACAGCGTCGAGGTTGACTGTCTCATCTTTGCTCGACCAGCTTACCGAATTACATGATCAACAGCAAAAAGAACGTATGGTCGAGTGGGATGCCTTTCTACGCAGGAGACAACGTCATCTCGCGGCGTCAAATTCAAGCACAGGGGACAAGAGCTGGGCAAGCGAGATTGTCGGTATTAGCCAGATGGGTCACAAGGGTGGGAAAGGGTTAGAAGATTGGAAGGTGTTTACGAGGCTTGTGCGCGGTGGGATACCTTTAGCATATCGAAGTGATGTTTGGGCAGGTGAGTTTGCATCTAGGCGATCTGCTTTCTGTTTCTCATACTGATGTATCTCAAAGAATGTTCTGGAGCAAAGGACGCAATGGTTCCCGGGGAATATGCGGGTATACTAAAGAAGCACGAAGGACAGGATAATCCGGTCTTGGCAGATATCGAAAAGGATGTTGGACGGACTTTTCCAGGGAACGTGTTCTTTGGTGAGTTATCTGCTAATTTACTTGTAGGGCAACAGGGGAGGGAGCTGGGAGCTTACGGATGTAGGTGGAGATGGCCCAGGAGTGGCGAAGCTGCGTCGTGTTCTCGTTGCTTACTCGTGGTAAGTCTGGCCAGAATATGGCCTACGAGAGTATGAAGGGCTGAAATTGGTCTAAAGGCATAATCCTGAAGTCGGATACTGTCAAGGCATGAACATGCTAGCGGCGACGCTGTTGCTCACGCACACTGATGAAGGTGAGGGAGTATTTCTTTTCTATTACATTCCTCATCCTCATTGTCGGAAGAATTTAGTCCTAGATGGTCTCCATGACTGACTGATATCCTCCAGAACAAGCATTTTGGACCTTACGATCGCTCATTGAATCGCTTCTCCCACCTCAATTCTTCGCACCTACCCTCCTAGGCTCTAGAGCCGATCAACGTGTTTTAGACGGTCTTGTCGCTCATTTCGTCCCTCGCGTTCATGCACACCTCGTCAAATTAGGTTGCGAGCTTGCCAGTCTCACGTTTGGTTGGTGGTTGAGCTTGTTCACTGATTGTCTTCCTGTCGAGGTGAGTAATCACTCTCATCTCATTTCGTCTGGAGTGGCGTTAATGTTGATTCTTCTGATAGACTCTATTCAGAGTATGGGATGTCTTTTTCGTAGAAGGACATGATGTGAGTCCAACAAAAAAAAAAGACGAATATAGATGCGAAGATTGATATCCTATTTCGGATTAGTCACTGTTTCGCGTTGCTCTCGCCATGCTTAAACTCAACGAGACTGAGCTGTGCGCGTGTGAGACTATCAGCGATCTCTTTGCGTTTGTAGGCGGTATGACGGCCCGATTATGGGGTGCAGATAAACTTATTGCTGTGCGTTAACTACATACCTCTCTTCTTGTCCTGTTCCACAAGTTGAGATTGCTGATCAATAGTAGGCTCAACATGGATATAAGCAAGTCATCCGGCACCAGGACTTGGTGGCGAAATGTGCCAAAGCTAGGAGAGAGTTGGAGGAGGAAGCAGAGGAACAACAAGAACAAGAACATTCAAGCCGTACATGAAAGATCCAAAGATTATGTTGTGATATCTTGCACGCACGTTGATACCCTCGATAACTGTTTGATTGTATGATCCAATGCATTTGTACATGATGATCTTACTGGACCTTATCGCTACAGATGCCCTGGTCTTAATCAATGCCTTCTCCCCATCAAATGCGAGTTATTCAGAGTCCACTGGTCCACTTAGTAAGCGCTACCACCGTTGACGTGGAAACACTGCAAGTACACACATTAGCTCGCAGCTCGTGAGCATCTTTAGGGGGAGAAACAAAGCTCACCTGAGCGGTAAAGTACGACGAGTCGGCACTGGCAAGGAAGACAAAAGCGGTGGCACATTCTACTGGTTGACCTGCGCGTCCAATAGCAGCTACAAAGACCATCAGCTTCCTGCAGGCGGCCAGGGTTAGAAGACAAGGTCACTGACTGGTTGGGCCAAACGACTTGAGACTCTCTTCTGTCATAGTGGCAGCTACCAATGGTGTCCAAATTGGGCCAGGGCATACAGCGCTACAAGTGTAAGGCATGCGTCTTTATGGTCGGGATTGAAAACTCACTTGACTCGCACACCCTTCTCCTTGACGATTTGGTTTGACAGTGCACGGGTGAAACCTACGATGGCACCTTTGGTCGCTGTGTAATCCAGAAGCTGAAGGAGTCAGTTTCGGGCCAATCGGGACCTACTTAGCGTGGAGAGCTTACCCCTGGGTGTCCAACGAATGGGTTGATCGATGCACTGAGATGGTCAGCGATCCTCTAGGAGAGATAAGAGAAAGACGCACTTGTTGATGATACTGCCTCCCCAAGGCATTAAGGGAAGGATGTTCTTGGTCAGATAGAAGATAGCATGGCTGTTTGGCGGTACGGTCAGTAACGTTCCGAGATGAGACAGTCGTCTACTGACATGTTAACATCAAACACCTGGGTTACATCAGGTATGCTCAAACTATGAGAGGCGGAAACTTACATGGCGCCATTGCTCCGAAGAGAGATCGGCAATGTCATCGACCTGGTTTTGCGTTGCAGCGTTGTTGACTCTACGATGGGATTAGCAAGTCAAGCAATGAGTGCGGGAGAGGGGAAGGACAGAAAAGCGAAGGAGAGAAGAAGCTTATATAAACATACAGAACGTCGACCTTTCCCCCGCTCCACTTCTTGACAACTTCAACAAGCTTGAGGCATCCCTCTTCGTCACGCAGATCTTGGGGGGCCAGCTGGACCTTTGCACTGGGTGCCACCTTTGAAATGTAATCCTTAGTGTCATTGGCGTCCTTCTCTTCGGATGGGTGATAGTTGATCAATATACTAGCTCCTTCGAGTGCGCTATCTTCGTTAGTCCCTGTCCTGCCCTCTAAAGTCGAGTGGCGCGAGAAGCACTCACTAGAGGATAGAGACCGCGCGGCCAATTCCACTGTCTCCGCCAGTAATGACTGCATTCTTTCCCTCGAGCTTGCCAGCAGCCTTGTATTTTGTTCCGTCTGCCAAGACATCGTCGAGGGGAGCTGGGTTCAAAGGAACTTGTTTGCCCGGCAACTCCTGCTGCATCTGCTCGACGATGCTTGGCGGGAGGAAGCCGGGACGGTATTGCTCGGGAACGGATGATGGGGGCGGCATAATGGTTGTAGTATTGAATCAGAGTGATATGCAAGTTGAATCCAATAAGTGGAGGATTTTCTAGAGGAAGGAAAGAAAGTCGGATCGAGGTGACATCACCATGACGTCGTTGCTGCACGTGGCTCAGCACGGACTAGTGCTTGGGGAGTCACCTTGCTTTTTTCGATACAATCGCTGAATAGTCAGGACGGAGCATATGCTCTCACCAACACTAATGTTCCAACTGCAGGGATCCAGGAGCGTGAGAAATCACAGTAAACATTCTCAACCGCTAATAAAGTACGATAAAGTACTTTGATATCGAACAATATAAATTCATACGAACGAGTTATAAATCATAGCCCTCGACTAACACAGGACGCTGAACAACTCCTAGCTTGATGAGACCTGTTCACGATCACAATTTTACGCCTTTTGATCGTTGAAATCTTCCACGAAGTTGCCTGCCTTTTGTTCCACTGCACGGTCAATTGCAGCGACATCCACCTGCTCCCTGCCAAGTCTGACTTCTTCGACATCAGGAACATCGGAATGTTTCACGCCTTCGAAGATGGCATCTATCTCTTCGAGACTCTTGCCCTTGGTCTCGACCCAATATACAGCCTGTACGATGTCAGCCACTGTTCCTTCCCCTCACAGAAACAACCGAGAAAAGACTGACGATCAAGGCGAGGATAACAATGTCCCATGAGCCATTGATCATATACATCTTCCAACCGATGTTAGTCAACCCAATAGGCATGACATAGGTCATCACGATTCTAACAGGGATTGTCAGATCGTGTTTGAGCTATCGGATGGGAGAACTCACGCGAAGCAGTTGAGGGAGAGCGATGTGAGTGCGTATCCATTGGCGCGGATCGAATAGTTCATCACCTCGGGCGGATACAGTGTGAGCTAGTCATCGTCAGCATCAGCTTTGGGCATCTTCAGTGATGTCCGAGCTCACCAAGGGCGTCCAGGCAATCGAGTAGAATCCCTGGAAGAGGAACATGACGGCCACATTGCCGTAGACTAATGCACTACTCGCTCCTGCCATGTTGTCGGCGTACATCTTCGAAAGCCCGCCGATGATGAAGAGACAAATAATGAGGAGACTCTGAGAAACAAGCGCGGTCGGTTTACGACCCCAGGCGGCTGCGAGATGGGTGCCGAACAGGCAGCAGGCTAGACACCAGACGTTGAGCACGACATTCTACCATGCCTGAATCAGCTAGATATTCATGCTCATGCTCGTCGTGGCTGGGATGGACTTACCGCTTTCAACTGACTGTTGTAATCTGTTATACCGGCTGTGTCCAGCTCAGCACCAAGATAGTAAGAAGCAATGACGTTTCCAGCGACACAAGAGAAAGGTCCTGCCGAAGCACCAATGAGAACACGACGCCTTGCACCCGGTGTGCGAATGATCTCTTTAGGGGACATGGAAGCTCCCGTCGATGTCTCGTATGCCAGAGTATCAATGATCTCCTTGTAAACAGTCACTACGACCGGGTGTGAAATGTCGCCATCTGCGTTGGCTTGAGCAACGACGCAGCGGGCTTCGTCGAGACGATCGTTCTTGACTAGCCATCTTGGCGATTCTGGACTGTGTGGCACATGAGTTTAGGCAGAGAGGTGCTTGGAAAATACTGACATGAATGGTAGAATTATGATGCAGAGGAAGGAGAATATGGCTTGAAAGAGTGACGGTGCACGCCATGCCCAGGTCGAATCCCATTTAGCCGTTCCCAAGGTGATTCCAGCAGCAAGCAGTGCGCCAACACTAACACCCAGAAGTCAGCTCCAGCTCTTGTCTCTTAAATCTCGTCGCTCTCAATGATCAGAGGAAAGTCTCTAGCTCTCCTAGCCTGCTCCTCCTCATCCCAGCTATCAGGGGGAATGAAGAAGACTAACTAGTAGAAATCATTCAGCAGTCCCACACCCCAGGCTCTCCATCGCGAGGCAAACGTCTCACTGAGATACACAGGGCATGCGACACCTGTAATGCCCTGTCCGAACCCTAGGACGATACGGGCTACGACAAACATGGCGATATCCTGAGCAGCAGTCTGGAGGATGATTCCCACGATGCAGATGATACATCCGTACAAGATCGCAGGTCGACGGCCACAGTAATCCGCTATGACCCCGGCGCAGAGGGGTCCAAAGAATCCTCCGATAAAGACAGAGGCAGTATTGAGGCCTGTAGTCGCTGGCGTGAGGTTGAAATAGTCGGTATACACTGGCAGGATGTTCAGTCCGTTCAACATTGATCCGTCGTATCCTCCAGTCTAAAGATCAGTCAGTCAACGATTTCCCTCGCGGTGAACAATTAGCTTACAGCTGACTGGACCATCGAGCAGAACAGTAGTAGCATTGATAGTGTGAAAGTCGACTCGGGTACCCAAGCGGGCATCCATGTCCCCGTAAGGCCTTTTCTCAACATCGTTGTGGTCGTTCAAAGCGGGTCAAGCGGGTCAATTCAAAACAATCACTTTTGAGAGGACTAATCATCTCCTCCACTTATCCGAGTATATATATACTGACCTTGTACCTGATATAGTTGGAACTCCCCCTTGTCCCCCACTCGACTGAGATACAACCGCATACCACCCGTTCATCGATAGCAGCGTCCGGTCAGCACGGCGAGTGGGTGGGTCTTCTTCGGTCACTGCGGCGACGGTCACGTCCGAAGGTATCTTGCTCGTAGCATGCGTACCAACAGTCTGATGGAAGGATCGGTACTACTTGTTTTGGGGCGACGTTATCACATGTGCTATTTATGGATATCATTAGGTGGGGCATGGAAGTGGGGCAAATCAGGTGTCGAGAATCAAAGTATGCCCCACTTTGAAAGCCACACCTAAAGCGAAGAGAGTCCTTAACCGGGCGGTCGAGGCATGCATCTGCACTCTTACCGTACTCCAGGGGTTTAGCTTGGAATGCTTCTCTGGTAAGCAGGGGATTGGACACGGGTTATTTAATGAACGAACGCTCTTGGCGGAATCAAGCTTAACGTGTCGTTATCTCACTTGAGCCAAGACTATTCATGCCGGCAAGCTTGCATGACGTGGCAACGCAAGACGTCATCAGCAACTAAATCCTACCAACGTACTGGCATGACTACAGCTGGAGCATGGCCAGTATATCAAAGACCATTGACACTGCTAACCGAGACAGGTGAGGCTGTTCAACGTTCTTCGAACACTATAAGAGCGCTCCAGGCGCTTCGCAGGGCAGGGAACGAGTACATATGGCGACATAATGTGTCCGACTTCATGCAGTCGTAAAGAGACTCTTGGCGTCTGGAACTCCCCAAGCTAATGGTCCATCATCAATTACAGTTGAACGTCTGACGTCCCTGGCGGTCATATCCTCAGTATATGGATTCGCGCGGTGCATGGATTGCCTGATGACGATCAGCTGTTTGGACTCTCGAGCAAGGATTGCGGACTGACCGATTATCCCACCAGACCATATCACCAGCATTGAGCCATTCCATGCTGAAAACATACTACGATACGTGTCTCAGCGTCGCACGTGTGCATGAGTGAGAGAGCTTACCTTGGGCTGAGTACAATGATCGATGAGTTTCCAGAGCAGTTTCTGACTGTCCTCGAGAGACATGCCAGATACAGTCTTGGCATGGGCAGCGAGGTACAGCGCTTTCTGACCCCCAGGACTGATTTGTACAAGGCGATGGTAGGCTGGTGGTTTTGCCGCTTTCTCGTGTGGCAAAGGATTACCGTACACCACTGGTGATCCCAACTTGCGCGAATGCCAGAGACTGTGTCGAGCTCTCAGCATACAAAACAGCACGACTAGGGACCTTTGCTCACTCATGTTCGACTATCAGGTCTTCCAGTTGCAATTTCAACTCCTCGGGGAGATCTGTATAGGCTTGTCGTGTATCGGCAAAATGGGTCCACGAACCTCCGCGAACTGGATCGCCATGAGAGAGGAGGAGTGAATACTTTGATCTACGCTGGTGATATGACGAGTCCTGTTGTTTTGTTTCAGCGTTATCATTTGGTCATTTGTGGATAGGCTCACCGTGTGCCATAACGTATTGCCCAGACTGTGATGCCATCTACGGCTATTCGGCTTGACTAGTGATCCGTCCAGCTCGATACTACACTGATAAGCCCAAGCTCCATCCATATTCAAAATCTTAAACCCACTTGCCAACATCCCAAAGGTACGGCTCGCCAACTCGATCATTCTCACGTCCATAGTAAAACGGGTTAACCTCCAGATCCGCTCCGAGCTGCTGTGAAAAGGCAATATGCCCATCATTATCTAGTCCGGTTTGCCGGAAGATTAGCACAGCGTATTTATCTTCCAGTGCTATAAGCTGCAGTCCGTCAGCGTCTCGTCGGGCTTCTACCACCAACTTGGTCAACAACATCGTCCGGGATTGGCTTTGACCAGTCGACACCTTCTACTTCGGCGCCAAAGGTCCCTCCACCTTCATACTGAACAACCGGTCTGACCCGTAACAAACCGACCTCTCCTCTTAGTTGCAATGTCGGGGGAATGCTCGTGGTAGCTGTCGTGCTCGTCTCAGTCAACGTGTGCGACATGGTGGTTCGGGAGTATGGCACATACCGCAATGACGATTATCTGTACATGTAAAGAGAGGAAACGCTACCATCGGACCAGAGCCGCACCTTAAGTCGGCATTTCCGCGGGTGCGGGTGACCGCCGTCCCTGATGCTCTCTGACAGATAAGGGTTAGTGAAACGCTTGGATTCTGGCAAACAGTACTATATTCCAGATATGAGCCGAGACCACATCCTCATCACTGCTGGGCCGTACCGCTTTCTGGGTGTGCTAGAGACGAGTGCCGCACCTCTGACGTGCAAATTGTTCCGCTCGCTATTGCCGTATCGTCAAAAACTTATCCACGTACGATGGTCCGGAGAAGGTATGTGGATACCCCTCGGCACTACAGATTTTGGTGTGCCTTTTGAAAATCACACGAGTCACCCACAAATCGGTCAACTACTGCTCTACCCAGGGGGCATCAGCGAGACTGAGTTCTTGTTCTGTTATGGGGGAGTAGCCTTTGCCAGCAAGATGGGACCACTAGCCGCCAATCATTTCTTGACCGTCATCGAGGGATTAGAGGATTTGAGACCGTTGGGAGAGAGAGTACTATGGCAAGGTGCTCAAGACGTCACATTTGAGCTGGCAGACGAGGCAACGTATGTGTCTCCTGTCTCACCATGGAACCAGAGAGCTGAAGAAGGACTAGCATCACTGCATTCCACAGAAGTCGACGAGCCAAATTATAGTGCAATTGATCACAACATATATAATCCAGATGTACCTTCACTCTCCCATGCGTGTCCGGCCGTAGTCCCACTACCTAACAGACCCCCAGCCCATTCCAGTCCAGAGTCATTCATCAGATCGTACAGTGTCTGCAGCGCAGCAGCCTCAGCATCTTGCCGCGTCCGAGCCTCGAGAATGCTAGGCGACAGGACGAGACTTCGCGCATTGTTCACTACAGCCGCAAAATCTTTGGCAGGATGCGAGCATGAAGGACCACATATCGAGTCAAACACTGCTACAGCTAGGTCGAGAAGCCTTGTCAAGATCGAGCCGGGTCTAGGAGGACTCGGGGCACGTGTCTGCGCAGAATCATAAGGATTCAACAAACAGATGTGGAGATTGTCTACACCGTCAGCAATATGGGAGACGGACATTGGGCTGAAGCTCACCATCTACAGTGCCACGAATGTAGCAGAGGACCAAGAATGTCACCGCGAAAGTGTGGGAGATCCATGCTGAATCTACGGCGAAGTACAGTCGGGCTACAGCCTCGGCATCTGGACTCCAAGGTCCAAGAGGCCAAGAAGCTTCGTTGTCCATGGAGACTGTCCAGACATAACTGCTCCCGTATGACGAGAGAGAGATGATGATCTGAGCAGCAGCATTTATGCTTGCTTCGAGGGATTGCAGTAGGGATACTTGAAGGGGGCGAGTGTGACCTGGAGGTTGGACTGATAGTAGAGGACCGAGCGATGCGCTGTTAAGAGCTAGGCGATACCACTGCGCCGTGTGAGCGGTTGCAGTGAGGGCGTGCTGAGCGAAGGGCACTTACTCGAACAGATGTGAATGGTAGCGAACAGTGCTGTGCTTCAGTTTCCCCTGAGTCGCATTAGCCCCTATACCCTACACCCGATGTGTATATATGCTCCTGACACTTAGGCTCCCCAGTCCACTAAAAGGTAGCTACGAAAACTCACGGAGCTTCGGTGACCAATGTCTGTCCAAAGTCAGCACTGGAAGAACTTTGTAGGCTTACTTCTCCCATTCATCGAGATCCAAGTTCGCCTTCATAAGACAGCTCGTATCCATCGCTCTGCCAGACAGATCACCACTAGTCTGTACAGCTCGATTGGTGATCACTACTAGTTCGAGAAGAGCTGCGACCCTAAGGTCTGATGGCTGCTGAGCGAGTCGGTGTGTCCCAAATGACCGTGATATCTGCGCCGTCTTTGTCGGGTTCAATGAAGCTGGAAGCCCAGATGTGAGCATGAGGTTGCAGTCACATGTAACTAAATTATTCCAGGCTCTGAGGCGAGACATGTCCTCCTCGGTGACAAGCTGTGCATCGCCTATAAATGGTGCGATCGCCGCGTGCTCGAGGCCAATAAATACGGCGTAGCGATTAGCAAGACCCAGTACCGCCCAGGCTGAGACGTCGTTATATCGAGTTTTTGCAGTTTGAGGAGCGGCTCGAACGGAGTCAAAAGGCATCCATTGCGCGTACAGCAGGAGTACTCGAATGGTATCGAGGCTGGCATCGGAGGTTTGTGGGCGGAGCAGTAGTCGGCCCACGGCTTGGTCCAGCAGAGTAACCAGGTGGGCATACTTTGGATGAGGACCCCGGCGATCCGTTGATGATGGTTGCAGGCTAGTCTTGTTAGCGCATCTTCTATTCAAACACTGACGGATCAGATTGCGGCCAGAACCGAGCACCAATTGCACATATTGAAAGGTGCAATGCAGGGGATTGTGAACGAAGGCGCTCGTAAGAGTTTCGTAAAGAGAGACTAAGTAGCGGAGCATGAGGATGACAGTGGGTGAAGAAGCTGTTCGCCTGTCAGTTCAACGACTGAGATCCAGCAATCGTGACTAACATATCGAAGGCCACTTGTAGCTCATGGGCAGTCAGTATCCCCATAGACACCGGATCATGCTGAAATGGAGTAGATCGGCCATGCCTTCCCACTGGAGACACTTCCTGTACTGGGGCTGTATCGACTCTATCCTTGGGTAATGCACCCAGCCTGCGAAGGGTCGCGATTGGCGGACCCAGCTCCATTGTTGTCATCTCGGTGAGATCGACACTGGAAGCAGTCGTAACGGCAAGATTATACCCCTGCTGGGACTCAGGTGGTTGTTGAGTTCCCATCCATGAGACGGGATCGGTCCCGGTACTGCTGTGGGTTAGAGGCGCACACACGTTGGGAGAAGACAAACCCATCGAGCCCGTTTTCAACACATGCTCCTCCTTCGGCAATCTTTTGCTCCAGATAGGTTACACGTGCCTCTTGCAAGTTCACGCTGAGACCCATTAGATCGATGCTATGCAGGAGGGATTTATACTTACCGTTTCTGTAAGTCGATGACGATCTGAGCGAGCTTGGCTGGGCCTGCAAGGTTTTCCGATGCCGCCTGTAGCTCCGTCTCAAAGGAGCACGTTATCTCCAAGCGATGGCAGCGATGACACGCTGCTTGAGGACTAGAGTCTTCAGTCTCGGGAAGGCATCGCTGTTTTCGAGCTCGACACTAAGGACTGTCAGCCGCTTTCGGTACGTGAAAGTGGAGAGGACACAGGACACCCACTTGTAAACAAGCACGGGCGGTCCGACGGATTTTGGGAGGAGGCTCGTCACTGATCTCTTCACTGATCACCAGGTCTCAGCACTCAGCACTTTGTGGATTCCTCGCCCCTTTAGAGGCACACACTCACGCAGCCTCAGATCTCTCTGAAGCACTTGTCATACCACCTATGAGTTGACTGTTGACTATAGAGTTTGTCGTTCCGCCTGTGCCGAAAAAATAGGATCGGGGGCGAGAGATAAGAGTCCACGTGGCTCTTTACCACTGAAACAGCTACGAGGAGAGCTGCATTTCTTGATAGGTCAGACATTTGGTAGCATGTTGCATCAAATCATGTCTCTCGAGCTATCACTTCTGCCTCTAAAGCTACCAATGGTTGCAAAATGTCCATAAACGCTTCTCCCTCCTTCTCTCCCAGAGGCAAAAGAGGACGCCGCGGTGCTATACCAAACCCATGAAGCTTTCCTAATGCATACTCTGAGACGAATCAGCTGGCTCCATGCAGATACGATGAATGTGTCTCACTCATAGCTCTGATCCCTCCTGGTACAGCTGCCACATCAACATTGGACATGATTGCCTGTATCCGTCTTGCTTCTCGCTTCTCGTTCTCAGTCGGAGACAGCTTGTTGAGATGGTTCCACAACCACATTGTTGTTGCAGGCGCAAAGTTGGGGATGCCGCTGACTGTCCCATGCCCACCTGCACCCATCCAAGGGGTCAGATCTGCGATGAGTCCGTCGAGGATAATGAAGGGAAAGGGCCGGCGGGCATCGAGATCCGGATTCTGTTCAAATACGCTCTTTAGCCGTACGAGTTTACCGACGCTCCCTGGACACCTGGGAGCAAGATTCAGCGACTCATCATACCATAACTATTATACTGTACGTGAGCTTGATGCCAGCAAGATTTGGTGATCGCTCTATTATCTCCTGCATAACCGCTGAGCTCATATCGAGTCCGCCGGCATTGGCCGGGAAGTTGTATAAGAGAATCGGTATCTGTGATCCAGCTCAGCACGATCCACATCCAGATTCAAAAGCGCCCTACTGGAGACTCCTTGCAAACGTCGACATAATATTGGACGATCTGTTCGGGCGCAGTGCCGAGACTGGCAGCATAATAGGCGGGAAGTATGACCATTCCAGCATCACTAAGTTCCGCCCATAAGTGATGTGCATCATGGCCAAGCAACGCCATGCAAACTCACGCCCCAGCTCGCGCAGCTGCATGTGCGAAACGTAACGTTTCACGTGTGCTGTTACCACCCACGCCAGCTACGATCGGGGTACCCTCTAGACCAGCTTCATCGAGCGTCTTCCGAATGAACCTGATGATATCGACCCTCTCACCCTCGCTCTAAACCCCATAAGCTATCAGACGAGTCTGTCATCCACGAAGACTCACCAGATGTACAGCCTCGCCAAGAGATCCTGCGCAGACCGGAACTTTGGGATATCAGCTAGGAAGCGGAATAGTAAATTCCTGCGTACCGATCCCTCTACGTGCGAGATCTGCGGAATCATCTGTAAGCTTGTAGGCCTTGACAAGTAAACAAACTGGAAAGCGAACTCAGAAGGTGCTTCTTATAACTGATGTAATCGATCTCCTGATTATCGTCGAAGAAGGTAGGCAAGGGCCCGTACACTCCAGGATGTAGCGTATGCCTCGGTGGTTTCAACCCCATATTTGGTGTTATAATAGATGAAGAGATATCTCCACTCCAGACTCTCTCACCAAGAAATTCAGAAGGCTGTCTGTGGGGCCCGCAGTTTCTTGCTCCTTGAGATAGCCTTCCACATCATGGCTGCAGCACACGGCTCGGTTCTCCCCGATAAGCGGCACGAACCGATCCTTCCTTATCACCGCGGCAAATCTGCCGACTTGCCGAAACCTTCACAATGTGCTGGCTTCATTCGTTTCGATAAAGAGCACGCTGCCATGCTGGCGGATAGCGCCCAACAAACTACAGTACACAATCTTCTATAGGCGAACATGTCTGGTATCGAGGTGCGTATCTAGTCTGTCCAATCCTTTGTTATGCTTTTATTGACCATGTTATCACAGAAAGAGAAGCATGTCGATGACCACAATATCATCATGCAGCCTGCTGATGTCGGCGGCGTCGATGGTGGACCTCGATCAGATGGGTCTCACCTACAACGCCCACTGAAAGTGCGTGTTTGTGATATTTGTCCGCGATATCGAATCTAATGCTTTTTCAGCCCCGGCATCTGCAAATGATTGCTATAGGCGGTTAGTATCCGTTGAAAGTTATCCGAGGTTTGCTGACTGATCGACTATCTTTGCAGGAGTCATCGTTAGTTCTTGTGAAGACATACTTAGCGAAACTGACAATCTCGTGCAGGGCACTGGTCTTTTCCTTGGAACTGCGGGAAATCTACAATCGGGTGGTCCGGCGGGTTTGCTGATTAGCTACTGCATGATGGCGTCGCTGCTCTATGCAGTCATGGTGGGTGCGATCATATATATCATCGACATTCCTGATGATGGGTCAGGTCATGCTCGGCGAGATGGTGACCGAGTTCCCAATCACTGGTGGTCAATTTGCTCTGGCCGGACGATTCGTTGCTCCTGAAATGGGATTCGCAATGGGATGGCTCTTCTGGTATAAGTACGTCTGCAACCCTTGAGAATCGACAAAAACTGACCATCACCTCAGCTATATTAGTACGGCTCCTCTGAGATATGTTTCGAGTGGCCACTGACCCAAACAGTTGTGCTCCCCGCCGAAATAAGTGCTGCGGCCGTCCTTATATCGTACTGGACACCTGCGGGTGACGTGGGCTCAACGTGCACGAGCGGAATCTGCAACAACGCACTATGGGTAGCTCTCATGCTTATCATTGTCGTGAGTCTGGACTTCATCAAAGTAGACAAGAGCCTAATGCGCCACGTAGTGGGCGGTGAATTTTGCAGGCACTAGAGTATACGGAGAGGTAGAGTTCTGGTTCTGCTCCATCAAGGTAAGCAAAAAATGTTTTCAACGACCCCAAACAAGTTGATCTGACTTAATGATTTAGGTGATAACCATCATTGGTTTGATTATTGTCGGTATCGTGATCACTGCCGGTGGAGGCCCACAAGGCGAATCCATCGGCTTCCGCTATTGGAACGAGACAGGTGGTTTCATGCAGTACGCGGGTATTGGTGGGTCCGACCTTGCCAATCTTAACGATCGCTAATTCTTATCCTCAGGCGGCGCACTCGGACGGTTCTTAGGATTCTTCTCCAGCAAGTCTACATCACGCGACGTGTTACTGTTCTGACTGCCCAAAAGCACTGATTAGCGCCGCGTTCGCCTTCATTGGTACCGAGATCACAGCCATCGCTGCAGCTGAGACGGGCAACGTGAGCAGTTTCCAATTTGAAGTGACAGCTTGTCACTAAGAGACGCAGCCGCGACGCAATGTTCCTTTGGCAATCAAGAGTGTCTGGATTAGACTTGCCCTCTGTAAGCCTCGCTCATCGGAAGGAAATTTTGCCGCTGACAATGAGCAGTCTATTTGAGTAGCGCGTTCATCGTTCGTTGAGTCTTGATAGCGATACAGCAGAAGAGCATGACTGAGAATATAGATTGGAATAATCGTCTCGCCCAACGATCCGTCCTTGAACCTCTCGTCAACAGCGGCCAAGAGTCCCTTTGTCATCGCCATCAAGGTAAGCGGCCTGACATATCTTATGTTGTTGGATCTAAATGGCCACAGAACGCAGGTATCAAAGTGCTTCCATCGATCATCAATGCCGCCCTGCTCACCTCAGCTTGGTCTGCTGGATGTGCCGATCTATTCGTATCATCGCGTACACTCTACGGTTTAGCTGTTCGTGGCGATACACCTCGCTATGTATCCAAGTACCTGAAGATGACACGCAAAGCGGACGGCCTCCCATGGGTCTGCACCATCGTCTGTGCATCTTTCAGTCTATTATCTTTCATGGCTGCTAGTCAGAGCTCGTCTGCAGGGACAGCATTTGGATATTGTAAGTCCTTGACGACGAGGCAGGTACGGTAAACACGCTGACACGCACAGTCTCAAATATGACTGCTATCTGCGGAATGATCTCCTGGTCTTGTATCCTGTTCACTGGGATCCGGTGGCAGCGGGGTCGACGTGTTCAGGGACTTTCGAAGGCTGCCTTGGCATACACTGCCCCACTTCAGCCATACCTGAGCTATTGTACGCTTGCAACTCACATATGATTTCAAATTGACAATCTAACAGACGGCTTGACGGTGTGCGTTATCGTCATAACCTTCTCTGGTTTCACTGCGTTCAGTACGTGTCCAACAAATTTGTAGATTGTAGAGTATCGACTGACGACTTCACAGTTCACCATTTCGATACATCAACATTTATAACAAACTACTTCCCTGTACCTTTCTTCCTCGTCCTCCTATTCGGATATAAGGTGTTCCACAAAACGGGTATGGTGCCTCTGGACCAGCAAGACTTTGTCACTGGCTCGTCAGCAGAGATGTCTCAAGATGTGAGTCACTCTGGTTCTCAAGGGGGGCAATGCTCATCGAGCCACTAGGAAGCACCACGCGGTGTGCTCAAGAAGCTCGACGCGTACCTCTAAAGGGTGGGAGCGAGTGACCTGTGGGATGTTAGAAGTCTCTTATCTCATATAGACTATTTGGCGTTTGTAGAGGGTCCTGGGTGAATTAGGAAGTCTTGTAGAGGGTCCTGGGTGGATATACGAAGTCACCGATGAATTTAGCCCATTGGTGCTACTGCCGGGGGATCCAAGAGAATGTATCCGATGAAGGGTCGATTTTGGCTGGCCTATCAGCAGCAAGGACGTTGTGTAGATAGGGATATGTGAAAGCTTCGGCTCATCCCGCGTTGCGTCAGCCAAAGCGGCACTCTTGCCGCTTGAGCGTCAGTATCAATCTCATTGTATCTAGACAATGACCGTCAACGCTTGGTTTGTCCAACTACGATTTCGACAGGATGCCCAAGTTCGACACGGTCGTTATCAATGGTGTCCTGGTTTCAGCTAGCGATGTCAGGTGGGCAAGCTGTAGCGATCTCGTGAAGAACGGCTGATCGAGAGATAGCTCGAATTGTATAGGGATCAAAGATGGAAAGATTACGGTCCTAGCTGAGCGCTTCAGCGATGATGACTTGAGAGGGGCGGAAGTGATTGATGCTGAGTGAGTCTTTGGTCTCAGGGCATCCCTAGGAATTTATCTGACGATAGTAACAGGGGCGCATATGTTATGCCTGGAGGAGTTGACGGGCACGTCCATCTGTGTCAGGATCTTCAGACTGGTATGCATCGTCTCTTCGGAATTGCAGTGGTCTAAGTTGCTGATACCGTATGATCAGGTCCCCATGGGCTGGGTGGGCGGTGTGCCGACGATTTTTTGACTGGTAGTCGCTCAGCAATGTGTGGGGGCACAACGACCATTATCACTTTTGCGACTCAGACACGATCAGAGCCAGATCGATCTCTATTAGGTGTCGTGGGCCGTTACAAAGCGCGAGCAGATGCTACGGGAAGCTACATCGACTATGGCTTTCACGTCATTATTGTCCGTGATGACGGCGACGTACTAGAAGAAGAGATGCCGAGGCTCGTCAGCGAATGGGGAATAACCAGCTGCAAGTTGTTCTTGACATATGAGACTCAGCGATTATCAGACAAGCAGTTGTTGAACGTCATGTACGAGGCGAGGAAGAATCGGATAACAACTGTGTGTCTGGCGATGTTACAGGATGGTTGGAAATACTGACACTGACCGTTCACTCCAGATGATCCACGCGGAGAATGGGGATGCGATCGAATGGCTTACCGGTCAGTCTGGGGACACTGACTTTGGCGTTCGTGGTGGAAACTGATCTCGTCCAGACAAGTTGGAAGAGCGAAACAAAATAGGTATGTACATGATAAATCCTACCTTGATGGTATACGACTACTGCGTCATCTGACTATCATAGCACCCTACTATCATGCTTGGTCCCGGCCTCCAGCAGTCGAGGGCGAAGCAACTAATCGAGCGATTGCTCTTGCAGAGCTGATCCAGAATCCTATTCTTTTTGTCCATATCGGCTCAGCTGTGTGTCCATTCATTACTCACAGTGCGCGAACAGCTGCTAATGGGTGTTCCATGACCAGTTGGCAATGAAGAATGTGCGCAAGGCTCAGACACGAGGTCTACCTGTCTATGCCGAGACGTGTCCTCAATATTTTAATCTTACGTGGAATGACCTTGTAAGTCACGTTCCTATAGACCACCCTCCGCAACCCCAGAGTGGCTCACGCTTACGTTTCAAACAGAAAAAATTCCACGATCCCAGCTGCTTTGAGAATAGCAAGATGATTTGTTCACCTCCTCCGCCACCCGATGCATCAGATGCCGATGAGCTGTATCTGTACGTATATGTTTGGTAGATGAAAGCATATCTCGCACGTGCTCATGCGTTTTTAGCGGCTTGCATAATGGGACTTTTACGATTTTCTCCTCGGACCACTGTCCATTTAGATACGACGATCCTCATGGCAAGCCAACGGGCGTGCTAGAGCACGCGGAAAGCATGACAGGCGAACCCGAACCCGAATCCTGTCTTGATGGACACGCACTGTGTGATCTCGTGTCTAGAAAGACTGGAGCGTTCAAATTTATACCCAATGGGATCCCAGGCGTGGAGACAAGATTACCATTACTGTATACCACTGCTTTACAGACCGGAAGGATCTCTCCGCAGAAATTCGTAGAGCTCACTTCTACAAATCCTGCAAAACTAGTAAGTATCCACTCGACTCCAACTTGTGGTGCATGTAGTGGCAAATGGGCTGAGTACTGATCGTTTTTTTCTCTTCGCGCTCAGTACGGATTATATCCTCGGAAGGGATCACTCATGGTGAGCTCTTTAGTTGAAGGCAGTCAGCAATATCCAGCAGCTAAAGACAGTGTTTTAAGCCTGGAGCCGATGCGGATATAATCATCGTGCGTCGTTTACTCTATTAGTGTTCACCGAACTAAAATAATTACATGTTCAGTGGCATCCTGATCATTCATTCGTACCATTCAGTCTAACGAATGATAGACTTCATCATAACGTTGATTGTGAGTCCCGTTACCGTATTGTGTCTCGCTACTATGACACATTTCATCGACCACTCACCTTGGATGCTGATCCGGACATTTCAGACACACCTTACGAGGGTCAGCAATTCACCAATTGGCCTAGATATACTCTCTCGCGCGGTCAAGTCGTTTATCGTAATGGCCAGATAACCGGCAAGGTCGGATATGGGCAGTACCTCAAAAGAGGACAAAGTCAACTCGCTACAGCTCAAGGTCGAAAGCAGGACCCTCGCCGTGTGGCAGATTGGTTGTATGAATGATTCTGCGCAGCATTACCCGTCTGGAGGCCAGAAAAGAAAGCTCTGTCGTTTCTGCTAGTCAAAGAACAAGCGCCGTAGATTTCTAATCCGTCTGCGCCGCACTATTGTTCGGTCACAGCATGATATGTAACCATCACATACAAGTGAATGGGGAATGAAATGCATCGAATATGAGTGGAATGATGAGCAATGACCTACATACTTACTCCATGACAACAAAAATCTGCTTTAAACTTAATCTTCTCCTCATCTCACATCCCAAAGAAAAAAAAAACTGATTCCACTCACTCCACTCCATTGGACGTTCTTCTACTGATCATTCCGCCCTCTTCTCGCCGCCTTTAAACAAGACTCTTCGAGCCCTTTCAGGCGTTTGACCTCGACCCCTCCTTCCTCTAATATACGTACACCTTCACATTGCACGAAATCTGGAGGTTCTTCCACACCCTTTTTAATAGAAAGATGATCAGCTCTGCCCCACTGTCTATGACGCTCTTGACACTCACCAAATATACGGTTCGGACTTTGGCCCTGACCAGCTCCAGCGCACAACTGGGACCACCCGACGTCCGTACAGAACAAGGCTCCATGGTCGCATAACATTCAGCCTCCATCAACACCTCATCGACGCTAGGTAACCCTTGGCCATCGGCGGAAATCACCAGCGCATCGTAGCTCGCTCGGAAATTGTGCAGCGCGTTGGCTTCGGCGTGGGTGTTTCCGGGAATTTGACGGGAATAGCCATCACTGAGGATAAGACCTGCTGGACCTGATCCAGGCAAGTCAAAAGATGGGTAGTGCGGCGACAAGGTGGTAACCAGTCTGGACGATGACGGTAAAAACAGCGTCGATCCTACACAGAACGCGGTCTGAGACACAGGACATTGAAGAGTGAGATCAAGGCAGTGTGACATTATAGCGAGGTGAAGTGGGTCTATATAATGTCAGCAAGGAGCTTTCAAACAATTTTAGACTCTCACCAGAATCGCATGCCTCAATTGTCAAGGCCTTGCCAGCAGAATTACTAGCGTGGCTGGCCAAAACCGACACGGAAGAGATCTCGTCGGTATTCTTTCGATCAAACACCTTGATCGTTCCCTTGAGGTCATCGGTGCCCGTCCTCGGCATGAGCTCTACCAGAATTTTGCTCTTCTGATTCGGTCCAATAGTGATCGTCAAGGTGGGCGTGCACTTTTTCGGAGACTTGGGATAGTCACCATTCGGCTTCACCTCACTGATCACAACCTCTTCTTCATTGAGCGGAGTCTCCCGGCCCGATGCCGCACCGTCGTTACTCTCGAGATCACTCTCGGGAGCAGGCTGGGCGACACCCAACTCGACCAATCTCGTTTGATATTTGCTGATCTTGTCTGTCTTTCCCTTGCGTCGGGCAATTTTGAGCTTCTGCAATATTGATTCGAGCTCTTCTTCTTCCAACTTGGACAGAACCTTGCCAGCATCGGACTCGTCTCGCGCCAAGCTGATTTCCGCAAAACTCGGCCCATCAACAGAAGACTCGAGGACAAAGCTGCGCTCGTGCTTGGATACATTCGTGAGTACCAAGGTCAAGACTGGTGGCTTTGACAAGTCAACTCCTGAGAAATCCAGCGTCGTGGGCTCAATGGTGAAAGCCGGCGCTTTTCGCACAACGGCCTTGACAGCGACATTTTGGTCGTTGTACGGGTCCAGTACGTTCTCTACGACAATTGTCTCTTGATAGTTGCCGACCAAGGACGGGGTGAACGAAAAATTGCCGACCTCTTTGCGGCCAAAAGCCGAGATGACGCCGTATCGTCCTAGACCAAGCTTTAGATCTCCGGACGCGATACTGCCAGAAGTTCGTAACCTGAACATGCCGATCGTGTCAGACTTATTCTGTACCATTGTCAGCTCTTGAGCAGAAGCGAAAACGTCACACAACTCACATGGATCACGATCGTCTTTGACTTGACCTCTCCCTTCTCGCTACTACCGAAATTGATGGAACTCTGTTGGACTTCAAGAACACTTCGGACGCAAGACGACCGTATGATGAGGTCTCGTACCGGCAATTCGGATAGATCTGCAGTAGCCCCGAGAGCAGTCGACAACAAAGATCGATCAAAGTCAAGCAGCTTGACGAAGATTCTCGAATCAGCTCGTTTAGCACGAGTTGACACGTGAGGCCGAGTCGAGCCGTTGGGCGTCATGATGACGATAAGCTGATTGGTGCTGGATGGAGGAACCGACAGAGTTCGGACCGGTACGAGGGCGCCAGAAGTGACGAGGTTCTGCAACTCCTTCCGCAGAGCTATTGCCCGCCGAACAAATGCCTCCTCATCCTCTAGGGTGGTATGTGTGATGACGCTCTTACCGGCATCGAGCTGCTCAAGAGCCACGAGTAATTCGTCGACACTCATCTTTGAAACATCAGAGGCTGGTGGAGTTTCCTTGAGATCCGCTCGTCTGCCTGTGAGAGCGGGTGATTTCGTAGTCGACGAGGTATTTGAAAGATCTCGTGTAATCGCACTAGCCATGGCGGTGAGACTTGGTGGAGGGTCCGCCGAGCTGAAGAGATCCGACTTGGGCAAGATTGGTGCAGGAGGCGACTTTGCTTTCTTGTGCTTGATATCTTTACTGACGAGACCGGTAGCTTTGGCACTGGCGGCAAAGTTGAGCTTCGGGACCTTGGGATGTTGACCAGACAACTTTGACTTGTCTTCCAGCTCAATCGTGTCCAAAAGTTGGCTCCTCTTTGAACGAGGTGTCGTGCGGTGCGCAGATATAGGTGGACCAGACGCTAGATCGAGATACTCGTGTTCCGCCAGCAAAGTTCTATCCTTGAAAACCACGGCGTTGCCATACAGTTGAACGGGTCGGCCACGGCCTCCTTTCTTCAAAGCAGCGGCGACAGCTGCACCGACAGATTGTTTTGGTTCCCCATCGCCTTGTGCTCGACTCGTGCTTTTCTCCCTCTTAGACTTGGTTTTCCCCTTATCCACTTTGACGGGTTCCTTGGTGCTCAGTTCCCGCAAAGTCTCCATAAATCGTTCCTTCAGATCACCGTTCTGGGGAGATATGGTCCGTTCGATCGATGTTCCTTCGTCTCTATACCGGCCGGGAATTGCCATGCGCTCCGTCAAAGCCGCATCTTCGAGCTTGACGAACAACTCGACATCCTCAGGTTGAGAAGCAGATAACATCAAATTGAGAGGAGCGGCAGTGAGATTCTCGAACAAGACCGATCGAACAGTTGGGCTGTTGATCACAACGGATCCGAAGTCAAGAAAGTTGGCGCCTGATGGGGTAAGAAGGCGGTACAGGTGGGAATGCAGTGTGAGGTTATAAACTGGCGGGTGTATCAGTTGTATGCAATGCAATCAACAAATTACAAAACTCACCATCAACGTTCTTTGAGCGGATCTGCATGAATTGATCTAATACGAGTCAGAAAAGGCTCAATGTCACTCTTCACTCACCGTTTGACCTGTTCAAGAGATTCCGTACAAATATTTGCTTTTCGTACTTGTCATTAATACGACGTGGAATAAGCTCCAGCTTTTCCTCTACTGTCTCGTGAGGAGGGATAACAATGACATTCCGGTTTGCGCTTAGCACTTTGGATATGGCTGCAATCTCGACTTTGGCAGACAACGCGCTCTGATTTGTTATTGAGATTGTCTGGGACTTGGACGCTCCTACGGTGACTTCGCCAAAATCAACGCGGTTGCCGGAAGGGATCGCGATGAGGGAGGTGCAGGACTGCGCAATACAGTTGATGGTTC
Source organism: Naematelia encephala (assembly GCA_002105065.1). NCBI lineage: Eukaryota > Fungi > Basidiomycota > Tremellomycetes > Tremellales > Naemateliaceae > Naematelia > Naematelia encephala. Next base: position 124,147 of record MCFC01000001.1, read on the forward strand.
GGCGTGACATGCGAGGAGCTTGTCGTTGAGACGCTGGCGTGGAATCGACATAGACTTTGAAGATGTTCTCGCGTAAAGAACCGGCGATCTCCGCAGGGTTGACCGTATCGAGTCCTGGTCGATAATGTACAAAGACGCGGTACTCGGTACCCGGTCGCATGGTGAGTTCTTCGATCTGATTAGGCACAGTCTTTTCTGCTATGACCTCCGGCGCTGTACGTGGTGGAGGCGGGATTATCCCACCATTAGTTGGCGAGGTGTTTGACTGATCGCCTGCTGAGAAGAAGGGCAGCTCCATGTCATCTTCGTCAGACTCGCCTCCAAATTCATATCTGAGAGAGGAAGTTCTGCTTGCGATACGTGAAAGTGATCTTGACGGCGGCTGAGATGCTTCGCGACCGCTACTTGAAGCTTTGTCACCAACTGCCAAGGCACTAGAGGCCTGCGATGACTCGGTATCGATGGCATGCAACTGACGAGAGAGATCGGCTGAGAAGGAATTAGGTAAAGAAACGTAATCTGCTTGACTAGTTTTTCCCGCACTCGAAGCTGGAGAAGCGCCCCGGGACGACCGATGTGAAGACTGAGTTCGACCTCTACCATCATCTTTTGTTGACGTGCCGCTGGTCTTGGGTTTGATTGACCTCTCTGTTGATCTGGGCATCTCCTCATCCATATCTTCTCCGGCAACGCCAGCCAGTCGGAACAAGACATCGTAGCCGCGAGACGCAGAAAAGTGTACGTCCAAAGGACGGTCACCGGTATTCTTGCAGGTCATCATTTTGCGGGCCCAAACGCCATCGCAAATCTGACCAAAATCTATGGTAGTCCCAGAGAGCACTTTGAGCGAGTCGTCAATACCTTCGGCTTGAGTCGATCCAATAGCTCGACAGGTCACAGCATTGCCCGAGCCATTCACATTGGAGATGACAAAGTCAAAGTCGAAATCAGCTATTGGAGCCTTGACGTGAAGCTCGAGGCGAAGATGTCGCGAAGACAAGGCGGGAAGGGGCACGGGCTGCGATGCCGCATCGACACCAAACACGTTCTCAGAGTCGAGATCACGCAAGGAGAACCATACGGCGTCCTTGTGCTTTGAATTAACAACATGTGTTGTCCACACCAGCTCAATCTCGGACCGGTTGACGAGCAGGATATCCCTGTGGTACTTTTCTCCGACAACGCTTTCGGTGCCAAAGTCAACCACGAGCTGCCCAGACGATTGCTGCGCGGCAGAAGCGAGGCCAGTGACTGGATCTATAGGTGCAGCAGTGAAGAGAGACTTGCAGACAGTGGCGAAAAAAGGGAGATTGAGGACCTGCGTTGACGGGATAGACGGAATGATGGGTAAATCTGAGCTTGGCGTGATAGCCTCATCGGAAATGACGGTAGCTCGGATGGCTATTGACCCGTGTATGGACGCCGAGCGGTAGACGGGGTCGTGCTTTCGGGAACCAGATCCAATTGACGCCTTGATATTGCTGCCTGCAACCGGCAGACTCGCAGCAAAAGGAAGAGATCCGCCTTCCGAGCTGGAGGACGTGGAGCTATGGCCAGGGGTAGGAGAGAGAGGGGGAAGGTCTGAGGAAGGTTTCCTTGCGTTGGCTGGAGTCACTCGTGGTGTGAATCCACCGTCAGAAATAGTGGGCGGCGATGGCTGATTGGAGGGTGTGGTCACTTGGTTGAGGGAAGGAGAGAAAGCGAGGTAGAGGGTCGTAGTAGTGGATGCGGGTAAGGTAAGCTGCAATGCGGGGGTGCCGGCACTGGTAGAAACAGAGGAAGAGGTAGATGCGGAAGATTCGGAAGCTAAGGGACTCAATCAGCTTGGTTTTTGAGGCGCAGATGGGCTAGCTCGTTTTAACTCACGGATATCGTCTTCGGCGACCCAGAAAACCAGCTGATTGCCCAAATCACTTTCCACTTCGACTTGAACATCATGCTCGACGACGTTCCTCAGACCAAACGATCTGATCTTGCGGTGTCCTCCACTGACGTCTAGATATGTCGATTGGAGGTGAATCCATCCTGAGGGTACGTCGATAGCCTCTACCAAAGGTTTTTGTCTTGGTAAAGAAGGTTTCGAGACGATAGATGAGGTAACGGAGGATGAAGAGGCATTGGATGATGTTGTATTATGGTGACCTGTGGATGCGATGGGAACAGGTAGCGAGCGCGGTAATGAACCTTCATCGATTGACGTAGATCCAGGGCTTTGTCCATCTTCATGTTGATGTATATATCCTTCGGCTATATCGATTATTCCCTTGACTCCAGCCTCGACATATCCGCCAACACTTTGAATGATATTTGACATCTTGCCGCAGCAGACAAGAAGAAAAACAAATGTAGAATAATTTCGATTCGTATCAAGTAGCTGAGTGGGTGGTGGTGATGATGACGCAGACAAGGGTGACCCGAGGTCGGCCGTACTACCGAGTTCCCATTGTGAATAAGATATCGACTAGGCGAGAGGAGGACAACGAGCGCCGCCAGTCGCGAAACAGAAGTAGAGGTAACGAGGAAGGGAGGGCAGTCTAGGAAGAGATGTTGAGATGTTGGACCGGGTAATACCGAAGCTTCCTTTGAGATATACTAGTCACACGAGCTCGTTGAATCAGCTTACGAGAGGGCAACTCCAGCTGCCCCCTCTGGATAACCTCCAGAATGAGTTTTCTTCTCTCAAACAGTCCAGTGCGGATTTCGTCGACTTTGTAACTTTGTTCCAACGGCCTAGAGCTGACTGTACTGGTCGTGTGAGGCGGCGATGTGTCGAATCCCGTTTGACCGAAATCGTTATGCTTGATTTAGAGATACCCCAGCGACTTTACAAGCTCTTTCGCACAGTATACAAGGGTCACAGCGATGTACACAGCCTCGATACTAGGTCGGGGAGATGGTAATGTTTCTTCACAGCAAGGAAAGGGTGAAATGTCGAAACAAACGAGACTTTATTGCCTGGGTCAGTTTGGTCGGCAGAAGTCCCACGCGCAACCGCCTCGGCCACTTGGCAAACGTATCTGGTGACGTGGCTTTATTTACCAAAGGGACCTTCGGGCGCCGCTGCTACAATGAGTCTCAGACATTCATGAGTCATCGTGTCAAAAGTCCGTAAACTGCCTGGTTCCATGCTCCCATGCGTCCGGCACTCCAGCCTACTTCCTATATTTACTATGCAATTAATTGTCCATTATTACGAGGTACTGTCCGTGTATGTCGAAGGGGACGGGACAGGATAAACGATGATGATTACTACTACTACAATGTGGACCGCCAAATGCTCTATGCTTGAACCACTCTGACAAACACTGCCTATACAACCACCATGATTCCACCTACAAGCGCAATCAGAGTAATTGAAACGCCCATGACTCCGCTGAGGATTGGACGTGAAACACGCCGTTCACCAGCAGACTCAGAGGTACTTGCGCCGCTCGTGCTGGTTGCGTTGCTCGTCGAGTTGCTGGTCGAGTTGCCACCTGTAGAGGCGACGGCTGTCTGTTTGACGATACTGCTTGGAAGTGCGGCATTGGTAGTTGTAGGCTGGGTGCCAAGCTGGCCAGAGCCAACCATGAGAAACTCTCCCTCGCTCGGCACACCATTAACGACGACAAATAACATGGCTGGCCCGGGCTGGAAGAGTGTCGGACCAGGGCTGCCCGGCAGCTGTGATACGTGCAAGGTTGTGGTGTTAGTGTCGAGATCGAGGGTATAGGTGCTCTCAAGCTGAAGCATTCGCTGACCAAAGCCAATAGCATGAGTGTTGAAGCCACCACGAATGATTACAACCTGTGCTGACTGGACGGATGCTTCGTCGGTCAAGCCTTCAAGGGTGAGATTAAACGAGTCACCGCCATACGAGAGTGTTGAAGGAATACCAGTTGCGTTCGGGCGGACCTCATTGAAGTACCAAGGGTAAAAGACCTCAGTGTCTGAGCGTGTTCGCCACTGCGCGGTGGTCCAATCCTTGTTAGGGTTGGAGCCAGAGATGAAAACCGCCCCGTTGGGTAAGAGGATGGCAGTAGAATGGTACATGCGCTCGTTTGGCGAAGCGGAAATCCCGGTCCTGTTCCAGCGAGTGCCTGCTGGAGAACTGTAATTGTAGATCGCCGGGGTGTAAAGCGGATCTTGTCCATAAGACTGTCCAACAGAGTAGCCGTCGTCACCGTACCCCGCAGTCCCCATGGCAACACCGTTGCCCATCCAGAAGGTACCGTCTGGAAGGATGACAAACTGGCCCATACTTCGACCTTCGAGCATGTAATCGTCGGTGACATATGTTGGGTTCTCGTCGTCGGGATTGATGCGAACACAGGTGTTGTCCGCCGCCACAGCAGTCACATTGTAGCCCGCCGACCCGTCGTTGCCCCACTGAGGTGGAGCTGAGCCACCACAGAAGACGATAGTCGCAGTGTAGTTGTTGGCAGGAGTCAGAGGCAGCATCGCCGTAGCCGCGGATGCGGGATAGACTCGAGTCGAAAAGGGCATGTCGGGAAGGTTGGTTACCTCTGTGGTATTGTAATCGTAAAGAATGGTTGAGAGGTTGGCCTGCATGAACAACTTGCCCGAAGGCATGAGCCAGGTAAGGGGATAAAGATTGACGGGAAGGGTGTCGGATAGGAATTGAAGGGGGATGGCCTGGCCGTCGCCTTTGGGAGGGAAGAATTCATAGGTCGGGTTATCCTGAGCAGCCGTATTGACGTAACCGCCATTTTTGTCTCCGCCGCACACAAACATACTTCCGTCTTCAAGCACCTCAATGGTGGGGTACCATCGAGCGCTGGTCATCTGAAGCCACCCGCCTGTTCTGCCATCGGCGATGTCGAATGGTTGATCGCCCTGGATCCATTCGCATGTTCCGTCCATACAGGGATTCAACATTCGGACCGCAGTGCCGCCGTCAGTATCCTTGTAGGCACCTTCTGATGTGGTTGCAACACCGCCAGTCGTTATGGCTGAGTAGGTAAGAGCGAGCCAAACATGGCATTTTTAATCGACTCACGTTGGTTCCCGCCAAATACAACCCATGTACCGTTTCCAAGCACACCTCCTCCGGCACAGAATGTGTTCGAATCCACATCCATGGTACGATCTGACACGTTAGCATCGTCTTGTGATTGACTTCCCATGTAACGCTCACAAGTGTTGTTGTTGATGTCATATTCTACAGCCCACGCCGGATGAGTGCCGTATGGACCAGTCACGTTGACCGGGTTGTTCTCGGTCTTGTCCAGGATATACACCTTGTTTTTGTTTCCGAGGAGCATCTGTGTACCGATTCAATCAAAACGGACATAGAGGAGGGACAACCTGTCAGCTAGAAACATACAGTCAAGTGCGACTCACCATCTGCGCGCTGATACCCGCATCTCCTACGGACTGGAAACCCAGTGGTGTGACTGTTGTTCCACTTGCACGTTTCTCTTGATTTCCGGTTGACGGGAACGCCGAGACGAGAGCGAGAAGGGGTAGGAGGGAGACGAGAGCGTAGAAATTGAGTGAAGGCATGATGGTGAAGGGGATGCGAAACAAAGTCTATGACAGTATGGTGCGAGATTTATTCAAGGTCCGTGATGAACAGAAACTATCAAGTCTAGGACGAAGAGCAAACTAGTGACCCAACGTATCTCGAGCCAAATATGATTGGGTTATTGTATGAAAGGTGGACACAAAAAGGAGGAGACGGAGAGGAGGAGAGTCAGGAATCTCAGCGGAGGGTCGTCTGTAACAGTTTGAAATGTTTACAAAGTGATCAGAGGCGATGCAGTATCAGGTCACCATACGGGTTGAGTGACAATGATTTCGGGGCGAAGGGACGGCAGAGTGACGGAAGGGAGCCTTGGATCAGCACCCCGAGTTGAAAATCAGAAGACAAAGGGATGATGAAACATGATCCCCCTATTGCCTCTTTGCCATTCCATGAGTTGAGGTTTTCGGAGACTCACCTTGTAAAACCTCTCTGTCACACTCTAGACGTTGCGGAAAGAGAAGGATAACAAGGAGAAAGAAGGAGACGAGTGGCGATACAGTTGGTGAAATGAATCCAATCGAATCAACGGTCTTTTGCGATCCGCTCTTTGATCACGAGTTGCGAGTTTTAAAAACGTCGGTGTGGAAGAAGTGACTATTCTGTTTTGCCTCGGTATGGCTTTTTTGTACACTTAGAATCCGAAACGGTATGGAGGATATAAGGACAAGACGAGTTAGAGAAAGGAGTAGAAGATAAAAAGGATAGAAAGAGGAAGGAAGGAAGGAAGGAAAGGAGAAGAAACGAGTGTGTTTTGGTGGTTTTCTTTTTTCGGGATCCGTCCCCAGCCCAAGGCTGACGTCCGATCGTCGTCGTACTCTTTTCCCCGTCAATTATCAATGGCGGTGCAAGGGAAACGAGGGCTCCACGTGGTAGGTAGACGCCCCTGAACCGGGTCTCTTCCCGGTCCCTGAGTCGGTTGATCTGACCCGGACATTCCGGTGACATGGACTGCGTTTTGGAAAAAGTTGATGCCCTCATTCTCATCCAGCTTTGATTATATCGTAAGTCCAACTTACCAATGTAGAAAATCGGAGTATAGTACCATCAAACTAGCGCGAGAGGACAAGAAAGCTTCAAGCGAGTCAGATCGATAGCTACTAGTGAGTTTGAATACAGCTTCTTTGTGTTTGTGCAAGCCGCGCATGCCCAGGGTATGATATGTTTAGCGTACCCTAACAAGTCCGTCCATTGGATTGCACGTGGGCTGTGCTGCGGCTATCGAAACCCATTCGGCGATATAGCCTCAGCCATAGCTTCGGGTACCTTTCCGGTTCATCTTACTCGCGAGGAGTGTCGAGACTATATATGGTATTGTGGATACGTAAAGCGCAAGCAGTCTCTGCTTCTGTGTCGTTGACTCTGCGGCACAAGCGACGGTTTAACCTTCCGGATGACCTATTTGTGGACTCTTAAAGGCTGTACAAACCGCGGAAGATTCAGAGTGTCAGAGGGTCAAAAGGGGGCAGTGTGGTAAGCTGTGTACAGTTTGACTTCTTGAATCATTTGACTCTTACTCTTGGCTTTCAGCTCTTGAATCGCTTGGCCAAGATAATTCCTACGTGGGATCATCCTACGAACAATAATGTAGGTTCGATTAAGTTGGGCAAACTCTGCGACATGCATAACCATCCAGCCGTTGAGTACCAGCAGAAGACATGAAGACATGGCTCCGGCGGAAATAAGAATGACGTCGCGTTTTGATAAGATTGATCGATTTGTTTCGCGATTCACAGTGTTGAACTGCTTTGCGACCTCAACTTGGCTTTGCGTTGTCACAGACTATCGACGAGGATGACAGGTAAACTAGGAAAGAAAGTTATCGTAGTCGGTGAGGTCCTGCTTTACTCTCAGGCAGATCTAGTCCAGATTCCCCTCTATTCTTCTCGATCGAGATCTGGTCCTCATTCCATAAATTCTTATTTCCCGAATGATCTTATCGGGTCACGTCCTAGGCCGCATACGATCTCATCTATCCAGCCCTGCCCGCATTTATTCCTTACCGTCCAAGCGTAGAATGTAGCTGATGTCAATGAGTATAGGAGCAGGAGTAGGAGGTGTTTCAACGGCTGCACGACTTGCTCATGCTGGCTTTGATGTAGAGGTGTATGAGAAGAATGAGTTTTCAGGTGGACGATGCAGTTTGATACATCATGATGGATATCGATTTGATCAAGTGAGCAATTTTCCCTTGCTTGCAGTCCTTGCTCCTCTTACTTTCCTGCGCTTCTTGCTACTCTTATTCCTCTCGCGCTTTTACTGTTCTTGCCCTGTCTTCCGAATATCCGAGCCACCTATTGCGACTCCCCACACTCATCTCTGTAATATAATGAGCTAATCCAATACCTGACTCAAGGGTCCAAGTCTACTACTGCTTCGACCGCTATTCGACCAAATCTATCGCGACCTGGGAACAGACCTTGAAGATCATCTTGAATTACTGCAATGTAATCCGAACTACGTGATCCATTATCATGACGGGGAAAAAGTCATCCTTTCTTCTGATAGAGCGCAGTTAGGTAGAGAGGTTGAGAAATGGGATGGGCAGGGCGGGGCGGAGCGTCTTGAGGGGTTTCTGAGGTGAGTGAATGAATGTTCTTTCGAACATCATTCGTATTCCTGTATCCATTTTCTGTGATCCTGTAACTTGTCCTCTTATATTCTAATCTCCAACTCCTGTCAACTTTCACTCCCCTCTCATACTCTGGTATTCATCTTCCGTCAAGTCCCTCGATGGGATTCATAGCTGATGCCGTGGCATAGTGAAGCATCAATCCACGGAGCATTATCCTACACACTCGTCCTCTCCAAAACCTTCCCAAACCTACTCGCGCTTCTGCGCCCAAGTTTCATCTGGAACGTGATCAAGCTTCATCCGTTCGGGAGCCTATATGGGCGATGTGCGAGGTATTTCAAGACGGAACGTATGCGTCGTGCATTCAGCTTTGGAAGCATGTTAGTGGCTCTTTATATGGTGGAGCCAATAATTGAACCAACACCAGCTAACGCGGAGGTTCAGGTACCTCGGTAGTTCCCCTTTTGATTCTCCGGGAACATATACCCTCTTACAGTGGACAGAGACATGTGAAGGTATTGTAAGTCTTTCCACTAATTCAATGAAGACTATATCCGACTGGTCATCACAAAACGTACTAATAAGAGCCGTTTAGTGGTATCCTCGAGGAGGATTCCATAAAGTCGTGGAGTCCCTGGTTGGGATTGCCGAATCCCACAGCGCAAAGTTCCACTTCTCATCGCCAATATCTTCAGTGACATATGACAGCCAAGGTCGTACGACGGGCGTGAGACTGGTCAATGGAGATTGGAAAGAAGCAGATCTGGTAGTCGTTAATGCGGATCTTGTGTGGGCGCATAATCATCTCTTTGTCAGAGATGGAGAAGAAAGGGGCACAGAGACAGAGACTCTGGTTAAAGGAGAGAGGACACCTCGGGAACTTTTGAATCCAAGATTGGCGAAACGGTTATTGGGTAAACCTCATTCGTGAGTAGGTATACAGCTTTGTATCCAATGAATGAACGCTGAGATGACATAGGTGCTCGTCAATTTCGTTCTACTGGGCAATGGACTCCAAAATTCCATCGCTCAACGCACACAATATCTTCCTCGTCAGTAGCCCTTTCTCTCTTCGTTTTGAAGTGCCGTCATGCAGAATCTGACAGGATACAGGCGGAGGATTATAAAGGATCATTTGACGATATTTTCAAACGTAAATCAATGCCTCGAGAACCAAGTTTCTACGTCAATGTTCCATCACGAATGTAAGTCCCCTTCTTCTGTGTATTGTATTGCTTCTTCTTATCACATTTTCTGTCACTGACTCTTGCGTTTCAAGCGACTCGTCGGCGTCTCCAGAAGGAAAAGATAGCATAGTAGTCCTTGTACCTGTCGGTCATCTACTACCTGACGATTCCTCGATACGTACTCGGGAAGGACAGGAAGAGAGTCAAGATTGGGATTCGTTAGTTGAGAGGGCTAGGAAGCAGGTGATTGAATCTATGGAGACCAGGTTGGGTATCAAAGGATTGAGAGAAAAGATCCTTTGGGAAGGTGTGAATACGCCAGTCACCTGTATGTTGTCAATTTTCACTTCACAAATTGGATTCTAAGAGACGGAATCGAGAACGATCAATTCCTGTAGCTGACTGATCGACATTACCGTATTATAGGGAAGGAAAAGTTCAATTTGACTCATGGTTCTATCCTCGGTATCACTCATGATTTCTTCAACGTCCTTGCTTTTCGACAACAAGCTCGACATCCTAGTGTAAAGGGAGCATATTTTGTTGGAGCCAGTGCTCACCCAGGTACCGGGGTGAGTTTTTAATCAGTTCTCCTATCTATCTCTCAACTCAACCTCAACCTCAACCATTATATATGATTTCTAGCAAAATACTAAATCTGCATTTGTTCCATTGTGATAGGTTCCAATAGCTATCGCCGGTTCTAGACTATGTACCCAAGCTATCTTAACCGACTTGAATATCGCAGAACCAACAACCTACAAGACTAAACCACATTCAGTCAAATCGTCCTCGTTGGATATTCAACAACCACGTAATTTCCTCTATCGTATCGAAGATATCTTGACGTATATATTACCTTTTCTCCTCGGTATGATATTCGTCGCTGGCATATCGTGGTATTATTACGGGTAATGAACAATTCACCACGATCAAGAGAACAAGAGAAAAAAATATACAATCACCCAAAGACGTCGATACCCTCATAATCAAATTTGCAATAAATCCTGCTAGTCTTGGTTAGTGCTTTGGGTGCTTTCGTCTTGTATATACTCTTTTTCAAGCTTGAATGATCTGGATATCTCAAGGAATAACAACTCGACTCGACCCTTATCCACTTTTGGATATCTGTTTTTTTTTTCTGTACAGTTACTGCTTCCTTCACCTTATCAAATCCACTAGCCAGCCATTACGATATACAATATACAGTACAATGCATGTGTTGTGAATTCAGATTAATGATACTTTGCCTGTCACTGATTCTTGACTCTGCCTCTTGATCCTCGCCTCAAAGGCCCCTCATGGAATGTACTGTGCTGCTCAAATCCAATATATGTAATATACCATCAAATACTCGCCACTCGTGTCAGATATGCTTCAATTACCCTCTTTCCATTCCTCAAATTGAGTAACCTCATCCTCTCATTCGCAAGATGGCCCGCATCAGAAGCCTATACACGACGGAATCAGCCCACCGGATCGCCCCAGAGAAGAGGAGACAAAGGGAAAACACAACATACCTGACCAAGAGGCAAATGAACACATGGTGCCCCGAATTCCTGCTCGAGCCAAAATATAGTCGGTACTGTCCCTCCTTCTCTGATTTTCAGAGGTGCAACGCCCCATACGTCCTTGACTGATTCTTCGAGCGCCTGAAGGTATGGCGAATCAAGTGAAGCGAGCCACCAGGAAGCAGAGTGCGTTACGGTGATTTCAAAGTTGTTGGAAGAATTGAGCGAGTTGAACGTGTTTTGACAAAATGTCTTGAGTGAATCCACAATCGTCTTCAAATCCTACATCAATGTCAACAAACATTCCGAATGTATGTTCAGCTTCATCAAGCTAGTCAGCGCTCACCTGGTCAGGGACGAGCCGCATGCTGATATCTGCGGTGACTCGCTTCGGAATGACAGTCTTGTTCGCTGGTCCACCAGCAGAAATATTGGCAATACTGAAACTCGGTTGCCGCCACACCTTGATCAATTCCTCAACCGAACGATTCGACGCCGATGCAACCGCAGACAACAATGTCGATTCCTCTTTGGTTTGCGGTCGTACGTTGTCGTCTTCAAGTATTGAGATCAGCAATCGAGACGGCGGGGATGTACTTTGACTCACAAAACCCGGGAAGCTTGACACCATCCGAGCCGACCAAAGCATGCAAAACTCGGACCATGTCGAACATTGGTTCTGCGACTATCCCGCCATCTACCCCAGAATGTGCATCCTCGCTAGCACTCCATATTGCAAGATTCGCGTACACCACGCCTCGCATGCCGAACACAACACACGGATCAGATTCGCCAATCCACGTTGAATTGGACAGTAGGACAGCATCAATGTGCCCAATAGCATCCTGTCTAGTGAGCTAGAACCGAACCAATGGATATCGCAGCTCACTTTGTGCTTTCGGACCGTCGGAGCAAAGCCTCTTGATCCCGCTTCCTCTTCCCCCTCAATGAGCATGACGAGGTCGACATCGAGCTCCCTCCGCTGACGAAGCGATGCAGCCGCACAAGCAACAGCGAGAATTGGCCCCTTGTTGTCCGACACCCCTCGGCCATAGAGGTATCTGCGACACGTTAGTCAAGAACGTATATCGGGGGAGCCAACTTGCCCATTTCGCCCAGAAAGCTGATAGGGGTCTGTATCCCAATCACACTCTGCTGCAGGCTGCACATCATAATGGCCTGCACATGATCAGCAGCGCGTAAGTTATATGTCGTTTGACTGACCGTAGAACAAGAGACGTTTGCGTGGCTTGCCAGTATCTTGTCCCGAAAAAGTGGCCAGTACGAGCGGGTTTCTTCCTTGTTCTCCAGATAGCTATCAATTATTAGCGCCAGTGAACAATTTTGAAGTGGACTCACCACCTCTGACTGAGCACCAAGTTGAACAAGAATATTCTTCAGTAAATGAGCCCCCTGCCGACAACTTGAAAGTATCAGCGCCGTCTAGGTCATGGTCCCGAATACCCACCATTCGCGGTGCTCTTCGTCACTGACTGTAGGTAGCGCGACCAACTTGGACAGGGCATAAAGCATGACGTCTCCCTCACCCTCCACATCGACTTCTGTATCATGCCCATGTAACTTGGGCGGATCAATGGTCCATATCTATACGGGCTAATAAGCTTGAAATTAGTAAGGACGGAGCTCACTCACCTTGACATACGAGTCATTGCCGGCAGTGATGTACTCCCATCGATCTCTTTCACCCTTGACGATTGTTGAGCTGAGTATGATCCCATTATGCGCCTTGAAAGCTGCAGTACAATCGAAAGCCTCATCAACGCGTAAGACCTTGCCGTCCGCCGCCGCTGTATAGACATCGCCACCCAGGACCGCCATGGTAAGCACATCTGCATCGTGGGCCTCGATCGTGCGGATCAGAGCTCCCGTTTCAAGATCCCACACTACAATCTCGCCAGCTTGTAGTCCGGCGTACAAGAGCGAATCGCGCACAACAAATGAGAGCACGGCACCGCTGAGGTTGTCAAATGTCCGCAAGATCCGAAGTCCGCCGCCAGGGACACATGACCATATCTTGATGTCGCAGTCGCCACTACCAGAGACCAGCCACGCAGAACCATCGGGACGGGGTATAACATGCAGCGCATACACATAACCGTAATGTGCGAAGGCGACGCGGGCTTCAGGCATGACTTCGAGTTCTGAGGTGATTTGCAGTGGCGACTGAGCGGCAGGTGATTTATTGTCCTTGTCCTTATCGGCCAAGCGAGACAGATCGGCATCGGTAAAGTACGATTTGCGACTCAGATTGGACGTGGACCCGCATCTGGGGGAATTTGTAGCCGAGCAAACATCTGCAGGAGGATTGTCAAAGAAAGCGTGGGGTCGATAGCGACCTGTTCGTTGACCAGGCTGTGCTGGTGTCGATGATCCGCTTGGCGAAGCTTGACCGTCTGGTGACAGCTTGTCGCCGTTGACTGGCAAAGTGAAGCTGGCAGATGATTGAGGAAGGGATGGCTTGCGAACTCGAGACGGGCCAGATGACGCTTCCGGATGAGAAGGATTGGCGAAGTTGACCCATTCGATGGAAGCGCTCTGAGATCCTAGGGAATGGTGAGCTGCAGAACACGACCGATAAGAAGGCAAAGGAGCTAACCAAAGTACAAAGTACCGCCATTGCGGTTGTCCCAAGCAAGAGAGTAGATGTCGCCCGAGGTGTAGTCAACCGGTCGAATAATGTGTATTGGCTGTAACGTCTCTGTCGACCAGATACGTACATCGCCCGCACCTACCTCATATTAATGTTTTGTGCATATGAGACATAACTGTGCGACTTACTGCTGGAGCTCACCAGCCAAGACTTCTCTTTGACGACCATAAGCGCAAGCACCGAGCCTTCATGTCCTAGGAGATGAAAGGTTGGTTGTAAAGATGCCCTCGAGAACACCTGCGGCATTAGCTATGATCAGACACGCAGAGCTCACAGTGATCTCGTTGTCCTCACTCTGACACCCTGCATAAACATGCTTTTCATCGGCTGCGAGGCTAAGGACACGTCCTGTGCCAACACTGAGCAAATGGCTCAATGCTGGCATCTTGCCCTTTTTCTCTCGTGTGAGCGAGTCTGGATTGGTAACGATATGCAGGCCAGGCGAGTGGTGTGGCGGTATCGGGTGTCGAGAAGGCAGTAAAGATCCAAAAGGCAGATGATTTTCAAGAGTCGGGGAAGCAGGTGGTGAGTTGACGGGAGTGGTGGCAAGAGGGGACGGTGGAGGAGTCGGTAGTAATGGGAAAACGGAACGTATAGATGGACGTGATTTGGAGATAGATGGGGTAGGGGATAATGGAGGAGTTGCAAGACCATCATACAAGACAGCCAAAAGGTGTGGGTCGGAGTAAGAGTGTGTGGTCATGATTGTCATTTGGGGGCAGGAGGAAGGAAGGAGTCGAGGCGATCGATAAAAGTATATGAGGTCCAAGATATCGAACGATTTTATACCGAAAGGAGTTTTAGGCAAGCGTTAGCTATGCTCGGCGATCTGGTCTGACCGAAGTAGATGGGAAAGTCAGATGAGAGATGGAAGGAAGGAGGGAGGGGAGAGAGTTTCTAGGTCACTTCTGGTGATCACACAGGTACGTGTGTGTTTGAGGAGGGATGCCCAATCACAGATGTGTCGACCAAAGAGGATTCCTCCAATGTATCGCAGTGAATAGAGACGGATAGAGAGTTGGAAAGGTTGAAGAGAAAGAGGGAGGATAGGGGTGTAGAAATATATAGTAAAAACTACTGACCTTTCCTCACACCAGTCTCTTTATCATCCTCGACCCAATCTCTCCCTTCAGCATCTCCTCCAGTCCCTTGTGAAAATCTGAACACCATTACTGACGATACTGACGATAAATCACACCATACGATGGCCTTATCGCGTGAATGACAGTGATCAAGTGGAGAAACAACGGAGAGAGAAAGAAAGAGCACGGGTAGACAAGACCTGGAATATCACAGCCCTTGAAAGGTAAGAATGTGCAGTGGGGTGGTGTGAGCGGAGTTGTAGTTATTTCGCCTCGGACGAAAGAAAGGAGGGACTGCTGTTGGGTCTTATTGCGCAATATGTTGCTACTACTGGTCTCCTAATTTGGAATCAAGACATGAGAGGATGACGAGGAGAGAATACGACAATTGTTGACGATGCAATTCCGTCAATTATCTCTCGGGGCTCGGTTCCGCCGGAGATTACTCGAGAATCCCATGTGACAGAAAGATCTTCAATAATGTAACAGTACAACCAATCAGACAGAACGATCATCGCATCGCTATAGTAACTCGATGTATGGCAGAACTGAAGCCTTGGGATTTTACCATGCAGCAGGATCACTGATCCTAATAGGGACGAGGAGAAACCCGACCATCACAACTTACACCTTACTCGCTCACCACCTCCTTCCTTCTGACATATTTCTCAAGCGAAGAATGGCTCCTCCTCAACGTCTCACACTTGCGGTACGCCCCTAACCCGCCATACATCCGACTGAGTCTGCGCCCATCCATCCACTCATACCCTCTCCAGTACTGCATGATTTGTTTCGCTTGCCACCAACAACCCTAAGTGGCAGGCTCGTACTTCCAGATCCTCGCCATACAGTCCCCACTACCACTCGCCAAGTAACTTCCAGTCCTGGCCAGATCGATCGAAATCACACTGTTCTTGTGGCCCTGAAGCATGAACTGCGCTTGACCAGACGCAATGTGCCAGAACTGGATCGAGCGGTCTTTGGAACCTGACACGACCCATTGACCATCAGGCGAAATGGCAACCGAGAGGACGTAGTCCTATCAACAAGTGTCAGCAGATGCTCTCAGGCAGGCCATGGTAAGAAATTGTTGTCCGCAAAGACTAGTTTAGTTGACTTGCCTTGTGTCCGTTCAAGGTCGATTGACACGTGCCCAGATTCTTCTCCACTGCATCCTTCGAACCTGGAGCGAGGTTTTCCACAGCGCGTTTTGTATTTGACAGGTCCCAAACGCGCAAAGTCCGGTCGAGAGAGCCGGAGACAAGGGTTTTCCCATCAGGTGAGAATGCAACACTACGAGCGTTTCGTCAGCACCAAAGTCGAGCTCAAGATCTCCTCTTGGATTCGGCAAGACTGGGAAACATATAAACTCACGAATACACAGAATCCTTATGTCCCTTCAATCGCTCCACTTGTTGGCCAGTGTTGACATTCCAAACTCGAACCATCGTGTCCAGACTGCCAGCAGCCACCAGCTTGCCGTCAGGCGATACTGCGGCAATGTCAGCGCTCCGCGAGATATCAGTCCGGCCGTTCCCTGCGCTGCATGCCGTCCCATGCCCGACCGGCAATTCACCCGCGCCGATCGCCTGTAACCTTCCTGCTATTCAGAGAAAGAGATAGAACTCACGAGCGACGGAAGTAATGCCCGCATCGATAGGCCCATGCTCATTGTGTATAAAGTCCTCAATCCTGAGATCGAACACACAATGCCCCTTCTCAATATCCCAGATACGAGCTGACTTGTCACCCGAGCCCGAAACCAAGAAATGACCATCTCTGGAGAAGTCGAGCGAATAGATTTCCTGCATGTGACCTTGAAGGAGATGTCGGATACGTTTTTGCTTGATATCCCAGATCTGTACCGCCACACGTCATCATGAACGGATGAAGGAAGAGGTAAGTGCGGAATGCGAGGTTGGAAGAGATGGCCATGATCAGCAATTTGGAGCTTGTTTATGAAAAGCTCGTCACTCACTCGGATCTGCCTGTCCTCGGCACCTGTTGCCAAGTACTTGCCGTCTGGCGAAAAGCATATCGATCGGATATACAGATCTCCAGTCCGATTGGTCTGTTCATCCAGCAAGACACTGCTTGGATGAGCTACTTATTCCGGCTGCCAGAAACGGAAAAGCTCACCATACTTTCCGCCCATCTTTGACATCGTAGATCTGTGCTGTCCGATTGCATCCCGTTGCGAGATACTTCCCGTCATTGGAGAATTTCACACAACACACCACCCTGCAATAGACCATCAGCCTCGTGATTATTGTCCGATGATTAAGAGGGTAACGCACGTCTCATGTGAGAGTGTATGGACAAGAGTCACGTCCAGCTGCTTCTTGCTTTGACTGCTCCACACAGCGAACCAATCCGAACCCTCCTTTTTCAGCTCTCGAGAAACGTTGTCAGGATCGAGATCGGAAAGCAAGGCAGGTGGAGAGCCGGGCATGCCCCGCCGTTCGACCGACTGAGCACGAGGAGCTCCGGGAGCCGGGAAAGGTGATCGTCCTGCGGAGTTCAGCAACGATCAAGCGCCTCGGGGCTTTCCAAAGCCCGGTGGACACTTACCTCGGTCGCCGTTGAAGGGCGGCATAATTCCGTATCCAGGTCGATCATCACCTGCACCTAATCTTGGTAGATCTGGTGGACTTGTTGCGCCGGAGGATGCAGGTGGACCTCCTCTCGTCTCGAGATCACGTCTCAATCTCTGAATCTCCGCTTCGTACCTACGTTGATTCCATCAGCCATCATTCCGTCCATTCAAAGTGTGAGAAAAACCCACTCATTTCGAACTTTGGCATGTGTGGACTCGAGCTCGTACAGACTTTGTCGGATCATTCCCAGCTCATTGGTTTGTTGTTGTACTATACACGTAGACTGGATGAGCGCGTATTCACGAGGGAAAGGGAGGCCACAATGAGGGAAGGAAGAGCACCTACTTTTCGCCTCGTATTCGTCTCTCTGCTGTTTCCATATTCCTCCATCCGCTCCGATTGAGTCAAATTCGGCTTTGATGAGGTCAAAGACCTCATTTAACCGCGCATGTGAAGCTGATAGGACGGAAGGATTGGCCGAAGGAGTCGAGGTGGGAGGAAGTCTGTGATGCTGCTGCGACGTCAGTTGATCCGCAATAAAAGCTGCACTTTATGCATCTTTTGCACACCCCCAGGAGGATGGTCAGAAGTACTTGGGGGGGGAGGAGGGGTTGGATATGAGGAATAAGAGTAAATGTGGACTGACGTTGTAGATTGTTGGAGGTTGCATGGTTGCTGAATTCGGGATCCGCGCCGGCGAAACGCTCGTATATAAGTGAGAGTCCTTTTCGTCGGCTTCCCAAACGACCCTTTGTGTACGTTGACTAGCAAAGGAAGAACGAGTGAAAGGCTTTTATGCAAATAGCCCGGGGACGTCGAGTCTTGCGATGAGTCCAAAGGTCAAATTGAGAGGAGTAGTAGATGGAAACGTAGGGAAGAAAAGCCGAGATGTCAATATGGTAGATCTCTTTGAAAGAGGTTCGAGGCGTGTGCGTGTGTCGTTTAAACGTGGCGCTAAAGGGGGGGAGCTCAGGGTAAACTTCCCTTTTCAAAAATACAAAGCAAAAGGCACCGAAGAGCTTATTTACCGTCATAGATTACGTAACCGTCCCAGGAACGGGGTCCCGTAAATTACTCACAGATCAATTTGGTTCCGCGTCGCGTGTCGAGTTCGAGGAGATTGATCTCTCGGATCAAAATATAACATGACCAGCGTCTTTTAGCTGTCAGTATTAATGAGCACTTGTTGAAATCGAAACCATTCAACGTCGTGCAGCGAGATACAAGGCTTGGCACCTCGTCTTACTCCTCAAAGCCCTTCACTTCGCCATGTTCACCCCACCTAATCCCCCTTCCAACTCCCTGACTTTCACCCCAGCACCGACGTCCGCACCAACACGAGGCCATCGCCGACTTCCGGCTCGCTCATCCCTATCCAATAGCTTCTCATTCGGCCCAGGTTCTCTGGACTCTCCTGCTCCTCCACTACCTACCAACGGCCATGATAGCTCGCTCGACGCCTCTACCTCGTTCTCTTTCTCTCTACCCACCCGATCTCACAACCCACGTCTCCAACATGCTTCATCGCAAGGAAATCGAGGGATGGCGCAAGTGTCTCCCAGGCCTCGTCCTAGCCCGTCATCTTCTTCCCGAACAGAGGTGCCTAAGACTCGATCCAAAGCTGAAGGGTCGAGGTTACGTCCTTCACCTGATCCCGAAGCGAGACGATCACCCCGCAAGCGGAATCCCGGGGATGATGAGATGCGTGGAGGTGAAGCTGCGGAAGACGAAGAGGTAGACTGGGACATGGTGGATAGTATGAGATTGTGGAGGCATGATGCTATAATGCAGCATCTGTACGAAACTGCTGCATTCTGGGGTAACAAAATCCTGTCGTGGACTGGTGAGCTCTACATGTGCTCCAGAGTAGGTATAAGCAGCTGATGTATGCAGGTGATGCGAATGACGCATTCTGGCTAGCCCAGACTCATTTCTTGACTGGCCATTATCTTCGCGCAGAAAGACTCTTGACGGAACCTCAACCTCAGCCTGGGAAGCGAATGTCGAAGGGCAAAGGGAAGGGAAGGATAGATGAAGAAGATATCGGCGTTCGTAACGGGCATGATGACATGGGAAGAGGAAGTTTAGTGAATGAGAGTCTGGCTTGTCGGTATCTTGCGGCGCAATGTTTGGTGAGTCATCCTACGGGGAAAGGACTGTGCTCATTGGTATAGGTACACCAAGAGAAGTATCACGAGGCGCTAGAACTGCTGGGCAAATCGAATCCCTTCAAAGAGCTTTGTATGTTGGCTTTAGGTATCCGGGTGAACCTATCTCTGATGATCTCCAGCTTCCTCAGAGGCGATCAAGCAGCCAAGTCCTGATGAGGGTATCAAGGTGGGCTACTTTCCCAGAGTGAATCCGTCCTAACCCTATGCACAGCTCTACTCTTCCATGTGTCATCTTCGAGGACTGCTACACCTCCGCCTGTCATCCCTTGCACTAGCGAAAGAGAGCTTCATGGAAGCTTTGATGCTGGATGTCAAGAACTACGAGGCGTTTCGAGAATTGATAGAGGGCTCTATGATGAGTGCACAAGAGGGTAAGTCAATCTTGATTCTGCTCCAGATAGCTAAGTATCAGAATGGGAATTTGTGAATAATCTGGCATATCGGCAACAATTGAGCGAGGAGGAATCACGCTTCGTCAAGCTCATGTACTTGACCAAGCTGAACAAGGTATGTTCAATCCCTGAGATGATTCCCGTTACTGATGTTTTAGGATGCCCATATCCATGAGATCAAACACGCAAGGGAGGAATTGTCCTCAACATACGCCTTGTCCGACAATTGCGATGTTCTTGTAGGACTCGCCGATGAGCTGTATGCCAAATATCGCTGGGAAGACTGCTATAATGTTACGACTAAGTGAGCTCACCAGGAGAAGGATGCACTCTTCCGAGCTTACAGTGCAGGATCCTCGCCCGTATTCCAGGGCACGACACTGCCCTTCCCCTGCACCTCGCATGCATGCACCACATTCATCGGTTACGATCAAGCCTATTTATGTTGGCACACGATCTGGTTGAGCAGGATCCACAAAGTGCAATGACGTGGTATGCTGTGGGCTTGTGGTACTTCTCCGGCAAGCGTTGGGGCGATGCCAGGCGGTATTTTTCGTATGTCGTTCATACTGAAAGGGCAACAGACGACTCATGATATATAGGAAGGCGAACTTGATCGATTCCAGATTCGCGCCTGCTTGGATCGCCTTTGCGCATAGCTTTGCATATGAAGGGGAGCACGACCACGCCATCACGGCGTACTCGACTTCGGCGAGGCTCTTTCAGGGGTGAGTTGCGTGGAAACCCACCCGCAGCTGGGCTGACGATTGTGCCAGCTCCCACTTGCCCCTCATGTTCATTGGAATGGAGCACCTTCAGCTTTCGGCTTCAGATCTAGCAGAAGAATACTTTCGAGCGGCAGAGGCGATAAACGCGAGCGATCCGTTGTTGCTCAACGAGCTTGGTGTGATTGCATACAACAAGGAAGAGTGAGGTGTTTAACGGCGAACGAGACCTTTAAAGCTGACTTGTTCAGCTACAAGAACGCTGTGACGTACTTCAAGCGGTCGATCTCCCTGGCACGGGAGATGCAGGGTGTCGCAAGTACATGGGCGGTAACGTGGTGTAATCTGGGCCATGCTCATCGCGTCATGGGGTATGTTTCTACGCCACCACCAATATCTTTTCTGACATGTACTAATGTCGCAGTGAATTGGAAGAAGCTCGGAGGGCATATGCCCAGTGTTTATCAATGTCGCCTGCAAATGCCACTGCGCTGTCGTCCCTGGCCATGGTCACTCAGCTTACCGGCAATGTGCGAGCGGCAATCAAGCTGTATCACCAGGCTTTATCGCTTGGACCACAAGACCCCATGGCGACTGTCTTGCTGGAGATGGCATTGCGGGAACAGACCGAGTGCCTTGATCCGACGACTCTCCCAGGCTTACCTGGTGTGCTTGCGCAGAAGGATCTAGATCCATTCAGTGTACCCAAGGTAAGCGAGCTGGTACTTGACCTGATCCCGCGGTGCGTGCTGACCAAGGACTAAAGGGCAATTCCGCATTCGGACCACTCCCTGTGGAACCTGACCCTCCTAGTCTAGATGACGCAGATGGTGTGAGTGCTGGAAATGTAGGTCTGGGCTTCGAGACCGCACAACGACAGCCGGAACGCGATCTTGCTAGACGAGAGAGAAGAAGACCGATTGGTGTGGCAGGATCATCCAGGGATGAAAGAGGAGAAGAGAACGATGCGAGCTTGGCGAGGGCAGAGGAAGAGGAGGAGGATATGGAGGAGGAGGATGAGTATCAAGCTGAGGAGGCTCAAGGAGGTGAGAGGAGGTTGAATGGTCAGAGAGGTGAGGAGAGTATGGATATTGAGGAGGATTAGAAGCCGGGATGAGAATCACTTGCATACATAGCATTCATGGTTTTAACAGCTATGCATATCATGTTTTGTCACCGTGATTCTGATTATGCATATCATGTTTTGTCATCGTGATTCTGGCTATACATACACTGTATCACACCTTGCCATCGCTTGAGTTTTTCTGGAAGTCATTGAGACACTGAGGACGGGTTTGAATTTGCCACGTCCGGACACTGATTGTCCGCGCGTCATCATCATAGCACTGCAGCAGTCAGTGAGTGACTTACGCATGCAATTGCAATTACTCTTCTTTCCAAGCTATCTCTTGCTGTTCTTTTCCTTAACGATCCGGTAGATACAAATCAATCCAAAACTTGATAAGGCAGAAGAGGAAGGGGATAGAACTTCGATTCGAGAATCGAGATGCCGTCAGTATCGACTTTATCGTCTGATGATAAGGCCAAAGTAAAGAAAGCTATACCGACTTCAAGTTCTACGAATAAGATCATCACTGCTGCTGTTGCTAGGGTTTATCAAGCTTCAGAAGGATCAAGAAGGTATGTTTTCTGTTTCTTGGGTATTGGTTTCCGTTTATACCCCTGGATTACCTGGTCGTGGTTGTAGTGTTTGTAGTGGTGATGGTGGTGGTGGTGGTGGTAGTAGTGGTGATTCTGGTGGTGATTCCAAGAGGTTGAAAGGCATAGACGTTCAACGGGATTGGACATACATGGATGTTCAATGGGATAAGAAAAGTGAGACAAAGATACAGATGCTGACATTCTCTTTTGCTTTTCCAATCTCTCGTAGTTGGAACTATGCAGGTGCTGAAGGTGCTTTGGTGTTCTGTGCCGATAAGGCGAAAGGAGGTTTATGGTTTCGGGTCGTCGATCTCTCGGTGAGTTGACTGTTTGAATGAGATTGTATGAGGCAATCAAGAGGGAGAGGACAATGTGCGAGCAGGGAATAGAGACATGAACCGAAGGGCGTAGAAGACAATGGAGAAAGGAGTGTGAAGAAACGGCGAAGCGATGAGCCAGAGGGCATAGTTGAATGAGAACGAACACTGAGAGGCATGAGAACGAGGAAGAGAACGGGGGTGAAGTTTAATGAAACGGTCGACAAACAGGATGAGATGGACGATAATGGATGAATGGCAAGTAGCCATCCGAGCTGACATGTACAAACAGTCCTATCGCGGAGTGATCTGGGAGCATGAACTGCCCAATGAAATCGAATACAATCAGGATAAACCATTCTTCCACACCTGGCAAGGCGATGTACGTGTCCTTCTCCTTACTTTAACTCCTGCCATTCCGTTCAATCTCTCATCCTCACACTCCCCTCAATTCCCTCCTCATTCCCTCGTTCCCTCGTTCCCTCGTTCCTCATTCCCTCGTCCCCTCGTTCCCTCCACCTGTTCTCCATCATGGTCTTTCCCAAACTTACATTGCACAGGATACCCAGATCGCATTTGTCTTCCCCGCCGAGGGTGAGGCCAACGACTTTTACAAGAAAGTCGCCAACAGATCAAAATATGCCAGTGAGTATTGCTTCTCCTCTTGCGCTGCAAGAAATATGTGCGTGGTCGAATATATGCTGACCAGAATCTCCAAGCCAAAGTAAAGGAGGACAAGAAGGAAAAGGCCGAAAAGTCCACACCGACCAAAAAGAAAGCAAAGGGTGGCAAGATCGATAAGAGCTTGATCTCAGGACCCGTATGTTAGAGACCTGCTGCCCAGCCCAAGTGACGTGTCGCGCTGATCATTCAAGTCTGCTGGGTCGTTCAAGCATGTCGCCCACATGGGCTACGACAGCGAAAAAGGGTTCTCGTCGTCCGGTGTGGACCCCAGCTGGAAGTCTTTGCTCGAACAGCTCAGTATGAAGGGGATCAGTCCCAAGCAGATTGAAAAGAATGAGCAATTCATCAAGGACTTTGTGCAGCAACAGGGTGGAATCGAGAAGGTGAGCAATCGTCCCTTGCCAGTTTCGAGATAGCAGTCTTGCTGATAAGTGGGCGCACAGGCAACTGCACCAAAGAAGCCACCTCCGCCACCTGCTCCTACATCACGAAGAAAACCAGCTCCAGCACCGCCTTCCTCGAGAACCCGACCTGCATCTGTATCTGTCTCAGCGCCTTCAGCACCTCCACCTCCACCCCCACCACCAGGTCGACCATTGTCTGCGGCTGTCCCTCCACCACCGCCGCCACCAGCAACTCCTCGACCTGCTTCATCCAGCATTCCTCCGCCGCCTCCTCCACCTGCACCACCTGGACCGTCCCGAGGTGGACCGCCGCCGCCCCCTCCTCCCCCTCCTCCAGGCGGTCGAGGCGGCGCTCCTCCACCTCCGCCACCTCCCCCAGGCGGCCGTGCTCCTCCCGCTCCTCCCGCCCCACCTGCCGGCGTTGGTGCAGGTCGTGGAGCTCTCCTTGCGTCCATCCAGGGCGCAGGCCTACACAAGCTCAAGAAGGTCGACCCGAACGAGCAACACGTCTCACCACTTGCTGGTAGTGGTGTGGCACCGGCGGCGGTCGCGGGAGGTGGAGCGGCAGCAGCAGCTGTTGCGGCTACCGAAGACTCGCCAGATCTTGCTAGTAGTCTGGCAGCGGCATTGGCCAGACGCAAGGGCGATTTGGGTGATTCCGACGAGGAAGAATCGGACGGCGAGTGGGATTGAGCGTGTTATATATAGGTGTCATCCGGATGCATCATTCCATGAGATCATTCGATGTTTGATGTATTATATCTACTTGAAATAGAAGGTGGAGACAGCGATGATCATTTGCGTGCTGGATTTATGAAGTGCGGATTACCAACACTGATGTGGGCAAAAAATGCGGAAAAGCAGCCATTGATATGTTACTCTGTCGACTGACTTATAGCTTGGGCCCGTAGCGTAGTGGTTATCGTGTCTGCTTTGGGTAGACATCTTTATTGCAGAAGGTCCCGCGTTCGACTCGCGGCGAGCCCCTTCTTTTGTTTCAACGGGTTTTCGTGTGTTTTTGAGATTTGAGGATATCACGAAACAAATTTACTTGTTGTTCAACGTACCCAATCCATCCAATCCACAGGGGTCATTGATCGTTCGTACACTTGGGGCCAAATTCTGTTCTTATCGGACTATCACACCGTCGTCTAACGGTCAATCAGGAGGTGATTGTCCGGGCGGATGTTTTGATTTCTTTCTTCAAGGCGATATCGGGATCCTTCTCTGCGTATGAATTAAATGTACATCCGACCATTGGCTTATGAAGTGAAGGTTCAGTGATGTGATCATTCGCCACGAAGCTGCTGCTGGTGCTGCGGCGCAATCACAGAAACGGGATGCGCGTATCATCTTTTTGACAAGTTTCAGGGATGAGAACCCCACGCGGCGATATTTCTTTACCCCAGATGTTCAAGGGTTGTATCCATCGGTAGGGTTAAATGGGTTAAAATCAGGGAGAGAGAGGGCATCATCGTCAGTGAGCTGGTTAGGAGATTAAGCAAGCTGTGCTTTTTTGGCTTTTGCGGTATACGGTCGAGTAGTATATGAGAAACAAGGGTTTTAGGTGTGTTGTTTTTAGTCATACATTCGTTAGTGGCACGTTTCTGGTTCTACATCTTTGCTCTTCCTCTAGCTAGCTTTTCTTCAAGTGAATCAGCAACATCGTAGTGCCGTATACTCTACTGAACTATATTCTACTTGCTGAGTCTCAGAAAAGAGGATTAATTCTTTTGACATCTCAAAAGAAAACGTTGAAAACCTATCGTCGGACCGGATTATCGGAACGCACAAACCGAGGGATTTTGGGTTTAGCGCTAGCTCTGCTGCCGGCCTTGTCCTTGGTTTGTTGAATAATCAACTCGGACTCTTTCTCTTGCCCTGCACCCCCCTATTCAAAGTAGAGTAGTAAAAGTAGTCCCTGGACCAAGTCAACGTCGGCGGCTCTTTTGACAACAAGTAGATAACAACGTTATACTTATACACTTATACTTGTATATCGACAACGAGGACGACAATCAAGACGACAACGAGGACGAGGACGATCAAGAAGACTAGGATAGAGATTGTAGCGATTTTGTTTGGGAACGAAAACGTAAATCGTAAACGAAAACGAAGACGACAGTAGAAGGCGGTATGAGCAATAATCAGCTTTATTGAAGTGATAGACAACCTTGGCAGTTGAGGGAAAAAGAAACTCTTTTTATCTGTGAGTACATCTTCTCGTCAGTACTCTGGGGCGGCGCCTGCGTTGTGATTGTCGTTTGAGCGTCTATTGGGTTCAAATCTGTTGTGCTGCAAGTGAGAAGGCTTGTTATCTAGTCTTGTTTGCTTTTGCTTGATGCTTGATGCTTGTTGATTGTTGATTGTTGATGGTCGGGACGATAAGCAAGGTCTTTGAGTGTGTATCTGATCTTGTTATCCCCACCATCTGGGTTTGCGCGGACAGTAACAGCCAGTCAGCGATCAATGCATGGACTGCGCCCCCCTTTACCCTTTCCACGCCTTTCCCCTCCCTTTGATCCTTGTGCCATCTCATCCCCCTCGTGTACCTTTGTTCTT
Source organism: Naematelia encephala (assembly GCA_002105065.1). Lineage (NCBI taxonomy): Eukaryota > Fungi > Basidiomycota > Tremellomycetes > Tremellales > Naemateliaceae > Naematelia > Naematelia encephala. Next base: position 150,211 of record MCFC01000001.1, read on the forward strand.
CGTGCTCGAGCCTAGCGACGCTCCGATACTCGTCTCTTTCACGTATCAGTCGCATAGATTTAGACCATACTCTCTTGTCATCTTCGCATCGTTAGACTTACATGCAATATAGCCAACGCTTCAACGATCTCCGGGTGCCCGGCGTGACAGCAACAAACAAAAACCCCATCAGTCAATCCTCTCTCTCTCTCTAACCAAAGGCAAAGGTAGCCCACGGTCTACTCGGCCTCGCGCCTGCTTTATCAACTTTATTTCGGCACGTCATTGTAATCAAACCACAAAACACCCATTTGCGTTATCAATAACTCTTCCCCTACACAAACTACAACTACAAACATAGAAGAGATCATCTTGTAAACGACGAGGATAGAAAGAGACACTTGGCAAGCAGGTGAGTTGATTTGATACCCCGATCGACCGACCTTGGCCCCATCTCGTACTGCTCAAACATTGCACGCGCCCAGTAAAGGTACGGCCTCTGCTCCCAAACTCTTCCTTCTTTTGGTGGTCGTGTGCAAGGGGGTAGCACGGTCATGTGGTCTGAGCTGTCGGGTCTATGATGGTTATGCCTGACTTGTGGGAACGGTGGCCCGAGTGTATCGCCATCTCTTCCCTTGTTCCACGATATCCCCCTCCCTGCCATCATTTTTTTTGCGGATTCTGCTTCCCTATCCTCTGACCGATTTGCCCCTTTCTCCCTCCTTGTTTGCCTCGAATTCGCCATGAATGCTTTGCTTTGTAGTTGAACAACACTCATACGCCATATCTAGACTACTTGTCAACTATTAGAGGTCCTCGAAACGCATCTTCAAGACACTTTTAAGTATATGACACGATAGAGTCTTCTCCTGACTCTCCTCTCCCAACGTATGACCAATTCCTCTTTCGCTCGTTGACGCCACCGACCGTCGCCCCTCGCTGATCTATGACTCAGATGGCTACCGTTCTCTCCATGCAACCTCCTCGCCCCTCTATGGATCGTACTCCTTCCTTCGAGCAAGCTCGAGCCCGCTCCACACCTCCTTTCACATCGACGTACGATCGCGCATCATCTCCTCAAACCCACCCACAGCACTCGCGTACTTCTTCGAACGCCTCCGCGTCCTCACCATACCAACAACCTTTCAACCCAAATGCCAACTCGTATTTCCCATCTCAACCTCATGCACCTCCAGGAATGTACAACCTCCAACCCCAGAGCTGGTCCACCACGGCCCTCCCCGCGTCAGCATTCTACGCTAATCCATACTACCCGCATCATCAAGGTGGCCCAGTTTTCCACGCAGGCTTCCAGCAAAGTCACGCAGATTTTCAGGCATGGGCAAACGCATACCAACACATGAATGTGATGATGGCGAGCATGTCCACCAGTAATCCAGGAACTCCACCAGCGGCATCACCAACCGAATATCAAGACGAACGACAGCGAAACAACTTGGGACCACAGCAGGCATCGAACCAGTTCGACCAAGGCTGGACGGGCCACGTCGCGCAACCATCTCAACTCGCGAACAAGCAGCCGCAGCAGCAGCCACAGTCATTTCACCCGTACAAGCATGCCATGGTTCACCGACCTTCCAGAGAAAACATGCCGCGATCCACATCCCAGCCGAACCTCGCTAGCGTGCTGGACAACAAATCACCTTCGAGCTCTATCTCGTCAACCCAGACTCCGCAGACATCTTCAGACCATAACCGCTCATCTTCTGTTGATTCCAGCGTCTCGTCGATTGTACCTCCGCGTGTCGCGTCGTATACCGCAGAAAGGAAAGACTCTGTCGCTAGCGAGCAGGTTCGAGAAGTGGTAGTGACACGCACAGGATCTCCCGCTCCACCAAAGGCTGCTTCCCCCGCTCCGACAATCAAGGCTGTTCCTCAACCGCTCCACACCGGTCCCATCGCCAATGCCATCAATACTCCCCAGACTACGAATCGCCCTTCTCCCCTCTCCCAAGCTACCGTCGCACCTTCGCCCGAGCCCGAAAAGCCAAAGACTGGTCTGAAAGGTAGATTCTTCAAGAAAGATAGCAAAAAACAGTCCACACCACCCCCGTCGACCCCTTCACCTGTCAAAGCCATTGTCACTCCCTCTCCCGTCTCCAAACCAGCATTTGCATCCCCATCCGAGACCTCGACGCGCTCGGCAACTCCGCCAACGACTCCTCCGCAAGACCTGCAGGCCCCGTCAAGGCCGTTCGCCATGCATACCCAGGCGCTGGGATCCCAGATCAGTTTAGCAGAGACTGAGCGCACAGCTACCGCTCCGAGCGAGATGACCAATCAAAAATCCAAGCGAAGCCTGTTCCGCATGAAGAACATGTCGACGGACAATATTTCACTGTCGTCCACAGTTTCTTCTGCTAGCATGATGATCAGGAAGATGGGGTCGATTGGGAGAATTGCCAGGCGAAATAGGTACGTCAACACTACCGCGAGGATTTTAGCTGACACTTTGTAGTCTTGCTGGTATCTCGAAGATCTTCAAGGAAAAGCCCAAAGACGAGGATGCAGGATTACCGGAGAAAGATGGTTCCAAGAAGAAAGACAAGAAGAAGAAGGGCAAAGCCGAACCTGCCGCTGCTACTGTCACCCATGCGACGGCCGAGCCTGAGGACGAGGATAGAGCATTGGCTGGTTTGTCCCCCGCAGCCAAGCTTGCTCGCCAGCACACTCTCCGATCTCGAGCTGAACAAGCCAAGAAGGACGCTGAGAGACGTTCTGCGTCTTCTGTCGCATCTTCTGTTGAATACCCCTCAATCGGTGCCGTGTCAAACGCTCCGGTCGAAGTAGTTCGGGTCATTCCCCGACAGGCGCCTACTGTGGTTCACGCCGTTGCCGTTTCCGAGCACGAGTATGATTCCGAGGACGATAGTTCTGAGGGAGAGACCGTTGAAGATATCACGGAGCAAATGGGCAAGACGAGTCTTTCTGATGAGGCGGACAGAGAGTTCCAGGCTAGATGGGGTAGCGCTTTCATCGACCGTAACGCTGTGCCAAAGAAAGGGATCCTAAAAGGTGTGTCTCTCTTTTGATATTGTATCATATCGTTCACTAATATATTTAGCCGTCTCATTTGCCGATGTTTCCGAGATGACCTCGCACGTAAGAAATAATTCTTCGACCTCTCTCTCGTCTGGATATCGCTCGTATGGTTCGAGAAGCCATCTTTCCATCGACAGTACGACGGCTTTACTTAATCCAGCAACGAAAGAATATTATCCAGCCGATTCTTCTCCCTCTCTTCCGTCTGGATATGGTTCGTATGGGTCAAAAAGCCAGCTGTCTATCGATAGCACGACAGCTCTGCTTCATCCGACACCGAACAAAGAGTATGATCCATTCTCAAACTCATTCGTGCCGTACGAATCTCCAGCCCAGTCGCCTGCTCCACCGGAATTCGGAGGTATCTACCAAAACCCGCTCCACAACACCTCGGCACCTGCTCTGGCGCTCATAGATTCCAAGCCTCCTGCCACGAGATCAATGACGGTTCCTGCTCGAAAGAAACTCATCTGGGCACCTGAATGTGCTGTTTATCAGACTTATGATCCTGGAACGTACGATCGACGGAGCGAACCTGCAACGCATAATCTTTTGACTCCCGAACTGGCTTTGTCGATCAAACAAGAGTGAGTTTGACTTTATGTGGTTATCTTGGATGTGGATGCTGATATAGGTCAAAGATTAAATGCTTTCAAGATGGAGATGCCAGTGCACCCAAACTCGAGATGTAACACGCATTACTTTCCATGATTCGTATGTTATTCATCCATACATCTACCTTTTTTGTCGAAGGATAACTGATTAGATGAACAGATCTGTTGTTCTTCCTTCCTTTCACTCTATCGGCTCGTCTCTCATCTGTAACATATCTCCACGATCACTTGATCTGGTCTTTCTCGCCTACGAACGCATGTCTGTGAAGCCGATTACATCGGGAAATTGTGACAACAAGAATCAAAACTTACCATCATACTACATACCTCATGCTTTTCTTTTTTATTTCCAGTTCAGCATCTACACGGTCCCCGCAAAGCCAAATGCGCCACCTTGATGGTCGCGCAGATTGGACGATGGGTATATATATATATATGTATATATCTGTGCGGGAAGACCGGCATGTGGAATGCTTGGACGGAGAGAAAGAAAGTTAGTTATAGATACCTTGCATTGGTGTACAACCCCTGAAAAGAAACTCGTCTTTGTAAATGCATTCTTCTGCTGAATAGCTAATCCACTTGTCATGATTGACAGACGTTACCACCAACCCTTCTAAGCTTATTGAATATAGGATAGTCAGTATTATTCCCTGGAGGATGAATAGACGTAAATCTAAGTAAGGCACGGGGATCCCCACCTTGTTCTTGTTCTCGGGATGTAAGACAAAGAGTTGATGAATATCTTTTTGTACTCTGGATCTCTGAATTTCTTTTTCATACAGTAACGTGCGATTCCTAATTCAACGACTATCGAAGAGTAATTCAATCTAGACGATAACGACCAGGACTACCAATCAACCTTCATCGCGTACTCCACTTCTACTATCCGACTAAACCAGCGGCTCATGGGGATTGAAATACAGACGCTTGATTATGCTCTCGAATAACTTGACAAGTCATATACCTGGAACCACGGAGTAAGGAAGAAAGAAAAAACTCGTATGTGTTGTGTGTTATATGTTATGTGTCGTGTATATCGAGGAAAGGGAATGACCAGCTGATATTGATATAGTATACTCGTAGAAAGCTGGAATCTAAAGTTGATCCTCGTACATCCTTTGGATCGACCCTTTAAGCATAGCATCATCATTCATACATTCCTTCCTTGACTCGTTCCGGCTCTTTTCACATTTCATCAATATCAAGCTACTCTTATCAACTCGACCCCCATGCGCAGTATAGAACAACCGATACGAATCTCTCTACCTTCTCCTTCTTCTGACACTTGATCACTGTTTCACTGATTCACAGGCCATTGGTCAACTATCAATATGACTGATTCTGCTGTGAGGGGTATACAGACAGCTTCCACTTCGCCTTTCCCACTTTCCCTCGGTATCCACTCGACTCGACATGTTCCTCCCGCAGCCACTTTATCGTCCCCGTCAACATCCCGTGTCGTTGCCTCGTCCAGCAGTAGTGTCGCCTCGTCCAGTCGTGCTCAACCTCTTGTCACTTCCGAGGCGGATCTCGAGTCAGATCAGTACTTTGTTCGAGCTCGTTTCGACTTCACAGCGACTGATCCATCGGCTTTAAGTTTCTCGGCAGGGGACATCATTGAAGTTATCACTATGCTCGACAGTGGATGGTGGGATGGTGTACTCCACGGTACAAGGGGTTGGTTTCCTAGTAATTTCGTCGAAGAGATTACCGAGGAAGATATGTTGAGGATGATGGATGAAGCAGAACTGGTTAGAGCTGAGGAAGAGCGGATAGAAGATAGGGAGGACGAGGAAGCTGTACTCAGTATGGAAGATGTATTGGGTGGGGATCTAGGTTGGGAAGGTTCAGCAGGACTAGAAGCACTCGCAAGGGAGATGATGGAGGATGAGCTGGAAATGGAAATGGATTTAAGGAGAAATGAAAGTGCACATCCACAACTTACACCAGTGAACGACGGACATGAGTTTCAAGAGGAAGCACGAAGGAGGAGACTCGTGATGGGGCTGTCCGCTGAGAGCATATCGATGGCACCCGAGGATGACTTTGGTGGGAAACGTATTGGCAGGGAACGTGAGGACACAGACCGTACCATCAGGAAAACGGGGACGCCACTGGTGAGTGCAGGATATCAGAAACTCGGCTGGGAAACGCTGATATCGACAGGCAAATACTGGAGATAGAGATACTCGACCGCAAACAGTAGTCGATCCTAGTGACGCTTGGATTCCTTCGCTTACGCCAGACGGACAGGTCAGTGTTCAAAGGGAGCGAAGACCAAGCCGGCTGAATATACTGACGGTATTTTATCAGGTGTATTACCACAATACCCAGACAGGCGAAAATTCCTGGGACCTGCCCATTAACACTCCATCAGCCGAGGACGACCTTTACGCCGCGGATGACTACTTTGCCTCTTTGCGTGAACGTCCAAACTCTCGTCTCCCACCACCCAACAAACCAGTTAAAGCACCATCTCCCTGGTCCACAACCCTCAGCGACGACGCGCAAGGATTGCGCCATGGGAACAACCACACTGGGCGTATGCAGCACGAAATACCTTCGTCGTCCAGTCCAGTGGCCAATCTCCAAGACGAAGTACAGCGACTCAGCGTTTCCAGTGCCGGTGCACGCGAAGCTCATCGCAGCTCAGTTCAAATTCGCCTGAAACCAACGACAGAATTGAATCGCAATGTGCGTGATGCTTTACAACACGCCCTGCGTCCGCAAGAGCCACCGACAATGGGTCTCCTCATGGATAATGTCAATGATGCTCTACGAGAGATATTCGAGGCGGCCGTAGCTGGTTCAGCAGCAGAGGAGGAAATGTCTCGCGCCACGGATCTCGGCAGTACTTCGGGAATGGCCACTGCCGTTTTACGTGAAGAGACCGCCGTCGAGATGCTTTCCTCGGCGCATAAAGCAACTTTGGCCGCTATACGTGAGCTTCTCACTGCTTTCGGTTACGTTGGACCACTCGAACGATCCGAGGATATGCCTCGCCCGGCGTGGACGGGTGACATGACACTCATTGGCTCGATTGGTCTTTTATCCGCCAATGTTCATGCTGCAACTACCAGCAAACGAGTACCCAATACATCTGCTTCCGTCTGGCCAGAAGTTATGAGAGCCGCCAGTAAGTTACGGGACACCCTCCCAGCGCTTCCTCGAGCTGTGGCACCTGATGCGCCCCCTACCACGATCGACAACGTGCTCGGTCGCCCATTGATTGCGTGGCTTAGTGCCGATAGACTGGGCGAGATGATGGGTGGAAGATGGGGATTCACGTTGTCAAACTCACCCTTGCGAGTCTTGGATGTTGCAGCGTTACAAGAGGTACAGCGGTTCTTGACGCAATACACGGAAACAACGCGTAATGCTTCAGAGTCCAATGTTCTGGACATTCTTCGTCTAGCTATGCGAATACAGGAAACGCTACTTGGCATTGACATTGTCAGTGCCGTAGATCTCGACGGTGACACCAGAGAGGCTCGTCTCGCGAAAGAGGATGATGCCATGGCATACGTGGAGCTGGTAAATCAAGCGCGGTACGCGTTGTCTTCTCTCGACGAAACCACCAGTGCGATCACTCCCTCGATGTCAGCCGTACTCTTGTCTGGCGCCTCCCGCTCTTCGCTTGATCAACTGTCAGCCGTTATCAGTAGTTGCGTGTCGGAGCTAGCGACTCTACAAATCATCTCGGCCGAGCAGATCTCCGCCAATAATCAATATCTCGTTCGAGGCCAGATAGGTCATCGCTCACCCCTTTATGTTCCCCCGTCAACTTCCAAGCCACGACCACACTCGGCAATTTCCACGCAGTCCCGCACCTCCCGTCGCTCAGACGGTTCATCGCTTCCCCAGCAGAGCAGAGGTTTGGAAGAGGAATTCCTGGACCAGGAGGAAGAATTAGAGCGCCGAGATCGAGCTGGACAAATGTCGGGTTCCGGCAGCTCAGCAAGCTTGGCACCACAGCGTGCAAAGGGTACTGGAGATGTGTCGGCTACGAGCAGTACAACAAGTCTGGCTTATCAGCAGACGGAGAGCGACTCGGGAAGCCAAAAGGCTAAACGGTCAAGCTTTATGAAATTCATGACGCGCACTAGATCAGGTAGCGATACCGATGATGGTAAGTTTTGCGTCGAGGGAAAACTTGAGGAGGCTCGAGAGCTAATGAATTGCGGAAGGTCGAGGTACGGCTCGGAGTAGAGGAAATCGGAAACTTGCCAAAATCTTTGGCGAAGATTTCAATGCGCTTCCATCAGTACCACCCCCTGGAACGAGCTCGAGCGGGCATCCTGCGCAGATTGACCAGCCGTGGTTCTTACGAGAAGACTACGAGCCGAGTGAGATTGTATTTGATGATAGGGGCGCAGTGAAGGCAGGTACACTCAAGGCCTTGGTGGCGAGATTGACACCTCATGGGTCTACTGGTTAGCTCTAAACCTCGAAAAATTATGTCGCGGTGCTAACTAGAGTAGACACGTCCTTTTTCCAAGCATTCCTGCTCACGTTCCGATCCTTCACAACGGGCAACGAACTCTTTGAGCTCCTTGTCGAGCGGTACAACATTGCACCGCCACCGACATTGTCACCTACGGAGCTCGAAACTTGGAAAAAGATGAAACAGACTCCAATACGCCTGCGTGTCTCAAATACGATCCGCTCATGGTTGGACGTGCATTATCTCGAAGCGGAGGATGCACCAATCCTGGACCGGATTGAGCATTTCGCTGGAGTAACATTAGTTGCGAATGGAAGCGAGTTGCTGTCTAAGCAGCTACTGACCCTCGTTCAGCGCAAGGTATGCTCTCAAAACTGTAGCTATTGTGGTGGGGAGGGAAAGCTGACGATTGCAGCGTCAAGGGGGTGGTGAAGGTCCTCGTAGAGTCGCATCAGGCGGCATGTTGTCTGCCCCTGCTCCGCTGGTCCCGCGTGTTTTACCTGGCCGTGATCTGCGTTTGACCGATGTCAACCCGTTGGAGCTGGCGCGGCAATTGACCATTCTCGAATTTGACCATTTCCAACGGATCAAGCCTATCGAATGTCTCAATAAAGCATGGACAATGTCAGATGGCGAGGAACGCGCTCCAAACGTCCGTGCAGTAATACATACAGCCAACGTCCTAAGTGGATGGGTGAGTGTAATGTGTCTGAGTTCCAAGGATGTCAAGCAACGCGCAACGATCATGAAGTATTTCATTCAGACTGGCATTGTGAGTTTAACAATGTACCTGCATGGGGGGAGGATGCTTGTCATGGCTGACAAACATTCATAGGAGTTACGCAACATGAACAACTTCTCTTCCATGGCTGCCATAGCGGCTGGCTTGAATGCAGCGCCAATCTCGCGTCTTAAGCGGACCAAGGAGCTTTTGAGCCACAAGACACTTTCTCTCAAAGCGGATCTGGACCGCACACTCGACTCGACCAAGAATTTCCAGAATTACAAGGAAATGCTCAAGACTATCAATCCACCCTGTGTTCCCTTCTTTGGTCAGTTATCACCTACAACATTGTGAAGATAATAACTGATATTGCTATGCAGGTTTCTGGCTTTCAGCATTCACCTTTATCGCCGATGGGAATAAGGATTTCGTGCAGCCTCCTGGATCCGCAACAACGGTGAGAGGCATGACGACCTCGACGTCCAATTCGTCGCTCGCTTCCAATGCCGGTGCTGGTCCCTCTTCTGCTGTTGTTGTTGGTCAAACCCAAACCCAGACGTCTCAATCAGCCGAATCGACAACACAAGCGAAACCACTGATCAACTTTTTCAAACGTTCTCTGTCAGCCGAGATCCTTCGTGATATTCAGCAATATCAATCACAGCCATATAATCTCACGCGGTTCAAACCGGTCTACGACTGGCTCATGGTCTCCATGAACAGGTGTGCGGCAGAATGGGATGTTGATTCAGTCTACGAGCTCAGTTTGAAGATTGAGCCTAGGGAGAAGGAAGAAGAGCGTATAACGCGCATGTTGCATGATTCTGTGAGTTGAATTTTGATCTTGGTCCCGAATTAGTCTTGCCCATTTCCTTGTCCCTCTCCTACCGTACTTGTACGTCGTGTGGTCAACACACTGTCATCCTATCTCACATCCATTCATCCTGTGTGTGAAATAATCACTCGAGGACTAATACTTCCTCGAATAGGGATTCATCTGATGACGTTTTATCTTTTCATTATCTACTGTATCCCATCATCTAGACCATAACCAATACTACCTCATCAACGACAATCACAACGCAAAATACAACAGCGAGCGAATCAGGAACGATATCGAAGCGAAGAGGCAAGTTAACCAGAGGTGATAGTTTCTGGTCGGCGGCGTTTGGTACAAGTTCTACAGGTGCGAGTGCGAGTGCGAGCGGGAGTTGAAACGACCTGCAGGGAAGGTTAATGTGTAGTGGATGATCTTTTGACTTTTGACATTGATTACAGTACCAGTAATTAAGCACGTTTTGTTTCTTGTCTTGGGGATTTTATCATCATTCATTATGAGGTACGGTATCTTGTCTGACGCCCGTATATGTATGTATTTCACGTACATACTGCATCTTGTGCCGAACTTCAACATCCAATAAAAGCAGAAGCAGAACAAGAGCTGCAAAAGCATATCACAGTTTTTGATACCTATATTGGAATTGAAAATCACTAAAGATAATGCATCTTCATCTTCTCTTACCCATAAACGTCGTACCGCATCGCATCTAATCTGGAACAGAATGAAGGAGAGAAAAAAAAGAGACTAAAACAAGACCATGCAAAAGAAAGAAAAAAGACGTATCATAAAGCGGGCATGAAAGAGGTATAAAAAGGGGTATAATGTAGAAAGAATTTCTCGTACTCGTAATCATACTCTGGAGACAAAGGAGTAGTAAAAAGAAGAAGACTTTTCTTGGGAATGCAGAATGAAGAAAATAAAAGAAGAGAGAGATATGAAGAAAACAAGACAAGTAAGAAGATGGAGAAAAAAAACGTATTGTATTGTAAATCGTACGAAGTGGATCTCTTTTCAATGACCCATAACCCAGCTACTTTCCCCAAAATTTACAAGAGATTGTCCTTTGATCATTATTTGATCGAACAACAATTCGCCTCGTTGATACTGTACTCTCGACTCGCTCGACCCGTGTTTTCGCAATTACAGCAAAAACGGTCGGATTCCCCTCTCGGCGTGCTTTATCCCCCCAACGCCGGACGGTATCCGCCTTGACGTCCTCGGGGCTGATTCGTCACTTGACTTCTTCCACTCTACTCCTATATCCGTCCCATTCCTACCATGCCTTTGACAGCCGGACCGAGATGTAGAACATCCTCTAATCCCACTTTTTCTTTCCCCTTGTCCCCCTGCTCTTGTCCCGCTTGAAGCGCCTTGATCCGTTCCGCCTCAGCACGATGATTGGCTTCAGCGATTTCGATCTCGCCTTGAACGACAACACCATCCAGCCATGGGTGCTTGACTAGCTCGGCAGCGGTCGCTCGAGCATCAGGATAGTAGTGCATCATAGGAAGGATGAACGATGTAAGGAGCTCGGCGTCTTCGTGCTCCATCAAGTATTTCTCCTTGAGGACCGACAACATTGGCCAAAATCGTAACCGGTTAATGTGTCGCAGCTCCCCTAATTAACACCGTTAGATGTGCGTGCCACACTGTAAATGGGCCAAGAGGACCTACCTTTGCGATTGAACATTTCGTGGCTATATTTGCCGCTTAGCGCCAGACTACGTGGCATCTCGCCCAGTAACTCCAAAATCTGCGCAACGTGGTCGTCGTCCTTGTCATACTTGTTCCCAGGTTGAGGGTCGAACAGATAATCCCCTGTCAATAACTCGAAAAACTAGGCCCAGTCAGCTTATCCAGCTTGCTAGCATCTTCAATCAGCTCACCAGACATGCAGCCGACCAAATGTCTACACTCTGATTCCACCTCGTTCCAAGGATAATCTCCGGACACCGATACTGTCTCGTCTGAATATCGTTCGTAAAGTGGTGGTCCACCCAGCATGCATTCCCAAGATCGGCAATCTTGACTGTTATCCGCTCGAGGCTGACTGGGTCATATGGGAAGGGAGGGGGGAGCACATTGGGGTCACCAGCCTCGGGTGCGAGACCACCATCTTCCTCGTCTGACGGTATATGATGCGGTGACTGATCTTGCAGATTGTTGGCATGGGTCGAGGATGGGGACATCATTTCATCACTGGACACAGTCGATTTTGACGTTGGCGCGGGAGGGTGGTGGGAAGGGGGAGATAGGGAATCGGTCGACATGACGGATGTTGAGATTTTCAGCTCGTCGTTATTTGTCCGTAACGTATCGGGTGTGGTGGCAGGAGTGGTAATGACAGTCTGGCTCGGAGTGACAGTAGTAGAAGTCGTAGAGCCCGGACCCGCAGGCACTGAGGGTCCGAGAGTTGGTGATACTGGTGGGTGACCGTGCATTTGTTGCGAAAGTAAACTTGGCCCGCTCTGTGGTATTGGCGCAGCTGCTGTCTTCTCCCAAGTCAGGCCATCGCCAAGCTTGACATGCCCAAGTCCCTCAAGCGCCTCGGTGGTTGAGCTCCGCTTTTGCTGTGAGATTTCCGATGCGCTCTGTCCCGCTCCAGCCGAAGTACCAGGTTTGACGCCATCGGTTCCTGCGCCAGATATCTTGGACATGCCGAAACCGTACTTGTCGAGCATGGGGCTGCTCGAGTAGCTACTACTCGGACTTGGGAGAGGTTGTGAGCCGACAATGAACACACTATCTTTCCGTGGTGTCTGATTACCTAACCGACCCTGACTTGGTGGGACGCCGACAAGCTTTGTGGGTACCGCTGCCGGACATGTCGCCAACTCGGCTTGCACCACACTCTCGACATCATCTATACATATGAGGACGTTTTCTGGCTTGAGATCGGTATGGATGATTCGACATTCGGTGTGCAGATAGTCGAGACCAAGGAGGACTTGCTTAGCGATCTGCTTGACTATATGTTGAGGGACGCCTCGATGTTGGTATCGTTTTATCAAACCAAGCAAATTCTCTCCCAGCACTTCGAATACCATACAGACGTGGGATCCATTAGGACCAGTATGCCGGAAATTATCGATCAAGCCGACGACGTGACTGCGACCTGGGTGTGAACCTGACGAGGAGACAACGCGGGATAGGAGCTGGATCTCATCGAGAGCGGTTTCAGTGTAGTGCCCATCTGATTTGACGACTTTCAGAGCTACGTGTCGTTTGGTACTGAGATGATCAGCATTCGGCCGGACAAAGCCGAATCTTGGAGCGAATGGAAACGGTGGGAAATGTCACTTTCTTCCCAGGATCATCGTCCTCTTGCGGGTAGATGGGGATGACCACTGGAAGTAGATGGGATAGATAAGGGTAGAGAGGAAAGCTCACGTGTTATCCCGTGCGAGCCATACCGTAGAAAAGTGTCCCCATCCGAGCTTCCTCACGACGAGATATCTACCCTGGTTGAACTCGTCTCCAATGTTGACAGGATGGTAACCCCCAGGTCGATAATCTTGTAGATCCTCTTCATCTTCCGTGAGGACTGATGTGTCGTGAGATACGGAGAGGGATGTGGCGGCGGATGCGGCTTGGGTTTGAGGCTGGGAACTACTGCCGGCTTGGGCGGTGGAGGGAACGGCTAATGGTGGAGGTGTAGGCCGCTGTGCGGGAATGAATGTGTCAGCGTGCTCGGCCATCACACCAGAAGTCGCCGAGTCGATAGGGGCATGGTGTAGCAGGACTTGAGAGGCTGGGAAGAGGAAAGAGATGAACCATCACGCGACCGACATTGGCGGAATGTCACTCGTAAACAGCTCTCAGGGTCGGCCATCTTTGATCCGGTATTTGAACGCACCACCACAACGCCGAGATGGGATGTATTGCATCCAGCACATCCCCACAAGAACCCATCCGATGAATAGTATGACTCACTGGGTCTGCTGTGCTCGGTCCGCCTGACGAACTGCCCTGCTGAGCCATATCTGCTGATGACTCGGGCTGTTTGGCCTTTCTAATTAGGTACTGGTTTTGTTGTTCCTTTACCAAACGTGTGTCGCGCGAGTACACCGAAGGATCAACCAATCAACGCTTTTGACTGACTGATGACTGTCAGAGTCACCGTCTCCAGACCTGCAGGTGAGTGAGTGAGAGAGTAAGGCGATGTATGGATGGAGTGAGGAGATGTGATGATTGAAATGGGATGAAAGAGATACGAGGTGAGGTGATAGGCTCTAAGGGTTTTTGAAATCAAAGGGCGATGTATGATTGGTCTGAGAGTGGCGATTATTCCGATTCTCATCTTTCTTTCTTTCCTTCCCGGCTTCCTCTCTTCTCTCTCAAAAAAGCGGAATCAAAATTCATCAAAACAGTCCGACATGCATTCCTCGACTCGAATACAATCAATCATCCTCATCCCCCTCTACATACGAGTTTCAAACCCATCATGTACAGCAGGGAAGATTAAGCCATCTGCAATGTAAATGGCAAGTTTGAGAGCAGCTGATCCCATCTAGGGTACAACGAAGATGATCTACCTACCTTTGAAAAAAAAACCCACGTAGAGCCGACTTTTTCTTATAACCCGGCTTAAAGCCGCTTACCGACGGTAATCGTGGCCCACCTGCCTGAAAGCGTAACCTTACCCACCCTGGGTCATTGGGTCATTGCCATTACACATGTCTTTATATGGTTCCCACATATCGATTATTCCGCAACATCAAATAAAAGGCCGGCCGGAGGCCGGGGTAGTTGAACCTGTCAGATGACACTACTACTATATTGTTCAGTAGTACTGGGTAGGTGAGTCGTAGTACGGTTTAAGTCTGGAATGACGGTATGAAAAGTACATGAAAAATCCAACGACTTAATTGAGGACGTAGACATCTAGCTTGGTAGGATACAATAAGGCAATAAAAGTAACTACTCGTACTTTGGTTGGCAGGGCTTTTGATCGGTACTGAAACCGAGGGCGGAGATACGTCTCCTAAACTACTGATAGTTGTCGCTTGATCGTCAGGGTTCATTTGTTTATTATTTGTGCTCTAAGAAGACTAACCCGTTCGTTAATCACCCCTGTTAATTATTATGGATACAGTACTCCTGAGATCACGTAAAGATGAGATTTAAACGGACAGATCCCCAATTCTCGGCCGCAGCGTCGCACATCTGAGCGACCTATTGCTGAAGCGTCGTCGTACCCGCTAGGACGAAGAACCCCGTCATATGCTCGAAGGGTAAAGATCTAACATGATCAAAACGGTACACACAAAATAGTACGAGGTACAGAGAGGTACTAGGGACATTCCGTCTGTCGGGATTCAAAAAGGAGCTGACTTCTTGTTCATACACATACAAGGAATACGTTACTTAGGATTAATCAAGACATCATGCAGTACTTTACCTACACAACGTGTCTGTACTGTACTGGCAGGAATCCACATCCGTCGGGTCTTGATATCTCGTCAAACATTGTTTGTTACTCAGCTCAAGCTGATAACGCCGACACTATCCCTAGTCTACGATCTAAAACCATCGTCTAAAGAGGCGGATCAAACTTATATGGTTCGTGATAGAATTTCTTACTCTCCATATACTTGACAGCGGCTTGTGAGGCTCCTGGCCAAAAAGCATTCCGAGATGCAATATTACGCATCGGCTCGTTCTGTTCATTTGCTCAGCACGCACAGACGAAACAAACCAAAGTCATAGTATTTTGAACTTGAATTCAAATACCAGAAGGCGATACTCACTGGAAAGATGAATGTCACCCATGAAGCCACACAAGCATAACAGATCCCTCTAGCGATCATCGTCCAGTCCCTATTGGCCCATGATTAGTGTATACAAGAAGGCGGGTTAGCAAATACTCACGAATGAGTTGGGAAAAGACCAAGTTGGAGTGTGGCAAATGCCACACTACACCTCGATTAGCTAGCGACCGTATTCAATGGGCATGATCTCATCGATGTCTCTCCTGATGCAACTCACAATCCGATTGTCCAGCCGATACTATTCGAACTCAAACGCGGTCCAATCAGAGTAATACCAAATGGGAAATGCATTCCGAACGTGCTGTTTGTTAATTGTCAGCTTGGTTTCTTGTTGGCTTCGAGACATAAGACTTTACCGGTTGTTGGTCAAAGACACAAAGAATACTCCGAGACACATTGATATCAAGAAACAGTGCCAGGTGACTGCCCATGCGATCCTGTTAGAACATCAGCATACTCTCGAGGACACATGGTATATATGACAGGCCTCAACAAAGCAAGCTTCTATTACTTACGTGCTGAGGACTAATAACGTGTTAGCCTATTGTTGTATCAGAGTGAAAGAACTGACTACCACTTGAAGCAGATGACCCGAACTGCACCATGACGCTCAAGCTGCTACCTCCATAATATGCACAGTCAGTCTCGCTAGGACCACCATTCGCCTTCCAGCTCGACACCGCATCGTCATATTGACTTGCATATGCTTTATAAGATGATACGCCCACATCACTATGATCATCGTCAGCTTTTATTTCTTGCTCAGATCTTATCATGAGAGCCGCCACTCACTTGGCAAGCAACCATCCATGAAGCAATACCATGGTGACTGAGCATCCTATGGCCCAGCATCTTCGTATATCATACCACTTCAACAACATTCTCATCCAAAGAGCACTGAGGTCACTACCTCGACTCGATTCCTGTCGGCGGATAAGCGCAGGTACAGGATCCCAATCAGCCAAGGCAGTGCAATACCATTGAAGCTGTTCATGGTCCGAGTGTATACATTTTATCAGGTCGTCCATGTCAAGAGGTGGTAAACGTGTTGGACATCCATGCCAAAAGCTAAGAGGAGCCCTTCTTCAGCGCTCCAGATACAGATAGTGCAGATCGGTCGACTCACGCTCGGCCAGCTTGACCAGCCTCTAGCTCTTCTTCTTCTGCACTCTTCCATCGAACCTTGAGACGATGCCCGGACCCCGTCGCCTTATTACTTTCATGTGTATATTCTTTCCGTCGCATCACGGCATTCGCTACTGCCTGATCACCGATGCTGATAGCTATCCTTTGCGTCCAACTCATATCTTCTACCGCATATCGATCGCGTTTTTTAGGCATGTAGAACGTTCCATGTTTAGGTTTCTTCCAAAACCGAAAAGCGTCTTCCGACCATGGCCGGAGCGGGAGCCGATTATTGCGGTACGTGTCATCTGCTATTGAGGCAGGAATGAGTGTCACGTCGCCGAATAGTGAGGCCAAGAAACCGCGTAAGACATTATAAGTCCCAGAAAAGAAGATTAGGTAGAGTACGAGGTATCTCGTGCGGATCTGGCTAGACAGTGTTAGAACAAACGCACAGAAAGAGTCGGAATTCAAACATGGGAGCAAGACAGAATGTTTTTTTAGAAGAACGTTAATGCTTGCTCAGAGCAAGATAACCGTGGTTAGGCGCTCACCTTTTTATGCCCCAATCCTGCGAACTAGTGACGCAACAAGTAGCCAGGAACATCATACTCCAACCTGTACCCGTCCTGCTCCATTGGGGAGCAAGCAGTCCCATCCTGACATTGAACACCTCTTCCAAGACCAAACACAACCCCAACAGTGCTAAAACCAGCCATGAGCACTATGTCCACTGCCGAATCGAAGCAGGAATTAGGTGACTCGCCGACTATTCCATGGTAAAATCCATACCAGGCCAGATTTTCCATCTCGCCGCTCCACAGCGCAGTTCCCGAGCCTAGGTAGTAGCCACATCCCACATTTTGGGCATCTTGGATCGCTTGTGTGTTTTTCCCGCCGTCAAAAAGGTCGGTGAGTGTCGCCTTGATCTGCGCCTGCTTTCAGCTTGATTTCTCATTTCCTTGCATAGAATGTCGACGCGTAAACTCACTTGGGGCTTGCGATATTCTTCCGCCATCATCCAGACCTGCATCGCAAAGATGATGATCCCGCTCAAAGCACCGACTACCTGTAATCCCTGTCTCCTAGCTCCATGCTCAATCTCCCTCAGAAGCTCATACATCTCCCAAGTCCTCTTTTTGCAAAACCCTGTCCAGAATCCATAATTCTCCTGTCCTTCAGGCCCATACCCATATGGCGCCCTGACATCCCGGTTATTGTTCCATCTGCTCTGTTTGCCAGCACCATTACCTGGCGGTCTGTATTGAGCACTCCAAACTGCACGCGCCCATTTCTTGTTGCGATCATCCCACAGGTTGGGTCGCAATGGCCTGATGAAAGTCCATGGTAAAAATAGCACGAGTGCCAGTATTAGGAATGTGAGCACCATCGGAATGACATATATGAAGTACAAGAACTTGTGTGGCCATGATGCTCGCCGAAGCTTGGAGAACCATTGCGAATTGTGCTTTCGGAGGCGCTTGAGAATCTTACCTGCGCTGTGTGATTTATTATTGGAGTCAACAGTGGAATCGTCATCTCCTCCGCCGCTCTGAGGCATTCCACGACTGGAACACGCAACCATCAGCATCTGGGACTTGCCTGTTTGCCCTGTACATCAGACTGGCTCACATCAATGCTTTCTTCTCAGCCTCTTCCTTTTTGCGCTTCTTATCGTAGTACTTTTCTCTTAATTTGTCTTCATGTTTGCGTCCCGCCTCGATTCCCTTCAGCGCTTCTGGCGTTTGTTTCAATCTGCTGCTCGTCTTGGGAAAAGCATCACCCTCGTGGGCATACGGTACGATTTCTTTAGACGGCTTAAATTTGTATGGATCCTCGTCGACAGTGCTCATCATAGGAAGTCTTCAGTCTCGTTGAACTGACGAATAAGTAGAAATGACGCTAAATGAATCAGGTCGTTGTGGTTTGACCTCCTTTGTGCTGCCAAACACTTCAGAGTCAGAGGGGTAAGTGCACAAAGGATCCATCCTGTTGTGTTTGTCAGTCCAAGCGGGTTGGTATTCTGTCTAAATGGGTCAAAATGCAATATCCGCCTATGCATCGGCTTTTTTCGTCATTTTCGGCGGCCGCGGTGCGGGATTGATTCGATTCTCAATCCCAAGCATGCCGCAGAATGCCTCCGTCTGAGGGTTGGTATACCAAGCGGCTACACGCTAGTCAGCTGTGCTCGGCGAGTACATCCGATGGCGGAGCAACTCACTGGCTGATCCTCCTGGTTGTCCTTCTGCTGGTGCGGTAGGCCAGAACGTCTGAACCCGCCCAATTTCGATATCTCCAGATTCCCATCCAAGCTTGACACTCCCGTCTTCCTCTGTGGTAGGCACCAGGAGACCATCCTCTTTTATCCGCTTCACTTCGTGTTCTACGAGGGCATCTAGTTCGTCTGGCGTGGGGAGTCGAGAAGGTCGTTGTTCGAGAGAAAGATATGGATGGAATGCACGCGATATGGCCAACCAATGGGGATCATACGTCAAGCGAGGAGGTTGTGAAGAGGGGGAGGGCTTTGGGACCGGAATATCAAGAAACTGGATGAAGTCTTTCCCTGGTCCGCATTTGTCCAATGCCAAAAAGCGCGTGACTCTTCCTCCTCCACTCCCACCAGCATCAATGACTCCCACCTCAGGACCCAGAACACCATTTCCTGCATCATCTCCGTCCTCCGCCCTTAGCGCCTCTAGAAGATCGGTACTCTCGTCTTCCTCCTCCAACGCCTTTCGCGCGTCTTCGGCAGTGACTTCAGTCTCATCCTGCTCGGGAGCGCTTGTCGCAGGCACTGATGAATTCCGTAACCGTGAAGGTCCTGCTGAGGCGTTTTCTGACACCGGTGACGGCTTCGAAGACGGAAAGTCGAATTCATCCTCATCGACCGCGATCTCCTCAGGGTTTGCCAGAGTTTCGACAGGTACTGGCACTTCTTCGAAATCATCCTCCATGCCGTCCTCATCGTCGTCATTGTCACTCTCAATCAGAATCTCGTCCGGGTTAGTATGGGCTTCGGCGCTGGGGCCCGCTTCAATGTCCTCGTCCGATATCGAGATCTCGTCGGGATTATCGCCTCCGCCGCCTGTTGTAGCTTCCCCGGTACCGTTTGATTGTGTGAGGTGGGCGGCATCAACCTCTACTTTCAAGCCATTGGAGGCACCTTCGCCGTGCTCATAAACAGCAGCAAATTTGACGTGCAGATGAGCTGCAAACCAGTATTCGGGCTGCACATGCTTCAAGAGTCCAAGTAAAGGTGGTGAGCCGAGGGTATTCGTGGAGACTTCTTTACGGAAGAAAGGTTTGCGACGAAGGAGAGAATCAGTGTCACCGTGGTTTGGAATTGTAATTGGCCAGTCGTGGGAGAGAAAGATTGTGTGATCACGTCTAGGTAGCTGAGAAGCATCAGTAGGAATGAAGGGCACTTGGCATGAGTGAGGCTTACCTGCATGAGCTTGGCGACGTCGTATTGGCGAATGTGATAGATCGATCTGAGACTTGATCTGTCGTAAGGAACCTTTTCGAAATGTCCTACAGCGAGATGTCAGTTCGGACAAACTCAACCATGTCTCCACGGACCTCGCATATAGTCGTTGCCCTTGTATATCCCGCTCGCACCAACGATCCGTAACCCATCTACAAGTACACTCCCTGCAGCCCCAAGGTAGTAGATATTCGGCGCCAGCCAGCCTCCATGATACAGCTCCCACATGTAGTTACTCGCCTCATGATTCCCACCAATTACTAAAGTCAGCACGGGAGCGACCTTTTGACCAGAATAGTATTGATGAAATGTTCCAAGGGCTTTGAATTTGTCGGGCACAGCGAGAGAAGGGAAGTCAGATGTGGACCGTAAAGCTTGAAAATCGCCACATAATAGGAGCAGATCGACCATCTTTGAAGTTGAAGAGGTATATTGGGCTATTGTGTCGTATATTGCCGAGAGGGAGCCATGGCAGCAACCTTGTACCGCGACCTGCTTGACATCAGCAGAATGTCTAAAGATGAAGCTAATCGCGAGCATGACTCTGGCGGTTCGAGGTATTGGCATTTGAAGAATTTATCTCTGTAAATACAGAAGCACTCACCCTCATGATCTAGATACGAGATTGACAGCAAGTGAAGTTGCCGATGCAATTAGCAGTCAGTAGGTAGGAAGGTTGGAAGGTTGGAAGGTTGGAATTGGAAAGCTGGAAAGTTGGAGGCCCGCCATGAGGCCACGTGGCGCGTTTGCCTCCGTTCCCCTTTACGTTTGTTGACGCGAATGTCTTTTCTTTTCGTTGTTGATCTGCCGTACTCCTTTTGCACCTTTCCACATCCTCGTCAAAAGTTGTTCTCCAACGATCGGCTACTGAAGTATGCCTCCAGTAGATTCTGATGCCAAGATACCAGTAAGTGCTACCTTGATTTGATTCGCTTCATGTTCATTGGGACTGATTTTCTTCCAGTGCCCGACTCCGCAACATCTGATAGCAGAACTTGATGCTTTTTCAGCCATTTTAGCACTCGGAGAGAGAGAGGATACATGGGAAAAGCTGGAAAAGGCGGTTATTCGCTTCGCCGGTGTTACACGAGGGGGAGGATACAAGCATTTGGCCCTGTATGTTGAGGGAGTAGGACGAACAGGAGTGGGAATGAATGTCGCCGCTTGTGTAAGTGGCTAGGCCATTTCCCATCGTCGTTTAGTGCCTTCTGACGCTCTAAAAGATGCTTTCCGATCGAGGTCGACTGTCAGGCGTCACAACGGAGCTGCTTCAGACCCTCGCACCTCGCCTAGGACAGGCTTTCGCGCCACTCGTAGCCCTCTACTTTGATCCTCTCATCCGGCTCCTCGGCCGACCGAACAAGGTGTATCTCAAGCGGGCTGAGAAATGTCTTCAAACAATCATTTCTCATTGCCAGCTTCCCTCCATCCTCGTGGAGCTACGTAGAGGGCTAAATGACGAAGCCGCGACATGCCGGCGAGGCTGCGCGATTGGATTCGAACGAACTACCAGGGAATGGGAGCGGGAAGTGTTTGGTGTGAAGGGAGTGGAGAGGCTGGAAGATGCTCTGAGAAAGATGGCAACAGATAAAGATCCTGAAGTCAGACAGATCAGCAAGAGGATTTGGGTGAGGTATAACGAGGTCTGGCCAGAGCGCGTTGAAGAGTAAAGTTTCACCTCATTTTTACTGACTTCTGCTTACAAGTAAATAGCTTCTCTGCGCCTCTTACTCCTACGATAAAGCGATATCTGGATATTCGTGACGCTAAAAATCCCGGTAAGAGCAAGGCGCCCAGCCGACCCATGCCGCCACCTCAGGCTCCTCTATCGCATCGACCGATAGCGACTATTTCTTCGGTATCTTCAAGCTCTGTGCAGCAATCCCACAAACCCCAACATCAGCGCGTGCATGCTCTAACCACCAAAGCTGCTCGCCCAAATCCCCCCACCCTTTCTCAGGCTGCTGAAGCAGGACCGTCGAGACGAGTGTTGTCACCTGCCAAGAAGATCGAAATACCATCCATACCCGCATTGCCTGCATCACCTCCAGCGTTGACCCAAGCACCGCCAATCCTGTCAAAATCAATCTCCAGTGCTTCTCTTCCACCTGAGGTATTTGCTTTGGGACGCCACGGTCGCTCTGTCTCCCACAACATTCTCTCATCAAGGTCTCTGCTGGAGTCCGAAGATCCATCGGCCAGACAACACAACCCGCTTGGCAAACCCTCGCGACCAATTCTACCGCCGTCTTTCTCAACCACATCACTTCCATCGGATCCGTCTAGCTCAGCAGCCAAATTTCCAGCTAGGCGCATGGCACCTCCTGCTCGTATTCTCCGCCCACAACAACTAGACATGACCGAAGAAGCAGACCCAGGCGATGTTGACCCTCAAATGCTATACGCCACTCCAGGTCCCAACGGCGTGCTCCGAGGTGCAACACGACCTGAACGAGGAGTCGGATGGCCGAAACGCGTTCTAGGAAAAGCCGAGCGCCGAGTTGTCACCGCTCCTATCCCCAGTTTAGCGAAGACTCCTGCCGCACGGGAGCCTCTTCTCAGTCGAAGTGTCTCAGATCGTATCAAGGAGACCGAGATCCAGCCTGATGCTGTACCCCTCCCACCTTCGCCGTCCAGTAACGGGAGGCTGGGCGACTCTCCTGAGCTCACAAAGAAGATCACGAACGACTCTCCCCTTTTGCCTGTTCTGGTCAGATCGCAAACAGACCGGAGGGAAGGCAGGGAGATGGAGATGATTGATCCAGATGATGGCTTCTTGGACGAGGCAGAGGCCGATTTGCGATTGGCTATGGATACGCCATTGCCGCGGGAAGATAACGTCGAGCTAGAAGTGGCGACAAAAGCTGATGAAGACGGTGTTGTGGAGCTGGCTACGGCTGTGTTGCCATCATCGATTTCAGCAAACGAAAATGCAGGGGAATTTCCTTTCCCAGAGACGCATGCCACGGCACCAGCAAGAGATGCGGGGAAAATCGAGACAGTATCCTCGCAAATGGCAACAATCGTCGAAGCTGAACCAGATCACTTGCCATCAACGGAGACCGGTGATGCGGCCCATAATCCGAGGGTAGCTGAAGCAACTTCGATCGCTGAACCACCCCAAGCAAACGTTCCGATCGTCACACATGAAGCACCCTCAAATCCTAGGTTGCTACTTACGGTCCCAGCAGTCAAAGGACAATCATCGCAAGTCCAGGCTGTCACTAAAGGTATCAACGCCAATGTGCCGAAGCAACCTGTGCAGCGATCAAGCAAGCCGCCTGTCCAACTCAAGACATCGACGACGGTAAAAACGGCCGCAACTCTTCCAAAAGTTGACCTCCCTCCTGCAACTCGCAAGCCACCGATCCCGAAAGTGGGGCGAGCTGTGAGCGTTGAAGGAAGAAGGCCGTTCAAACCTACTTCTGCTACTTCAGTAACTACAGCAAGCGGTTCAACTAAAGCGACCGATACCCGAACGTCGGCATCGACCAGCGATGCCACAATTGTAACCAAAGTACCAGCGCCCACGAGCGCTGCTGATAACAAAGTGATTGCGGAAGCCACGAAAACTAAAGATCCAGCTTCAGCAGCATCCATGCCTAAACCTGCGTCGAAGCCTCCTATACCGAAAGCCGTACCGGCGAAACCTACAGTCAAGCCGACTGCACCGGCTAATACGAAAGCACCTGTTCGCCACAATCAAGCGAAAGCTCAGGTCACTCTGCCTCCAGTCAAGACGGAGAAAGTGAAACGCAAGCCACCTCTTCCTTCTTTCCGCCCTGTCAGCAAAACCGCATCAACCTCCACGGAGACATCGTCCTCAGCTGCGAAACCCCTTGCCGCTTCAACGAGCTCCATTGCCAGTGCGGCCGGGCGTGTTGGGGAACACAAAGAGGTCGTCGCCAAAGTGAAGGGGATGGTAGCAAAGGTCCGGCCAGAAACGATTCCGTTACCTCCCAGCCCGGCTGAACGAGCCAAACTGTCCCCGGCGCATGTACCCCCTCCTCAAAGTCCGATTGCATCGTCCCCGCGCCCGGATGAAGCGAAGGCAAGCGATTCACCGTCCCTACGGCAGCGAGAGTTCGACTCGACAGCGACCCGCTTCGAAAGCAAGGCATCGACTTTACCTCCAGCAAGCGACTATCTGGACTCGGAATCCGACGATGATGCTCTGGAAGGAGTTACATTCAAATCTCGACTTGCAGCAGAGCCCAGACGCAAGGTGTTGCAATTGGATGGCGAGCAGGAAAGGGATCTCATAGAGTTCTCAGCTCCATCGAGACCGAAGGTATCCGCTACTGGGACACCTGTAAAGATGATGGGTAAAGGTGAGACGCCGTTCAAGGTGGTCGATCGTGAGGTCTTGGGTTTGAGGGATGCGAATACACCCAGAAAGGAGATTCGTAGTGGGGTATGAGGCAGCGAGTTTGACGTCGGGATATCTATATTGTGCTATAATGATAAGCGGATAATAGCGTACAGTGTGTTGGGCTGTATGCATAGAGAACTGTCGGTAACACAATGTAAGGAAAGTGGCAAATGTCGGAAATCAACGTTGAAGTGCGTGGTGCTCTTTTCACAACTAGTTTCCTGCCGCCTGCAAAAGTCGAGGGGCATGTATGACATAGCTGATACACCTGCGATATCTGTTTCGACTTTAAGGCAATGAGAGATCAAAATTGCAGCGAGATTCCAAGTAAAAGTGGAAACAGATGGTTCGGTATGAGCCTGATAATGCTAAATTTTGAAAATTGTTTACTATCAGATAGACTACTAACTGTGTTTTCGCTGACAATGTCTCTGCGAGTACAACCTTTGTCGGTCATTGTTTTCTCCTATCACTTGCCCAATCAAGATGAACGGTTACTCGCATCTGAATGGCGCATCGTACCAAAATGGGGATGCGACATCGTCAAACAGCGTCGCTGTTCCTCTGGGATCAACCAATCAACCGAGATTAATGCTTCGAAACCTCACGGACACCGAAGCGACCTTTCATCTGAGCGGAGTTGAGATGGGATTGGCAAATAGTTTGAGGAGAGTGATGGTCGCTGAAGTACCTACTGTTTGTGAGTTTAGATGAGTCTGAGCTTTGGTCAGATCTGGGGATGAATGGTAGAAGTGAAAGTGGTGGTGGATTCGTTGTCTTGGGACTTTTGGTTTTCCACGAGGAGGCTTTCGAGGGCATAGCGGAATGAGGGGCTGCACTTCAGATCGTGCAGGAAGTAGGAGGAATAAACGAGCTGTGGAAGCTTGCAGTCCGCAACTTGCTTAGCCTAGTTTGAGGATGTTCGCCTCTGTCCAAACCTCGCTCTCGCTTTTACTGTTCTTCTCTTCCGCAGCCATGCTGACAGTCAACGCGACAGGTATCGACCAGGTTCTTTTCCTACAAAACACTACACCAATACCCGACGAGATGTTGGCGCACCGATTAGGTATGGTGCCATTGATCAGTACAAATGTTGCTAGAGGATTGCGGTATACGAGGGTAAGTGCTTGCCAACGACACCTGGAAACGCTGTCTCACACAACGACCAGGATTGCGAGTGTGACGAGGGATGCTATTACTGCATGGTCACATTACGGCTGAAGGTTTCAAATCTAAACGGAATCTCCGGTCAATTCATGAGTGTGACGAGCGATATGTTGGAAGTCATCCCTAGTCCAGGAGGAGTGAGTGTCTGCTCTACTCGATCCCTCGAAAATTGATGAAACTCCTAGCCTGTACCCCAAAATCCCTATGGACCACCGCCAGCCGTGTCACCAGATGACCAAGATATCATCAGTAATCGCGATCCATCACTTGGACAACCGGTCGGGAAAGGCAATCCCGGCATACCACCTATCCTGCTGGCAAAGATGTCGAGAGGTCAAGAGATTGAGCTGTTGTGCAAGGCGTACAAGGTGGGCTGAGAAAGCTTTATGGATGTTCAGAGCTGATTGAGTCAGGGTATTGCGAAATATCACGCCAAGTGGAGTCCCTTATCAACAGTGGCATACGAGTATGATCCGTACAACAAGCTGCGGCATACTACTTACTGGTACGAAGAGGATCGTACGTACATTAGTTACTTCTGGGGCATATCTCACCCGTGTAGCATCCGTCGAGTGGCCTTTATCCAGCAATGCGGGATTCGAAGCTCCCCCTGACCCATCAGAGCCATTCGACTACGATGCCGTCCCGTCAACATACTATTTCACTGCGGAATCAGTTGGCTCAGTACCCGTGCGTTCAGTGGTCGAACAGGGCCTTGACATCTTGGCGGAAAGTCTCGGCAAGGTGATTTTGGCTGTACAGAAGGAGACTGGTGTGGATGAGGATGAAGCCGAGGACGCAGATGAGGGCATGGTAGCGCCTGATCTGAATGGGAATGGGTATGGTGCCGGAGCATATGGAGGGGATCAGGGAGGAGTCGGTGGGGGATATGGAGCAACACCTGGTTGGGCAGGGTCAGGGATGAGTCCGTTAAGGCGGTAGCTTGGGATCATCTGAGCTGCTATGAGAAGTGAATGTCGCCCAGCTTGCATGTCATCCATTAGGTATATTCCCAGTCAAGCGGCCAAGAGTACTTATCGGTAACTGACATGGTTTGACATCCTTTGACGTGACTCCTATAGTAATCCTTTGATACGTTGAGACCGGTATCAACCGTCGAATCGTTACCCACTATCCAAGACACTGACTTGCATTTTGGTTGCACCTGGCCTTGAACCTCGACGAAGAAGATGAGCAGTAGCAGTAGTGGCAGCAGTCACAGTGTCGAGTCACTGCAGAGAAGGGTCAAGCAATTGGAAGAAGCTGTTGATAAATACAAAAAGCGTGGCGATCCTCCTCAGAAAGTCGAGCAATTTCAAAAGTCGCTTGAAGAGACGAAGCAGCTCCTGAGAGAGGCGAAGAAGGAGGCTGCTAAGCCCAAGCCTCATCCTGCGTGAGTTCGGTGAAGGAAAACTTATGCAGTAAATATGTAGGTTGGACCACTGACCAGATTACTGTAGGCTTCAATTTGGCCCAGTCGCACAGACGGTTGCTATTATGTGTACTATTTCGCTAGGTAAGTATACGGCGATGAAACCATGTACCGAGATGATGCTGTACTGATTTACGCAACTACAAGGCATGTCTGTTGTACCTCTTCCATGGCAGATGTTACCCTTCTATATTCTCTTTTCTCGCCTCACCATCCTAGCAGTCATGTAAGTTATTTTCTTGTTTTCTTTCTCTTCTCCACCGCCGGTGGGGTTTTATCCTATATAGCTGACTTTGGGATCAAGTTGCTTGGTACTGTATTCGTCAATAATATGGTATGGCTACAACTCTGCTCTTGTAGCTTTAAACCCCCCCAAAGACCCTAACGAGGAAATCCTGGAAAAGTTAGATAAAATGATGAAGCCTCGCCCGGACAGACCAGACTTATGGGCGAATAACCGTGCTCATCCTTCTGCATTCCTTACGACGCGGCATGCACCACCGAGGTTATTCCCTTTTCCATTAGGCAAGAGTCGGCCGGAAGCTAGTGTTCGAGATGAACTTTGGTGGGAAGGCGGTAATGCCCCACATGTCGTGAGTATCTCATCGCATCCCATCCCTATCCCCATCAGGAGTACATACATGTACAAATGTGAATTTGCTCATCATGTTTGGGTTTGGTTTATTATTATTATAGGGTCATTTTAATAGAACTACTATACCAGAACCTGGTATAGGTAGTAGTGAACTTAAGAAAGTCTTGATGGAACGTGCAATGAAACGTATGGAAATTGAAAAACAACGTAAAATGTTCGTCTTCTCACCTCCCACTACCGAATGTCAACAACGAGTGGCAAATAATAGTGAACACGGGTGCTGATATCATTTTTTTTTCCTGGTTAGGTGGCACAAGCGTATTCAATCTGTACAGATTCTTTGCGTGGTCATTGCCCTAGCTTTCAGTAAGTAGCATATCTATAAACTTCCTCTACTGTAGTGCATCTTCGCTATCGGGGTATGAAGTACTAAGGGGGTCAAATAGAAGGATAAACATGCTGACATGTTCGGTTCAGTCAACAAAACACTGGCGATCGTCATTCTCGCATGGCTGATCTATTCCACCTTGGCAAGTGAGATTGATGGCATGTTGGCTCCTCCTGAAGATATGACGGAGCTTCATAAGAAGATCAAGAAGATTGATGATGCAGCTGGAAAAACTCAGGTAAGTCTAACTTTCAGCTTCAACTTCATTCACACAACATACCGTAACTGTTTGGGATATCATAAAAGTCTTCCCTAGTCCTCATCCTCGTCCTCTGTTTTCTCCATTTTTGTTTCTTTCTTGTTAATCATGTTGATGAATACCCTACTCACCTCTTGTTTCTGTCTTGTTAATCACGTTGATAAATACCCTACTCACTCCTTTTCAGAGCGGTCCTCGTTTCCGTGGCAGACCGGGAGAAGTCGAAGGTGGCATGTCATATATATTTGGTCCAAATGGCGAAGCAAGCGTCGAGCATGTCGCAGATGTTCCTATCGCCATGGTACCCCCACACGTACTCATGACCACCAATGATCATTTGCGCGCGGGACCAGGTGCAGAGATGGAAAAACCATATTGACCATAATGACCTGAGGTTGAAATAGAGCCGATATACAAGAGGCATCGTACCTATTATAGATATCTATGTGCTGTGTTGAGAAAATGCATACTGTACTATTTAAGTGGTGATTGAACAAGCCGACTTCTGAGACGGACCATCTGAATCCACACTGACTTCTGATCCCTACTCTCTGTAGGCGAGGCGATGATTAATCCACACTGACACCCAAATCTCGCGCGATCATTTTTCGTGCAATAGGGTGCTGCTCCAATCAGATCCATTTCGAATCAACAAACTCATAAACTCACATAGAAAGCGGCATGCTCCAAGAAAGTCTTCTTTGCCAAGTCTGGTTTCTGCTGGAACAACAACCTGTAGACTGGTCGGCAGAATTTCATTCGTCCCTTGTTTACAACCCATGCTACGTTCATCCATCAGTATCAGATCCCTTCTACTTGCGCTAGGCAGGAAGGATGAATGACTCACCTGCAGCTTTATCGGCGTACTCTGGTCCAGACTTGAGTGCGACCTGGTAGAACCTCAATCTGATCTCCGCATTGTCTTTCTCGTGGACACCGTATGTCTCGTCAAGAAGGGCAATGAGTTTTGGGGGAAGTGCAGGAGTCGCCTCGAGTTTGTCGAGGAAAACAACCTTTTGGGTTGTAGAGAAATTCGCCACGTCCGAAGGGGAGAAACTGGTAGTTGCAGCATCTCGTGCGGCGTCCCATCGATCAGCCAGCTCAATACACTGTCGTAGACGGTATGTCAATCGAGGCTCTCAGTATCTGGAGAAGCGAGACTTACTGGCTTAGACAACGAGTCGTCGTATTGGTTATCAACGCATAGATCGAGGCCATCTCCATGAAGCCACGCCTCCCAATCGACTTTACCCAATTTGCGAAGATACTCCTTGCCATCAGGTTGCGACCCAAAGTAGTGGAATAGATGAGCGCGCCATTGGTCGGTAGTGATCGATGTTCCCGAGAACGTGCGATCATAGTCCTTCATGTACGGCACGAAGTGCTCGAGACCACCAACGGTCCTTTCGAGGTACAGCAGGAAGTTTGACCCCTTCTCATATGGGACTTGGTTGTATCCCTCATCGGCTGTGTTTGTCAGCGAGTATATTCAGTATGTATTGGGTTTTTCTGATGATACTCACGATCTTCGTGCTCCTTGTATTCCATCACAAGGCGCTGGAAGCGAGGCTGGTCTTTGTACAGCTTGAGATCCTGCTTTAAACCACGACGACCAACAATGTAAGACAGCTGTCGTTCGGGTTCACCGTGTACTTCACGCATAAGCTGAAATGTCAGCTTGCTTCCTTGCGTAGTAAGACCGTATAGAAGTAGCTCACTAGTCGCTCAAGATAGGTGGTCCAGCCCTCGTTGAGCCAAAAGTGAGCCCACGATGCACATCCAATACCGTTACCGAACCAAGAATGGCTGATCTCGTGTGCTGCCAAGTCGACCGAGCTACGATCACCAGCAATGACCGATGGAGTTGCGAAAGTCAGACAGCTGTTTTCCATTCCTTTGCATCCCATCAGCTCTCCAATCAGATGCGCAATTGTCGACTCACCTCCGTAGGGGAAAGATTCGGGAAGGAATAGGATATCGTAAACGCCGAATCGGTATTCTGAAGTTAGGTCTTCGGCAGTTGCGACGAACCTATAAAGTTGATCAGCTTTGATTTCGAGACAAGAAAGAAATAGCTGACTTTGCGGTATCTTCGCTAAATTCCCAAAAAGCAGCATCCATAGTCAACGGTTCAGTCCAGCAACCGCTCTTCCACTTCCTTCCTTCGAGTTGCTTGAATGGGCGGTAGATGAGTTCACCAGAAGCAATGGCAATCAGATATGAAGGAATTGCTACTGGCTGAAGAAGGCGTTAGGGATCATTGAACCCAGAGAGAAGGACAATTTCACCTGATCATAGACGTATTCAACTTCTTTGCCGGGTTCTAAAACTTCCTCGCTAGGTGGGCTCTTGCGTAGACCAGACATGAGGACTGGCAAGATCGACTTGACCTTTGCTGAATAGGTCGCCTTGATCGCTGGCGTGTCTTGGCATGGGAGGAGAGACCGAGCATGGATAGCTTGTGATTGCGAGTATAGGTACGGGTATTTTCCCGACTTTGTCTGGCTACATTACATCTTAAGCTTCCTTCCTCTCACGTGGTCCAAGAAGAGACATGGTACAACCATCATAAATTGATGGATGTTAAAACGACTTACACTGGATTGAGCCATCCGACAGCGGTACATTCCTTGGTCGTCTTATAAGACACCTTGACCTCAACGTCATCACCCTTGACTAGCTTCTTTCCCGTTTGGACATGTAAAGCAGAGCCCATAACTCCAGGTAACCTCTCGGCCAACTTCCAAGTCACTTGTTGTCCGTCAACTTCTACCTTCTGAATATCAAGGTAAGAGGTATCAAGCACAATCTCCTCCACCCCACCCTCATCCGTCACTTCAAGCTTTACAACTGCATCGCCAGAGAAGATCTGTGTTTTCCAGTCGATAGACCATGTGAGGTCAATGTGGGTCGTACGGATCGATAGGTAGTTGGATAAGGTGGCTCGATCCAAGTCAAAATGCGACTTTGACTCGGTGAACGAGGTTGAGAAGGACATATTAGTTGAGGATGTGGTGGTCAGCGAGCGAAAAGGTTTTGGATGAAGAGACGAGATTAGAGGACGTAGAGATGAGCGAAATTGTTGGATGAGTGACCGCATGTGTCGCTTGTGACGGGAACACGCGGTGGAGTACTTATGAGTGGCGCCGGCAAGAGTGCATGATCCGGCCGGGATTTGTGGGCTGTGACAACCGCATAACATTTTATAACATTATGCATGATTTCTACACCTTGAAATGCCATTCATCAGGCAGTCAAAGTTGTCTGCTGCAACCATCTCTCCAGATCACCGACACCCATACCGGACTTTGGCGGTCTATTCCCCGTTTCCATCCCAGGCGTGAGATCCACCTTTACCCTCACCTGAGCCTTTGCCGGTATCTTTCCTGCTCGCAGAGCGGCTGGGAGGGAGTCTGTGTGCATCGCCTTGGCTCGGGATCGGGACGAAGTGCGCAGAGGTGTGGGGGTGAAAGGGTCGTAAGATGTGTCGGGGTGGTATCGTGCGCAGGCTGAGCGAGTGACATCGTGCCGTTGGCATATTGTCGAGACTTGGGATTTCGGGGGTGGAGTTGGGGGCTGGGAAGAGTGTCGTGGGAAGGCGAGAGAAGCGTGATGAGGTGGCAAGGCGAGAGAAGCGTCAGCGAATGGATGACGTGCGTGTTCTGGGTGTCGAGGTGTGACAGAAGTGCTTGAGCTGTCAAGGGAGAGTTGGTCGATCGGAGCGGTGAGGAGATAAGCCGTTACTGGGCTGTAAGGAGTAGGCGATGAGACTTGATCTCCAGCAAGTTCGAATGGAGTAGGAATGATAGGTTTGATATTTGGTCTATACCTCGAACCAGAAGCGTTCTCGTCCGTATCCTCTAGAGCGCGCGACACCAGTACAGGGCTATTGGCAGGCGAGTTTCCTACATTCGCAGGAGAGACAAGAAAGCTATCAAAAGGCGGTAATGAGATCTTGCGGTCCCTGGGCGAAGTCTCCGTGATATCACCGGATTCTTGAGGGATAGGAGCGAGTGAGAGAGTAGTGGCGAAAGAAGATGGTCTTGTGCCTCCACGAGAATGAGGATCAAAGTAGAACGAGGTCACTGATTGAGGTACCGACACTTTCCGACTCCGTGGACCATCTTCCAGTCGTGTTGGTGTTGTGTCTGCCAAGTGACCGAGGGTTTCGAAGCTCATATTGGATACGAAGGACCTAGCTGTTGTAGTATCCGCTAAGTCTGTCGCGATGGCGGGACTGACATGGGGAGTGAGAATGTAGTCGGATGCTGGCGAAGCAGGTTGAGCGATGGAGGTTGGTGAAGCAAGTTGGGGGAGAGAAGCTGGTGAAACTGGTTGAGGAACTGATGCGGGTGAAACAGGACGATGAACAGGTGCTTTCCGCCTAGGAGGTACAGGACCTCTAACTTCGACAACACTACTACCCCGCGTTGAATTGGCAGTATGTCCAAGAGCAGCTACCTTTGCTCGCCACTCTCGCTCTGCCCTACGAGCCGACTTGATCGATATACGTCCAGAATCGCGTCGATGGATATTGGCCGTGGCGATGATTTTACTGGTCGGTCGATATGGCAGTGGTGTGGACGTACTCATACCAGCTGGGAAGGGGACTGAGCTCGATCCATCAGAAATAGAAGCTCGTTTCGCTCGTGTAGCGGCAAAAGTACCTGCTTTGGCCGTTCTGACTGTCGGAGACTCGCAAGCAAGTAGACCCACTCTAGTGTCCTTCTCGATCGGAAGCAGACCAACTTTCGCTTCCTTCTCACTTGGAAGTATACCGGCTTTGGCTTCTTTCTCAAGGACGAGCTGTTCGAAAGCTTCAATGTCATGTTTTGTCTTTGTGTTACCCCGACATTTCGCTTTTTGAGATATCTTCCTGACTAAACTTTTACCTCGAGAGGCAGTGGTGATAGATGGCGGTAAAGATCCGCCGGGGGTGTAAACTATTCTCGAAAAGGTCTGATCGGTCCCTATGGTCTGCATGGGTGTCGAGACTGCCGCAGGATGGAAGAGGGTCGGGTCAGGTCCTGTGGAGATGGAAGCTTCGAGCTCGATCGATCTAGGATGAGCTTGACCCATGATGGGAGAGAGGTTAAACTAGCGCCATCAGTACTTGATTCAAGCGACCCTCCGGACATATGTACTCACGCGACTTTATATCACTCGACTACTACTTGTATTCACCTGACTTGTTTTTCACGCCACTGATTTTCTGTTGGCTCGACTAGTGCTGACTAAAGAAAGGAACTAAGGAAGGGACAAGACGGTCGATTATCTGGATAATGCAAGTGAAAGAAATGGGAAGAGAGAAGAGAGAGAGACGAGATGTTGACATTTTCATTTTCATCATC
Source organism: Naematelia encephala (assembly GCA_002105065.1). Classification (NCBI taxonomy): domain Eukaryota; kingdom Fungi; phylum Basidiomycota; class Tremellomycetes; order Tremellales; family Naemateliaceae; genus Naematelia; species Naematelia encephala. Next base: position 183,823 of record MCFC01000001.1, read on the forward strand.
ATCCTTGAGAAAGGCAAGGTCCCATCAAAACCGAAAGCGTCAACCAAAGTACGCGTCGCGTCTATGATGAGTGTATTTTCATGTGTACCGGTACACTCACTATTCTGAACTGGACCGACCAACGATGAGACAGTGACAGGTTGATCGCATCAATCCGGAAACGGGAATTTGACGGTCTTCCGGTGAATATGTATCGTCGTTCTTCCCTATACCCTGACCGAAAATAGGGAATGATGCGATACGAGAGGTAACAGAAACAGAAACAGAAACATGGGGAAGGATATGAACCCCTTCTCCCTCCTCCCCTCATCCCCTCCTGCCCTCATCCCCTCCTGCCCTGCTGCCCTGCTGCCCTCTCCTCCTCATCCCCCATATCTCCAATTCGTCTACCGATTACGGTGGACTTGACTACGAGTTACTCAGACCGGCTTCGGTGAAGATGAAACGAGGTGAGTAGAGGAGTAAAAGTAGAGTAGCCTTTAGGGATTACATCCCGATCAATCTATCTTTCATCGCCCGAATTCTGTAGATACTCGATGAAATAAACACACACATCAGAGGTGATCGGCTTATCGGCGACGATCTTTTGTTTCATCTTCTCAGGGTTTCAGTCAGACTTGTCAAGTGGCGATTCGATTCCGCGTCATGTATGAAACATTCAACGCCAACGTCGCATGCAATATATAATAATATACAGCTATCCACAAACATGATGATGGGACAATACACGACACAAGCTCACGAAACCTCATACGCCAGCTCTCCATCGTTCATCTCTGAATCTCACAATGCACTTCCGAATCTGAATCTGATTCTCACAATCCACTTGCCCTGACCATACGTCTGACTTCTGTCCCACCAACAGTCCCATCCTGCCTTTCCATCTCATCCTCATCAATGACCTTCTTTGTTAAAGTCCTATTATATCTATGTCAGTATCTGATGTATGCTCTCAAATCAAATCTCCAACGACGACATGAAAAAAACTTCAACTTCAACTTACCTCTTTTTGCCTTTTTTGACTACCTTGATAGCCTCTACCGTTTCGCTCTCATCTGAATCAGAGAGGATATCTTGGCTCTTGCTTTCTCCCAATACGACCTTTCCACTTGGAGATTTCACTTTGGATTCTTCCGATATCACCTTCACCTTCACCTTCCCTTTCTCTTTGACCTGTACCTTGCCTCGAGCTGGTGTTCGGATTTTGGTAGGCGATGCGGTGGCCGTGCGCCCTCTTGCACCACCTGTCGTTCGTCGCTTAGCACTAGCTCCACGAACAGGCGAAGGCTCTGCGCTACTAGGTTCAGGCTCCGTAGCGCCCTCAAACTCTGATTCAGAGTCTGACTCTGGCGATTCCGAGCTGGATGCTGAAAGAGCTTCCTCGTCGTCCTCTGCATCTTCATCAAACGTCGAGTCTTCCGAGTTGTCTCCGGCATTGGGATCATGCGGCGGTACTGCAAGGATATCTTCATCTTCACTTTCCAATTCGTCGTCTTCGTCTTCCGATAGCTCGGAGGCCGACTCTAACTCTGTTGACGCTTCACTATCAGACTCAACGGTGTCTTCGCGCTTCGACCGGTGTTCAACTGCTGGTACAGTTTTCGACTGTGGGGCAGCGTGAACTGGAGCCTGCGATGTCATCAGATCCTGCTCAACCGAGCCCAGCGATTCTACTCACTTCAATTCCAATAGCATCCACACTGTGTTCGCCCACCAGGATCTCGTCTTCGCTATCCTCATCGGGCGAGATGGCCTTCTTCGCTTGCAATGGCTGAACCAAGAACACGTCCGACATCCTCCCAACGTCTATCGACTCATCCATCACGGCTAGGCTCTCATCTATTGCTGCCTCGAAACTCTCATCCACCGACGTATCTAGCTCTGCCTCCGTCGCAGGCGTGTCGTTTGACAGATGTGTGGTTCGCGGGGCAGCAGGTGTCGCAATCGTGCGCGACAAAATATCGAGCTTGCGATCCGTCTTGAGCTCCCCGGCCGCCACCTAAGCCACCGTTAGGTCATATCCACGGGGGCAGATTTCAAAGCTTACCTGATCTTGAAGCCGTTGGTTAAATTCAGCGTGCATTTTTTGCATAGTTTCGGCCATCTCCCTGGATACCTCTTCCCTGACATCTACCTCAACAGTAGCATTGCGCATCTCGCTCTCATACAGCTGTCATTGTCAGCTCCAACATGCCCGCCAGTAATTTCCGATCACTTACCCTAGTTCTGAGCTCGGCGAGCTGTTCAAACAAGTGCTCCACCATCACATCTCGCTCGTCTTCCGAACCACTATCATCGCTCTCTTCCACCACCTCGATCTCTTCCTCGACCAGGATGAAACCTTGACTCTCTCGTTCCCTGTCGATGCCAATTTTGCCTTTAACGGCAGTTGAACTCGTTTGACCCTCCTCGATCTTTGGTAGAACGGGAACTACGACCTTGATCTTATTTGGCCCGCTCACAGCGTGCTTGAGTGCCGAGAACTGCGTGCTGATCTGTCGTCGCAAAGCGTTGCCTGGGAAGCCAACCTTGTTCTGCGCTGTCGTCTGGATTTCTCGCGCCACAGCTGAGAATCGCATGACATGCGCATTTTCGTCGAACCCAGTATCGTATGGATTCACATTGACAATCATCACCTTGGATAGCGGTCAGCTTTTAACTTGGCTGAACTTGGCGTAGCTTACAGCTCGCCCGTCACCAACGAAGAAGTTCTGGAAAATCTCGGTGAGCTTAGAATGTCTGAACGGCACCACAGCGAGCCTCTTCTTCGAGCCTGCAGGTGTCGGTGCTGCCATTTTTTGTTGGTTTGACCTAAGCACCTCGAGGCATTGCCCAAGGACCTGACCCGTCAAATTTACCCAGCATCGATCGATACAACACATACCATCAATGATTTGTTGATATTTCCAGCCTCTCTCAACCGGTCACCGGTCGTCCCAGTATTCCTGGTTCGCTCCGATCCCGCCAGATCGACAATTGCGAGTCGAGACACTTGGGCCGAATCTGGATCTTCCGGCGCGCCATTATGGATTCGCACGACCTTGATCGTAAAGATACCATGGCTTCGGCTGGATTCGCGATTCGCAAGAGTACCGAACACTTGGCGGGCTCGCTGGCCAGATCGGAACACTGCGAGCGCTTCCTGTGAATCTCCGTCAGCGCCGCTCGTCGCGCATGCCTGGGTTCGAGCGTGACTTACCTCGCGCGTTCTCACGCGGACCTCATTCAGGCCCGCAACGTATTTGCCGTTGCCCTCTGGATCATTCTTGAGCGCCAATGCGCGGCGCTTCAGCACACCAGCACCGCCATTGGCCATTGCTGCCAGGTTCATCGACGAGTTGAAGGCACCGGAGAGACCATGGTGTGAGGATGATCGGGATAGCTGGCCGACGCGAACCTTTGGCTGTGGTGCGGAGTGTAATATGGAAGTGGGAAGCACGGAGTCCAGAAGGTCGAAGATCTATACTCTGCGTCAGTCACGAAGAGTTGCGCAATGTATGGCTTGCCTTTTCGTTGTAGACCTCGCTGTAAGAGACAAATACAGCGTAGGAATGATTACGATCAACTTTGACTGATTCGATGGTGCTGGCTTCCCTCTGGCCGGAGAGTCCGTCAAGCAAGCCAGTTGACTGTTCTCTCTCATTGGAGACTTCTACGTCCGCTAGTCCTACACACCTCAGCTAGTCGATAGTCAGCACTCTTGCTCTCTTTTCCACAATGGTTCAAATGGTTCAAGAGGAACTCACATTTGCTTGACTTTCCAATCCCTGAACCGAGTTGAAAATGACATCTACAGCTCTTGGAAGAAGTCCTCTGTCGGCCTCTGTAGATTCGTTCCCACCGGAAATGGTATAGGATTTCCCGCTGTTGCTAACACCATAAGCGAAGAGGAGTCCGTTCTCGCCATGCAGAAGCTTCTCAACGAGTGGTAGGGTTGTGGTGGTGAAGAAGGTCGATTGTGGGGTAGTTGGAGGGAAGACGCGGTCAAAGCTGTATAGATGGGGTGGTTTGGCCGTTTGTGGACGTGAAGGATCCTAAACACCATTCAGTATAAGCCACACGCTTTATCTTGACTCGGAGAGTATTCACAAAGGGAGCGCGCATGAGCACATCTCGATCTCCTTGTGGTTCAAGATAAGGCTTCGGTCGGGAGCCCTCTGGGAGATCATCAGGGGGTGGTGGACGGATTCTCAAAAATGCCTAACAACGATCGATCAATCAACGCCTACCGCAATCAAATTGCTTGTACACACCTGTAAACTCTCAGAATACTGCCCACCATCCACAGTCTTGGCTTTTTCAACTTCCTTGGCTTTTTCCTTCTCCCTCATCTTGTTGGAAACATTACGCAATCCCTCTTTACCCCTCGCCAGCAGGCTAGGACCACTCGAGGGCTTTCCTATGCCTGGCGAAGCGGACACGTCCTTGGCAGCTCGGAGTCTGGTCACTCTACCTGTCGTTGGTGGGGCAACAGAGGGTTTGGGAGTGGTTCGAGACCTCGAAGCTGACGGTGTGCTTTGTGCGAGAGGTGTTGGCATGTTGACGAGGATTGTTGGATGATAACAAGCGAAAAGCAAAAACAGGCGCGCTTGAGCCTTGTTTGGACTGGCCCACTGTTGTTTACGTAAGACGCGGTATGAGAACAAGTCTGAGGAGAATGAACAAAGACGGATTGTTGTACGCATCGCGAGCGATGATGATCAATTGCTGATGCTTGGATGAACTCGATCCGTTGGCAAAGTAGGTTTCACTTTCGTTGTACTGGAAAAATCGGCCAAAAATGTCTCCTGGCAGTCTGTATACCAAGGCGGGTTGATCAAATGGGCATAGCATGTCCGTGGAGCTGACGTGGGACTTCGTAACTCTCCTGCAGGGTGAGGAGGGCCTCTCTCAGCGGAATTGTGTCTCTCGCATATCTGCATCATCTATTTGTAACAAATGAATCAAAAGTCTTTTACGCTTAAGGGGGGCTCGTCTTCGTCGCCGCGGACCAGATCGTGAGGAAGTCTCGACTCCGTCATCATGCAGGCAGTCTTGATGTGCTGTCTAAACCATTTGGATCTCTATAGGCAGCTCGTCTCGGCGGGACATAAACGATACAAATGTCACTGCAACTCTGTATGCTTGACAGTTGAACGAGATATCTCGTGTCCCGGACTTGACCGAGATGAGACTATCGCGTGCTACCCGATATATAAACTCGTCCAGTTGTGTTTCCTTTCTCCTTCTCGACTGGTAACAATAGAGACAATGGGGTTGCAGATACGCGTGACAGCGCCGAGCTTCCGTTCGAGTGCTCAAATCGCGCTCCCAGAGGACGCCGATCTTGAGAAGTCTCTCCCTGATCACGAAGAGTTCTCATCGTCCAAGGATCATCCTCCCCACAAGTCAAGCCGTCGTCGAATCAGCCTCATCACCATCCTTCTCTCTGATGCTGCTCTTCTAGGCCTAGTACTATACCTCTTTGTACATTTCAACATCTTTGATTTCCCATTCCCATCGAAACCTTCGCCTCTGCCTAGCTTTGTCGTAGATGGAATTAAACAGTGCAAGATCAACGCCAGAGGTCCACCATCGCCCAAACCATTCACCAAACACCGTAAATACAGTGATCGATTCGTTGAAGGTACCGGTGCTGTATGGCTCAAGAATGCCACGCTCTGGACTGGTGAAGATGATGGAGAAGAGGTATTGAGGGGAGTTGGAGTCTTATTGGACGGAGGTGTGATCAGGAAGATTGGAAGTGAGGAGGAATTGCAGGCATTTGTCAAAGGCGATGTCGAGGAACTTGAATTGGACGGTGCTTGGGTTACTCCTGGTGAGCACCATCGGTTTTCTCCAATGTTTTTATTGACGTACCAATGTCTTTATTGACGTACATTGTAGGTATCGTCGACCTTCATTCGCATATGGGCAATGATCCCTCACCGGAGCTCCGAGGGACTGCTGACACCAACTCGCTCAAGTCTGCCATCTTGCCCTGGCTACGTTCTCTAGACGGTGTGAACACGCACAACGAGGCGTATAACCTATCAATCGCTGGAGGTATTACCACAATGCTTGTTCTTCCAGGATCGGCAGGTAACATCGGTGGTCAAGCGTTTGTTTTCAAGCCTCGATGGACATATGAAAACACACCTCAAGCCATGCAGGTCGACCCACCTTTCGTCATCGGCTCAGATGATGGTGGTTGGGAGCGAACCGAATCGTGGAGACATATCAAACATGCTTGCGGCGAGAACCCATCTCGGGTTTTTGGTAACACGCGTATGGACTCGGCGCATGACTTTAGGCGGGCATACGACGAAGGCCGTCAGCTCAAACTTGCTCAAGACAGGTGGTGCGAGGACCCAGAGAAACAGACTGAACCTTTCCCTAATAACGACTGGGAAGTCTTGGCCGATGTGATCCGTGGAAACGTCAAGGTCAACATCCATTGTTACGAGACTACCGATCTCAACTCGATGGTCCGCATTTCCAACGAGTTCAAATTCCCTATCGCTGCTTTCCATCATGCCCACGAGACCTATCTCGTACCCGACTTGCTCAAGCAGGCATATGGCCCCGTACCTCCTGCTGTCGCAATATTTGCTACCAATGCTCGATACAAACGCGAAGCTTACCGCGGTTCCGAGTATGCCCCTAAGATCCTCGCCGATAATGGACTGAGTGTCATCATGAAGTCTGATCACCCTGTGCTGGACTCGCGATACCTCATCTTCGAAGCTGCCCAGGCTCACCACTATGGTCTTAACTTCTCTCAAGCACTTGGCTCTGTCACCACCCACTCGGCCAAAGCAATGGGAATGGATCACCGTCTTGGCTATATCCGCGAGGGATACGATGCCGATATTGTGGTTTGGGATAGCTTTCCTCTTACCCTCGGCGCCACACCAAAGCAAACCTACATTGATGGTATTCCCCAGATCATCAAGCCCGCCATTGTCTCCAAGCCTGCCGAAGCGCAAGAAATATCACCCGCTGGGAAATGGGATAAGGAAGCTGCTGAGGCTCTTGCAGCAAGAGGAGATCCTGACTTGAGACCTAAGAAGCAGGCTGCGAACGTAGTCTTCGAAGGTGTGGCTGCAATCTACCTTCCTATGATGGAGGTCGAGGCGCTCAACAAGGGAGATCGTGTCGTTATTACCAATGGCGAAGTATCTTGCGTTGGCGAGTGTTTGGTATCTTCAAAGGACGACTATGAGCTCGTGAATCTTAAGGGTGGAGCTTTGACTCAAGGCCTGATCTCTGTGGGAAGTTACTTGGGTCTAATTGAGATTAGGCAGGAGAAGGCAACGCACGACGGAGTAAGCAAGTCGAAGCACAACAAAAGACAATGCTGATATCTCAGAGCGCATACGATCCTGTTAGCGGTGGTGACGAGCTCATCGACGGTTTACTGGTACGAGGTGTAGACGGCGCTCAATTCGGAGGCAAAGACGAGCTGTAAGTTGTTTTTAGGACCACCAAAGCAAGTCTGCTGACTGTCTAAGCATCGCGTACCGAGCCGGCGTTACCGCTGGCGTCGGTTTCCCGATTGTGTCAGGAGGAGCATCTGGATCGCTATTTGCTGGATTATCATTCGCATTCTCGACTTCTGGGGCGCACCCGCTGGCCAAGGGAGCCATCCTTAACCCTGCTGCAGCACTGCACCTCGCTCTGGACAACTCTAAGATTTCCACTTCGACCAAGATTGGTATTCTCCGCCGTCTCTTGCAGGGCAAAGTGGAAGAGGAGACTGAAGTCACCGAAGCTTTGCAGAAAGTTGCCAAAGGTGAACTTCGCCTGGTCGTGGATGTGAACAAGGCGGATATCATTGCTGCACTTGTAAGACTCAAGAAGGAGGTGGCGCCAAAGATGAAATTAACTCTGTTGGGAGCTGCAGAAAGCTGGATGGTGTGTCTCTCACCTTCGAGTGTTCTCCTGCAGTGTTGGCTGATGAACGATAGCTCGCTGAAGAGCTTGCAGAGGAGAACATCGGGGTAGTCGTTACTAGGCCTCGGTCGTTCCCTGCCACATGGGACAGCCGACGCATTGTTCCTGGCCTACCATTATCTAATCATAGTCTGGCTTCGTACCTAGCAGATGCTGGTGTGGTAAGTCTCCTTCTTCGTCTCTATTCTTGTCTTTCGCTGACAGTGTAATTAGCTGGTGGGTCTGGGTATCGAAGAAGAATGGGAAGCGCGAAACACCCGCCTCGAAGCGGCTTGGACATACGCCAACTCCCCTTCAGTCTTCACCAAATCCGATGCGCTCAGTCTGGTCAGTAAGAACCTCGAGGAACTTCTTGGCCTTGAGGACGGTGTCAAGGCGCGAGCGGAGAGTAAGAGCTGGGTAGCATGGGAGGGTGATGTCTTTGGATTTGAAGGGAGGGTTAAAGCTATCAGGGCTCAAGGCGCAGACCATGTCGATATGATTTAGATCGAAAACAAAACTGTTGTGGATAACAGAATAAAACAAGCACAGTCGAGGTGGGGTAGATAAAACAAGCACAGTCGAGGTGGGGTAGATAAAGCAAAGAATCGGAAGTGGTGGGATGCATAAGATGGTTTGAAGGTTTATTCGATTCTTAGGTATCAGATACAACGCCTCTAGCTCGGTCATTGCCGACGACGACTTTGGTGCACGATGGCCGAGCACGAATACTCGAGTATTTCAGTCATCGATCGAGCATGACGGTTTTTGTTTGATTGTTTGTCATATCAGAGTGACTAGACAAGGACTTATTGAGATCGCTCTACCTTGTCACTCGAGCCTCTTTGAACAACGCTCAACATCTAGATGTCAGAATCAAGAACACAAGAATCAGAATCAGAACCGTTCTTACGCACTTCTTCACCTTCACCTTCATACCAAGTACCTTCAGATAATACAGACGATATCGACCCTTCTTCTGGAATTGGATTCTCAAATTTAGATATGACACCTACGAATCGAGATAAAGTAGCAATGGGACTTGTACTTGTAAGTGATCATTCTTATGACTCGTAATCGATGTACCTATGAGAATGATCCAATGAGATGTTTGGTATTTTGATGTTTGAGTTTATGCTTATATGATATCGATGTTTTTAGGGTGGATTAGGACTATTCTTACCGCTTACTTGGTACTTTGTCTTGTCGGGTTCTTTATCTGCCATGGGCTGGTTTGCTCTTCATCCACCGTTACAGAGTCTTGCCATAACTGCTTTTCTACTAGGTACGTTCTTCATCTATCCTTTCAGTATATTACTTCTACCCTTGCTTTATATCCTCCCCTCTCCCTTCTTCCTTCTCCCTAAGACCATTGCTGGACACTGAGCACTGAGCACTGTTTGTTGACTCGATCCAAAATGATGGTATAGATATAGAATAGGACAGTTTAGAAGAATGACTAATATGCGTTCAAAGGAATCACACCACTCCAACCTTACCCTCAATCAAGTATAGTCCGTCAAGCCAGATTCAACACACATCAAACAGTCTTATTAGGCCTCGCATTACCTGCTATGGCTCTTGGAACAGCTTCCATGTGGTGGAATAAACATGTGCATGGGGCAGTACATTTCACTACTTGGCATAGCTGGTTTGGGATCGGTACTGTTTTTTGGATGGTGCGTCTCTTTTCTTCTCTCTCTCTTTCTCACACACACACATACATATATATAATTATCTCTGAAGGAAGACACCCAGATACGGCTCAAGGATGATACACTCTGTATACTGTATGCCGTATACTGACACGATTGTACGATCTTTCTTTCAGGTATTACAAGCTTTGATAGGAGGAGCGAGTGTTTGGTTTGGAGGTAAAGCTTTTGGAGGAGCATCGAAAGCTAAGAAAGTCTATAAATATCATCGGTGAGTTATCAAGTCTTATTAATGCAATACCATTATTGTTCTTTCTTTCTGTCTTTCTATCTTGGTCTGTGTCTTTCCATCTCTATCTCTAGCTCTATCTGTCTGTCTCTATCTATATTCTCGCAATAGAAATGGTAAGGGAAGTACTGACACCAAGATAGACTTTCCGGTTATTTACTAGTAACACTCTCTTTACTCACAGCTCATCTTGGAGGAGCACATTCTTCATGGGCTCTAGGGCGAGACGGATTTACTTGGCTTCGAGTATTGGCTTTCTGGGTGGCGTTGCCTTTGGTTTGGATAGGGCTGGAACTACGAACTAGGTACGATCCTTCCTTCCTTCCTTCCTTCCTTCCTTCCTTCCTTCCTTCCTTCCTTCCTTCCTTCCTTCCTTCCTTCCTTCCTTCCTTCCTTCCTTCCTTCCTTCCTTCCTTCCTTCCTTCCTTCCTTCCTTCCATCGTTCCTTCCTTACATCTTGGTCTAATTAGGACTGAGGGTAAGTGTGCTGATATAACATAGACCATCCAAGATGAATTTCGCCTAACATCCATCTTGCAAGCTGCAAAGTGATACTCTTCATCATGTGTTATCTACCGACGGAGAAGGAGAAGTGGGGCTTGGGGGTGTTTATATATTGCCAATCCCAATCACAATATGTAGCTTGGAAAGCTGGGACAGTTTGGACATTAGCAAGTGGTCGTCGATCAAGGAGAATCGACTAGCGGTATGTGGTATGGGAGAAGATCAAAGCGATGGTGACTATCTGACCGGAACAACGATCTTGTAGGTAGTTTTTCATCTTTAAGCGTTTCTCTTGTTCATCCTGAGGTAGAATCTCCTGCCGCTCCGAGGAGATAGATGTACATACAATAGTCCAATTGATCACGTAGATACACTGAGCAGGCCACAAATCGTCGCTCTTAATCTCTGACTACAAAATCTGTCATATACGTTAGTGCTGAGTTATACCCGCGAAACTGATCAAATGATAAACATACTATACGATTCGAGCCTACAGATGGTGTATCTTGGACACAATGAGCGTGATTTAAACGCTTAATGTTGCGAGTTCGACTACATCTGTCTATACAGGCTCGTTCTACGCCGTGGCATCTGTGGCCCTCAGAACTATCTGCGTTGAGAGGCCGTCGCGTAGCGCCATGTTTATGACTATACCCAAGCCTTGGCATCTACAGTGAAAGTCATGACGGGCCGATACGTATACGTTCCTGCACAGTCCGGCTGCCCAGATGCATTTTCAGCTCCCTATGCTGGGCTGTTCGTCGATGGGCAGCTACTAGTCTCTATCCATAAGTCGGTAGCGGACGGATAACCTCCATGTTCAGTAGCGCAGATAGCGTCATCATTCATAGTCAGGAGATTAAGAGGTCAGTTGGGAAATCGACACATCCTTATACATCTTCATCGCCACCCACGGCATGCGGTGTCTCTGACGAGTCAGGAGCAGCATACGGAATTTAATCCCCACCACATCGAAACCACGCGCTGTTCACGTTCGCACTACAGGTCAAGAATGGGCAGAACTCGTGTAAGCGAAGACCTACTGTTTGGTGGCGTAGTTCTGAAACCTGGCACAACGCCAGATGCTAGGCTGGGAAAGAACTTTGAATTGAGACGGCAACCATGGGATCTGGAAGAGATCACTAGAGGACTAGATCAGGATAAGTAGTTCTCATGCTCGGAGGCGTGCCTGCCCTGAAAGTCGCGTGTCTTAGCCCGTGTGTCTGTTTCCCTTGCCAGTGTTGGCCAATCAATAATCAATCACTTGCTGTGTACTTCAACGGTCGACATATATATCATGCCCACAGCAGAAGCTCAGGCCACCCCGATCACGACTCGTACTCTAGAACGCACCCTCATCACCAGTGTCGGCATCATCTGCACGACCGTTCTCATCGCTGTCTCGATATGCTATTCATCAAACTTATTCTCTCTTCTTTGCTTTTCACCGTTCGTGCTGGCCCTAGTGTTCCGCGACTAGTCGAAGCGCCTGCTATCAATGGTGTCTTCACAGGCGATCTATATCAGCTCGGCGAACACCTTGGGTTGGGAAATATCAGCCTGACATCGTTCGGCGCGAGTGGTTCGGACGTTACCAAGCGAGACGGAGGCTCTTGCCCCGTTCCCGACGGCATATGGAACAAATTTGGCGCGGTGCTCGAAGAACATCCCTGGGCATGGGTGGCTGTCGGAGTCTTCGCAGCACCAATAGTCGCAACCTCGTGGTATGCCGCTGCCGCCATTTCTGTCACAGCGGCAATCAAAGCACATCGGACCATGGTGGCAACTTGGAACGCTCAAGCGAATCAAAAGCGTGACGGCGGGATCGTCGTCTTCGCGATCGATGGGGCTCTAGATCCGGAGGGCATCATCAATAGCGGACTCGGGACCACTGGGATTTACCAGATTGACTACTCTACTGGCGTCATCGACAAGCTTGGCGACCTACACACATTCAGTGTTCCCGACGCCCAGGCTGGCCGAGGAAAGCGCTACACATCTGGCAGCTACGTGGTTGCCACTAGCTACGATGGTCCCATCATCGCGTTCAATGACCAAGATATGCAAGGCATGGTGCAAGATATGCTGCACGCAGCTTGGTCTGGCGGTAGCGAGGCTTGCTTCTCTCAATCATGGTGCGGAAACAACGGCTGCGAGCAGCTCGAGATGCAGGTCAGCTCGTATAATGGTGTCAACATCGACAATCTCTGGGGAAATTGCTGCGGCATCAACCGCAATGCCCAATGGTACGACTTTTACGGCAGCGGCGGCACGATCGGCTGAAGTCTAGCCTTCTTTGGCCTTGGTGAACGCATTGCACGGAAGGAGCTGGCGAGGAGGACGGACAAGGCGGGCTGGCGAAGAGCACTGGCGAGGAGGGCTGGCGAAACCAAGTTGGGCATAAGACGATTTGATACGCTACAAAGTATAGAATAATGCATAAAGGTTGCTGCATGACTCACCTCAACATGCATGTAGCCATCTTTGCCATACCAACGATTTTTCTGTTCTGGCCCTTCAAGGTCATACACTCAGTCACATCGATATGTGTCTCGAGGCATCGTAACACTGAAGCGCGTGATTCACATTGCTGAGATACTGTCGAAGCAGCAGTGAAGAGGAGATCACAAACACGTCTTTATCAAACTGAGCTGGGGTAGACTACGGGAAATGCTATGTTTCAAATGCGTTTGTGTATGTAATCACTACCGGTGACTCTAGACTAGACATGACTCTTTGACGAGAGTTTGCATCTTTGGCGCCGATTGTATCGTATATACATGGTATCCCTGCGCCTTGACATGACCTTTCACGTCATCAATCAAGATGTCTTTGAGCGGGGTCCAGCCTCTCCCTGCGTATCGCTGTAGAAGTTCTGTTGCAACTGAAGACGACCCCAGTTTCGCCTAATACCCATCTTGCAAACTGTGATTGATAGTCTCCATCATGTGTTATCTACCGACGGAGAAGGAGAAAGGGGACTTGGAGGTGTCGATCTATCGCCAATCCCAATCCCGGCATGTACCTTGGAAAGCTGGGACAATTTGGACATCTTACGAAAGACACGACAATGTATCGAGGCAAGAGACATCGTAATTGCCTTATATCGCAATGATCATAACGTATAAACCTAAAATCAACAAACGACTCTTGTCTCTGTTTCCCCCCCCCCCCCCCTCCTGTCTCCGTCTGCAGACTATATCCGCGGCCAGCCAGGCATGTCCCTCATGACGAAAACCACTCCGTCAGTCCTTGCGATGGCCAAATCAATTTTCCTCCTTTTATCACCCAACTCGTCCAATTCGCGTTTATCCCTCTCTCCAAGTGCCGCATGACCCAAACCCGTACTCATGACTTTAGCTTCGCGTAATAATGCTGGCCGGCTTTTTGCCATCTCCATCTCTCGTCGTTGTACTAGATTTCCTAGAGTCTTGTATAACCCCGCGACAAGTACTGCGTATGCCCTAGCGAGGTCCAGATGCCAATAATGATTCTCACCCGTTGATGAAGGTACACCTGCTAGAGGTCGAGCTGCTTTACCACCTGCGTTCTTTGGAATATCGTGCGTTTCAATCAGGTTGAGCTTTTGAAGTTCAGGTAAGATCGTGCGCAGTTGTTTTAATGATACAAGAGCATTATCCCGGATCTAGGGCACATCGATTAGTAAAATGCTAGTTTGTAATTGACGTAGAGTAGGGTATTAGATGGAGAAACTGAACTCACGATTGTTTCAGAGGCGTATTTGGCTTTGAGTACAGCTGCCAATACTCTAGCTGCTGCACTTCCTAGACTCTGCCTGACCAAGTCCGACAACAGACTGGCACGCAGCATGACGCCGATATTCTCCAGTTGAAGTCGATACGGTCCACCTAATCCACCCTGATTTGCCAAGAACGGCGCTCCAGATCCAGGCATCAAATCTTCAGCCGCAATGACCCTCAGGTAATTATCCACCACATCGTCGACCGATTTGCTGCCCATAATCCCAGCACATAATGCGTCCCACTCGCCGTTAATTATGCCCCGCTTTTGCTCCGATTTGCGAATCTTCTCTATACGAGCTACGACCGCGTCGGTACGTACATGCTGATGACCAAAGACATCTCGTAATCGAGCCACTGGGACATCTTCACCATCTATTCTGGCCTCTTCCAGTAATTCTCGCATAACGATCCCAGCTCCTCTATTCCACCGTGTCGTTGCGGCTTGTACAATTACTTGATCCCGTATGAGAAGACCGAATCGATCGTGGTTGATTCGCAAAAAGATGTCTGGTCGAAGTGATAAATCTGCGTCTGTATCCTCGTTGATTGTCGCCCGCTTCTTGTCATCCTTCTTCTTCTTCTTCTTCAGCGGTCGTGCAGTCTTGAGCAATACCCGATCCTTGGATCGTAAAGCCTCGCTCTCATTCTCTATCTCTTCCTCAGCTTCAAGTCGGCAATTGTTCTTCGTCGTGTCTGTGAGGAGCTTGCTGCCTGACGATACCTGCTTTTCAACCAGTCTTTCCTGTGAAGACGTCAGTCATTGCAGATAGATATCAACCGCCTCGCATACCTTGAAAGATCGATTGACGCGTTCTGAATGAAGTATACCAAGTCGGAGGTGAAAGGGTTCAATATAGTGGTTCTGGACGAGAGTGAGGAGGGTCGAGTTGATCAACAGCTCTCCTGACACTATTGTCAGCATTTATCGACGTGTTAACGAGGTACTCACGAGACTGGTCATACTCTCCACCACAAGCTCGCGAAATGTCGGGCGCTCGTAGCTTACCAAACAGCATTAATTGCTTGATCACCTCGAGCGCCTATGATACCCAGTCAGCTTTCCTTCAAGCCACGTGTAGAGTAGACAGGAGGACTTACTGCCTCTCCAAGCCTTTCACGTGTAACAGCCAGTATTCTCCCATATCGTAATCTCAAAAGGCACTCCTCGACGTTGAATTCATACTGCTCATCTTTGACTGACTCTCCGATGGAAAGCACCAAATGGTGTTGTATGAGTAGTATCAATGATCCGAGAACCACACGAAGCGGCAAACCAGATAGACGAGTGACAGCCGGTGCAGATAATCGACCGCGATTCAATAGGGTTGACGATACACGCTATCGATCATTTTCATCAGCAAACTGACTATTGGACACTGAACAAGGAAGACTTACAGCGACAGCATCCCCAAATGCCTGTCTGATGATATGCTCGCACAGCCTCACGGCCTCTTTACCGTTATTAGTTCGTTCCATCGATGCTACCGTGTCTCCATGAGTGATTCCTCGAGGTCTTGTCGCCTGATCACTCGAGATGTGTATTGGTGTGAGAGGTGTTGAGGACGATGTGAAGGCGAGATTTTGGTTAGCAGGACAGAGGGAATATTTGCTTCCGTCGGATCTATTGTTTCAGTTTTGAGTCACGTGACTCGTCGAACGACATGTCATTCCAGCACACGTATAGACGTAGACGTAGTCAGTCGTTCAACATGTTCAACATGGCGATCAACAGCTCATACAAGCTCAAGATGAGTAGAATATAAGGCTTCAGAAAGCTCGGTCAAGCTCAGGAATACCAAATACGACGATAGAAGTGCAAAATGATCGACATGTCGACTCTTCCCGTCATCCCTTCCCCCATCCTTGTTCTCGTCTTGATCTTGGTCAGTATCCCAGTCTTATTCGTCCTGCTGTATCAAAATATCACTAGCAAACCTGCTCGGCATAACACGGCAATCATATTGGTACTGGGAGATATCGGTCGTTCTCCACGGATGATGTATCATGCCGAATCATTTGCGCGACATGATTGGGAGGCGATAGTGGTAGGGTACGGCGACACGCCACCTATCCCCCCATTACTCGAGCTTCCACATGTACATCTCCTACATTTGGCCAACCCACCATGGCCAATCATTCTCCTTCCTTGGGCACTTCGCGCGCCAATACGAATTCTATATCAAGTGTTTTCAGTACTGTACATCACTCTGATACGACTTCCGATTCGCTGTGAAGTTCTACTCGTCCAAAATCCACCGACGATACCTACGCTAGCTCTGGCACAGCTTATAGCGTATTTGACTGGTACGAGACTTATAATCGATTGGCATAATACAGGATACTCGATCCTGGCGATGCGTACGGGGGATAAATCTCCGCTGGTCAAAGTTGCGAAATGGTTTGAAAGGCGTTTTGGAAGGAATGCATGGGCTCATTTATTCGTCACAAAGGCGATGGAAGAGTTTTTAATGAACGAGTTCGCTTTAGAGTGAGTCAATGTCATCCTACACCTCTTCCTTTGGGATAATCACTGATTCAAGGCAGAGGAAAGAGAGCTGTACTGCATGATCGACCTCCACCACATTTTCGCCGTACAGAGCCTATACTCATGCACGAGGTAAGTAACATATCCTCTCCCTCTGTTCTCCCTCGTTGTAATCTGCCTTGATCCCACTAAACAATAGCATTGTTAGCTATTTCACCGACTCATTACCGACTTGCATCCTCCTTTACCTCCATCTTTCCTTCCGCCAGAAGAAACGTCCACACCACTCACTTACGTCCCAAATCACCACACCTTCAACCTACCAACTCATCATCCATCTCGTCCAGCTCTCGTCGTCTCTTCAACTTCCTGGACAGCCGACGAAGATTTCTCTCTTCTCCTAACTGCTCTTGACCAATACCAAGCCGAGTTGAACGATACTCCATCAAAATTACCACGTTTGATAGTCGTCATTACCGGTAAAGGCGCATTACGATCTCAGTTTGAGCAGGCCGTTCAAGAGCGTGAGAAAACATATTGGACAGATATAATCGTTAGGTGTTTGTTCGTTTCTGCGAAGGATTATCCTACTTTATTAGGTAGTGCCGATCTTGGAGTAAGCCTGCATAGTAGTTCCTCAGGAAGAGATCTGCCAATGAAGGTAGTTGATATGTTTGGATGTGGAGTACCTGTCTTAGCACGTGGATTTATGGCTATTGGTGAGCTTGTTAAAGACGGGAAAAATGGAAGAGTCTTTGAGACTGGAGCAGAATTGGGACAACAGTTGATCGTGAGTTTTGTCTGTCAAGTTTTGTTTTTGGTCATGGAAGAGTAGGATTGACGGGGTCTAGGATACTTTGACAGGTTTCCCAGAAGCTGAAAAGCTCAGAAATCTTCAAGATTACTTTGTGAAACAAAATAATATTCCTTACTCCCCCTCACGAAGACGGGGTTCATTGTACGAGGCAGAGGATGAATGGTCAAACTGGCAGGAAAACTGGGATCGAGTCATACATCGTGGTTTACTCACACGGACGCTTTAGTTGATGCTCCAATCTCGCACAACTTGATCAATCTGTATGCATTTTTTATATATCTGGTTTGATAGTCCATCCTGCGTGAATACAAGATGGACGGCCAGAAGCGTACTACTTTCATGCGGTTTCGGCACTACTCGTTGTTGTCGACGCTTCTTTCCGCCTGTCCCTCGAACCAGTCTTCTGATTCTCCAGAACGATATTCTTCAAACGACTAGCAAGACTAGTCAAATCGTTCGCCCCACCCTGACGCACTCTGATCTCCTTCCGGACCCTAGGTTCCGGAGCAGAAGCCGGAGGAGTCTGTGTCTTTATTTTCGGTGTGGATGACTTTTTCGTGGATTTAGGCAAAGACGATGATGATGATACGGGAGGAGGATGGGCGAGACCTATTGGGCCTTTTCTACCACCTTGGATTGGATGAGGTTTAGATTGTCGCGATGCTGTTGAAGCCACAGGTGGAGGATTCGTTGTTAATGGTGATTGAGATTGTACTGTTCGCCAAGGTCCGTCTGCCTTGGATACAGGTCTGGATGTTTCGTTTACGGTTACGCTTGGGCTCGCGTCCGAAGTGCCTTGTATCGGTGTTGATGATGGTATTGAAGATGCAAGTTTAGTCGTACTTGCGGAATCTGGGACATCTCCAGGTCCAGGTGGAGGAGGTGAAAGTATTTCCGTCGTTTCTTGTACTTCATGATCCGCTCCAATGCCAATCCCATTCTCCACCACTCCAGTCCCAATCGGTGCACCACCACCCTCCTCTCCTTCTTCTCCATTGACATGCAGCCCACCTTTTGCTAGATTTTGATCATCTAAGATCTCTCCGGCTCCCGAAGCACGTTCTCGTTCAGCATCAACTTGAGCAAAAGCAGCTTTGATATCCCCTCCATCCTCATCATCATCATCACTATCTTCATCCCAAGCTTTATCCTCGCGTTTCTTAGCTCTCCGCCGTTCATTCTTCATCTGGGCTTTACTTTTCGCTGAGGGCGGAGGTGCCGCAAATGGATTATCAGGATTGGGTTGAGGTTTCGGGGCAGGTCGATTGCTACCTGGGACGATCCCTTTGGACGATTCAGCGGCTCGTTGGCGGGTCGGTCGGAAGACGCCAACGTCTTCTTGAGGTGTGAAACCCGGTCGGATCTTTAATTGTTTTCGAACACTATGTGAATGAAATCAGTATCGCCCATTGAACGACGATTTCTGAACATGGGTTTAAAGGGAGAGATGTCAGATATTGACGACTTGAACGCCAAACATTGGGTGAACGATGACAGAGTATGGATAGATATAGGCTATACACTGAGCATGAAGATGGATTGAACGAGAAATAGTATAGATATTGATATGTGACACCACAGACTCTCACTCGAGAATCAAGAGTTCTCGCTGGCCGAACAACACACGAATTATCACTCACCTTCCATCAGCTCGTTTCGAAGAAGGCACGACCCGCTCCAATGTGCTCGGATCAACGATGATGCCTGATGTCGTCTTGTCGGGATTAAGAGGTGGGAGGGACATTGCTGATGTTGCTATTACAAGGTACGTTGATAGAGATAGATGAAGTTGAGTAAAGGAAGGGCAACCATGTATTGAGGATTTGATTCCGTTGTTTTGGGTGGCGAGAATGACTAGAATATGACTGCTTACTGTTACGGACGGTATCCATAGTAGTGTGAACTCTCTGCATGCATTCCAGAAGTACGACGACAGCATTTACGATGATTTACCCTGGAGTTGATGGAATAGATCGTTTCTCAGACGCCCATATTGTCACTACCTCAACTCAATCGTCCAACTTGATCCTCTCCAGACCTGGCAAGAACTCGTAACCTCCCTCCTTGCGTATTTCATCAAAGATCTAGTTCGATCAGGTTCTAATCTGGAAACCCACAATGTATCGTTCAAGTACGACTCACACTCATTGTCATCTCAGTTTCCTTCTGGGTCATTTCAGGACACTCCAGCAGTCCATCTACAACACCGATTAGCTCTCACCTATTTCTCTTTCTCCCCTCCACTCTTTCTCACCGCTCGATCCCTCCACTCTTTCACAAACACAAACACACAAACGCGGCTTACCCTTGAGACACCTCGCGACAGCATCTGCTTCCCAATACAATCCAAATCCATCAAAGCTCATATCGACCAAAATGTCCTTCGGTTCAGACTTTCCCTCTCCCTCGCCTTGCTCGGGGTAAGTGTGGATGATGTATTTCTGAGGACGCGAGGTGTAGCCTTGGACTGTAATCTCGCCTTTTGAGCCTACTATTCTAGTATGAGATGTTTTCGGCGTGTCGGAAAGTAGGTTTGTTGTGCCTAGCCAATCAGTCAGTTGGGCAACGAAGACTAAGGTCCTTGGAGGGCGAAGACGAAGAATCTGGTGGTATCCGCGAGGAGGAGGGGGGGGGGGGAGGGAAGAAGACGGAGGGTATATGAGGTAGAATAAGAACGTAATACGGACAATATGCGATGGCATTTAATTTTGGGAAGGTCATCGTAAAGCTCGTAGCTAGATCCACACCCGTACGATACTTCATCATAGTACTGCCGACTTTTTCAGGTGGTGTCATATTATTCTTTGGATGTCGAAAGAGGATCATTAAACTCTAGGCCAAGTCAGTGCGGTCCATCAACACCAGCACCTCGTGCTGAATCACCACGGTCCCCACCTCCCCTCGCGTCCAGTGTCGATTGAACGCCGTGAAATCATACGATGAGTAGTAGAGTTGTACTTACCCAAACCATGGGATACGGTCCAACATCCAATAAAGGTCCACCAGCCAACTCAGCCGACAAACATCGATGGGTATCTGGTTCTTTCCCTACCAACGCCATCGAGTGGTCTGAATATACACAATGGACATCACCAATTGCATTATCGACGTGAATTGCCTTTTGGACGGCGAGTAGGACGGGGTTGAAGCGAGTCCATACGGCTGAGTAAAAGTTAGCTTACTGAAAAGAATCCAATCCGAGGTCCGAAGAAGTGATGTGATGTGTGTGATAATAGGCTGAATGACGGTAGCTATGACTATTCACCTTCCATCAGAAAGACCTTCTTCTCGCTAGCGAGAGCCACTAGAGACCTCCATTCTGCCGCATTGAGCGCAGCAGGCTAAACCCCAGATGAGCGTCTCAAAGTCACATGCCAACGGATAGCTTCTCACCTTCTCAAGTAAACAGTGCTTCCCTGCTTCCAGTGCCAGTTTGGCATCGTCGTAATGGCATATATTCATCGTTCCGACATATACGATATTGACGTTCTATTCGATAAATCAGCTTCATCAGTTCGACCATTCTCTACTTTCACTTACAGGGTCTTCGACAACCTCTTTATAACTCCCATAAGGCTTAGGCTTGAACTCTACCAAACCATCTTGCTGAGCAGCCGCTCCGTTCGGACAATATTCATTGAGGAACGCCTGAGCCTTCGATAACGATCTTGACCCAGCTGCTGCTATAGCGTGTGATACGTCGGATACATTACGTGTGGACATGGGGCGGGAGACATCCTTGACGAATTCCGATGAGATCCCTGGAAGAGTCCCTGTTAGCATCTGATGGAAGCCGCTGTGCCAAGTGGAGGGAGTGTACATACAGCCGCATCCTAGGATTCCCCATTGAGCTACAAAAGGTTTAGATGACATCTGAGTCGGAGCTCTTCAGGTGGTAGAAGTCAAGTTCTGATGATTTGAGAACAACAGAATCGAGTTGTTACTTGGACGACTGAACAAATCCCCAACCTTACTATTGTTCTTCTTCGATTCTGAATGATCTCTACCAAAGCCCCAGTGGAAATTACTCCGCAAATGCTCCGGATTTCCCCCGAGTCGCGCTCTCAATAGATATATGGCTTTCCCACGGTAGCCTCTCATTTCAGGTTCCTTTTTCAGGTCTCCCACAGTATCCTCTTTTCTCGAGGTAACGGGGAACGTGGCGTGTGACGGGAAGCGCACGTACTACGTTGTTCCGGTCCCGTATGTCTCTCCTCTCTTCTTTTCCAGGCAGAAAAAGACCAGACTGAGACCAAAAGATCGCCGTTATATGTCTTGCCCTAGTTACCTCATGCCTACCTCCTATTCGTAACAGTCTCACTTCCACTAGGCACTAGTTGTGTTGCTCACTGTACCCGTCTGCATGTCCCTTTCCCGCATAGGGACTAGAATCAGGCCCATCCCGTCATCAATAGAGACACAGTCTCTCTTTCGTTCTCTTCTCACGCATAGGTTTTGAATAGCCCTCGTATCATGTCCTGAAAATTGCGAAGATCTGCACTGATCAAAGCCCGCACTCATCATGCGGTCGTCTGCATATAACAGTTCCTACTGAAGATGTAACGAAATTTCTCTATCCTCTCTTCCGCAGACACTCAACCAACCTCAACTCTTCTCTCCCTCTACCTCCTCCTCCTTGGTCATCATCATCCTTAGGCATCCTCATCCTTAGACATCTCTCTGTCTGATTCTCAATCGACCATGCTCGTCCACGTCCTGCAGATCGTCCTACTCACCCTACCGATTGCGCTCGCAGTTCCAACGACAGCAGAACGCGACGTCTCGCTTTCGTCTCTAGTCGGTGACCTAGTCTGTCCTGTACGTCATAATTTCCCTCCCTGGATCATAGCATATGCCAAACTGACTCTTCTCAGAAAGGCCAGACACTCTTCCAGGTGTTCAACGATGTCGTCGTGCCAAATACACCACCTGCTAAAGTCTGGTCATACCTCGGCAACTTTTGCGATGTCTCATGGCAGGATTTCGACCTGATTGTGAGTTTGATTCTACTTTGATCCATGACTCCCAATCAAACTTTATTCGCTTCTTGCATTTCCTCGCCTATTCACTTCTTGTCGGAGCGATTGACTGACATTCAAAAGAGCACAACAGGCCAATGTAACGCTCACGAATCGACCCGAACAGTCTCAACCCTAGGACTATCCCTGACTGAACAACTCGTCCTCAATACTGGTTCAGCATCATCACCAGCACCATGGCAGACTCTCTTCGTTCAGGCTTTCGAACTGGTTGGAAACCCACAAGTCGCCGGTGCAAGCTTCACGAACGTGCATGATTTGATCAAGGTGTCGAAGGTTGGGACTGCGACCGAGGTTCATTGGGAGGTCATCGGTGAGTCTTTTATTTCCATCAGATAGGGAAGGGGGCTAGGGTGGATATCAGAGAATGGTGTCTTTGACTGTATTCGGACGGAACGCTGATTTTGGATATTAGGATGCTCAAATAACACCGCGATCGCTCAGAGTATATTCTCACAGGTGCATGGTGGTGCTTTGGCTGGGACTGTAACGCACTTTACTTGATTACGATGACATGCATTCTTGTGCTTTTTTCCCCTGGAGCGAATTGAAATGAGAAAGGAGTATACTGAGGGCTATCTAAGACTGCGAAAGAATAATGACCTCTTTTCAGTGCTTGAAAATACGAAAGGGCTTGAGACTGAGGGACTGAGAAGAGAGATCAGGAGGAGAATACTGTATGACTTCCTTAGTGGATGTTGGACACGCTCCACACTCATCAACTCCAGTGTAAATGCAGATGCATGATGGTCGCATAGATGGAAACAGTTCTATGTTACTCGCTGATCACCTGTAAGCTTCACTTCCGTCGGATACAGAATCCATTGGAAGGTTGAGTACGAAAGTCCTATATGGTCCTGTCCATCGATCAACCTTCATCCTTATTCTGAACACCTCCGTTTTTTGTGTCCCATTTCCCAACCGCAAGGCAATGTCCGGTAAATCGGTATCGGCATCGGCTCGATCCTAGACGGAAACAAAGCAGATGTGGTATTTTGGAGCTGTCGATAACGACTCTTTTTTTTTTCTATGTCCTATCGTGAACAAACAAAGTCGTACGTCTCTTAAGAAACCGATTCCGTGCCGTGCCGGTTAACAACGGTAGTAACAGAGGGTCTGGAAGCAGCGCTACAGTCAGGAACGACAAATCACATGATGTTTGCCTACAAACTACTGACTGTACCACCCTGGGAAAGGAAAAGAAAAAAATAACAACATATACTATAGTACCTTGACTCGGGAAAAGAACGAGTCGCCGGACGCAATGTGGCTGATAACTAAGTGATCGAGCCCTTGCATTCGTAGTTTCGTAGGTCGTACTTGTTCTTGTCCTATTTTATCAGCCGAGAACGGAGCCATAGGAAAGAGAGAGAGAGAGAGAGAGAGAGGTACGTAGATGTTCGATGTTAGTTACTGTATCCTGTACTAGTGGCGATCAAGCGCTTGTCTGTGTGGTTCGACCTGGGAAGGAATCGAGTTCTCTCTTGCGTCATCTTTTACTCACGAGCCTGTACCTGGTGTGAGAAAAAGGTTAGTCACGGCTCCTACACGTGTTTAGAAACCGATTAGATCTCGTAACATTTTCTACACTTGTGATAACAAGGTTTTTCTCTTTTTTTCCCCGAAACAAACACAACGAAAACAAAAAAAACCCCTTTTTCGTTGGTTCACATGATTGGGCTCGAGGGGCAAGGGGTGAGGAGTAACAAAAGTCCAGAGCAGAGCAAGAGAAGCGGTCAAAAGTGGAACGGTAACGCTAAACGCTAACGCCGGCACTGATCGTACTGCTACTACTGCCTACTACCTGTTGTTCTCTTGGTTTGCGGGCATTCGATTGCGGCATTGAGAACTGAGATGGCACGATTCGGGACGTATGTACTCTTTACTTTTTTTTCACGGGTCCTATTTAAGTTTACTTTACAAGAGCAAGGAGAGGCACATGGGGTTCCTTTGCACTTGGGATAATTGTCCGGGGACTGGAAAATATACTACCGTACCATATTCTTAGACAATGCGGTATTATTTCTCCTGTTAGGTCTAGAATACCGTTATAATACTGTAACTTCTCTCGTCGGGTTGTTTGAGATCAATTGACAAATCTTACCAATTACCTCAGCTTCCGTGGTGTGGATCGCATGTGTTTAGAGGCGTTTTAGTTTAGGTTCCTTTTGTATGTACGACTACGATCTTTCACATGTGTACGGAGGCGATCATCTTATCGATCGTCGAGAAGGCGGGTGTATGAGATGCAAAGACAAAACAGCGCTGGGGAAAGAGGAGAGGTGTAAAGGCGGAGGAAAAAAAGGGAGGAATTGCTGTGCTTTGCGATCGTTGGCGCAAGGGAGTACAAAGTCAAAGTTACAAGATCAGAATAGATAATAATAGTATGACAAAGATCGGCGGCAATGGCATTTGACTGTCTGTACCTTACGTACGGTGCGGGACTTGAACAAAGATCCGTGGGAAATAAAAGAGATATAAAATACATATTCAGTTGGATACATTGTGAACAACAATCTGTTGTACTATATTGTACTGTATGATTTTCGAGCAGGTCTCGACTTCCTTATAATACTATAATCATTTCATCGATCTCTTCCCTTTCTTTTATAGCACAACTGCAAAACACCTACCTACTATCACTCATTATCTCTACAACGCCTCACACTATCAACTCAGCACTTGGCAGATCTTCTTCTTCTTGTCATTCAACAGTGTTTGTCGGTGCTCGTGCAGCCTGCGGCCAAAATGACCGTACCGTATAGCCCGAACGGTCCATGCCTCTTATTCAACGATCAATACAATCAATACGATCAATACAATCAATACAATACCTACTCTCCCCAATACTGCCCTCCCACTCCGTGTTCCGAACTTGCTCCTACACCTCTCGATGTATTCGTATTTCCTCCTTTCCAAGATCTGACTCGTTACGATCTTCCTCAACCAATGATGAAGAGCAGTTATGTCGATTATGGGTCAGTCATCTTAGTTCCCAAGAACGCCAAGATCATATAAGCTGATATTCAATGTGTTTCGAGTAGAATGCAGCAACAGTCAATAGCTATGACTAGAAATATTCGATTGGACGAAAGTTATCCATGTTTAATGCGTTCGCCACTGCCCTTTGAACTCTCCAACTCCAATTACCTTCCGACGCCAACATCTCTTCGAAGACAAGACATGTCACTTCCCTCCACACCTTATACGCCCCAAGATTACTCTCCACCAGGCAGTACAGCTCGCCTAGTCTCACTACCGTCAAGCGGTCCAGACTGTTCCCCACCAGGTAGTACCACAGGCCCAATCCCCTTACCCTCGAACGGTCCAGATTATTCTCCATCAGGAAGTACAACAGGTCTAGTCTCACTACCATCAAGTAAAGCCAAACGACAAAAAGCACCACTGCGTATCCCACCTGGACCTCGTTTCCTCGAAACGTTATTCATCCAACATGGACGAACTGTCAACCCTTCTGATCGTGTCTATCTCGATATTCGATCAGCTCGATATCCATGTTCTCAATCCGAAGCAGTCCAATTACTAGTCAACCAAAGTGCAAAGAAATTCCACGATGAACAAGCTATGCTTTTGGAAATGAGAGGATTAACAAGTTTACTCGTCGTCTGTGTACCTACCAGTGAGGGAGCTTTGAAATTGGATAGAGCTTTGGCCTTTGTCAAAGGTCGATTACACTCAAAAAGCAAAGATAGGGAAAGTGTCGAGAAGGAATTCGCCACTGGTGTCATTACAGTCGCAGAACCTTCTCCATCAAGACCTATGAATTGTGAGTTCAAATCCTCTTTTCATTCCCTCTCCGGGACCCCCCTTTATCTATCCCTTGATCGAATTTGTCAATACAACCTTCATACACCTACCTGTCGGGGGGCTCTTTACAACATCACAGAAAAGTGCTCATGCCGTTCTAGGCAACTTTATATTCATGTCTCGTCGTCGAGCACAGATCGGAAAACTCTTCCTCGATTTCCTAACCGATCGAACGAGTCAGATTCTGGGCGAAGAATGGAGACAACTCGATCGTGTAAGTCTTTCTCTTTTCCTCCCTCCTTGAAAACCTACGTATATCCAATCAATGCTGACACACAATCGATAGGTTGAGAAGAATTACTGGATCGAGCTGTGGGAAGAATACAGTATCGAATTTAGAAGGATGTTTCCTTCTTATCGATGGAGGAAATCAAAGTCAGCAGTACCAGAGAAATAACTACTACTCTTAGCTGGAAATATCACCAAAGTCGGCTGGTACGATGATAGTGATATTCAGTCATCTGGCGGGAGGGGGGATCGAGGGCTAAGGCGTAAGGCGTAAGAGGGAGGATCTACGGTAGTGTAATAACTAATTATAATGACATTGTACTGTAATACCTGGACGATATAGCATGTTTGTATAGCCACCTGTAATTAGCCATCTTGTTAGCGATTGCAGTTGTACTTTGATATATATACATATACCATCATGCAGTGTCACGAGTGGAATCATGCTATCATGCCATAAGTATCTTGTCATGCGATTTTATGAGAATCTTTCACTCTCGCCCAAACCTCTGGATCATATCCCTCTCATACTCAAATCATCTCCACCAAATACCCTCTCCCGGTTCCAGGAGTTTAAGCGAATACCATTTCCATTCCCAATTAAACCTCTTCACCAAATACCCTCCCGAGCAACACCCTTCTCAGCTCGGCACTGCCTGGAGTGCGCACGACCACCCACGGCAATGATTTCCCTTCCTCTGGCTTATCGCTCGTCCTATCTTTCTCTAGACTAGGTACAGAATTTCCCTTAAGTTTCTCGCTTTCTGTCCTATCCACACCTTCCTCTCCTGTTCCTCGCCTATCAACCACACACATACCCCTAGTCAACTCTCCCTTTCTCTCAACATTGAATTCTCTCCCACGCACTGCCCACCCTTCAGCCGACTGTCCCCTGGGTACAGAGGCATGTGCAATAGCATACCACACTGCGACAGGATCGTGCATCTCCATAGCGTCCGGTAGACCGAAGCTCGCCTGAAGTCCTCTCACCCGCTTCAACATGGCAGAGATGAATTGACGTAATGGTGCTGAAGGCGCTTCGTGAATCAGATCATCAAAAGGAACTGTATGCGGTGTGGTGATGTCCAGAGGAGCCATGATCATTTCGAAAAGACCAGATTTCGCTGCTTGGAGTATAGATACTGCCGCGTAAGGGTCCGCAAAGCAGTTGAATTCGGCACATGGAGCCGTGTTGC
This sequence comes from Naematelia encephala, assembly GCA_002105065.1. Classification (NCBI taxonomy): domain Eukaryota; kingdom Fungi; phylum Basidiomycota; class Tremellomycetes; order Tremellales; family Naemateliaceae; genus Naematelia; species Naematelia encephala. The sequence goes on from MCFC01000001.1 coordinate 211,542, forward strand.
CTGGAACGTCCAGCGCACCTCCCATCCATACCACGTTCTTCACGCGAGCGAAAGTGGTCGGATCAGCTCGGAGAGAGTGGGCAAGGTTGGTCACTAGAGTCTGCATGAGCTTGAATGCTTTGGTGAATGGACAAGAGGAGACTTACGAGGACCTAAAGCGACGATGGTCACAGTTCCCTCTGGTTCTGCTTTGAGGAGATCGAGCGTGGCCTCCCATGAAGGTTTGGGTGAGAGATCGAGATGTTCATGAGATTCAGGCTCCAAATCAGAAGGAGTGAAATGCGGGTGAGTTTCCGAGATATTGCTCAAGCCATCCACACCATGCTACAATCGATTATATTAGCAAAATCACCACCCTAGATGGACAGTGTACATACAAAGTAAGCAGCGACAGCTTTATCCCCACCTATAGGCCCATCTTCACCCAAAGCCAGAACCGTCTTATTCTGCCCTTGCAGTCTTGCGTAACGTTGTTCAGCTTCGGGGATCGCAGCTACCTCCTGCGCAAGTAGATGGTAGATCTTGAGCAGGTTGGAATGGGCCACAGGAGCGTGCGTGTTTCCAAATACAATGTTGATTAGAGCTACGTCGATCTCGGGGCTGGCGAGACCAAGTAGGATTGCGAGAACGTCGTCCACTCCAGGGTCGGTGTCGATGATGACTTTCTGAGGAGACATGCTGGAGTGAGCGAGCGACGAGGTCGACCAAGAAGCGATGGTGATTGAGAGGAGATTAGGTGTTGCGAGTTTGTCCCTTGTATCACTCGAGCAGGTAATCGAGTATTGAAGCTGTAATGGATAGGAAAGATGACGAGTAGAAAGGATGAAATAGACAATTGATGATGCCAAGTCGGCTGTCGGAGATTGATTTCATCCATCAAAATCCTACTCCGCTAACTTCAGCTTTTTCCATTCCTGGTTCTTCTTCTTTTGTTCAGCGTCTGTCTCTGTCTCGCATCAGTGTTCTTGGCAAGATGCTATAAGCAAGACAAATCACTGACCACGCCTCACAGACGACCCAGCTCAATCCCCGACAAGCACAAGATGGGCGACGGCGACTCGAGCGTGCTCGAAAGTATCTTGGCAGGGACGGCTGTACCACATCAGCCTTATGTGATCGTCACGGAGGGATCCACATTCTCCGGTCTTCCCATATTCCGCCAGCTCATCACCAGAGGTCTAAAGAGGTACGTGCAGTTTCTCTCCCCTCAGGGATGTTGGCTCAAAGGATCTAGGTCTCTATCCACCTTGATCGTGTCTGTTCTTCAACCTCCTTCACAACTCCTTCCTCAGGCTTATGACGACCGGAAAGTATCTCTTGTGGATCTCACCAGTTCAGTACCAGGTTATTCTGGCGAACAGGATTCCTCTGCTCTTCTCAAGCGCATTCTAGACACCTGTGAGCTTCGTCTTGCCGTGTACAAGAAGGAGATCTCATATTAATATCTCCAGATACATCTCTTCCGTCTGGTACACAAGTCTTCATCGATGCTCTTGACCTGCTAGCCGAAGACTACAATCCATCTTTCGCTATACGACTGGTCAGATCGCTCCTCCAATCCATAAAATCATCGAAAGGTATGTGCTCCCGCTCTCCCTTTCCGCCCATGCTGACTCGAGAAGCTCCATCACGCTTAACCCTCCTTGTACCTTGCACCTCGACGGTGTTATCGCAATTACTCACACCTACGCTATCCCCTTCACTTGTGCTTCTTCACCCGCTCCACCCAGCTCTGGCAGTACACCTCTCTCAATCTTACCTGACTCCCATCGAAGCGTCTCCGCGATTCTGGCAGATCATCGAAACTGCCAAGCGCAGAGGTATACCCGAACAGCTCGCATATGAGGGCGAGGAGGGCATTGAAGTAATTGGCGATTGGACACTCCCTCTGCCCTCCTCCTCCTCTTCTTCTTCTTCTTCTCCTGCTTCTTCCTCGTCATCAAACGGCGCGATCATACAGGTACTCATCCGTAAACCAACGGGAGGAGTAAAGGGCATCGCCCGCGCTCTGGGAGGTATAACACCTGATAGGGCAGTTGTAGAAGTGAGCGATATCGTCGAAGTCAACCCTCTCGCTCGACCACGAGGCGCACCAGGCGGAGGGGGAGGAGGAACCGACGTGCATGCCGAGCTTGAATTGCCGTTCAACCTCAGTTTGACGGATGAGCAGAGGAGACGGAGGGCAGAAGTAGAGGTCCCGTACGCTCATGAGGGAGAGGGCGCGGCAGAGGTCTTATGGGACGACGAAGGGGAGGATGATGAGGAGATTTAGTGGATGCTAAGGACAAAAGGGAAGAACGAGAGGGTCATGCAGACAAAGAGGAGATCTAGGGCGGGAAGTGATATTTTAGTGGCAAGTGAATAGCGATATCTAGCATGTTATATACCACTTCTTTCCACAAGTGCACGTCCTGTTCTGAGGTCTCCAGGCCATACATTGACGTCCCGCTATGAGGTTTCCAGGCCATACATACAAATACAACAATCCAAGCGAATATCTATCTCGTCTCAATGTCATCTCCCAGCTACACTCGCACCGAAGTTCGCTCCTCCTGTGCCCGGTACACCTGGTTCAGGATTCAATGCCATTTCAGTCTACGCACGTCAGCTCGTCCGAGGTCTTGACAGGCAATGCCGAATCTAGTCTTCTCAGAATCTCCTTGGTATTCCTGCTGCAGGTATAGCTTGTCCTTCCCTCCTTCCTTTCTCCACACTCTCCGCGTATCTTCTCTAATCTCACTGTCATGAGATATTCTCTAGTCTCACTGTCATGAGATGTCCAGCCCAACTGCCTCACAGACATGAGATATTCTTTAGCGACAACATCACCTGACCTTTTTCACCATTACCACCAAGACAAAGACAAAGACCAACACCAACACTTATACCAAAACCAACACCAACACCAACACCAACACCAACACCAACACCAACACCAACACCAACTCGCTGAATCTGAAAATCTGACCACTCCCTCCCGTAGTCACCCAAATAAATACACTTATACAACCTACCTGCTGATCACGGATCAAAGCACTAAATCTTCCCCAGAGCTTAGCGACAGTGGTGAATTCTTTTCCGACGCCATAAACTTCTTCTAATTTTCGATTCAACACGTTTGCATGGGTCATTAGTTCTTCGAATCCCTATTTGTCGTTGATTTGTTAGCTTTTCAATCACAAGACTTGATACACTGAGAGGGTAGGTTGAAGTTGTTCAGACGAGATGGATGGGATGGGATGGGATGATATTAGACAGGGATGAGACGAGATGGATGATATGAATGAGACAGGAATGAAACGAGATGGATGGGATGGGAATGAATCGAGACGAATCAGATGGATGGAATGGATGGGAGAGGATAATATAGGAGGGATTGGGATAAGATAAGATGGGATGAGTTGGGATGAGACACGATAGGAGAGGGGTTGGGATAAAAAGGGATATGGACGAACCGAGCTAATTTCTTCAATAAGTTTTTCACGCTCTCTATCAAAGTACGTTTCTCTCTCTTCCGAAGAAGGATCAAGAGGTATAGAAGGTCTTGTCACTGACATCTTGCTGTAGTAGAAGGTATGATTGTCTATCTGCGTTTGAGTGTCTGATTTCTTGTTGTTTTGTCGCGTCGTCGCGTTGGTGGAGGACATGCATGGAAGCTTATTTAGGTACCCCCTTTTTGAGCTACACCGTGCGTATTGAGTTAGAAGAGAATGACTCTACATAAGATGTATCTATACATCCCTTCTGGATCGTGAAGGTCGTCTTGGCCCGAGTCGTTAAGATACGTAGTTGGCTCCAGGTCAACAAGATCAAAGTGGCGAGCTTTTAGTGAGTCACAACCAGTCATTCGTCAAAACAAGAACCGCTCGCTCGCTCGTGAATCATGAGCTCCTGATGCCACAAGGTCAGTTAAGTCTTACTCTTTTGCTCCCCTAGATTGACCTCGATGTATTGATCCCGCGGAAATGGACCATAACCGCTGTACTTTTATATGATTCGTTTTGCATGCACAGTGATTGATGCGTTGATACATTCAGCACCAACTCCACATACTTGTATCGAGCATATCCGCGCTATCTCCTTCATGGCCATACCACGCCACTCCCAATAAATGGCCGTCCTTCTCAGCCCGCCTCCCACAACGCACCTCCCTTCCATCCAAGCTTTTCCACCTTCTTACCACCTCCGAGTCGTCGCCTAAGCCCCATATCCAGCCTTCAGTACGTTTCGCAGCTATTCCATACTTATCCAAAGCTCCAATAAGGGCCTCCAATCTCTCTGGATGAGCCTCCAACCCCAGTGTAGCTGTGATAAGTAGCCTAGCACCAATATTGATATTGTATGGCGTGAAGAGAATGACGGTATCGTCTGATCCATCTTTTTTAGATCCATGATACCTCAATCCTCTAACTTCCGCTTTGGATGAATCCCTCTCTTCAGATTGAGAGCCGTATTTGCCTTTTTCAGCGATGAAATCCATGACTCCCGTTGAACTAGGTTCGGTAGTCCAAACGCTTTGTCCACAATTATCGATATCGATATCTCTTAATTTGTTGAGATGGGAAGCGGTCATCTCGTCGGCAATGCCAGAAACATCATGCAGTTCTTCAATCGACTCGGAAATCGTATCGGTCAGAGGCGGAGGATGGAGTTTCCAAACAAGTTCGAAACACTGATCATCACGCACCACCCATCCTTTCCTAGACTCTCCAATCGTACATCTCTCATAGAAGATAGATCCAACATCAGACCATAGGATTGACGAAATCGCTTTAGGAACATATCGCGCCATGTTATCAGGGATACATGGCGGTGGGTTTCCCCATGTCGAAGGAAAACAGGGAAGGAAAGTAGGTTCAGCGATCATGTAATGTAATAATCGAAGTAGATGCGTCGCGTATCCTTGTCCTGGTCATTCATTCATCAATAAGCACAGACATGTATGCCTCTTTGGGAGGTTCGTTTGACTCACGGAGATGTTTTACAGGAGTAACTACTGATGCTATACCGTATGTGGATGCTTGTTCAACCTCTTCACTGCCTTTACGCCTCACAAGAGCTGTACGTCTATATCTACTCGTGTACAGTAGATCGTCAGCATAGAGTACGTATGATATCTATTCAGTCACGATGGTCATTACTGACGTTTCACAACCTGCGTAGATTTCCCCATCTAGTGCATCTCGCTTGACAAGTACCCTGCGAAAATCTCAGCTACTGTACAAAACAAACTTGCCACATACCACGTCAATAGACGTTTATCCTTTGACCATATGCCCTCTCTACGTTCCTGCTGATGAATAGCTACAAAATCCTGAAACTGGGTTAGACCCTCACGACTCATAGTGACGTGACTTACCTCCCAAGATCTTCCTCTGGCCCACGGCACAAATTGTCCACGAGCATGTTGTTCTTCCTGCTCCGCACTCGCTATTACGATAGTAAATCCTGCTGGATCTAGCATGGCTTGTATAGACTACGTTCAGCAGGCCATGGCTGACTCGACGAGTATATACCACGGTACATCTCCCACCGGCATTTCTCCCTCTGATTCCCAGGGTCATTTCCGCCGGTTCTTCCGGTCATTCTCGAATTCGTCGTCCGAGCACTACCATGCAACATTACTTTTCATGCTTTACGTCCAGGGTGGAGCTACTCCTTGCTTGCTTTTAGCTCTTGGGGTCATCTAGTCAAACAAGACTGTCAACGTCCTTCAGACCGCAGATTGAAAAAATTACTGTTTATGCCGGGTATAGTTTCAAGCCGGGCGTCCACATGATCCGAAAGTTGAGACCTACATATCTCGTGCTGTCCTTGACTTGCTTTGTTTAGCAGACTTTTGCAGGATCACGCCCATCATCAAGTCTATGAGTGATGACGAGCACATCAAATGACATTGAGCTGCTATGGGAGCCGTCGGATCCGTCATCAACACAAACCGAGCGATTTCGCCGGTACATCAACGGGACTCACCAACTCGACTTGAAAACATATGAGGATCTCTGGCGATGGTCAATTTCACGTCGTGGTGATTTCTGGAGTGAGGTATGGGATTGGCACAGTGTTATAGGCGATAAAGGTGGATCTGGACCATATGTCGACGAGAGTGCCCGACCGGCAGATAATCCGAGATGGTTTGATGGCTCTTCATTGAACTGGGCCGAAAATCAACTTCGACATCATCTAGACCACCCCAACGATATTGCTATCATACAGACATCAGAACCTTGCCCGGGCTATGATCCGTCTCCGAGAAAGGTCACGCAGAAAGAGCTGTATGAGCTAGTAGGGCAGGTTCAGAGGGGCATGAAAGCTGCCGGAGTGACGCGGGGGGACAGAATCGCATTCTGGGGTGGAACTTGTCTAGAAGCAGTCACGGTCCTGCTCGCAACGTCAAGTCTCGGAGCTATCTTCTCGTCAGCAGCTGCCGACTTTGGGGTCGATGGCGTCGCAGAACGATTAGAACAGGTCAGTACTTGTCCATCATTTATTATTTGCCGGATGTTGAGGCGAGATTTATTGATTTACTGATGAGCTCGGATCATAGATTAGACCCAAATTGTTATTCGTCACCAACGCTGTAGTTTACGCTTCAACCCCTCGACCATTACTTCCACTACTTCCAAAACTCCTCTCATCCCTCTCGGCCCCTCCAGAGCAAACAATCATCATCCCTCATCTTCCTGACTCCATCGCCCCAACCAAGACAAATCCGTCCAGAGATCATACGAAAACATGGAACGAGTTCCTTGTGGATGAGGGACAAGGAGTAGAGTTCGTGAGGCTGGGGTTCAATGAACCTATATGGATTCTTTTCTCGAGTGGGACGACAGGTGAGGCTTCACTCTCATTGCGAGCTTCCCAATCGCAGAACGTTTGTCATCCGTTTCTTCCACTCACTCTCACTTCCCGTCTTTCCTACCTTCCCCCTTAGTCCCCTTCTTCCTCTTCTGCCCCTACATGCCCTCTGTCCTCCCGTGAAGTCCATTTAAAGCCCCTGACCCGCACAGGCAGGCCAAAAGCCATCGTTCACCGACAAGGGGGTATGCTACTTGACTCGCTACGGGAACATGTGCTTGCCGGGGACATGTCTTCGCAAGATGTATACTTTTACTATACAACACCGTGAGCCCCAAACAGCGTTCACACATGCGGCAGTGGAAACTGATCCATGCTTAGAGGATGGATGATGTTCCAATACCTTGTCTCTGGTCTCGCAACAGGCGCAACAATCATCTTATACGAGGGATCCCCACTAAAAGATCCATCTCTGTTATGGCGTATGATCGAGGACTTTGGTATCACAATCTTTGGCACTAGTGCAAAGTGGATTCAACAAATCTCGAAGAACTATCCTGACGTTGGCAAACACCACAATCTCACGACGTTGAAGCAGATCTTATCGACTGGATCACCCTTGGCTCCTGAGCTCTTCGACTTTGTGTATCAGCGCGTCAAACGAGATGTACTTCTAGGAAGCGTGACGGGCGGGACAGACATCTGTTCGGTATTTGCGGGACGGTGTACTGCTTTACCAGTGTATCGAAGTGAGATTCAGGCGAGAATGCTAGGATTGTGAGTCGACGTCTTACTGTGGATGAATTAAATAGCTGATATGTGTGGACTGTGTTCAGCGCACTCGATATTCCATCAGACGCAAACGGCTTCCCTGGCGAGCTCATCTGTCGTCAAGCCTTCCCTAATGAGCCACTTGGCTTTTGGCCATTACCAAACAGTGGTTTCTCCGAAGAAGAGGTTACCGCAGCGCAGCAACGATTCCAGGAGTCATATTTCAAAGATGAGCAAGGTACATGGTGTACGTATATTGAAGTTGGTTTGGCAGAAGCTGTGTTAACACTTACATGATATTAGATCACGGCGACTATGTGCAGATAACGTCTTCTAGATCAGGCAATGGCGGTGGTCTACTCATGCTTGGCCGATCAGATGGAGTGCTTAATCCCGGCGGTATACGTTTCGGACCAACAGATATCTATACCGTGATGGATAGTCCAGCGTTTACGGAGATAGGAGTGGAGGAGACACTCGTTGTTGGTTTGTTAGTTGAAGGAGGAACCGATGAGAAGGTTATACTCTTCGTCAAGGTTTGTTCCACATTTACAGGGAACATCCAGTAAGGTGCTGATACAGATTACATTGAGCAGATGAAAGGGGATCAAAAGCTCGAAGATCACATTGTGGGCATGATCAAATCCGTTATAAGAAAGGGTAGAAGTGCACGACACGTTCCAGCCGAGGTAAGTTACCAGAGTCTTGGTCAATGTGATATGAAATTCCAAATAACGGGTTTTCGTCAGATCTTACAGGTCAGCGATATCCCTATGACACTGACGGGCAAACGTGTCGAAGTGCCCATTCGAAAAATCATCAATGGTGCACCGGCTTCTTCGATCAATCCGGCAACTCTACTGAATCCAGCTTGTCTGGAAGAGTATGTGATATTAGGAGAAAGATTAAGATTGGCAGAAGGGATGTAATACTGTAGATGTATATCATTGCTACATCTGAGGGTAGATGATACCTGTAGAGAGTTTAGGCCGTTGTTGCAGTCTTTCAACTTTTGCCTCATTGTGACGTGACGTTACAGCGTACGGTAAAACAAAGGAAGTGGGAAAACCAAAGGGTATCTGTTTACTTATTGTGACCCGGTACGTTAATTGTAGCCGAGAAGGTCTGGAACTTGAAATTGATCTTTGGTCTAGAGTTCTGCATTGCATTAGGTCATAGGTAGGTACTCTGGTTCACTCTCCTTTCAGAACTCAAATACAGCTTCACATAGTCCGTGCTATCTCGACAGCATCCGTCCTTTAATCCGAGACCCCTTAAATAGGCAAACCTTTGATCCCTCCTCGCTACAGCATCACAGCACTGACAATGAAGACACGATTTGACGATGCTTTAAGAACTGCCCTCACTCCTCCCTTCCCCCCTTCTTTTTCTCTCCCTGGCCTGGTCTGTCGACTGACAAGTACTCACTGATCTATCGTCTGACCAATACTCACTGATTTGTCGACTGACAAGTACTCACCGATTTATCAAGTGACAAGTACTTTGTAACGAGATAAATTGAATTATCCTGAATCATGTCACATTTTCTCAAGCAAATCTTCAAACCATCCGCAGGACCATCGAAACCCGCTCCTCCTGGACCTTCACACGCCATATACGAATTCTCCTCGGAGCCATCACACTCTGGAAAGAAACTTCACCGTCGTCGACCCGAAAGAGAAGATCTTCATACGCTAGAAGATCTGAACAGTGAACATGAACATGAAGATCTGGTATCAGGAGAGCACGATCGATCTTCTCCTCTGGCAGCTCTGACAGATGTGCTTCACAATTTACAAATTGGTCAGAGTCAGAAGCGGAACAAGCTCGTCAAATCATGGGATGGTAAAGGAAAGGGAAAAGGAAAAGGAAAAGGGAAAGCTAGAGAAGCGACATTGTTATCGGAGGCTGAATCGAGTAGGAGGCGTTCAGGCAAAGAATGGACTCAAGCGGTGAATGCTTGTACTGAAGCTTTGAGTATGTCGTGTCACGTTTTATCTGCTTGATCGTTGTTGTTGAGGATGAGCTACTGCTGATCGACTTTACTTGTTAGATATCGCTGAGAAGATTCTGGCAGAAGGTGCAAGTGGACGTGCATCAAATAATCTAGTTCGAATGATTGATCTACTTGAAGCTCAGCGAGATGAGCTCTTTGATCTAAGAGGTTATGCAGAGGGTCATGGTATTCCAACACTTGGTCAGTAGTGTTCTTTCTCCCTTTCCCTCTCCCATTTCGTTCAGTCTTTATGTGCTGTGCTGTACTGTGCTGATATGGTTCGACACTTTGTAGAGACTCTCTCTGATATCTATACGAAAGTATCATCAGCCTTATCAGCTGTACAATTCGCCTCACATTCAACATCCATATCAACCCTTCAAACGCTGCTACAAGTCCTCACTGAGGGTCCCGATTACTTGATTGACGTGACTATCATTGAGGCTATCATCTGGCAAGCGGAAGTCATCGATTCACAATTCGGTTCAGAAGTACGTGAAGTCTTGGATAATGCGGTAGCTGAGCAAAATAATCTCGTAACGTGAGTTATTCTCCTCCTCTGTTCTGATGTGAATTGTTGTTGGTTTTTGCGCTGATTGAAAATACATGTTGATATATGTAGATTCAGGAGAGCAGCTGAATCTATCATTGCTATTGCATCTGCTTTACCCCGGGATGAGCTAGACGATGCATTTGCCAGAGAAGCGTACAGAGCTATTGGATTACTTGTCAAGCAAGTGAGTGGCAAATTGACTTCACAGTATTTGCATCTCAGAGAATGCTGACTGTTTTTGACTCTGTTCTATTTGTCTTTCGTTTCCTCTCTCGCCACTTCAGCTTCAAGCCCGTGTAGATTCTACAAGAAGAGGTACACCCGCTTCGAGTGATCATCTAGTTTCAATGCCTCATGGTCCAGTGATTGAATCACCCGCTTATAGCCAAACACCATCACCAATAGATTCCCCCATATCGTCACCTATCGTCTCTCCTACTGTGTCCGACAACGATTCCGATAGCGACACAAACTACGAAGCTTTAGATACGGAATCTCTTCAAAGGCGATATGGCACAGGAATCAAAAGTCCTTCATCACGACCTACTTCTTATTCTCATTCCCCTTCTCCAGCTTCATCAGATTCAGAATCCGTCTGGGAATACAAAGGACATTTGGTCACTCGTTCGGCACTAGAATTACTTCTCGTACAAGAAGAACAGAAGAAACTACTAGCTCATGCTGATTCAAGTGGACAGTGGTCTGGTGAAGTTACTTGGGATGATCTAAGGAGTGCTTGGATACCTCGTTGGACAGAGAAACTTCGCCCAGAAGATCTAGCAGAGGGTGAAGTGCCTAGTACGAATCCAGCAGACTTCAAGGTCAAAGAAAAGGATCAATGGGGAAACAAAATAGAGTGGAAGAATGGTCGCATGTCAGTTTTAACACACACACTCTCGTCAAAAAAAGACTAAGCGGTTAGCTGATCACGTTGACAGGTTCTATGTCGAGGAAGGTGACCCTACTTTCGAGCTACCAGAATGATGGGTGTTAGTTCTGGATTGATATCGCACGTTGTATTTATCGCATTTTCTTTGAGAATGACAGGATACTTGACACACAGGGTACTATACAATGCATGTGTCTTTGACTTGTATGCCACCAAGATACCGCTATGTCGAAAATGAATACTAATGCCAACCTTTTATTGCCAAATATTTGCGAACGGGTCTCTCTCCTTCTTTGCAGCTTCCGGCGACACCTGCCCCAATCCACTCTGAACATTGGCACTTCCATTACCCGATGACGCCCATGGATCTGAAGATCCTCCCCAGGGATTTGCATTCGGTGCAGTAGAGGCTTGTTGTGGAGCTCCCCAAGCGCCCTGATCCACTTGCATGCCTGGCCATCCAGTGTTCGTGATCGGTGCTTGGGTGATAGGCTGTTGTTGTACAGGTGGCGCAGAGCTTGTTATCCCTCCTCCCCACGAGGCGAGACCGGCATCAGTCGGCATGAGGGAATTCGTAACGCCAAAAAAGGGTTGAGAGGGAGGTACAGCCGTTGAGGGAGAAGAAGCCGAAAAAAGAGACATTATATCCGCTTTAGCATTCGGCGGTTTGGATGTCGCCTGAGGAGCTGGTGCTCGGAAATCAAGATCAAAGATGCTCGATGAAGGGGCGGTGGGTGCAGGAGGAGCTGCTGCTGATGTAGCCTGTGCTGGCGCAGCAGCAGGAGGTTGAGTAGGAGCTGCGGTCGGGGCTGGAGCGGGATCATCACCACCGATGAGATCAACAATCGGCGTTGCTACCGGTGCTGGTGCGGCTTTAGGCGGTACAGTTCGGGAGAGAAGAGGGTGTGTCTGTGGTCGACCGGCTGGTACAGGAGGGGGAGCGGAACTAGTCGATGTCGGCTGCGCGGGAGCGGGGCCTGCAGACTAGGCAGTGTGAGTCTCAAGCTGCAGCTTCAGCGCTGTGAAAAACTCACACTTTGAGCTTCTCCTTCGTCTAGGACACTAGGATCTGCAGGAGGTGGTCCACTCATCGCCCATCTCCTTGACTCGTATTTTGATCGTATAAACGACTCGATTTTGCTGCAAACCAATCAGCTCTCTGTGTGGGACTTGTGAAATGGTTCGCTCTTACTGATCTGGCGGAGTATGACCAGCTTTGAGGTGGCGTTCCCAATACAAGTTGGCACGGCGATTTCCCCATTTTTGTATATTCTACCACGCATGAGCCACCGCATGGGCTGATGAAGATGCTCGGAGCTCACCTCCATCTGCTCAGGCGTCCAAATATCAAGGTCAATGCTCTTCACACGGCTGATATGGGTTCCCATGGAACGGTGGATTCCCGAACATCGAATGCAAAGGTATACTCCACTAGAATGGTCAGCTCTTGACAAACTCAATTGACTCATAAGCTCACAGATTCCAAGAAGCCCATCTTGCGTCTTTAGTTCCGAAATCAGCGTGTGTCATGCTTTAGACGTCATGAAATGACTTACCATTCTTACGACAGTCCGCGCATGATTTGTTATCCGGCTGCTTGACTAGCTCACGCAGAATACGTGCATTGCGCTCTGTCGTTGCTTTGTCTGAATGACAAAGATCAGCTACATGACAGACCATATGACAGAGCTAGCTGACCTTGCCTTGACATGACGACGAGCGAATGTTATTGACAGGAAACACCTTCGAGACGTTTGACGTTCGATCTAGACACACAGAGTGGGAACGAGTATACCGAGCGCGTGGAGAAGGAGGCGCGCCTAGTAATTTCACACGCCTATCTCCTAATACGCCGACTGTGACACACATGCACATTGAATCTATTTGCACCACCTCGATTCAACTCAACCTGCAAATTCCACTCTGCAGATACTCTGCGGCAATCGCCAGCAGAGATATTGGCAAGTCAGCAAGATGGCTGAGACTCGTGATGAATCAAGTTTCGGTGAGCTTTTCGTAACCTCCAAACGATATGAGCTCACTCGTTTAGATGCGCTTTTCCAAGCGTTTATCATGATTGTTGTATCTGAGATTGGTTGGTTGTGTAACAGCATGAGCTCTGTTCCACAAACTAAGGCAAGGTTTTAGGTGATAAAACGTTCTTGATTGCCGCTATCATGGCTACACGGCATCCTCGGATAACAGTGTTCGGCGGAGCATTCGCATCTCTTGTTGTCATGTCGATTTTATCAGCTGCTTTGGGCAAGGTCATCCTTGGTGTTATTCCAAAGGTATGCAGATAGCTCTATTTTACTTCACTCACACACTGGTCTTGTTCCGCCGAGACATATACTGTGTTTGTGGACATGAATCAAGCTAACAGGAATAGGTCTGGACTTTATGGGCAGCAGCCATTCTCTTCCTCGGATTTGGCCTTAAAATGGTACAAGAAGCCATGTCTATGTCTGGGGGCAATTCTCACATTCAAGAAGAAATGCGGGAAGTCGAAGAAGAGTTAGAAGAGGATTCATCTCGACATGATCCTCAAAATCCACGAGGCACAGTGATTCCACTCGAAGCTATGGAAGAAGGTAAAGCAGGCGAAGAATCTGGGCCTCCAAGTTCTCCTCGTAATGGTCCTCGATCTTCCATGTCTTCAAGTTCGAATTACGGTAGATCATCTTCACCACGTCCAGGTCGAAGTGGACCAAGTATCAATTTCCCTCTCACACATGGAATGGGAGGTGTAGGACCTATGGTCAAGGACAAGAAACATTGGACTCGCGTTATCAGGGAACGCGTCAGGACTTCTCTACAACTCATGACGAATCCTGTATTCGCACAAGCGTTCGTCTTGACTTTTCTAGGAGAATGGGGAGATCGAAGTCAAATTACTACCATTGCAATGGGAGCCGCTCACGTCAGTCGACTTAGTACACCTCTCTCCACCTAGATTGCTTGCTGATTGCATCCTACAGAGCGTACCCGTTATTGCATTTGGTACCATTCTAGGACATGGTTTATGCACCTTTGGTGCGGTTATGGGAGGACGATATCTGTCAACAAAAATATCTGTCAAGCACAGTGAGTCGACACTCTTCTCTATAGAATACCACAAGCGATCAAGATTCCTTCTGCTCCTGCTCCCGTACCTCTACAGTTGGTTAAATACTCATGTCTCCGTAGTCACGTCTATCGGCGCAGCAGCTTTCCTCATCTTCGCGGTGTTGTATGTCATCGAAGCCTTATACGCTGGTAGCGACAGCGATTGACCTATGTGACAACGAACAAGTAGTTGCAGTGCAGGCAGTTGAAGGCGTATTTGTGATGTCGCATACAGTATAGAAAATCATGCATTGCATATCGAGTGATATAATATGAACGCTATGTACCCCAACGCTATGTACCCCAAACCCAACTGACTGAACTAAGATCACTCTATGTACTCATGAGATCACTCGCTTCATCCTCTCTAAAACGTCTAGTACATCCCTCATGGCCTCAGTGTGTAACTTGACATCAACAAAGTATCGAGCTTCGTCTGAAGTATGATGCTGCTCTAGTGAAATGGCGAGACGGGAGAGTGTGAGAGCTAGAGAAGACTGCGCGGCATGTAGAGCGCTATTGAGAGAGGCATTTGTTGCAAGCTGAAGAGAATAAGCGTGCACGTTCGTTGTATACACGGATGAAAGCTCACCGATGGTAGGTCTTTTGATGCTGCTTCCTTTGGCGGAGGAATAGGACCTTCGATGTCCATATCCACATCGAAATCATCTTCGTCCTCCCTGTTCTTCCCTTTGCTGTCCTGTTTTCCGACCGAAGGTACATCAAGCCCATAAAGTTCTCTTCGTCTCTTCTCTCTTGGACTTCTCGATTCCTCCGAAGCCTCCAACAAAGATCTATCGTCTCTTGTTTCCTCAATCTTCGTTCGAGGCGGTGCAATTATTTTTAATCCACCCATATTGCCTTCCTCAACCCATCGACCATGACAGCTAACGCACATTCTTCGGCCATCTCTGGTCTTATCTGCCTTTCGAGGGAATCCGACCAATGGGATACCCCTGCAAGTTGAATTGGGACAATTCGTACCTAGAAGGGAATACCCTTTGAGCAACAAGGAAGATATTTGTGAAGCTGGATCTTCAGATGTAGCCGCATAAGATGATGATGGTTCAGGATCGTGCTTAGCAGGAACAGAGGCGCTGGGTTGGTTGGATGACGATGGTGGTGATAATGGAGTGGTACTTTGACCAGCAGGAGACCCGTCACATAACGCGCAGAATTGAATCGAAGTTCTTCCTTCGCGTTGAGCAACAGCGGCAGGCTCTCTCATTAGAGGTGTGACGCGACAAGTATCGCAGTGAAGGTCGGTAAGTGTCCAGCCTTTGAGCATATACTCGCCAAGCTAGAATGATTGGATTCAGTATGAACAAGCGCTGTTGTGATGTAGTAGACTTACGATGGCAGAGGTCTGATCTAGCTGAGACGACATCCGAGGAGCTGGCATGCGTGATTGTGTTTGATTGAAGGAGAATGTATTGAGAAACAACAGAAAAATCAGAATGTCAAATGGTTCGGGCGTGATTGTCCAGCGGACATCGCCGCCCCCGCGGTTGGTTGGTGCACAACCCCTCCAACGCACTGCACTCGAGCATCAATGATTCTGCTTTCTTAGGTTGATTCTCTTGCACGCAAGTCTCGAAATGTCAGAGGCCCGAAAGAGGACCGCAAAAGGTCCTGATAAAGCCACTCGACCCTCACAGAAGGGCGGAAAACAGCTCGATAACGCTGTGGTGAGCGTCCCATCGCCTTCTTTCTCCTGTTCTATTTCCACTTGAAGGACTAGTCATTCTTCACAGACATCACTATGATTTGTTCAATCTTTGAGACGAACGCTACTAATGATACTGTGGTAGCTTAAGAAAAAGCTACAACGTCTCGAGCGGACGAAACAGATACGCAATGTCTTGCTGTTTGTCGGTCTCGCAGCCGTCGCTTGGTTCAGCTGGAGATTGATACCCTCACTTTTCTCCTCCCTTATTTCCCCTCCCAATTCGTCCTCTCCAGTTCGCCAAACGAAGCTCGTGCGTACACCATGGGGCACTGTCAAGCCAACCGATGTTTTCGTTGGGAATGGAGCGCCAAAACTCTCGGCGGACGTGGAGAAACGAGAAGAGATTCGAGAGGCTTTCGAGTGGAGCTGGAGGGCGTATGAGAAACATGCTTGGGGTGATGACGAGGTGGGTTTCTTGTAGCATCCAGTGACTTGGTGTTAACGCTCATGTGTCTCAACGCAGTTTCATCCGTTGAGTAAAGGAGGGTCAAACCTTACTGCTGCGGGCGGTGTTGGGTATACGATTGTCGATTCAATCGATTCATTACTTATCATGGGGTTTGAAGAAGAATATCATAGAGCAGCAAAGTGGTGTCGTGAGAGTCTATCATTCGACAAGGATGCCGAATTCAACACCTTCGAGGTATTCCTATTTCTCCATCTCATATCTGTATATCTCGCTGACCGACGTCGTTCTAGACTACCATCAGACTCCTGGGAGGACTTCTCTCAGCACACTACTTGACATCCAATCACTCTTCGCCTGATATCGCCGCCGACGCTCAACTCTACTTGGACCTGGCAGTTGATCTAGCCGATAGACTAGTAGGAGCATTCGATACCCCCTCTGGTATACCCTTGTCAAACATCAATCTGGCCCAACGTAAAGGAATCCCAGATAGGGGGAATCGTGGGATCGCAAGCTTAGCAGAAGCTGCGAGTCTTCAATTAGAGATGAAGTATCTAAGCTATCTGACTGGAGACTTGACATACTGGAAGAAAGCGGAACGTGTGAGTGGTTTTATCCGGTTCATCAATGGAGTAGAAGAGCTGAATCTGACTCAAATCTTATAGGTCACGGAAATTGTCCGAAGTCAGGCCATGCATGATGGAATTGCTCCAATCTTTATCTCGTACGTCTACGTCTAGATCATAACTAGTAAGAAGTCTGGACTGAGATTGGCGGGACAGACCGCAAAATGGGCAGTTTATCATGTCGGAGATCCGCTTAGGATCAAGAGGTGATTCATACTACGAGTATCTTCTCAAGTGAGTCCAATTCAACGGGCCGATGCCGCAATGCAACAGCTAACAACCTTATTTAGGCAATGGCTTCAAACCGTCAGCTATCCCATCCATTTTGCGGAGCCAGAACTGATTATGAGCAGGATCGGCAAGAGCCCGTTTACCGAGATGTGAGGCAATTAGAATGGAATCTGACTCAAGCTGACGCTTAATAGATGTATGACGAGGCCATGGGCGGGATCAAGAAGCATCTACTTGGCAAGACAAAGAAGTCTGGCCTGATCTATACTCAAGAACTGCATCCTGAAAAGCATCCACGTACAGGTGTTCAGTGAGTCAGACCAACAGAATTAAAAGCTGGCCGAATCTTACCCCTCTTCAGAACTTGGCAGATCATTCCCAAACAAGACCACCTGGTCTGCTTCCTCGGAGGATCTTTCTTACTTGGTATCACTGAAGGAGGTCGTCGGGTTGTTGACTGGTCCAATCTCGATCAAAGGGACCAGGATGATTTGATCATTGGACAAGGTATTGTGGAAAGTTGCATGGCAACTCACGATACCGAGACGTGGGTTTACTATATTCGCCGTAAGCTGATGCAGCTGCAGTGGACTTTCCCCTGAGATTGCAATGTTCGTTCTCCAGACTGAGCCAAAGATGGCAGACAAGATTGACTGGTATATCAAGGATTCAAAGTCAGTATTGTGTCTTGATACTATCTGGGAATCAGCTGACGAGCTTCCATCAGAGGAGGTGTCCTGATAGATGCTCGAAATATCCTTCGGCCCGAGACCGTCGAGTCGCTATTCCTTGGGTACAGAGCCACTGGGGATCCAAAATACCGTGAATGGGGATGGCAGATATTCCAAGCATTCCAAGAACATTGTCGAGTTGCGGATGGAGGCTATGCCGGGATAGAAGATGTACAGGTCGTCCCTGCCAAAAAGCTTGATCGAATGGAAACTTTCTGGCTTGGGGAGACACTCAGTGAGTGACCAATTTCCTCAGATGGACCTAGTGTCTCTCTTGCTGATCAGCTAGAATATCTGTACCTATTATTCGATGACTCTGATCATATACCGCTGAGCGAAAACATTTTTAATACCGAGGTAGGTTACTGACTTGGGTTTATTCGGCTTGAAAATAAGGCAGGGTGTTCAGGGGCTGACCCTGTGTGATCTAGGCACATATCTTACCCGTCTTCAAACCTGCATTCTTGACCCCGTTCTCGACCTCATGAACAGCACACACATAACAGCATAGTAGAGAACCCCACATGCATATTACCATCTACAGCAACGCGTGTGCTGGTAAAGGCTTCATACTCATGTCGAGAGTGACTGTTGTTCTACTAAGATGATACTGCGCGGGATCAGAACGGCTGCCACTCTGTTTTTTTTTTGGGTGGAGTAAAAAGACGTCAGGGGCGTTTTCATCTTCCTGATTTCCCTAGGCCGGCGGAGGATCGTACTCGTCCTAACCAACCACTTGAACGACGCGGCATTCATCTCTGAAGATCTCATCAGTTTTAGTTTTGTAACTCGGTTTCTCAAACCCAGAAAAGAAAGAGTGAGAGAGAGTCGTAGAGCTCGTAGTCACGCTCGTCAAGTGTGCGGGATTCAAGCTTGTCGAAAGCCTTTGCATCCCTTCTTTCCGCTATATCTTTCAATTGTGATATCTCTTTCGTCGTGAAGCATAATGTCGACGGCCAAGAAACTTCAGTCCAAGCTCTTTGGCGCTACTGGTCCAGCAGCTACATCAGGCAAGTCTCCATATCCCTTTCTTCACCCGGCAAAACAAAGAGAGGGAGAGAGAAAGAGAGACAAAATTACTTTAGCTGACAATTTCTTCTTTCCTTCAGGTGAACAAAATGGATCTGATTCGCCCACTGGATCTGGTACAGCTACTCCTGTAGCTACCAATCAGCCTCAATCAACCGAACCACTCAAGATTTCGATTCCAGGACCAGGTCTAGCTGGTACTGAAAAGCGAGAGAAGGACAAGTAAGCAAAGCTTCCCAGTTTCTCTCTCTCACGGCTTTGGTTGATCCGGTTGTGATTTAGCTTGCCAAAACGACCTTCTCTACAGATAGACGGTACACCTCCTGCTCCTGAGAATCTACCCTCTCGTAAGTATTCACGTCACATTGTATTGATATTGGGGGTTGGGGAAATTGACCTCTATTGCTAGCTCATCCTGGAACGGGAAGCGAAACTGATACCCCAGGAACTCTTGGTGGAGACTTCAAGGTAAAGATCGGCTGTCTCTCATCGACCTAAAAGGCTGATGATCGACATGCTTAGTCACTCAGAGATCGCTTGATGCAAAATCTGGGCCCGAGGTACCGCTCAGTAGAGGAACACCGGTAAGATACAGTCGATGGGATGCAGATGGTAGCTCACTCCACTTCAAGGTTGGATCAGTCGGATAGATACGAGGTTCACTGGAAACGATGGGGTCCGTATGTCAGCGAAAGGCAATGGGTAAGCTTTTCTACCGCCAGGAATTCCCACATGCTGATTGTGATGAAGGGAACTGTGCGAGAGGATTACTCCGCCAATGGAGATGCTTGGAATTCATTCCCGTTTGAGATGGCAACTTCGAGGGCGTACCGATGGGGCGAAGATGGTATGGCTGGAATCTCGTGAGTACTCGCTCCTCGTTGACCGATCAAGTCAGATGTTCAAGTTATTAGGGATAATCACCAGCGATTATGCTTCACTCTTGCGTTATGGAATGGCAAGGACCCGATTTTGAAGGAAAGGTTGTACGGTTTGAACGGATCACAGGGTGAGATATTCGATCGAAATCGATAGCTCAGAAATAGCTCATCCATTTCAGGAAACCACGGAGAGGATGTCAAGGAGATGTATTACTATCTCGACTCGACACCGACTCACTCATACATGAAATTCCTTTACAAATATCCTCAAGTGGAATTCCCATACGAGCAACTGAAGGAAGAGAGTCGGAACAGGAGTCGAGAAGTCAGCGAGTTTGAATTGATGGATACGGATGTCTTTGACGAGGACCGATATTGGGATGTCTTTGTCGAGGTGTGTCCAAGTGACATGTTCCATTTACACTATCATTTGCTCATCAAGTATAGTATGCCAAGGATGAGGAAAGTGCCGATGCCATGTCAATTCGAATTACGGCCTATAATCGAGGTCCAGATCCCGCCGATCTGCATATCCTTCCTCAGCTCTTCTTCCGCAACACTTGGTCTTGGTCCAAGGACAGGCCCGACAACGTCCCAGAGGTCAGGCAAGAAGCCGATGGTGTGATTCATGCCTCGCACCCAACGCTTGGAGAGACGAGGCTCTATTGTACGCCCAGTCCCGCGCCAGCTGCACCTGCCAAAGGTGGAGTCGTGTTGGTGGATGGACCAAGCATTGTGCCAGACTTGTTGTTCACGGAGAATGAAACCAACTTTGAGGCAAGTAGATCGTCGAATCTTCTTTACTACCTGTTGACTTGCCTAGCGCCTATACAACGGAAAGAACCGAACTCCTTACGTCAAAGATGCTTTCCACGACCACATCATTCCTTCACATCGTCCCAAAGAGCCAGAGCCAGAGAACCCACCTGCTGGGGCTTTGCAGACCAAATCTCCAAGGCTAAAGTCCCCTCGACTCCCGCCTCACTACTCGATAGCAGAGGATGAAGAAGAGGAAGGGGAAGAAAAGCAGGATGGTGAAGATGAGAAGAACGGGGCGAATGGCAGCAATGAGGATGAGGCGAAGGAGCACATCGTCACTCCACCTCCACGACCTATCAACCCGCGTGGTGCTCGACAGTTTGTCAATCCCGAGAAAGTCGGAACCAAAGCTGCGGCCCACTACTCGTTCAAGCAAGTTCCGGGCAAGGGTGGATGTGTGGTGGTCCGTCTCAAGATGAGTCCCTTGAGCCCCGACGACGATCCTAGCATTGTCGACGAAGAGCTGTTCGATGACAATATTGAGGAGCGGAGAATGGATGCAGACGAGTTTTACGGCAGGATCGCAAGAGGAAGCATCAGTGATGACTTGCGGAACATCATGAGACAGGCATTATCTGGGATGCTTTGGTGAGTCAGCTTTCTCGCGTGCTCGATTCCGGCTAACAGAGTACAGGACTAAGCAGTACTACCAGTTTATCCAGGCAGAGTGGATAGCGGGAGATTCTGGCCAGCCTCCTCCCCCTCCAGAGCGAAAGTGGGTGCGCAACAAGGTGAGTAACGAGTCGGAGATATCGAGAAAGCGCTAAAGTTCATGCAGGAATGGAAACATATGTACATCAACGACATTCTCTCCATGCCTGACAAGTGGGAATACCCTTGGTTCGCCACGTACGTTCAGATTTTCGCATACTCCAAAAGTGATGCTGACATTCGTAGATGGGATACGGCTTTCCACTGCATTCCTCTCGCAATGGTGGACCCCTCATTCGCCAAGAAGCAGCTGGATCTCATGACCCGAGAGTGGTACATGAAGCCCGACGGTGCTCTTCCTGCATACGAGTGGAATTTCAGTGATGTTAACCCACCTGTCCATGCGTGGTCCACTTTCCGAGTTTTCAAGATTGAGCGAAAGATGTTTGGTCGCGAAGATCTGGACTTTTTAGAGAGAGTGTTCCAGAAATTGTTGTTGAATTTCACTTGGTAAGTCTTTTCCTCTTTCACAAACAGCGTCGGGGCTGACTATTTGGAAAGGTGGGTCAACCGGAAAGACGCAGATGGCAAGAACGTGTTTGAGGGTGGCTTTTTGGGTCTCGACAACATCGGCCCGTTCAATCGATCGGAACCTCTTCCTACTGGTAAGCTATTTGACGACCTTGCTGGATGCCTAGGCTGAACTCAATCAGGCGGTACGCTTAGACAAGCGGACGGTACAGCTTGGATGGCGTTTTTCTGTCTTAACATGTTAGTGCTTCTGCCTCAACTCTACTTCTGAACTCATCAAACAGGCTGAGCATCGCTCTTGAGCTGGCCAAACACAACCCTACTTATGAGGATATTGCTTCCAAGGTCAGCTGGATTGGGCAAGAATCCCGCAGATAGCTGACCCGTCCAGTTCTTCGAGCACTTCCTCTTCATCTCCGATGCCATGACTTACCCAGCAGGCAATGATGAGGAGCTGTCGTTGTGGAATGAGGAGGACGGTTTCTACTATGATGCCATTCAGTGGGGCTATGGCCACTCCCAACAGTTACCTGTCCGATCGATGGTCGGCCTCATGCCTCTCTATGCGACTCTTGTCCTCGAACCGCAGGTCATCAAACGCTTCCCGGGATTCAAGAAGCGCATGGACTGGTTCATTGAGAACAGGACGGATATTTCTCAAAGGAACATCGCGAATATCAGAGGTAGGTCTGTTACGTCGCAATGCGAGCATTGCTGACTCGTTGGATAGAGCGCGGACGAGGTGACCGAAAGCTCCTGGCACTGGCATCAAAGGAGCGACTGAAGCGAATTCTCGAAAAGATGCTGGACGAGAAGGAATTCTTGTCCGAGCATGGTGTACGATCGTGAGTGACGATGCAGAACATAACGGCATTAGCTGATAAGAGCAGAATGTCTCTGTACCACCACGAACATCCATTTTCGATGAACGTCAATGGCGAGGACTTTGGTGTTGGATACTGGCCGGGCGACTCAAGGTCTGGGATGTTTGGTGGAAACTCGAATTGGCGTGGCCCAATTTGGTTCGCGGTCAACTTCCTCCTCATCGAGAGGTAAAATATATCCACGTTTACCATAACAAAGCTCATATAACCCCGCAGCTTGCAACGTTTCCACCAGTACTATGGCGACTCGTTCCAGATTGAATGCCCCACTGGTTCTGGAGATGTAAGCGTTCTGCATGTGTGTCGGAGCAAAGCTGACGAAACGCAGTTCATGTCACTTGCAGGATGTGCCGAGGAGATCCAACATCGCCTGATTCACATTTTCGGCCGCGACGAACATGGCCGACGTGCAGTGAACGGTGGTAACCCCAAGCTGAATAGAGACCCACACTTCCGCGACTATGTTCACTTCTTTGAGGTGAGCTGAACGTCTGTCATTAAAGGGTTTTCAAGCTGATGCAACAACAGTTCTTCCACGGAAATGACGGTCGTGGACTTGGAGCTTCCCATCAGACTGGTTGGACGGGCTTGGTAGCGTGGAGTATTATGCAAACGGGAGAATTCTGTCGACTTCCAAAGACGCCGCGCAGTGAGTGTCTGCACCATTTGTCGAACATTAGAGCTGATGCTATCTCAGCTCCTCGATCAGTTGCCAAGCACTACTTTGACGAGCATATCAATACTCCGTCAGAGTACGCCGAAGACGGTTCGTTGTACTCTGCGTTCTCCGCCCACTCTGAATGGCGAGTCTCTGCTATCAGTAATTCACCTCTTCGGCTGCTGACGGTGAATTACAGGGAGCCTGAACCGGATGACCTCTGAGTGTGCGGATTTCTCCATATATCTAGCATACGTCCTTGTCGTTTCTGTAGAGTCCTGCCCATCATGGCTCCGTGTCTATACTTTGCACTGCTTATTCCTTTGTTCCAAACATTTGCTCTTGGTTGAAGATTCTCATTCTCATATTGCTTCGGATAGATGGCATGAATGCATATTTGTGGATTTGATAAGCAAGCCCCATGGATTATGAGATGCAACAACGAATCCGAGGTAGAGGCATATATCCATAGTGTACTTGAGTAAAACACGAATTACCAAGCCCACTGTTTGGTATGCTGTCTACGCAACTTGCCATCTTCCCTAGCAAGACCAGCACTGCGCACTTTACCCAAATCCTTGACGAATCGAGTCTCGGCACGCTCTACTCTAGTTTTGCCCTCCTTGAGGAGCAGACACAAACGAGCGTATGGATGTCGCTTTATGCCCTGTCGACCACGACCTTTGATATCTAGTAATTTTTGTCCGTATCGAGATTTATTCACCCATGCGGCTTCTACATGATGGTGGGTCAGCTGAGATTCAATACGAGATAGAGATCGATGTTTTAGGAGACAATGAAGGATGAATAGATAAACAAAAGAAGAAAAGATGAGTAGTTCAAAAGAAGAAAAGATGAGTAGTTGAAGAAGAAAAGATGAGTAGTTGAGAGGGTAGTTAGAGATAGATAGAGATAGATACTTACCAACTTGAAGTCGACTCCTTCTAAGACCTTTCATCTCGGCATGATCCCTAGCAAGTGCCAAAGTACTTTTAATCCACTTAGAAGCGCCCTTCTCACTGAATTGCATCTGTAATATCGCCTCGTCTATCGGTAAACCAGCGATTTGCTTTCCAAGGTCGTTGAGCTTTCGAGGTGAGATTTTGTGTTTAGCTGTTTTGAATCGATGCTATATAGACATTAGTTCCATTCTTTAAGGTTATGATACGAAGGTTATGATACGAAAGAAGGGGCTTTTTAGTTCCATTCTTTGATCTTATAACATGAAAGGGATTTTGAATGAAGATACCACGACGACGTAAGGGAATGACAGATGAGGTTAAGGGAAGGAAGAGGGGAGAGAGTCAAGATAAAAGACGTACCTCTTTAGGACCTCTCCATCGGTAATGTTTATTGTATTGCGTGATCTCCTTGCTGACTTCGGAGAAAATCGATTCAGTAGATTCGGTAGAATCAGTCGATGTTCCATCGGGCTTGTCAGAACCAGAACCAGAAGTAGAGGTCGAAGTTGGACTTGTAGAAGTCTCTTCTTCCTCATCAGAACGTCTTCGCATCCATTGTGGTAATGGAAGAGTGTTGAATGATATTCTAATGAATCCATGAGCAACATGTACAATGGGCCATATGAATGTAATGAAGGACTGACGATCGTTTTTGGATATGGCCAGGGATAGGTCGGAGAGGTAGAGTCGATAGACGGATAGATGATGGTCCTGCCGCTTGTGCAGCCACTGAAGATTTGGTCAGTTGTAGATCATTGCTAATGATAGGCGTCACTCACCAGTCATCATCGCTGACCTTAGATGTCGCGACATCTTTGATGATGTTCAATGACTGACAGACAAAGTAATGAGAGAACGTTGTACTTCGAGATGAAATCGGGAACCCAACTTTCGTTTCTGAAAATACCACGTCACTAGATTGATTCTCTGAGATCTATCCTCTGTGCTCAGTAAAACACGTCCTCATTACTTGCTTGACACTTATTGAGAAGCTGTATATACTTCGTCTCGGAGCACACAGCCGGAGCTTGTGACGTCTACTACACTAATTGAGATCTGAAAATCCTCCCAAACAAATCGCATCACCTCGACTAGTCATTCATTCATGTCGCCTTGTCCATCATAACGATTACCGGCAACATTGCCTTGGAGTCCGTCAGTTAAGGAGCCATGCCTCCCAGAGAGGACGCTCTTGCGTCTAGTGGCCTCGACAGCGATGACGAGTTTGCTAGACCCGACAGGAAGACTGCTCGAGCGGCTCGCTTCGGTAAACCGGTAGCGCCAGGCAGTAAATTCAAGCATGTGAGTTCTGCAACGAGTCATTAGTTTGGGACTGCGAGAACAAGGTGCAAAGCTCATATACAACAGCTCGACGATGCAAGGCAAGCTGAACGACAAGCATATGAGGAGCGCGGTCTCATCACCAGCGGGAAAACCGAGCTCGAGAATGCTGTAGATCTTCAAGGGACTTGTGAGCGCATGTGCTCGCGGCACGAGTATGACACGCGAATTATCCGGCATGGACATAGTCCTTTCGAGCTGGTGAGCAACCTACTTGGCTTTGTGAGGGAATAAAGTATGCTGATCAGGTCAGGGACCCGATGGCAAATTTGACTACGATAAAGCGGTTGCAGCATATACGAGGTCTGATGCTGGAGCTGGTATGGGAAGTGCAGCCATCCTTCCATCTGATATGCGTACTCCTGCTGCTCTTGTCGTGAGTACCTTGATCATGTTAGACGTCTTTTCTGCAGGACTGACCATTGCAGCGATCGCTTGACTATCTGTTCCACGAGATCATGACCCAGCAGCCCTCAAATCTCACAGGCGAGCCATCTCAACGCAAAGCCCTTGGTGCTTCAGCTGGCTTTATCCGAGACCGAACACGGGCAATTCGAAAGGAATTCGCAATGCAAAGTAGCTGGGGACACGAGGAGAACATCGAGAGTCTTGAGAGAATTGCCCGATGGCATATCCTTTGTCTGCGCGAATTGCAGGAGCAATCGGGGTACAACCAGGACATGCATATCGACAGTGCAGAATTGGGACGATGTGAGTTACCAGACGGGGTCTATGTCGCATTACTTTAGCTCACTGTATCAGGTTTCACCAGTCTTCGACAGCAGTACAATGACCGAAGGGAGGAGCTAGGGATTGACATGCCGTCACCCAACGAGCCCGAGTTTGTCGCGTACAGCCTAATCTATAATCTTGCCGATCGATCCGTCTCCATCCCAGCTGGTGAACTGCCATCAGGCATCCTCGATCACCCCTTGGTCCAGCTCGCTTGGGACATTCGTAATGCCGCTCAACGTAATTTCGACACACAGAAGGACAGCTCGAGAGGCAACGCTGAGCTTGGAGCAAATATCATTACGCGCTTCACTCGCTTGCTGAAACAATCCCGCTTACCTTTCCTCATGTCTTGCCTGGTCGAGATTCGGCTCCGGGACATGCGTCGATCGGCATTGCGGAGCATGGTCAGGGCGTATCCCAAGTTGAGAGATGGAGTCCCTGTGCGATACGGAGAGAACGGCGAGGTGGTCGAGCGTAGGATGATGTTGATGCCCACATTGGAACGGATTTTAGGCTGCGAAGAGCAAGAAAACGAAGAACCGGCATATGATGACGTCGAGCCAGTACCGAGAGACCCGGCAGATGAAGCGGCCAAAGCGGTGACCTATCATAATATCGAGCTTTGGCCTGAAGACGGGCCGCCACAAGGTGCCCTGATCAATCAAGGAGCAGACTTTGAGGGTAAGTCGTCTTTGACCCTGACCCGATAATCTGGAGCTCAGACAAAATGCAGATAACCGAGACGGCTTGTTCGTTCGAAGATGGAAGATCATTACCGACAAGCGGACCGGCTTGTCTTTCCCAGATATCGTCGATGGAAAGACAGGTATAGATATCGCTGGTGCACCACATCTCAAGCCGATTGCAAAGCCTATCAAAGTGAAAAGCCAGCCCACTCCATCCTTCACCTTCGCTGCTCCCTCTGCTGTGGCGAAACCGGCTCTTACAAAGACCCCAGATTCCATTATCCCTCCTAAGCCAACAACACCCTTTTCCTTCAATATCAAACCATCCCCAACCCCTACTGCTATCCAACCTCCTGCACCACCCGCAGCTCCGTCGACCGAAATCCCCAACTTTTTCTCGTCGGTGGCGAAGTCGACAGCCACACCAGCTACTTTACCGAAAACATCCCCTCAACCCATCCCGAAAGCGGCGACTGCAGACACAGCTGTGCAACCAACTTTCTCATTTGATTTCGGCAAGGCCACCCCTCCAACGACGACTGTTGTCCCCTCCATAACAACAATACCCTCCACCACACCACAGACCGCTGCTCCACCCTCGACTTTGCCCTTGTTCTCCAAGCCTGGTTTCTTTGCTGCTTCAGCTGAAGCGGGCCCTTCGAAGCCGATCGACGCTCCCTCATTACCATTGTCAACCGCCGCTGCCATCCCTGCTAATGTACCCCCAGAGGTGATTCAGGTTCCTGCCGAACCTTCACAATCGAAGAGGCTTCTCAAGAAGCCGTCGTTATCCGCCAGTCTGTCCCGCTCCACATCTCGAAAGGCAGACGTTGTCGACGTTTATCGTCATAACCTCGGACCAGCCATCACTGATCGCATCATGCAAGAAGTCATAGCTAGTATGCTGAACCAGGTTACGCCAGAAATCAATCGCGTCTACAAGCAGACACTGGCAGCACAGGCGTATGCTGAGGCGAAGGTCAGGCGGCAGGAGACCATTGTCAGGTGCACCCAAGAGACATTTGACATCATGAGAGATGAGCTTGTTCGGTCGATTGCAACAGACGTAATTGCGAAGGAGTACAGAAGACGACGCGTGACAAAACGTATCTTCCATCGCTGGCTAGACTATGTGAAGCGGATGAAGGGCAAGAGGGCTGAACTCGAGAGGGAGAGGGAGGAAACTTTTGAGAGGCTGAAGGGTATGGGTTTGGGAGGAAATGTAATGGGTGATTTGGACGACGGAGAGGATTTGGACATGGCAGCGAGTCAGGGTGGTGCCGTACAAGAATACATGGACGAATTTGAGGCGGATGTCGTTCTCCGACAGGTAAGCCGATCTGTCCAGGGATAAGGTCTCAGCTGACAGACACAATCCTCAGGCCGAGCAGCAGAAGGATCACTTTTACTCTCCTTCTACCTTTTTACACCAGATTGCGCGGCATGTAGCTGCCTTGTATTCGCCTGTTACCCCGACTGCCACATCGACATTCTCGCTCGAGCACCATGCCGCGGTGGCACCCAATTTCCATACTTTGCTTTCGATTTCGACACAGTCTGCGACTCCGCCGGACAAAGACGCTCAAGATTGGCTAATCAGCAAGTTCATGCCCAAGGATGAGGAGAAATATGTCTTGGAAGATATCGGCTTTCCTGTAGATGTTGTGGATCGCTATGAAGAGCCTCCAGTATCAACATACTATGGACTGTGTGTTTTGGAGACACCAATGACTACTTGGGATTCTGGAAAACGAGCAGAGTGAGTTGAAGACGTATCCGGTGGCACAGCAGAGCTAAAGTATCATAGAAACACTGCAGACGTGCAAGATCGAATCGAAGCCTTGATCAAGGTATCGGAGCAGATGGAAAATCAATTTGTACCTGCTCTCCTGATTCTATCATGGGAAGGAGAAACTTTGGATGAAATCATAGACAGGGTATGTTGGGCATCTCCTGTCTTCTGGGTCTCTTATTGATGTCTGTTTAGCTCGAAATCGAGGATGATGTGGAAGCGTTCGAGCATGTTGCTGTCCTCTCTCTGGAATACTCGGAAGACCTTGATGCGCAGTTTGATGATACACTTAAGGCCCTGATGCCGGAGTTGCAACAAAAGCACCAAGTCGTGATTCGACTACAAGGTCAGCTAGTCTCGTCGCTCTTGTGATAGCCAAAGCTGACTGAATGACAAGATCTTGTCAGTCGAGTCTCTCTCACATGGCAACGATATATCGACGTTGCTGCCCTGGCGCTATCGTCACGGCCTACCAGTGCGCCCTTTTTATTATTGACTTATTGATTCCACGCTGACAATTGTTGGTTAGGTGCCGCACTTGCCCTACAGATATTTTCAAGAGGAGTGGACCTCATCAACGCTCTTCCTGTGATCGCCCGATCGTCAGTTGGCCGTGTCAAGCTCAGTATTGCGTCCACCTTCAACCCAATCAAGCTTCCTGCCTTTGAGGCTTCAGCCGTCAACTCTGTCGAGTAAGTTGAGGTTTACAGATAGGTATAACAGCGAGACTGATCCACGTGTCTATAGCGAGTCGGCCGAGGCCATCATTGGCTACCTAAGCCAAGACGTCTTTGCAGATCTGGACGACGCCCAATTGGCCATTGCTCCACTTCGTCAAGGCGCAGCATCCCAGCAAGGTGAGCGATGATGTTTCTCTCTGACTCGTAGTCTGTCCTGAACTGATTTCGTATCCAGCTCTGCCGATCATCCCAATTCTGCAATCCCTGGCGTTTCTGGTATTTGGCGAGATCCGAACCCAAGTGATGCCGCTAAAAAGCTGGTGGCCTGACCCTGAAGGACCTCGAGATATCGTTTCGGGTTACCTGGCGAGTGCCGAATCAGCCTACACGAGTCGAATAGAAGAGTCTATAAAGATCATCACTCGAGAAATGTCTTCGCCATTACAAGAACAACCAGCAAATACACCGCAGCCGCAGGAATCTCCTTCGCCTTTTTTGAAGCAATCCAAGATAAGCACACCGCCACCGCCAACCAAAGCTAGTCAAGGTGTAAAGCGGTCTCGACAGAGTTTCAATACGCCACCTACAAGTGAAAGCAAGGCAGCAAAGAACGCGAGATTATTGAGAGTTTTAGCATCGGCTACTAAGACGATGGAAGCATTTGATACGAGTGATGGCTGGTCTGCCATTGATCCAGTCAATTAAAAGTGCAGATAAAATATGGACTAGTAGTAGTAGTAGTAGTGTTGGTGCATGCATGCATGGTGATTGTCATTGAATGAATGCCTAGATGAGAAAGGTACAGATATTAGAACACTTGAAACGAGTGGTGTTTTTTTCTTCAATTTATCCTTCCAAGATATGAGCTGCACGATGTTAGCTAAAGATGCAGAAAGGGCAGGTAAGGTAAGGCAAGGCAAGGCAAGGTAATCAAGGTAAGGTAAGGTAAGGTAAGGTGAGGCAAGGTAAGGTAAGGTGAGGCAAGGTAATCAAGGTAAGGTAAGGTAAGGTAAGGTAAGGTAAGGTAAGGTAAGGTAAGGTAAGGTAAGGTAAGGCAAGGTAAGGAAAGGTAAGGTAAGGTAAGATAAGGTAGGGTAAGGTAAGGTAAGGTAGAGAGAGTTATATAGTTACTTTTTAAAGGTAGACGAAGTGGTGCGATATCATCCACAGTGACTTGGTGTAACTTGTTTCGGAAGAGATATCTGACTCGAAGTTTTTTGTTTTCTCCAATACATGGATCCTGTAAGAAAAGAAGAAAAGAACAAAAGAGAAAAGGAAAGGAAAGGAAAGAAGATTTATCAGCGTTTTATCTCTCATAATGATTGGGGGGATACGAGAGATGGATGACACTTACCCAAAATCCAATAAGGTTATATTTCCCTCTTCCACCTGGTATACTTAGATGACTATCTGTAACTAGAGCTTGAACAGGGATCGTTACATCTATAACACCTTCTTCGCCTTGTATAGGTTCACGAAGTCCTCTTGGTGTGAATAGACTTGCAGGTCCATAATGTGCTGAAACGATTATCAAGCCTGATGGGAAAGAGAACATCAACATAAACATAACACCAAGTAACGGTGAAAGGGAGGAAGGGAGTAGTACAGGTTTCATTGAATGGGTGTGTTGTTGCGGTGTCGGTGTGAATTGACATACCATTCTTTAACTTTTCAGCTTCAGCTTTAACCTGTACGGATCTTTCCATCAAACCAATAGCTTGTTGAGCGTCATTTTTCTTCTGAGCGATGAATTCCGCATTCTCCTCTCGTAGC
The DNA here is from genome assembly GCA_002105065.1 of Naematelia encephala. Taxonomy (NCBI): domain Eukaryota; kingdom Fungi; phylum Basidiomycota; class Tremellomycetes; order Tremellales; family Naemateliaceae; genus Naematelia; species Naematelia encephala. The sequence continues at coordinate 242,802 of MCFC01000001.1, forward strand.
TCTTTAATCCGTTCATGTATCTTACTTCGTTTCTTAGGAACAAGATAAAAGTGATGTAAAGCTATATAGGAGATGGTAGGTAATAATGTGGCGAAGACTAATATCCGTGGTGAAGCGTCAGGCGAGAGTAGGATTGGTAGTGCGAAACGTTGGCCTAGGCGTGAAAAGCTTTTCATAAATCGTATCGTCAGCCTCAAGGTGGGCGGTACGGACTTTACTCGTGAAAAAGTAGGGATGGATGTAAGGGGGGGAGGACTTGACTCATGAGGAGGAAGGGATGGAAACTTACCGAAGTCGCATGATTATGTTTCCTGAAAGTTCGACGGAAACTGTTATTCCTGCTCGAACTAGACTAGTCACCTTGCCATCACCAGATACGAAAGCTTTGATACCGTCACTACCACTAAAACTACCGCCTAACTTGAGTGTTATGCCTAGTAAACGTGTAGACCAATCGGCTGAAACGCCCGAATCGAGTAGACCAGCCGACGTTTCGACAGTCCAGCCAGATCCGTTACGACGGGATGTCGTCAGGCCTACAGACAACGAGGATTGGGATGAGGCTGCTATGGATGGCGAGAGCGATTTGCCCCATGAAAAAAGGGAGAAGAAACCGGTCGAGTATGCTAGAGGAAAGAAAAAGGATGTATCAGCATCCTTTTGAGAGAGTAGGGAAGGAGCGTATCGTACTGATGAATCCTGTTGTTTCGGCATATAATTGACGCCCTACTCTGACTACCACTCTAGGTGGTGCCAGTATCGTCTGTGCCACAGCATTCATGGTGACGAAACTGACAAGAGCGTTAGATAAGATAATTCGTGACTTGTATCAGGCAATTATTTGGCCGGGAATCAACACTCACGTATGTTCATTAACGACATAGGTCCCCTTGGCACTAACTACCCGTGGAGCGAGGAAGCTTGAGCCTGCTTCTACCCATAGCTTTGGCGAGAACTGATGCCTGACGGTACCCATGACATTTGCACCACCCTTTCCTGATCGTGTTATCATCTGACCCTCCCATACGAGTTGAGTTTGTTTATTGATCGGAGTCTCGAAGGAGTTTTTCAGCGTGATTTGTCCAGGTGCGATACGTTGTATTCTTGATATAGGATCATGTTGAAGTTTTTCTGGTCTACGCCATGCTGAACGAGGTAAGAATACAGCTCGAGCGTCGAGAAAAAGTGTCATATCCCCTTTAGCCTTTACGAGTGCATTCGTGTCCATTTCTAGCTTCTCTGTGGCTTCTTTCTGAAACTGTCGCCGTAGCTCCTCGGGAGTCATATTTCTCGGACCAAGTTCCCAATTGGTTTGTAATCCAGCTTCACCAAACATATCGTATATCGTACGTTGTCTTGAGTCTGTAAGTACCTCATACGCATGTTGAATGTCCTGAAATCTTCCATGAGCAGCACGACGAGATACTTCGTCGCGTTGCCGATCAGGATGGAAAGTCGTTGCAAGTGATCGGTATCGATCTCGAATTTCAGCCTCGGATGCATTTCGATCCAAGTTCAGAATGGCGTACAGCGAGTCATTATCGACGGATGGCGAAGAGTCGGATTCCGGACCGAGCAATGGAGATGACGGTGGAGATGGACGGCGCACTGGCCCAGCTTCCGTCGAGGCGAAGGCTTCATAGTAGGCAGAACTAGGTCCTGGATCATCCATCGCTCACTCGCAGTGACCCAAGACTGGGGCTTTTGAGATGGCTATTGTTGTATAGAGGATTGATTCAGCAACAATGAACGGACAATGGACATGGCAGATGTTGGCCACGTGGAATTCGAGTGAGGTGATCGGACTGGATCTCTTTTCCGTCTATCGTGCTATTTCTTTCTGTCTTGGGTTCTTGGGTTCTTGGTTTCTTGGGTTCTGACTGCTCGTTCAAGTCTGTGTGAAGTACAAGCTCAGCCATCAGAAGGCCTTGACGACAAAGAGAGGGTCAAGACAACGGAGCCGTCGATTATAATTGCGACCAGTTATTGAAATTCCGTTAAACTCGGCTCATGTCACCTCTCCCAAAATGTCCAGCTCGAAACCGGTTTCTGTCCCCCTCTCGCCAATCGCCCGACCGCCCTCTCCGGACTCGGACTCGGTGTTCCTCGATATGGACGCAGTACCTGCTGAAATGACCCGTATGAGTCGCTTGCTGGATTGGGCGGCCTCGTATTGCTCTCCTTCAGTCATCGAGTTTGTCGAGGACAATACTGGTCTACTTCTCGTCGCGGCAGCTCAACTATTCTTCGCTCTCATGGGCACGACTGTCAAGTATTTCCTGTCTCAAACGGATATTTCGGTCTTCACCCTCATCACTGTTCGCATGGGCATGACTTCTCTTGGCTGTACCATTACACTCCTGATCCTTCGGGATCCTAACCCATTTCTCGGTCCACCGGAAGTACGCCACTTACTCGCTGTCAGAGGGACATTTGGATTCATCGGGCTCTTTGCTGGATATACAGCACTCAAGGGACTGAGTGTCAGTGATTCAGTCACGATACAATTTCTAGTTCCAACCTGCACGGCCGTCTTGGGCTATTTCTATCTTGGCGAGATACTTTCTTGGAAAGAAGTCGTTTCGGGATTCTGCAGTCTCATTGGAGTCGTACTTGTTTCAAGACCGCCTTTCCTATTTGGACACTTGGATGATCAGACGCCTATTCCCCCGGACGATGTTGGTTCTCTGCCAGTCCCAGGCGAGGCAGGTGATGTGGATACTCCTGGAAGGATGATCGCAGTGTTTTGGACATTGGTGACTGTCATGACGTCGGCTGTAGCTTGTGAGTTTTACAACCTCTAGTGATCCGTTGAAGTGATCCGGTCTGACCGAGAGCAGACGTAGTTATCCGAGCTATAGGAAACAAGGCGAGTGCCATGCACTCCATGGCCTACTTCTCCTACATGTGTACTATTGTGTGTTCATTGTGAGATGACCGACGTTCATCGCTCAGCGCAGAACGCTGATTTTATAGAGCTCTTCTTGTCATGCCCGGACCAATTGTCTGGGTCACAACTGCCAAAGATTTCTTCTTCATCTTGATCATTGGCGTCAGTCATCCTAAAATCAGGGAGGAGGATTTAGCTGATAGAGCCATTAGATTTTTGGTTTCTGCGCGCAATCTCTCCTTACACTAGGTCTTCAAAAGGAAAAGGCAGGCCGTGCTGGCCTTGCAATGTATCTTCAGGTCAGTTCTTTTCAGGCCATGAGTTGATACATGACCTGACATACCATAGTTGTTTTTCGCCCTCATCTTGGAATTCATCATCTTTCAAACAATCCCTCCCTTTCTATCATGGCTTGGAATCAGCATCATTTTACTCTCGGCAGCTTGGGTTGCAGTAAGCTTGAGCCCACTTTTATCGCGGTGCAACAGTCTATCTGACCTTCCTAGATGGCATCTAGACAGCTGCATTCTCCACCATCCGACGTTGAATCTCAGCCAATCTCGCGAACGCCATCCCCGATTCCTCCATTTGGCGATACAACACGCCGTGGCGAGCTGTATTCCTACAATTCAGTTCCAAATAGCGAGACAATCATCGTCCCCAATGGTAAGCCGGCAAAGGTCATTGATGAAACCCTCGCAAAGTTCAAACGGGACGTCAAAGAGGATATGCAAGCGAATGGCCGTTTGGCGCCTGGGCGGGCAACCCTTGGGAGACGAAGAAGTAGTGGGGCATCTTCGCGTACTTTCAGCATAACGAGCGAGTGAGACGGGGAGTCACCCTTAAGCACTGGCGCCTATTGCGTCTCATAAACCACAATGCATGCATGCACACATCATATTGTTTTAGTCCATTTTATCTCTGTCTCGCCAAGTCATGGCTCCGCGATCGGGAATTCCAGGCACCGGTGCCGCAAAACTCGTACCATTTGATTTGGGGTTGCGATACAAAAAAAAGTCGACATTCGTACCATACTTGCCCCTCGTTCCACATCTTCCCCACTGTTTATCCAACTCACAACCCCTCAACTACTTCACTCCCTCAACCACAATGACCACGAACGGTACATCCACGGCACCGCAAACTGCTGCGAATGACAAGGCTGCGCGACGTAAACGATTCGAAGATGTTTTCCCTATTATTGCGAATGAGCTCTTGGGATATATAAGAGGTGAAGGGATGCCGAAAGATGCTGTCGAGTGGTATGAGAAGGTGAGTTATGATTTATTGTATCTTGTGCTTTCCGATCCGTGTAAAGCTTGGCGATTCGAATATGGAAAACTGATGAATGTACAGAATCTGTATCACAATACTCCTGGAGGTTCGTTCTATGATTTTCAGGTTGGATAGAAAATGCAGTGGGCTGATTTGTGTTGTGTGGTTCAGGCAAGTTGAACAGAGGCATGTCTGTAGTGGATACTGTCGAGATCCTCAAGGGAGAGGCATTGACAGAGGACGAGTACCTTAAAGCTGCTATTCTGGGATGGTGTGTTGAGCTTGTGAGTTTTCATTCCATCAATCGGGAAACCCCTTGCTCTGCGTCAACTGCTTTTTTTTTTTTTGTTCTTGAGCAAACAATGGAGAGATCCAAAGAGTTGTTGATGGAGTAATGGAGTAATAAGATATGAGGAACGGAATATACAACTAACCTCTATCCGTAGCTACAAGCATACTTCCTAGTGGCGGACGATATGATGGACGCTTCACTTACTCGCAGAGGTCAACCATGTTGGTACAAGATGGTAAGTCAAGGACTCCAACGTTCACCTTATCCAATATCTGCTTTTTGCCTTCCCGAAGGACAGTTGGTGCTGATATATGAATCGTTCCCTCTAGCCTAACGTAGGCAACATTGCAATCAACGACGCTTTCATGCTCGAAGCTGCTATTTACCATTTGTTGAAAAAGCACTTTAGGAGTGAAAAGTACTATGTCGACCTGCTTGAGCTATTCCTCGAGGTCAGTAAATCCCATCTTTCACTCCATCATCATCCTATTCAAAGGACATGGGATGAAGCGCTGATATATATCCTTAGACGACGTTCCAGACTGAGCTCGGTCAGCTGATCGATCTCTTGACTGCTCCAGAAGATCATGTGGACCTTTCCAGGTTCTCACTTGAAAAGTCAGTTTTACTTTCCTTCCTGCAAAGTCGCTGTCCTTCCCCCCTTTCACTCCTTGTCTCTTCCTTGTCGTCCTTCTCACTCAATCCCCCGCTTCTGTTGTGTGCGTGTGCTTGGGAGAGAAAGACTGATAATCACAGACACCACCTGATTGTAGTATACAAAACTGCTTTCTACTCGTTCTATCTCCCCGTAGCACTCGCCATGCGTATGGTACGTGTCGACCCTCTCATTACCGATAAAATCAAGATGAAAAGCTGAAGTGTATGCGTCAATAGCGCGGTATCGAGGATGAAGCTGCCTACAAACTTGCATTGTCGATCCTGATTCCTCTCGGAGAGTATTTCCAGGTTCAGGATGATTATTTGGACTGTTATGGCCTGCCAGAACATATCGGTAAGATCGGTACCGATATCCTTGTGAGTCTGGACGTTGTCGCAAGGCGATTTCGACCCATGCATCACATATCGCTGACAGTTGCTATTCCCTATTACCCTTCATACGGCCCCCTCTCCACCTCGTCCCTCATATATACGACGACATTATGATATTCCTACATGATCGCCTATAATATCACAAAACCCCACTCGTCCCAAATCTAAATCCTCCCTGTCGAATGTCATGTCATCTCATCTCGTCTCGCGCAATACCAATACCACCCCGACTGTGATCTCTTAAACAAGGACAACAAGTGCTCGTGGAACATCAACACCGCTCTGTCCCATGCGACACCTGACCAGCTCTCGGTTCTCGAATCCAACTACGGTCGAAAAGACCCTGTAGCTGAATCTCGCGTCAAAGAAGTATTCTCCCAAGAACCTATCGCTCTCCCCCGGCGGTTTGAGACTTACGAGGCTGAGAGTTACACCAAGATCACAGAGCTTATCGAGAGCGTCGATGAGTCGGGAGGAATGAAACGTGCCGTCTTTACTAGTTTCTTGAACAAGGTTTATAAGCGAAGTAAATGAATAAATAGATAGATAAATTCAGGTAGAGTAAGAGATGCGAGTGGTAGAGTAGGCATGAGTAAGTAGAGTGTGAAGGCAAGGGAAGTAGACTAAGGTGATAGTGGATTAGATGGAGATTGAGGTTCTCGTAGATGGCGATAAGAAGATTAAGGGAGCATAATCATGCATTTGGTTTAACCTACTCGTTCATCTCATCTTACCACAGGCTGTGTCTATGTATATTGCTCCAGACAAGACTCGACTGATACAGGACATTCGTGTATGGCAACATAACGATCTATCCTGCTGGGAATAACCAGTCCACCACTACTTCACACAGTACATACATTGTCTATCAATTGAGCATTCAATAAGACCAGAGCTAAAATCATAATCATAATGCATCGTCCGTAAACAGCTACAATCACAAGAACTGTCATCCAAACATCTACAAATCGCTAAAGCGTCCAAGATCCAAGATGTGTCAAAGTATCCTCTTAGCAAGATCCAAGAACGGGTTCACGTCCTCTTGGTCTGACAAAGGCGTCAATGATCCTGACCTATCCCTAGACGTCTTTCCTATACATTCTTCTCTTGCTCTGTCTTTTTTTATCTCTTCGGTGATACTTAGATCCATCGTAGAAGAAGATGGTGAAGGTGGTGTATCTCTTGGAGTAGGTAACCAACCCCCTCCTCCTCCCACATCACAACCAGGACCAGTACTAGCGAATATCTTCTTTGGTGGTGTTCGGAACGCAGTGGAACTATCGCTATCCGCAGTCTTGATATCGTGTTTCCTCGGCGTCTTTGATTTTGATAACCTAGTATCGGGATTTTTGTGCCTCTTCGCCAGACTTTCAGGAGTCGGTGGTACTCTCCGTTTCTTAGGCGTCGTTTGTATCTTCCCTTCCTTGTTCTTCATCAATCTAACCTCGTCCACTAGTCGTACGAAATCCTCAGCGTCTCCCTTGAGGAACGTGTCGAATACGCCTTCCCAGCTCTTCCCTAGCCATTCTCGATTCACGCACACACATTTGACCTCCGCAGTTCGAGTTCCACTTGCGCCATTGGATCTGGAAGATCTCACAGACCTAGCAAATTCAGTGACCATTCTCTTTACTCCTGGTACACTCAGACTTGTCCCTACGACCAGAACAAGATCGACAGCTGGTTTCGCTCTGAGATCACGTTCAACCGCCGCCCCAATCGATTCACCATGGGGATGATGCTCGCCATATAAGACGACTCCGGCGCGGAGGTTTCCAATTGGTCTTGATCGTTCAGCTAAGGCTGCGCGGAGCGAGGCCGAGAGTGTGCAGGATGGACACGGAAGGTGGTGTGGGGGTAGTGGGAGGTGAGGGCCGAGTGGAAAGTGCGATGAACAGCGCGGACAGGTCAGGTCAGATAACGTGCCGTGCAGAGGAATCACTCGGGGCGGGGAGGTAGAGGTAGAGGCGGTGGGCTGCGAAGATGGCGGAGTGGGTGGAAAGAACGGATCTGGATCCGTTTCGGGAAGTAGATTTGACATGGGTGGAGGTGTTTCGGGGATTGTAGTCGACATAGGCCGAGGTGTCTCGACGAGTGTAGTTGATGAATGAACCGTACTCGTAGCTATCTTTCGTCTCTTGCGGGGAGGTGGTCCTAGAGGCACACCAACTCCCAATCCAGCTTTACTTTCCAAGCCATCGATATTCTGGGTGTAGCATCGCACTAGCCTGCCGCTATCGTCGATATCTTTCAACCAGCGATGAAAGGCAGTAGGGTCGGCACGATCAGCCAGCTCGGCCAGTCGAGTCATCAATCCATGATGATGAGGTAAGAGTGCTGGGTCCTATCGTTTTGACATTTCTTCAGCTGGAGTTGAAGACGGGATGAACGAGATGTAGACATACAGAGAGTGCTCGAACGTGGAATAGATCCTTAACGTGTCTACTACCTTTTATTTTCCTTCCTGTGATCTTGGTTGCGCCAATCGCATTGGCATTGGGATCCACCTTGAATAATCCACTATGAGATCGAAAGTCTGGAATCTGAGCCCCCGTCGATATTCCAGCACCTAGGTTCTATCAGCTCATTCCCAAGGATCAAGCGAAGAATACGAAGCTGACCAGAGATGACTATGATGCGCTTTGCAGCATTTATAGATTGGAGTACGCTGGTGAGATCCGGGTCAAGATTACAGGACCCAAGAGAAGGTGAAGGAAGAGAGATGTGAGAGGTCATCTCGATTTATATCGCTCTTTTCTAGATTATCATCTTATCGTATTGGTCATGACAAAGAGAAGTAGTACAAGAGGGGTATGTACAGGTGGATGGAAGGATGATTTGAATTGATATACAGGATGGAGACGAGCAGAAAGAGAAGAAAGGAACGACAAAAAGCGACTGAGGAATCAAGCCTCATTCATCATGATCATTTCATCGGCCCTCGCCGCAGTGGCGGGCTCTTTGGCTCGGTCGGCAAACTATGGTATGTGGTTGGGATTCACATGATGCAATGGTTCAGAGTCAGGTAGGGAATGATGCATGCTCATGAATGCTAGTCAGATTATGAATCCATCAAGGTGGTGGGGGCCATCAAACTTTTACACGAGAAAAGGACCGTCTAAACCGGTTTCGCTAGATCTGTGCGTTGGGTGTCTCATGAGGTCTGTGCGTGAGGCCAATGGATGTATGCACAGACGTCAGGTCTGTTTCCAGTATATAGTATACTGTGAACGGATAGAAATGGGTGTTCTACAGCTCCATACAGTGCTATCTTGCTGACCCTCAGTACCAACGACAGGGGACTCACAAATTCCCTTGATGAGGCGAGATCGGAGAATTCATCTCTTGTTCTCGCCATTAAGCCAAGAAGAGTCTATCTACTCTGAGCCGGACCGGTTTCACCTGACCGGTTGATCGGCGTATACGGTGATTTCCCCAATCTTCTGTATAAGGTATATGGTTCATCTAACGAGACAATAACACCATTTGTTGTTATTATATATTCGTACAGGTATTTATCCACCTGGACTGAACATCATCCTCTAACAGTAACAGGCGTTTGTAACGATCGGGATTCTAATCTAGCCTGAATATCAGTTCTCCGTCAGCCTGAACAACGTGACGTGCAGAGCGGAATACACACGTACACACAGCTTGCATAGTTAGCAATCTCCTTGGAGCCAGACTCATCAGACATATCAAGGAAACGAACGATACTTGGACAGGACATCCTTGTCCACACTCACAAAGCAAGGCCTATTATTAATCGACACAAAGTCGAAAACAATCATGCGTCCCACTCCAGCTCTCGTCCCTGCTCTGTCATTCTCACATACATTTCGTCCGTCGACAACCTCATTCTGCTATACACCAACACGTCCACATCAACTTGGTCCTACACTATTCTCCGCACAACAGCCAAATCTACTTGGACTTGGAATTGGACTCGGAAGACACCAACCAAATCTACTTGGACTTGGACTTGGGAGACAACAACCAAATCTACTTGGGTCTGGAATTGGACTTGGACGTCAACAACCGAATCAGCTTGGACTTGGTCTTGGACTAGGAAGACAACAACCGAATCAACTTGGGTCTGGAGTCGCACAACAATCAAATACCTTACCAGCCGCACCACCAACCGATGGACTTGGATTTCCAGTAGAGGGGACTTGGTCATCAGTGGAGGAGGAGGGTTGGTCTTCATATGGATATGGACATGTGTATGGGGCACTACCTTCAGTGAGTTTAGTTCAATCACTATAGCCAGAGTCAAATCAAGGATACGATGAGATACAATCATCACACACTATTCGAATGACTGGGCTGACTCTCTCTATTTGAATGACTGAGCTGACTCTATCTCTCTTGAGACTCAGTATCATACACGCCCAAATTCGTTTCCTCACAATCCACTAAACATCCAACGTTACAGACCTTGATTTCTTGACTCGTTCAGCGTTGTGATTATGGTTCAACAAATTCAGCATTAAGGTCAAGGTTGTGGTTGGCGGTTGTAGTTGTGGTCGTGGTTGTGGTTGTGGTTGTGATTTTGGATGTCACTTGAGTATGTCGACTATATAATCTGTATATACATACATATCTGTCTGTTGGTTTTCATAGCTTGATGGACATTGATTCATGTTCTGTACAGAATACCATATTGGGTTGTTTCTTCTCGTCCTATTTATCTTGTACGATGTGCATGTACATTATAGCTTCGGGAACTTGTAACTCTCCAATTCATACTTAGGATACTTGGGATTTACTGTCGCTATCGAGCTGCACACTCACCGCACGCTATCGACCTCTACACACTCACTGCATATCTGGCTTATTTGGGCTGATCAAGATCTATAAGTTACATATGCTGGGTATCTTTGGTATAAAATGTCAAGTATCTTCAAGAACATGTCCTCCAGTATAGTCCGTTGTCCGTGACAACTTTGGTCCAATTCATCAACGTCTTCCCTGTACTGTTCCCCATCAATGCCTTCCCCGTCAATCATCTCCCCATCAATCACTTCCCCATCAATCACCTCCCACTTCCCACAATCACCAAATTACCTACTTTCCAATCAATCATCTCGCCCATCACATCACACACTTCCCCACCAATTACTTCCACCCATCAATGACCTCGCAACTCAGACCACCTCCCCTATACCTTGACACTAATAATCATCATCATCATCCTCAGCATCATAATCATCAAACAGGCCTCTACCCCCTTCCCCACTTCCTCCTCCACCTTCAAACTCTCGTTTCCACGTCCCGATTTCCGGCAATTTACCACCACCACTCCCTCCAGGCGGCGGAGGAAGCGTAGGCGGTGATGTTGATCCTGAATTCTTGATTCCTTTTGATCCTCCTCCTCCGTCGCTTTTACGTTTCCGTCCTCGTTTGGGTGCGTCTGTAGGTATGCTGGTGGATGTTGTTGTTGGTGTTTTACGTGGTTTGGACGGACCACCGTTACCTTGTTCGGTGGATTGGTTGGGCGCTGGGTCGGAGATGGTGGATACTAAGGGACGGAGGAAGTCAAGCGTCTCGTGTGTGTTTATTGTTTGTTTCCTGTTTGAACGGGGGAGACATGGGGTAAATGGATGAGAGGGGTAGTATTGACATGAAGGAGGATAAGGTTATGGATGAGAACGTTATTCAGGATGAGGTGGAGAATGACGAATATCCAAAGATCAGCTCTAATGTCACACCTCAAATAATACGGACATACAAATGATACGCGCTCATCTTCTTACCACCTCTTGATCTCGTCTCTTTCGCCGTCTCATCAATCAAGAGCTGCATAAAACATTCCAGGCTTTTAGCTGTGTAGGAAGGGCGAGCAAGTCAGTTTTTCCAACAGCGACCGACGAAAAGTAAAGCGGCAAAGGGATGGATACGTGAAGGGTTGGTGATACGCGATGAAAGGGAGATATGTAGTTTTACTCACAAATCATAACAGGTGTAGCACTAGCAAGCTTTCCAACTTCCTCATCAAGTTGCATAATCTTCTTTATCCTAGCCTGAAGAGTAAGAGTAAGAGTAACAATGTATATCAGCTTCAACTTCAACTCGATCTTTCAAAGCTAGAGTCTCGTTTGTCCATGCGTATATCTGAATCCATCGCTTTGACGTGAGAGAGGAGAGTTCAAGTGCAATGATACTTGGCTAGAGATACGGATCATAACGATACCAGTAATTCTCTTTAGATGGTAAAACAGAGACTCACTACTGGAAACTAAAATATTGTCAGCGGTGAATGCTTGGGTATAGAGAGAGTCAAAGACTCACCCGTGACGGCTTGGCTTTCTTGGAGTACGCAGGAGCCATGTTTAGTTGATCTTTCAAGGGGTACTTCTGACCTGCCCAAATGGACTGTGTCCTGTTCACGTTGCTCGAAATAAGAAATAAGAGTTCACGTCCAAATCAAAGCAGAATGTTACTACTGTGTTCGTTGGATAATCTGGTTCCGGGTGGCGAAGATAAAGCTCGTTTTCCATTGGGGGATGAGAGATGCATGCTATGCTACATACAATTGTACCAGACCATGGCCGTCGTCAATTCTCCTCTAAATGCAAACTATTCTTCTATATATCACCCTGAATTTCATGGCCGCTTGCCCAGATCCCACTGCCTCAAAACTTGCTTGACATCCCCTAGGAGATGCACGTCTTTCCCCATTGCTACTATTGTTGGTTCACCTGAACCTCTACCGCCATTCACTGGTTTGGTAGAAGCTGATGGACGTAGTATACGCGTTGCGACTCGATAGATGTCCTGTCACATACATCAGTACAGCGTTGTATCACGTATTGGGAAGGAGTAGTATGAATTACCTCTCGGGTGACAGCATCTATTTTGGCGCACATCTCTTCTGTTGGCTCTTTCCTCCCCTCAAGCATGATCTGCCTTCCAAGATCTGATTCCATCAGCAAACCCGTTCTAGAGACATATGATACTATTGACGCACCCTCTACAGCAACCAGTCGACTCTCACTCATCATGACCATACTGCCCCTCATCATATTCCTAGCTCTGCCCAATTGCTCCTCTGTGACACCGCCCATCATGGGTCCAGTAAGCGTGTGTAGTTGACTGGCGATGATTTGCGCAGCTTTGGAAGCAAAGTGTGGTCGGACCGATAAAGTGATTCCAAACAATCCTGAATCTGCAAAACATTGATGGAAAGCCTCGGCACGCTCAACGGCGTAATATCGGTTCAATACGTTGGTCATGAGTCGAGAGTACATGCCTTTGCCTGGTCCGCCTGCTGAGAATGCCGAACCGCCAAGCAAGAGGTAATTGAGTACTCCTAGCGCATACTGAATGGATGAATGAATCAGCGATGTGATATATAAGAGGATGAAATTGATTCTTACAATGTCTGGATCGAGAGCGCCGAGACCTTCGAAAAGAACGACGAGATTCGTGAACTCTTCGTCTGGCTTTTCAATATATTGTTCGCCGCCTGTATATACTGCCGGAGCATTCTTAAGCCGTTCAAAGTCACTCTCGACAATCTTGCCGTCTCGCCCAACCAACGCGTTTGACACAGTCGCGTAGGTCTTGGCACCAAATCTCGTCGATGATCTTGCACTGCTACCTCCCAGACCGAGCTGAGCACTAGGCAGTCCTACCCCTTCACCCACTGGCAAGCTTCCGAAGTGTTCGAAAGCCAGCTCGACGAGCTCTTCGTGCGGTATGCCATGGCCAGCCACAACCATCCTTTCGGGCTTGAACCAATCCCTCATATATCCCCTGAGCTCGTCCTCTCCTAATCGAGCCAATTGCTCTTCGGGGCATAGTAATGGCATACCAAGTGTATTGTTGGTGTATGCAGTATTGACGGCGATGTCAGGTAAGATGTGGTCGGCCTTTGACCAGAACTCGCGGATCTCATATTCCATCCCTGCCTTGGCTGCATCGACTTCATCAGGGCGGAATTGTGGAGATAGGATCGTGGAGGAAAGGAGCGACATGGCGGTCGAAAGCTGAGCGGGGAATAATGATGCTTGGTAACCTATATGTTCCCGAGCGCCGATCGACGTCACTTGTCCACCGCAAGCGTGAATAAGACCTGACATTTCTTCTTCATTGTGTTTCGCTGTACTCTACCAGGCAATCAATTCAGCACACGGGACATTTAACATGAATCTCGAAAAAGCTCAAGTCCAAACCCACCTTGAAAGCCATACGATCCAATAAATGTGTCACTCCGCTGTTACGGTCACTCTCATACCGACTTCCAGCATCAATGTAGACTCCAAGCGCATATACATGGGTAGGTATAGCCTCAGTCACGACTCGTAATCGATTAGGAAGCGTCGTGATCTGCGGTGTGATGGAAGTAGGATAAGGAGATGACGAAGCTGAAGCGAGTCGAACGGCCGACGGACGAAGTACACGAGAAGGACCTGCTCCTACTGCTTGTGTCGTCAATGAGCGGAGGGAGGGTGTTGGGAGACGCATATCTGATTGAGCGAGATACTCTGCGTGTATAATTGAGCGGCAAAGGTCTCTCTGAAAGTATGAAAGTAACGGACTGCCGAAGTGTTTACGTAACAACTTTTGGCGGTCAAGTACAAAAAGTCGGTTTGAGCAGTTGAATTCACCCCAACTAGCCAGAAATGCCCCCTCGACCTCCTATACGAGGCATACAAGCTCCGTATGTTCAGATAAGGAGATGCCGTCAATGCCAATTCGGCTCATCCTCAACAGCCGCAGCTGAAACACCTCGCCCTACACCTCCTAAGCCCTCTCCTCCTCGAAAGTCAACAGCTTCTTCGGATAGGAGACCGTCTGGACTCTTATCTGCGTTGGCACACAAGCCGATCGAGGGTCCATTTACTTCGTCTTTATTCGATGTGAATCGTGAGGCTATGGAACAAGATCGGGCTGAGGCCAAGAGGAAGAGGAGGGATAAGGGCAAAGGGAAAGCGAAAGAGAAAGAAGTAGAGGTTGAAGTTGATGGGCAAGGACAAAGAGAAGGCGGCGTAGAAGGGGAAGGGCAGGGAGAGAAGAAGGTGGTTTGGACTATACCGATGTTACCACATCCACTTGGAGTACTGAATCCTCCTATCGAATCAGATACGACATGGAATCAAGAACTTCCAGCTGAGGAGAGGAAAGCTGCTCGTCGTGATTCTCTGTGAGTCGATAACCAGATCAGGGGTTTGGATAGGAGCTGATTGTGAGACAGACTCAAAGAAGCTTCAAGAGGATACTTTCACGATTTTAATCGAGTTCGAAAGATGCATGGAGGGAAATTATGGGTAGCACCTCCCGTTCTAATTAGAGAAGATGTAAGTTTGATCTTTCCTTCTTTCCTTCTTTCCTTCTTTCCTTCTTTCCTTCTTTCCTTCTTTCCTTCTTTCCTTCCTTCCTTCCTTCTTTCGTTATTTCCTTCCTTCCTTCCTTCCTTCCTTCCTTCCTTCCTTACATCATTCCCTCCACATGCTAGACTACTCTTCATTCAGACGACGTTTATCCCGGGGTACTGTTCATAGAATTCTTTCTGACAACAACCCAATATAGAAAGCCCTTTATTTCCCCAATATCGCCGGCAAGAATCTGAATAGTGAGAAATCAAATACGACAAAGATCCTTGAAGGCAAAGTCAGCCTTGTTTCAATAATCAGCACGAGATTATCAGAGGTATGTCTATCTTCTATCTCCCTTTTTCATCCATCACCTTATACCCTTGTCCAATTATCTCGCCCGGAGATGTGTAGGATAAACGCTGATCGTTATGATTACAGGAACAAGTTCGGACACTCGTACCTCCAGTATTAGAGGATCAAGAAGGAAAGCCTGGATTCGCTTATGTCCAAGTACGCATTACCTAACCCCCACCTCTTCTCCTTTCCCCCTGCCCCCCTCATGCTTCCGTCGCTATGACAGAAGATCAATCAGTGCTGATCGATCTATCATTGAAGATCAACCATCAGCCTAATAGACTCAAATCCATGCTACTCTCTTTCTTCGTCAGCTCGTTACAGCGTACAATCCCAAGTAACAGGTGGTCAGATTACTTGCTCACTCATGGAGAATGGACAGATTACGATGTGAGTGTTTTCTTCCCCTTTGCCCAAAGTCCTCATCTCATCCTCCATCCTCTATCATTCTGCATGTACTGGTACTCATTTGCTAATCCGGATTCAAGATTCGAGATCCACTAGGTCTAGAGAACTCAATATTGGGCTATGTCTACCTAGTCGATTGGAACTGCAAGATCCGCTGGGCGGCTTGTGCCAATGCAGAAGAAAAAGAAATTCATAGTCTGCGTAATGCTACTGCTGTCTTGATGGCACGGTTGGAAAAGGATAGACAGGAGAAAGAGAGCGGGGCATGACGAACCAAAGTTTGGACATCAGGAGAGCGGGGCATGATCGAAGAGTCAAAATTTATGTCCTGCGTTATTGCATCACTTCATTGCATTAGCATAAATAGATAGCATCTCATTGGACTCAGTAGCGGCATAACCAGATGTATATCGGCTGATACCGACGAGTTTTAAATGGATTCATAATTCATGCATGCCTTGCGTCTTGCGATCAAATCTGCTATCATGTCCCCTAACCAAGGTCTTCATCTCTCAAGCCTTGATTTTGCAAATATCGATGAATTCAGGCTTGAGCGAAGCACCACCGACCAAGAATCCATCAATATCAGGAGCAGTAGCTATGAATGATTTTCTCTAGTCAGCTTCTGATCACATTTGCACTACATGGTAAATAATAGATAAAAAAAATTACTCACCGAGTTCTCCGCAGTTCTTTCCGCTGACTGAACCGCCGTAAATGATTCGAGTAGTCTCTGCTACCTCCTTGCTGACTTTTTTCTCTAGCCATTGACGAATATCGGCGTGAACTTCTTGAGCTTGTTCGACAGTCGCTACTTTGCCTGTACCGATAGCCCATACAGGTTCATCTTTTATATTATCAGTAACTCCCTTGCCTCTCAACACTAGAACTCAAATGAATTACTTACAGGCAATAACAATGTCCCTTTAGAGAAAAAGAAAAACGCAAAAAACGTCAGCAACTCTGAGCTTGGCTTTCTCTAGGGTAGGAGTAGTGAATGTTATGGTGTCAAAGACTCACTTCCACCTATCCTCTGAGACAACATTCGCAATAGCTTCCAGTTGACTCTCAACAGTCTGAGTAGTGATACCTTTCTCACGCTGTTCAAGAGTCTCTCCAATACAAGCGATGACTCCTAGTTGAGCTTCAAGGGCAGCCTTGACTTTCTCAGAAACGAGTTTATCGGTATCGCCAAACAAGCTTCGACGTTCAGAGTGACCAAGGATGACCCAGTGGATATTGGCGTCTTTGAGCTGGGAAGGAGAGATTTCACCAGTGAACGCTCCGGAGGTCTCGCTGAATGCGTTTTGGGCAGATACTTGCGCTGGTGCTTTCAGGAGAGCTTGAACTTGGAGGAGGTAGATGGCGGGAGGAGCAACGACGACCTCTATTTGGGGAAGAGTAGATATAGAGGGTGAGAGCAGAGGGGGAAATAGGTGAGATTCGGTCAGAGATATTCACAGTGAGAATAGATTTGTTGATTAGATATAAAGGTAGAGGAAGGAAGAAGGGAACAAGGGAAGAGAGATGTAAGATGCAGTTGAAGAGCGGTAATGAAAGATATTCATCAGCTTTGTTCAACAGTCTGTCTGTGGCTCATGGAGGCACTGACCAACAGTGTCACTGAGATTAGCGGCGTTCAATCGTTCAATGATCTCTTTGATCGATTTGATAGAACCGTTCATCTTGAAGTTTCCTCTGAGAAGATATCAATATCAGCTCAACCCGCTCGTGCCCAATAGTGGCTTCAGGAGCAAGACCAAGACCAAAGGAGCCGAGGAACCACGAAGTGGTGAGAAGAAAGAATAGCTCACCCGACGAAGAATTTGCGTTGCGACGACATGACTTGTTGATTTGACTGTTGTATCTGATCTGTGATAAAGAGAGCAAATAGGTATAGATGTATGTAGAGTGGGAAGCGACGGGATTACACGGCTTGCTCGCTCGACCAGCTAGACTATCAGAAGATCCGGAAATAGGGGCTCCGCAGCTTACCGCTTCCTTATCTCCGGAATTACATCGGAGTTTATGGTTTGTGGCACTTTTAGTGTCGATCTCGGTATGGTGGAGGTGGTCCACCACGTCATGCCTCTTTCGACTGACCTCAACTCTATAACTCTATATACTTGATATTCTTAAGCATTCATCCACACATCCTATAAACTTGATCCTCTCAATCAGAATGGCAGATTCCAAAGTAACTTCAACAGAATTACATTCATCCGCAAACGACCCTTCGACACTCAACTTTGCTCCTGGTCTCTCACCGACCGACCTGCAGCGCCGTCACGCTGCGATTGTGCTTGATATGTTTCAGGCAAAGGGGACAATGGCAAAGTTGAGGGATAATTTCTCAGAGGATGCGGTTTACGAAGACCTTTTTGCGAGTTGTAAGACCCGTGAGGAAGTTGGTATGTCATGTCCTGTTTTCTCTTTTCCAATCTCCTCCTCTTACCTATTGTATTCTCGCATTTGGGCTCCATCACCACCCTCTTTCTTCTTTTCCCTACTCCCCATTGCTTCTTTTCCCTACTTCCCCTTTCTTCTTTTCCCTACTCCCCCTTGCTTCTTTCTTCACACGTACTACTGCGTCTTTCCTATTTTCTACTACTCTCCCCTATTACCTTCGTACTTTCTTTCTCTTCCTTCCTCTCCAAAATCAAATACTTTCTCAAGCTCTGTTTTTCCATGGACAGTGATTTTCACAGACTAACCCAAACAAGGTGGTCAACTCCTACATCTCCCAACAATATGTACTTCAGCCACAACGAATTCACACCTCATCACCTCTCTTAACCCAATCACAACAACATCAGGCAGTGGCCGCAGCGTTCCCACAACTGAAATAGCAATCAAAGTCGATCATACATTCGTATTCAAAGCTCCGTTACCTGTATCAGCACGATCAATCACTATGAATACTACTTTGTTGGTTTATTCGGATGAGCAAGAAGGCAAGATCGTCAGACTTCAGGATAGACCGATGGAACAGATTCCAGAGAACGCCCTGTTATCTGTATGTACCTTATCCTCTTCAGGAGTAAACGGGGAAAGCTAGCTGATATGTATCTATGGCGATAGTGGATTAGAAGAGGTAATGCGGTCGGAGTACCAAAAGTCATACCGCTTCCAAAGGACGAAAAAGAGGACGCGGAAAAAGTCCTCAAGCAGCAACGATGAGCGGATAGGCTTGGTCGTTTGATGACGCAGCAGTGGACGTCACGGACTTTCAGAGAATGCCTTCATGTATCATGTGAAATGCTACTGTATGATAGTACAACATGGTATAGGGAAATGCTAAGTATAACTTTTGGTCTACCTTTCAACTACTTCAACCTCCCCTAGAGTATGTATACTGGTATGCCTCGTCAACACCTCTCAAAAATCCTGAATAAGTCCGGTAAATTCGCAACCTGTTGAACTACCCCTTCCCTCCCGACTCCCGATCCACCCATTTCCCTAGCCCGTGGCCAAACTACTTCCCTGCGCCTACAAGCAGGGAAAAAGACATGCTCGAGCTGCCAATCTCTATGTTGTTTTTCTGCATCGGTCGCCATGGAATCTACGTCTGATGGTCGAGGCGAGTAAAAGAACGCTAATTCGCGAAGAACAGTTTGAAAACATTCTTTCTCTGATGTCCAATTCACCTTTGACGCCTTGTCAACTCTTCCCTACACAGACTAATTTATCAAAGAGGAGAGGAGAGGAAAGTGAGATAGTGGAGTAGGGACTGACCTGGGTACCGAGACATAATAATAAATGAGGCAAACGGTCCAAGTTTGGTGTATATCCTTTCAAAATCATCGGTAGACTTTCTACCTCTCCAGATTCACTGATACGGAGCGAGAAATACTCGTCCATCATCTCTCGTTTCTCCAACAACATGTTGGAGATCCTCTTTAGGTACTCGTCAGCGACAAATATCGGCATTAAAGTGCAAAATGCAAAATGCCAAACTTACTCTTACGACATCCTCGACTACGAGACCAGCAGACACGAGTCCAGGTTCATCGTTGGCTGCTAATCTCAATAGATCGTCAAGCCGGGGCGGAGGTTCAAGGCGAAGCCGGTGGAGTGCTCCGAATTGTCGTAAAGACAGCTGGTAAAATAGCTCGTCTCTGCGCGCGCGAACATAAGTTATCCAGCGATATGTCAAGAAGGACAAAAACGAGCTCACCCTATAACAGCGTGATTGATCAGAAACAATTTCGTTCCATGCTGGACCAAGGAAAGGCAAAGGTCTCGATCGACGATTCCGACAAACGAGTGTCCCTGAATCATCTCGTTCATCTCTATGACGAGTCACTCATTAGCCTCGAATGATAATGATGCGATGCCTCATTAGCTCACCAATGTTGCCTCGTTTTCTGGTCGCTTTCCTGAGCTCAAGAATACTGCTGAACTCGCAAGCGCTTTCCGGAATCTCATTGCCCTTCTTCCCTTCTCCTGTCGTTAGTGCCCAAGTCGTCTCTCGTCCATCGTCCAGCTCATCCTCCTCTTCAAGCTCGATCGGCTCGTCCTCATTGATACCTCTTCTCTTAGCTGGTCGGTGCTCAGGATCGAGCAAAGTTTGAGGAGTCTCGGTGAATGCAGCCAATTGTGATGGATCCGATACAGCAATCATGCTGTCCAAAGTCCGGTTCGTAGGGTCCATGCGGACTTTGTAGTTCGGCGCAGACTTGGTGCGGGGTACGGACGAACCGCTGTCGCCACGGTCTTGAGGATCCGGAGCTCCTGGAAGAAGCGTCTGAATCAATCAACACCGCAACTGAATAAGAATTACGGCTTCGAGCAATAACCTACTTGTACAGTAAAAGTGCGCGATGTATTAGCATTTGACAGAGCGGTTTGCACAGCTCCAACGATCGCCACTACCATTTCATCCTCGTTCAAGAAATGCACGTCCGATTTTGTAGGATGCACATTAACGTCAACTTTGGCTGGATCAATATCCAGGCTATCAACAACGTCAGTACGATCGTATACTTGTGCGTTTATCGGAGACTCTAACCTGAGATAGACCCAAGGTGCTGCCCCTTTGGGGAGATACGAAGTGTAGAGCGAGTCAATTGCTTTCTTGATCTTGGTAGAATCGACAAGTCGATCTGCATTTAGTCAGGTATAGTGCTCTGCTCGTAGTAGATAGGCCCCGACTGACTGTTGATGAAGAACAGCCATCCGCCTCTACGCGCCCAATTTGTATTGGCATTACTGACCCAGCCTCTGATACTGGCGCCAAGATATTGAGGTTGCAGTACAGTGATCGGCACTTCCAGCAGATCGGCAGCAAGTGACGCAGTGTATAAGAGAGAGATATTGGCTTTTGAAGTGCTGCCTGCTGGTGTGGATATATCTGGCAGAGACGAGCCCGCCTAATCGGTTTTAATGGGAATTCAAGTCAAGAAAAGCATACAAGTACAGTCACCTTTTTACATACCCAAGCGGCGTGCGGATTGTGTACTGCATACTTTTGCACCACGTCGAGGATACGATTGTATTCGTCAGATGCAGATTTGAAGGCCCGCTTGCGCAATGGCATGTTGTAAAATAAGTCTTCTGCCTAGGACCGACATTAGCTTGCGGCGACACGTCAACTTGTGGGTAGGGCGGCTTACGCTGATGATTGTTCCATCGTTCGCGGCTGCTGGACGTGGATCCGGTGGTACACCTGGCTTTGGCGAGACTAGTTCTCCATCGGCATAATGAGCTCTATCGCCAACGATCAGTCGCAGCCCTTATACCGTTCCATGCGAGTGCGCACTTACTTCCAGCCGCATCCGTCGTTCTTTGTCTTGGTGATGACCTCAACATGACTACAATAGCTCACGCTAGCCAACGCCTCTCCTCTGAACCCATATGTCCGTAGGCTTTGTAGATCCTCGAACGCCTTCAATTTGCTAGTCGCATACCGCGTGCATAGGAGTGGCAGGTCTTCACGAGAGATACCATGTCCGTTATCGGCGATTTGGATGAGCTTAAGCCCGCCATCCTTGATAGTAAGCTTGATGGATGTTGAGCCTGCATCAAGCGAATTCTCTATCAGCTCCTTGATGGCGTTCGAAGGGCGGTGAATGATCTGTCGGCACCGTTAGAGTGGGGAAAGTCGTCAAAGAGAAGATAAGTTAGGCTTACTTCGGCAGCTGCTATCTGGTTGATCACGTCTTTAGAGAGCTTTTCGATAGGACGTGGACCAGATGGCTCGTACTCGCCATCTTGCGGGCCAGGATCAACTTGCATTTCGGTACTTGTCATGCCATGATGTTTCGCTCTTCAAGATCTGCTTGGAGTTGGAAGAAATCAAATAATGAGAACGCGTCTTTTGGAAGTGAGCCTGATAATAATTCGCCACCGCCAAGACGTCATATCATCCACCACCTGTCCCGCTCTTTGAGTGCAGCGTATCGATCCTCCAAAGCAGTCAACCTTTGTCCTTTTAAAACTCACTCGCGTATCGTCTACGCATCACAACGATCATAGAGTAAATTCACTACAAGTAAACGAACACGATGCCTATCAAGATCGCCGAGGAGAATGGCAATCAACAAGTCGTACGGCGGTACAAGCATACGATGCGTAAATCGCCGTACCTCGTATCGCTCCTACTCTTGCTCGCAGCCACGACATTGACGCTCTTGAACATCTATGTACGTGTATACTTAATAATCATCACCATGCATGCCAGATAAGCGATATGAGCTAATGCTTCTTCCTCACAGATCGCTGATCTGATCCATGTCATTGTGAAAAGCCCCGGTCCATTGGAATTCGAGACCAAGTAAGCTTCCTATGTCGAGGTGTCGTCCTACAGAGCGGTACTGATGCTTAACTCCCGCAGATATGGCCTGTATCGGCGGTAAGCTCCTTCTTCCGCGTTACCGAGGTCCGCTAAACTGATTCAATCAGGTGCACACGCAAATCACCAATCCCAAACTCCTTGTTCCTAATGCCTTCACATCCCCTTCCTTCCTCTGATGTACTTTATACCATGCCTGAGCTCGGTACGATTGACAACGAGGGCGATGGATGGCAATGTCAAGAGTTTCCTACCCGGTAAGTCTCTTTCCATCACCAAAGAGAACAAGCGACCAAATCAATACACCCCCATCTGACCCATCTACAGATCTGAATGCGCGGAATTTGGCGAAAAGTTCTGCGTGCTCTGGTCAACTGCAGGTTATAGTGCCCAATTATCACTCGTTCCCTGCCTCGTCAGCCTTGTCAGCCTCTTATTCATCTTTCTCCACCGAGGTATGTCGTTCTGCCCCTCGCCCTTTTTCCTTCATAAGCTGAACCTCTATGTGTCATCTAGGACAGAAGACCGCGCGAGCAAGAGCAAGGCGTCAGCAATGGAAGCTTGTCTCTGTGACGATGCTCATCCATTGTTTATTGCAAATTCTGTCGATCGCATTGATTCTGCATGTGTTCAGGACTGATGGTCGTTTCGAGGCTCGAGGTAGTCACCTAGGTGAGTGAGCGGTTATTCGCCGCTGTATCCCTACTTTATGGCTCAGGACGATAATCCAAGATGACTCGCTGATCATTTGCGCAGACAAGTCATTCGATTTCGGAGTGGCATCCGCTATCATATCTGGCGCAGTAGCCTTGATGTTGACATTCACCGGCATGGCTGCTCGTGAGTTATATTTCTATCTAGTTTATTATCCCACTCTTTCTCTCTCTACACTAATTCGTGGCTTTTACTAACTCTGATTAGGTGCTGGTAAACCCTGGGCAGCAGGAACATCAGCCAAGAAAGCTCGCCGACATCGACGTACGCGTTCAGGCCAAGTCGTACCTGTTCCAGAAGGTACCGCAATCCCACCCGAACAGATTGTCACTGTTGGTGAAGTCAGAGCGGCAGCTGTCGTCGAAAGTCCCGATGAGCGGACGAGTCTGTTGGCAGGTCAAGAACGCGTGGTAGCTGGTGGTGGAGATGTGAGAGCAACAGATGAGAATGTTTGATTGCATTCATACGATTCTTTACATGTTTTGAGTTTGACTCGAGGAGAATATAACGAAACAATTACAAGAGCATATTCGATTGGAGGAGAATGTGTTCGCTTGGAGGGAATATAATGGGGATGACAAATAGGATTGGGATAACTCACTGCTGTATGCTTTGAAACAACTTGAACAATGTCGCTCGGGTAAGATGGACATGTCGAGAGTGTGAGGAAATGAATTGGTGTTTGAAATCAATAGATAGATCTGTAGCATACCCCAACGAGTAAATGTGACGAGTGTCCTACCGAGACCGTAGCGTTGTTGATACCTTTCGTAGACCATTGAATTGCATGCGATGGCATATATCTACGGTATGTAGTGACACCGGCGCGGTTTGAGACAAATATCATCGACATGACGGAAATCAACATTATCCCTATACCTATCCCACCACGATGCACGGTAATGCTTTGAGTAGAGGCCCACAACATTCTACACAGTACTGTCCTACGATGACATTCGACTTTTCCGTTCATATCCGACCTAAGCACTCTCGAGACACATTCTTGACCCATCAAATCGACACACACTCTACGCTACACCTTGCTCATAAATCTCTCCAAGGACAATTCAGCATACTCGTCCTCGGGCGGCAACTCGTCCAATCTACATAACATCAGTTCTGTAAGAAAATTTCACAGATTCAACGCACCCTTCGAGAATCTTGCTAGCTGACATGGGACCCGTGCTCTTTGTCTTTGTCGTTTTTGATGTATCTCCTTCTGACGATACTTTGAACAGATCCAATACTTCGCCAGTATTCATTGATCCCAATCCTGCATTTTGTTGAGTCACGACAGAAGATGCGATATTCAGTTTGAATCGTTGCAATCTACATTTATTACCATCAGTTTTACAGACCAAAATGATGCACAAGCAAATGAGAACGTACCCCATGATTTTCTCCTCTAGAGTTCCACGCGTTATGAGTCGATAAACATTGACAACCTTTCTCTGACCTAACCGATGTGCCCGATCCATAGCCTGGAGATCCTTCATAGGGTTCCAATCGTGGTCCACAAATATGACCGTATCGGCTCCAGTAAGGTTAAGACCCAGTCCACCAACGCTGGTGGTGAGTAACAATACATCGATACGTGGATCGGCGTTGAAAGTCTGCACGACTGCGTGTCGCTTTTTAGGATCCGTCTGACCGTCAAGACGCATGTACGAAACCGTTGGCATGAGGGCTGCGAATAGATCACGTTGAATCAGGTCGAGCATTGGGCGTAGTTGACAAAAGATCAGGACACGATGTTGAGAATAGTCATCTGCCTGCGCACCAAGCTTGTCACCTGCGGGTAGGCCGATTCCACAATCAAGCAGAAGTTGCCTATGGTCAACAGTTAGCCCCAAGCATACTCATTTATTGCCAACTGAGATTGACCCACCTTAGGGCCTCTAGCTTGGGAGCGTGCGAGATATCGTGCATCGGCGGAATGTTACCCAGTCGTCCTTGAATCTCCTTCCACCGCTGAGGTTGGTTCTCCAGAACCAAGGCTGGGTGATTACACAATTTCCGCAAATACTGCAAACTCTGGAACACATGTTGTTGACCGGTGCCATTCGAAGCTTCGGACGAGAGCACCTCGCCCGCCTCATCCGCTGCGGATGATTTCGAGAATTCGTCATATAGCTGTTTCTGAACTGGAGACAGTTCGCAGTAATAGTCTTGGATGATTTTTGGGGGTAGGTCGTGTAGAACATCTTCCTTCAAACGGCGAAGCAAGAACGGCAGGACTTGTTTGTGTAAAGCTTCGAGTGCTGCGGCAGCTTTGTAGACGTCAGCATCACGGAAATGTCGTGGGTACGACAATGCTCACCCTGTTCCCGCTCTTTTGGTGTGGCTTTCCCGTCTCGGTCAGCCAAGATCGGCTTTGAAAACCGCTCATTGAACACCTTTTCACTGCCCAGGAATCCCGGCATGAGGAAATCAAACAAGCTCCACAATTCGATCACATTATTTTGAATTGGTGTGCCAGAGAGCAAAAGTCGATGTTGCGCTCTCAACTGCTTGACAGCGGCTGCGAGCTTTGTTTTGGCGTTCTTGATGATATGTCCCTCATCTAGTACGCAGTACAACCAATCAACTTTACTGAGCTCGGCAATATCGGCTCGGATTGATTCGTATGATGCGATCACAACATCGGCTTTAGGAATCTTTGAGCGAAGTGCTGCGCGCTCGGAGGCTGTACCGGTATATTGCAAGGGTGTGAGATACGAGGTAAATTTCATTATCTCGTAGTACCAGTGTCCTGTCAGGGTCGGTGGACAGACGATAAGAGATGGGAGATGTGCCGAGTCAACTGATCCTGTCTTGGCGTGCCTCGCTGCGCGCTCGAAATGCATACTGCCGATGATGCAGATAGACTGTAAACTCTTGCCCAAGCCCATATCTACGGAATGGTTAGAATGGAGGCGACATCTGACTCACCGTCACATAGGATTCCATGAAGCTGGTATTTCGCCAAGAATGCCAACCATGACACACCATCACGCTGGTACTGCCTCAAATCCGCTTTAATCTCGATTGGAACTTGATATTGCTCTGCCTTTGACCCATCGAGAAGCTGCATGAGGAATTTGCGCTCTTCGTCTCGCTTTGCCAGGAGCTCAGGTGAAAAGCCAGGAGGATCAGGGATGCCCGCCTGAAGCCAGTCAGCTTTCGACTCCATCCAATACGTAGTAAGAACTCACCTCGAGAGGGACCATCTTGACTAAGGAAGCAAATGTAGCCGTCGAGAGCAAGCGAACCGACTCATCAGGATCACTCATACGGCCGAGGATAGGCACGATGAGGAAGAGAACATAAGGCAGCGCCTTGATATCCAGCAACTTGATGATATCTAGTCATATTAGCTTTTTTACTCATTGGGTTGTCTGCAGCTCACGGTGAACGGCCTCTACGGCGCCCTGCCTTGAAGCCGTGTGCTTGGCGTCTCCGACAAGCGGTACAATATGATCCACAACCTCTTTCATCGCTTGATCAATCATAACGTCACACAGTGCCGCGATACATTTCGCAGCGGTGTTGCGGACGACAGCGTAGGAACTTTGTAAAGCCAGAATGATCGGCGG
Source organism: Naematelia encephala (assembly GCA_002105065.1). Classification (NCBI taxonomy): domain Eukaryota; kingdom Fungi; phylum Basidiomycota; class Tremellomycetes; order Tremellales; family Naemateliaceae; genus Naematelia; species Naematelia encephala. The sequence continues at coordinate 269,473 of MCFC01000001.1, forward strand.
AAAGAGCGACACGAGCCTCGCGTGGAGAGATTCATCGAGGTGCGGTGCTATGAGACGGAGGGAGGTCAAACAGTCGACCAAATCCTGGCCTGCAGATGTCGATTCCTTGAGTTTGGCGTCACAAGCGCTGATGTCTATCGGCAGGCTCATCAGCCAGCTCCTTGTCTGTGCGATTCAGTCTGGCAACCTCACCACTTCCCGAAAAGGCTAGTAGAGCTGCACTAATACCGTCCCAGAATTTGGGCACTCCTTCAACGATGTTCTCTCCGAATGTCCGGGCGAGGGCGATGAAAGCCTCCGAAGCACCGCGCCGTGTGACACGCATCTCGATTTGTGCTTCGGTTTCTTCCGGAAGATCCTTGATACCTCCCAAACCAGCTTTCTTTGTGAGCGCTTTCTCTTCGCGGAGACTGAGGATGCCTTCTGTAGCTACGGAAGCCGAGAAGACCGGAGTGACCGACGTATCTGAACAGAGAAAGGTGAAGAGATTGCGAACGACCTTGTCGCACGGGTTGACGGGTTTGTCGAACAGTGGCGAAGAGCAGTACGACACGAAGGCTGCTACTGATGCAGCTGCGCGGGTCTGCAGAAGCTCATTCTCTTCTTTCTATGTTGCCGTCAGTGGTGATGGCCTCACGAATCCAAAAGAGCTCACCTTGACACCATCCATGACGCTTTTGATGACTGGACCAAGCTTAGCAGGCATGACACGCAAGGCTATCAAAGCACCAGCCACTGCCGCTGAAACCTGCACGTCGTATCGTCCCTTGAGGGCAGCGAAGTAGCCAATCGACCCAAGAACCTTTCTCTGTCGATCCTTCAATCCCGAAAGAGCAGACGTACGCGTCTTGGGCACGATGTTGGATAATGCTTCAAAGTGTTTTCCGACTGCGAGCTGAGCTGTGGATAGAGTAAAGACACTGGACGAGGTGCTTAGCGGATCAACCCTTTGAGGCAGTGACGGAATCTTGTCCTTCGATACTTTTGCTTCGACAACGAAAGCGTTAAGAAGCCCTTGACACTCGCCCGCGATCCGGGTTAGGACGACGGTCATCTCGCTGTATGTGGCGGGCGGTGGTCCTCCAATCAAACCGACCAGCTTTTCTGCCAGTTGAGTGGCGTCTGGGTTTGTCTTGCCCAGTGCAACAGATTTTGCTTCTTTTGTCAGTCCATCTCGGTCCAAAGCCCATTCTTGAATAATAACAGATGCGAGGAAGACTTGATGCGCGCAACCAGATGATAGGTACCGGTTAAGATGCTCCATGTCCTAAAGTATATCAGCTCCAGATGCTTTCACAATGGCATAATACTAACCTCTTCCAGTTCATAACGACGAAGTCGGGCCAAAGCTTTCGCAGAAGCTATACGCGTCTGCATGACCGTATCCATAGTCACCAGTGACATGTCTCCCGCCATCATCGCCTTGTCGACATTATGTCCCCCGGTTCTCTTGCTTTGTGGCCACACGAATATGGCCTCATCCAGTGGCATACCAACGGGCGTCATGACAATCGCGTACCAGTTATCGACATTGGTCACATCTCCTACACCACCGGACTCGCTTTCAACCTCCTCCAGACCAGTAGTAAACGCGTCAAATGATAAGGCACGAATGTCGGCCCGTTCTTCCAGGACCAGATTTTGGAACAGCAGAGAGAAGAACTCGGCATGCATCCAACCGTTCCGGTCGAGACCATCAGCTGTGACTAGCGTGTAAAGTGCTTTTGCCACGGCGAGCCGTACTGAGCTAATAGTATGCCGGATGTAAGGATAAATGCGGGGGATCAGTTCGTGGTAAGATTGCCTGTATAAGGATCAGCTTAGGCCTCCTTGACAGCATCACGAGTACTGACCCAGACTCTGACGACATAAGATCAATTATTTCGTGGTGTCCAATCAGAGCACCTACTTGCGTCAGCAATCTATCTCCTCGTACCACTCGCACTCACCGAGCAGATCCATGATAGCACCGACACTACTACCGAGCTCATCACCCTCCCCAGCTAGACAATCCCAAAGCGTGTCAACAACCCGGGTGAGCTCATCCTTGGGCAGTTGAGTAGCGAGCTGCCCTGTGATAGGTAGTAAGGCCGTGGCAGCGACTGTTCGGACATCGTCATCCACATCTGACAGCCTACGACAAGGGTGAGCAAAGGCTAAGAAGAAGGGGTTATAAATTTACGCCAGTATCGCAGCTTGCACGATATCCCGCATCAGATCGAGTCCCTCTGCCTGTAGGTCAGGTTTGACGTCCTCTTCAAGGAGCTTTTTGCCCAAAAGGTCCCCTCGAACGGCCACCTCGTACTTTAGTCCCAATAGGCCAGCATGCCTGACCTCCCAAGCAAACTTCTCACCCCTCTGTTTTCCCTCCGCTTCCTTGCCACGCTTCGCCCATGGTTGTCGTACCATTTGCATCAGATTCTCGTGAACCTCTTGGACACCTGCTATATCCATGTATTTCAATAAGACACCTAAACATTGCGCAGCGGTTTCGCGAACGGGAGCGATGACCGTATCGCCAACGAAATCACCAAATCGATCCAGCGCTAGAAGCGCGACCAGCTGTCGTGCGAGATGGATCAGGAAAGTATTTGTCGGTAGGCTAGATGCGACGGGGGATAAAATTTCCATGATACCGAGGGAGCTGCCATGACGGCGTTGCCATGCTGGATCTGTCAAGTCTGGTGAAAGCTCATCGAGCACTGTCATCCAAGGGGATCGACCAGTTTCAAGTTCTAACTTGGGAGTATCGCTGACTCTGGCTATAAGGTTCCCTTCTGCATCGAGGACAGGTTCAACAGCTCCTCCTGCGGCTGCGGCTGCTCGAGCTTTGGCTCCAGGATCGATGGTCACAACATCGGGCTTGTTGTCTGAAGCTGGGGGAGAAGATTGAGGGGTCGGGAGAGTTGTCGAGGCATTGGAACCATCTGAAACGCCAACAGCAGCTTGTTGATTCAGTTTTCGCATTCTACACTGTATGAGCTACCGAACGGGCTGATAAGAAGGAACCTCGCTCACTTGTTTGCTTCGTCTGCTAGATTGGCTCCCTTTTTTCGTTTGAGCATGATGACCTGACGTGCACTCAGTCCCTCAAAGATGTCCTTAGGAGGCTCTGCTGGCGCCTTTTTAGCAGCTGAATCTTCTTTAGTCGCTCCAGTACCAGTACCAATACCAGCACCATCATCCATTGCGTCGTCATCGTCGTCAAACATTTTATCCATATCACCAGCCATGATTCCATCTCCCAAACCCAAAGACCCCATCATGGCTTTCCGGCGCTTAGCCTTGTCTGCCACGGGCTTGGCGATATACTCTCTTCCAGCTGAAGCCAAGAGGGTCTGACCAGACTTGAGCAGTGCAGCGAGATCTACCGGATTGGTGGATGAGGACGGAACAGAGGAAACCAGTTCAGCTGTCCATGGAGGCAAAGATGAAGCCAGTACACCCAGAGAGTAAGCAGCTGCTGATCGAGTTTCAGATGACCTTGATCTTAGCAGAGGGATGATCTTGCTGATGGTTTCGAGGACTTCGTTCCAAGCATCTTCTTCGGAAATTTGACTTGGAAGAACTACAGTCCCGTCTGATTCTTGAGGCTTGACATCTTCCTCCCTTGGTGGAGTAGTCGAGACTCGAAATGTCTTGACGGTAAGTTCTGCTAGTTGCTTGGCTGCGGTTCGTCTGACATGAGAGGAGGTACCGGTATCCAACAGGAGGATGAGTTTGTCTTGCCTAGCAAAAAAGTTATCGTCAGCCTGTATCTCTGATACATACATCTCTTGGGCAATCTGATCTGAAGTAACTCAGGCCAGATAGAGGGAAGGAAGGAAGAAATGACTGAATTCGTGATTGAATACTCACCTAAACGACATGTCCACTACGAATACTATGAGATTCTAGTGGACGACCTCCACCCGAAACCGTTTACGTAACAGCTTCTGCCAGAAATCGCTTGGGGGACGGGGGAGTCGATTTTGCCGTGGCGCGCGTCGCTTCCTCTTTAACTGAAGCCCTTTTTATCTTAATTTGCAACGGCCACGGCGAAAAAATCGGCGTTTTAATGGCCGATCTATATGACCGAACATGGCAATCCCGTTGAAGGACTTCAGGACCTATACTCAACGAACGCGAAACCATTCTTTGCAGGGCTTTGCAGGTATGTGCACCAAGCATGAGCGAGCGAATCGAGGTGGGCATCATGCGATCTCAGGAGGTCCACCATCGACTCAGGAATGCAATAGGAGTGGCAAATATCACCATAGTCTCCACCTGCGATGTCCCTGGCGCCACAGCAGCCTTTTTGTGCGGCCCGTGGCTTACTCGGATCCTTTGTCGGGCAGCTGGATCAACGCGTTGATGAAAGTGATGAAAGGCTTTGGCAGGACAGGGCCAATATGTCCTGTCTTGTCAAATTCTGACCATACCGACTGCCGAGGGGTATCGCGACAACCTTCATTGAGACTACGCCGAACGTTGTCCGTTTGTTTATTGTCATTCATTGTCCGTTCAATTGACTAACCTGCTTTTGTCCTGCGCTACGGTCCGGTGAGTAATAAAGGATTCCGATGTCAATTGGAGTCTTTTGAACGTTAACGCTGTAGTGAAAATTCGTATCATCCCATGGACCAATCAACGAGCGGAATCTCTTCAACTTGAGACGCAACGCGTAGACGCGTCTATTGTGACGAAGCGAATAATAAACAATGCGCCTCTTTCTTGCTCACGAGACGCCATCGATGCATCGATGTTCTTTCCAGGCAAGACGTGAGAAACTGATTGCTTTGTTCTTTCCCGGGGCTTTTTGCGTTGGTCGGTGGAGCGAGAGAGATGAGGAACGGTTCCTTAAAGCCGCCCCGGACCCCGGATTGCGACCCGTGTACATGGTAAACAAACCCATAGTCCAGAATTTACCGGCTTGGCATCCAAGCACGTCCTCGTCCTCTATATAGCCTAGCGTAACTCATGCTTCGTTGGCCCCACTCCCACCAGTTCCCATTCCCGGCTGTATTTCAAGTACACTAGTGCTGAATTCATCCCCCAGATTCTCACACCTACTCATCTCAAGTCACTTCATCCACTGTCTTTCACTCATCTGTCTTGGCTTATCTTAATCATGGCTCCCAAATCCCTTTTGATTGCTTCAGCGGCTGTTGTCGTGGGTGCTGCGTTTGCTTCAGCGCAAGCGGCACCCAACTGGATGTATGTGAGTGGACTCTGCACGCCCAAGGTAGCGTTGTATTGTATTGACGATGATCGTTCAGTTCCTTCGGCATGCTCTGACCAGTGTTCCGTGACTATCGAAGTGGCCTACTCTTGCGAGGTGAGTAATTGATACGTTCCCTAGCATCACTGACTCGATGTCAGACTCAATACTCAAACAGCAGCGGCACAGACATCTACGCATGTTTCTGCAATGCTTTCCCGTCCGATGCGACTACCTGCGCGTCATGCCTCAGCTCAAACGACGCAGCGGCATTGAGTTCGCTCTTAACTTCATCTCAGACCGATTGTCCAACAGAGATCTCAAGCTGCAGCTTTGCTTGTGCTATCACTCCCTGTGCTAGCTCGGATATCGCTTGCCAGTGTGAGTCTCGCCATCAATGCCATCTTCTCACTACAATTATTGCATAATCTTCCTACTGAGCCTCTAAATCTTCCCGCTCCCAACAAATGTAATCTTCCTACCGAGCCTCTGAATCTTCCCGCTGCGAATATTTATCTTGATCTGATGCTGACGGTCAAAAATCTTTCAGGTTCCGCTTCATACCTCGAAGACATCTTCACCTGTGGTTCATGCAATACCGCTAATGGTAACACTGGCTCAACTCAACTATCAGACTTCCAAGCTCTTCAACAATCTTGTGCGAACCAGAACTACACCGGTGCAAGCATGTCTTTCACAACTAGTCCTCTCCCTTCTCCTACTACCGGTAAGTTGTCAAGCTCCTTCTCAATTCCAATCTTCTTGTACTTAGACATTCACCTTTTTCTGCCTCTTGTCCACTTGCACAATTGTCCCCGCCATCCCTACTTAACGAACTTGTCTAAACTCTCAAATTACTTCTTTCTTCCTCTCGATCTTTGTGGCTGATTGTTCCATATAGCAAACTACGTTGCTCCAACTCTGACAGCAACCGGCGGAGGAGCAGCAGCTACAGGTGATCTCACTGCTTCTGGAGCCGCAACTGCCGGACAAGACGATACAACCGCTGCAGCTGGTGCCGGTACAGCCTCGACAACGACAGCCGCCTCTGGTTCAGGTTCCGATAGCTCAACTACCGGAAGTGCAGCAGCCGGAGCAGGTTCTTCCGCTGCTACTGGTTCTTCCGCCGCTACTGGATCTGCTGCTGGATCTGGATCTGCGGCTTCAGGTTCAGTTTCGGGTTCTAGCAGTGCAGCTTCTTCCTCTTCATCTTCGTCTAGCAGCTCAGGAAATGCTGGGTACACTGTACCTGCTTTCGAAGGTGTGCTGGCTATTGTCGGTGGTGCCATTGTCGCTCTCTTCTAATGAACGTCATATCATACCGTGTTTGGACTTTGAATTTTGTATTTTTGGATCTGGACAATCATTCAAATAACAATCTCATAGTATCCTCATCTAGGTACATCTATCTATCTTTGAAAATATCTCTATCTCTTAGCCTCACACTCTCCTTGTCTCCCGTTCGAAACTTCATTCTTCGCTCGTATCTCTTAGTGGCTATGCGTGATGCAAATTATTTCTGTCGTCTCGATGCAATACGCAGAACTGAAATAAAATGACGACATTTTCTCTCAAACTGAAACAAGATGCACAATATGATTCATCTATTATCTGATTAGGAGAAATGCAAGAAAAAACTGTATGATGCTTAAACACTATGGACATCCCCTACTCGCCTTAAATTCCCTTCCCCACCCCCCCCCCCCCCTTTTTTTCCGCCATTCCGCTTTGACAAGTTATCTACGCCCCAAGGACAAGCGTAAGAAGCGCCATACGGACCTGCTTGCGTCAGCTTTACCCTTTTCACCATCCATACATAAAGACTCACAAATAGCCCGTATCGCATCTGTCGGAAGTATGCCGCACGCTTAGAGTCGAAGTCGACCTCTGGGTCAATCTCGTTCACCCTCGGCAAGGGGTGCATGACGATTGCGCTCTCCTTGGCACGAGCCAGTACATCGTTGTTGATCACAAACATGTCCTTGACAGCTTCATATTCAGACAGATTGTCGAATCGCTCCTTTTGTACGCGGGTGCAGTACAGTACATCTGACTTGGCGATCACCTCGTCTAGGTTGTGATACTCGGACCATCGGATGCCCGCGCGCGATGCCTCCTCCTTGACAGAGTCGGGCATAGCCAGCGACGGTGGGGACACAAAATTGAGTGTTACGTCGTATAGCGATAGTAGCTTGACGAGCGAATGCACAGTCCGCCCATTCTTCAAATCACCGACTATCGTGTCAGCGCTATCCCTCAAGATGAACTTACTGAGTGTGACCGTAATGCCATTCACGGAACCCAACTCTTCCCGGATACAAAATACGTCAAGCAGACTCTGAGTCGGGTGTTCGCCAATTCCATCCCCGGCGTTGATGATCGGCACAGGTGAAGATTTCGCCGCAGATTTGCTCGATCCAACAGCTGGGTGCCGTAGAACAACCGCGTCCGAGTAACATCCGACAGTCCGAATGGTATCCGCAAGGGACTCTCCCTTAACCACAGATGATGTCGAGGCAGTGACTTGCACGACCTCCCCGCCACATCGCTTCATGGCCGCTTCGAACGAAGTTGATGTTCGCGTTGAAGGCTCGTAGAACAAGGTGCAGAGCACTCGTCCTCGAAGCGTGTCGACCGATCCCGATCGCTCCACTTGCGTCCGCATCTCAGAAGCTAGATTGAAGAGCAAATGCAAGTCATCCTTGTTGAACTGCTTGACTGAAAGGATGTGGCGATGCGAAAAGGACGACGATGTCTGCAGTGAGGAGAGTGTGCGGGCAGGCGAGATGTCTCGCATTGGAGGAGCTGCCGCCAGGGACATGAGAGGTCCATTCATCGACGGTCGCTCTTGTCGAGGCGACGCAAGCCCGGCGATGGATGGTCGCTGTGGCATCGATATGGAAACTCGTGCTGGCTTTGGACCAATCCGTGGTCCTGTCGCCGAGACGTCTCGACCGAGAGGCATCGAGAAGGTGGCACCGTCCAAGAAGACAGAGTGGCCGTTGATGACCACACGATGTACGTTACCAAATACGGTAGAGCCCTTCAAAGGCGACCAGCTATCAACGCTGAAGACCGATTGCCGGTTGACCTCGACCTCAACGTACGTCTGCGATTGCTCCGCGATGTTAAAGATCGCTCTGGGGTTCTCGCTCAATCGCAAAGAGACATCCTCTAGAGTTAGGCGACCCTTAGCGACTGCGGTAAGCAGGAGGGGAAGTGAGTCCTCTACACCTGTCTTTGCCGAAACGTCCTTGCCAAGGGCTTGTCCAAACTCGTATGGCAAAACACCGACCGTGAAGACATCAATGGTAACAAGGTTGTCCCAGAGAGCTTGCTGATCTTCGGCCGAAGGCAGGCACGTGACGGTGGGGTAGTCGACCTGGCTGTAGAATAAAGCATAAATCGAGACGTCGCAAGTTACTGCCAGACCCTTGCCCTTGGCGAGCGCAATGAGCAGAATATCATCTCGGGTCGATACTCCAGTGATGTGAATGCTGCGGCTGTTCAAGCTAGCGAGCAGCAAGATTGATGCCAAGTCTGTCGCTCTAGCATCGGTGATGATGGGCTTGTCTTGAGGCCAAGCGGCAAAATGCTGAGCAACGCTGGCGAGCTTGTTGGCCGAACCGAAGAAGTTGTTGAAGGGGATAAAGAGTGCCTTGGCCCCCGCCACGAGTGCGTCGCCCAGGCGTGTCGCATTATCGGCTGTCGCTGCAACCGAGAAGAAGTAGTCACAATGAGCTGCGCCAGATGCGTTGGACTGGGCACGCTGCAAAGAAATCACATCCTCGACAGCCGATGAGAGACCCTGCGGGATCATCTGCAACACAGTGAAGCCAGCTCGGATGGCAGCCTGAGTGGCGAGACCAAAGTCGGACGAGCCGGAGTCTGCCGCACCAGGAACAAAGGCTTGTATCGACACCAGACCAGGGAAGGTGTGAGTCTCATGCGACGTCTTGTAATCGACAGACGTGATGTCAAAAGTCGGCTTTCGGATGATTGCCTCAATGAAGAGCTTGGCGCACTTGACATTGGTGATAAGCGGGACAGCAAAGTCGACAGCCATTCGTCGCGAGCGGTAACCTTTACTGATGTATGAGGCGGGACGGCGGAACCTGTTCTTCGAAGGCAAGTTGATGTAGAGATCAATCATGTTGTTCGCCAAGTGTTGGCTGAGCGAATATTCCGCCTTTTGGGGGTTTTCCTCATCCACTGCGAGCGCTTCGAGATACTTGACGGGGATGCCGTGCTCTTGGATGAAGTCGGCCGTACCCGAAGTGGCAAAAAGATTGTACCCCATGCGGTGTAATTTGTGCACAGACGGCAGCATCTCCAGCTTCTCCTTGAATGATCCGATCGAGAGGAGAATGTTCTTCTTGGGAGGCCGGATACCGGTCGAGATGAGCGCTTTAAGGTATGCCTCATACCTGTCCTTGCCGAAGCAGGCCACTTCTCCGGTAGACGCCATTTCGACACCAAGAATCGGGTCGGCTCCAGACAGTCGGGAGAAAGAGAATTGAGGCACCTTGACACCGACGTAGTTGGCAGGCATCTTGACGTCGGGATATGGAGTCACCGGGAAGCCCAGCATTACCTTAGTGGCAAGCTCAATGGCGTCGATACCTGTCACCTTGGACACGAAGGGGAAGGAACGCGCAGCACGCAAGTTGCACTCGATAACCTTGATCTCGTTATCCTTGGCGATGAACTGAATATTGTATGGGCCGGTAACGTTGAGGGCTTGTCCGATTTTCTGCGTGGCAATCTCGATCTTGCGGATTGTTTCCGGGTCAAGATCCTGCGGAGGGAGGATAAGAGTCGCATCTCCAGAGTGAACACCGGCGTTCTCGACGTGCTCTGAGATGTAGTGCATTACCATCTTCCCGTCTCTAGCCACGGCGTCCATCTCGATTTCCTTGGCTTCCTCAATGTACTTCGAGATGACCACAGGGTGGTCTCGCGATACATCGGCGGCTTGAAGCAGATAGCTAGCGAGGTCGTCTTCGGAGTAGACTACGTTCATGGCCGCGCCCGATAGAACATAGGACGGTCGCACAAGAGTCGGGTATCCAACTTTGTCGCAGAAGGCTTTGGCCTCGTCGAAGCTGGTAAGCTCTTTCCAAAGAGGCTGGTCAACGCCAATTTTGTCCAACATACGGGAAAACTTGTATCTGTTTTCTGCAGTGTCGATCATTTCGGGCGAGGTACCGTAAATTTTAACATTTTGACGGTGGAGGGTGAGCGCGATATTGTTGGGTGTCTGTCCACCCATCGACAATACAACACCACTCGACCGCTCCATGTCGTAAATGTCCAGTACAGTCTCGAGTGAAATGTTTTCAAAGTAGAGCTTGTCGGCCTCATCGTAATCGGTACTGACAGTTTCAGGATTGTAGTTGATCATGATGGTTTTCAGGCCATTCTCACGAAGCGTTCGGATAGCTCGCACAGCACACCAGTCGAACTCGACCGACGAACCGATTCGGTACACACCCGAACCCAGCACCATGACTCCGTTGTCTTCGAATGTTACGTCGTGCTGGCTGGCATTGTACGTCGTGTAGAGGTAGTTGGTGAAAGCCGGGAACTCCGCAGCAACGGTATCGATTTGTTTAACGAAAGGTATGATACCAGCCTCGACTCGCAGTCGACGAACAGCGAGTTCATTTGAATTGAGTGCCTTGGCGATTTGGCGATCAGAGAAACCGATCTGCTTTGCGTTGCGGATGAGCTCGGTCGGAACACTCGGCAATGTGTATTTCCTGACTAGTCAGATCATTCTGAGCGAGAGGCAGGGTAGGTAACTTACGCAATAATCGATTCCGTTTTAGACAATCTCTCCAAACGCGTCAGGAACCACTTGTCGATGTTTGACATCTGATTGATCTTGTCAACGGAGTAGCCCCGCTTGAAAGCCGTAGCAATAGCGAAAAGACGCTGATCGGTGGGATTGGCGATCTCGTAATCAATATCGTCAATGATGAGGTGCTCGCCGAAGCCAGGGAACTGGTCGTCGATACATCGAATGGCTTTCTGGATCGTCTCCTCGAAAGTCCTGCCAATAGCCATGACCTCACCGACGGATTTCATACTACTGCTGAGAGCAGTGCTGACGCGACTGAACTTCTTGAGATCCCATCGAGGGATTTTGACAACACAGTAGTCGAGACTCGGCTCAAAGCATGCGGATGTGACCTTGGTGACCGAGTTGCGGATCTCATTGAGAGGAATGTTCAAGCCGAGTTTAGCGGCAATGAAAGCGAGGGGGTAGCCGGTAGCTTTGGAGGCCAGGGCAGATGATCGTGAGAGACGCGCGTTCACCTCGATAATGCAGTACTCCTTCGAGTATGGGTTGAGAGCGTACTGAATGTTGCACTCTCCAACAACACCAAGGTGTCGAATCACATTGACGGCTGTTGTGCGGAGCATGTTGTAATCGGCGTCCGACAAAGTCTGTGAGGGTGCAACGACGATTGAGTCACCAGTGTGGATACCAAGAGGGTCGAAGTTCTGCAATATTTAGTAGGCTATAACGTCTGACTGACCCACCTCCATGTTGCACACGGTGATGCAGTTGTTCCGGCAGTCGCGGACAACTTCATACTCAATCTCCTTCCAGCCCTTCATGCTCTTCTCCACCAGAACCTGGGGACTGATAGCAAACGCCTTGCTACAAAGGTCGGTAAGCTCCTCCTCATTTTGTGCAAAGCCGGACCCAAGACCACCAAGTGCAAACGCTGCTCGCACAATTACTGGATAACCGATGCTCTTGGCTGCATCGAGAGCTTCTTGTTGGTTGACAGCAGTAGCCGATTGAGCGCATTTCTCGCCAATCTCTTCCATGGCACGCGCAAACATTTCTCGGTCCTCAGTCGTAATGATGGTCTCGATGGGTGTACCGAGCACCTTGACACCGAGCTCGGCGAACTCGTCCTTGAGCTTGATTCCGACACTCAAAGCTGTCTGACCACCAAAGGTGCAGTAGATACCATCTGGCTTCTCGTGCTTGATGATCTTCCGCACGAACTCGGCAGTGACAGGCAGGAAATATACCTTGTCGGCAAGACCCTTTGACGTCTGAATAGTGGCGATATTAGGGTTGACCAGGATAGTGTAGATTCCCTCCTCCTTCAACGCCTTGATGGCCTGCGAGCCAGAATAGTCAAACTCTCCAGCTTGACCAATGGACAAACCGCCTGATCCCAGAACGAGAACCTTTTTGACCTGCTCTCGAGGCCGGACCGCGATATTAGCAGCAAGTTCGCCGCCGGGCATGTCGATGGGGACGAGACGGCCCTCACGTGCGCATTCGGCCATGCTCTGGATGAAGACATCGAACAAAAACTCGGTGTCTCGGGGGCCAGGAGCAGACTCAGGGTGGAATTGAACGGAAAAGAATGGCTTGCCGTTCTTGCCCATCCAAATACCCTCGTTGCTGTTGTCGTTGGCATTGGTGAAAAGCGGTTCCCAGCCGTTCTTGAGGGTCGAAACGTCGACTTCATAACCGTGGTTCTGCGAAGTGATATAACAGCGCCCCGAAGTGGCGCATGTGCACGGCAAATTCATGCCTCGGTTTCCGTACTTCATCTTGCGAGTTGATGCTCCAGAGGCGAGAGCTAGCAGCTGGTGACCTAGACAAATACCGAAGATGGGCACTTTGGTGGTCTGGAGGGCCTTGGACAAGTTCGCTATCGTCTCTCGGACCATTGAGGGATCGCCAGGACCGTTCGAAACAAAGAGACCATCGTAGGGTTCAGTTTCTGAGTTGAAGTCATAATCCTGGCTGTCAGCGCATCTCGCAGATACTTGAACTCACCCATGGAACAACCTTGACCTCTACGCCGCGTTCGCGGAAGCATCGGATCTGGTTCCACTTCATACCCACGTCCACCGCAATGACGCGCATGGGCCTTCCCGTCTTTGGGTGCACCTTCTTGTCAGAGCCGGTGACAGCGGTATACACGACTGGCCGCTTGGTCGAGACTTTAGCGACGAGATTCTCCTCGTTCGGGTCGCTGTACGGTACCGTCTGGTAATTCTCCCGCCAGTTAACGTCATGCCTAGTGTTCACCGAAGCAGATCGTGCCATTGACGTAGAGATGCCGTTCAAAAGCTTATGCACTCCGCCGAGGACCCCTGGCTCTGGTGATCGCCCTCGTTCACCCGCATCGCCGATTCGAGTCAAAACTCGTCCCAAGAGCACACCGCCCTCACGCAGCTTCTTGGTGAGCATCCTGGTGTCGACACCCCAGATAGCTGGGACACCTTGCTCCTGCAGCCATTTGCCGAGACTGGACGAAGCCAGATGATGGGAGTAGCTGGGGTGGTAGTTGGCAACTACGAGAGCAGCCACGTGAATGTGCGAAGACTCGAACTCGAGCGGGAGAGAGTCGAGGAGGTCAGATGAGGGAGGAACGTTGTGCGCATCTTCAGATGTAGGAACCGTTGAGGTAGCCACACCTGGTCGTGCGGGCACACCATAGTTGCCGATGAGGGGGTAGGTGAGGATCAAGATTTGTGATGCGTAAGAAGGGTCGGTCAGAGACTCGGGATAGCCGACCATACCTGCCAATTTGAGCCAGATTCATGGTTACGATACATGAGTGAGCTCACCGGTCTGAAAGACACACTCTCCAGCCACACTCTTCTTGGCGCCAAAAGAGTGACCCGCGAGCGCGAGTCCATCAGCGAGCTCGAGAACCATGTCGGCCTCGCCCATGCTCTCCTGCCAGTCATCGGCCGGGCCATCAAAATCAATGCCGCGACCAGTGGCTGGTGGGTACAAGCTGCCTGGAGGTTTGACAGGGGCCAGGGCGCTGAATGAGGGTGGAGCGCGAGCGATCGGTGGGCGACCTGCCTTGGAGGGCGACATGGGCTCTGGTATGGGCGAGGTAGGAGGAGTAGCATCGGCGATGACGATGGAATGAGTCGCTGGGGCCAGTGAAGCCGCTTGTTCAGATGGGGGCACACTGGCAGACGGGACAGCTCCCTCAAAGGCCGCCATTTCTATAAAAATTTTGCTCGCCAGGAAAGACGATGGGCAGCGGCTAGAGAGAAGGAGGAAGAGCCTGTACCCGTTAGATTCTGCTGCGGGACTGAAGCAGACTTTCAGTCACCGTGTCAAGAGGCACAAAGTTGCATTCCAGAAGAGAGAGGAGAGGAGAGAGAAGAAGAGAAGAAGAAAGAAAGAGGCAAGCCAAAGGTTTGGGTCGTGACTACCACGGCGCGTTGGAAAAAAAATAAATTCCCAAAGCGCGGTTTTATTGGATTTTATCCAGAGTTTCGCGGGGCCCCATGCTACTCGTGCGTTTCGCTTAAATCAAACGGAGAGCAGTCGTCGGATCCGCGTACAATAAGCTTTCCCGTCCTGTTGATCAGATGATCCGGCGTGGAGGTCATCATGCCCGACCATTTTTGAGTCCGAAGTATGCATATATATATAATGTAGCCGGATCAAAGACTCGTTGATCAGTCTTGATTACTCATCCCTTGCTACGAACAAACATGGCTCTCGACTCTACCCACCATCTGTGGCATCCTGTGCCTCGTTCTCATGACCACTTCTTCACCTCGGCTCCTCCTTCACAGTCTGATCTGGTACCATATGATACCAAGTCTATCCCGTACCCTACCACGCCTCTAGTCAAAGCGACCGAGGCTTTTGCCAAGTCTAACCTGCCGCCTGCTACATTGAATCACTCGTACAGGATCTTCTTCTACGGCTTAGCCATCCTTCGAGCTGGTCGTCCTGATCTCCTGGAGAAGCTTGACGAGGAGACTTGGGCAGTAACTTGCCTTTTGCATGATATCGGTCTGGCGGAGAAGTTTCATCTCACGACCAACATGTCCTTCGAAGTAAGTCTCCGCTTACATTCCGAGCTTGCTCCACTCGTACACGAGCTCATGAGATTAGTTCAAAGGCGGTATCGTCGCGCGTGACTTCTTGCTGTCCAATGGGGCGACCGAGAGCCAAGCCGACTCGGTCTGCGAATCTATCATCCTGCACCAAGATGTGTTCATCACCACGGGCAACATCCACCTTGGTGGTCAGCTCATACAGCTAGCGACGTGAGTTGTTCACCGTCTATCTCACATTCGTCTTGCTCATGTTCATAGGCTGTTTGATAATGCAGGAGGGTGAATTTCTTCAACTTTACCCAACTGGCAATCCACGCTAACCAGATATGTAGGAAAGCTGAATGGGTGCATGTGAAGACTATCGAAGCTGTCTGCACTGCTTATCCTCGAGGAGGATGGTCGGAGAAATTCGCGTGTGCAGTAGAAAGTGAGATGCGGTACGTTTATGATATCACTAGTCAATTCCAAGGCAGAACTGACCTTTGCAGCGCCAAACCTTGGTCGCATACCACTACATTTGAAGAGCCGGGCTGGAGACAGGGCGAGAAGGGAAGCAAGTTTGGAAGTCTGGCAAGGGGTAACAAGCTCATGGAGCCTTACGACTAATCAGATTCTGCTTGTTAACCGCAATCAGATAGTCAAGCAGCCTTGTCGTCAAGTATCTGTGTACATGTACCGATCTCATGCTAAAATTAGGGAACTCATAGGAGTCTGGAGCCGTGACGAAGGGTGACAAGCACATTCAAGTTTACTCACTTGACTGGCACTAGGTCAATGACGATTCTAACACGATCAGCTTTGACAACGCTAATCCGACCAGCAACTAATCGAGAATAGAATTCACTCAGGCTTTCCGCAAGTCACCGAAGCACGACAAGACCGTCGGATCCTGTCCCAAGCTTTTGTCCAGCTACTGGCAGTGTGCCCAACGAGGTTACACTACAGACCATACCAATCAGACTTGCCGTGCAGACTGAATAGAAGGGGCAAGAATGCCTCCCGAAAGCGATTTATCAGTCCTTGTCCGCTACAGAAATAATATGACTGCTGGATCAGAAATCTTGTCAAGCACGGCCGGATCAACAAGAAGCACAGACTTGGCGATGAGGTCATTCGGCGATTTGCCCTTTTTCTTTCCCAAGCTCCTTTCGAGGTGTAGCGTTTCGGATCTTGGCAGGCTTACACATCTTGTCCGATCCCTTGTCTGTTGACGTTGTCAAAGACGTCCTCGTAATGTCACAGACCTGAGTAAAGGAGCTATGAGGTCATTGTCATTCGCCGCGTACTCGTCTCTACTGCCCGGGCTGTACAAAGAAGAGAGTAGGATCTCACGATCTCGTGAATCCTTTTTTTACCTAAAGAAGACCATGGTCTCTTTGATGTCACCACCTTTCAACTGTTCCCCTCGCTCTACTTTCAAAACATCAAGACCTGCGAACTTCCTGCAGCATCGGAAGTGAGCATATACATCCTTTAACGGCCTTCGGTCTGCCCTCGAGTGGAGTGGGAAAGTGTTCGAAGGCAAATACCCTCTCAAACTGACCTAGAGTATATAAAGGCGTCTACAATATGAAGTGTCCTTCGAACAACAACCCATCTTCAATACAGCTCATCATAGCCACGATTTTTCGACCCAGCACAGAGTTTATCATTCCAATATGGCCACCATTCGATCTGCAACCACTACGGCAAACACAGCCGCTGTATCCAACAAACTTGCATCTTCAACAACATCCAACGCACCCACTGATACATCGACCTATAACTTTCGTTTGACTCCCCTCATTTGCCCCCCCCAGTTGTCACCGATCCGACTGACTCGATTACACTCAAATTTGGAGTCTTGATCACTGCCGGAACCACGGTCTCTCCGGACGTTGCGGCACAAACTGCTTCCAAGGTCGAGCGCAAATACGTGGGCCGCAATGGCTCCGTTCTCCCCAAACAAGCCAGGGAGGCGTGGAAAGTTCGCGATAGGGGGTCTGCATCGGCCAGCTACCAATATACATTCCGCTCCAACCTGGAGAAAGAACTTGATATCCCGTCCGGCGACGGCAACACCTATGCTGATTTTGGACCCGATCGAATGACATGGTTGCATCCCCGAATCGATGTTACCCAGGAGTCGTTCCAAGGCAACATTGTTTGGGGGCAGACGGAGGTGAAGGATTCCACGGGCTGTTTTTCCGGATTTTCTGATTGTTCAATTTCTTGAGGTCGGACAGATTCGGGCCACATGAATGAGGTTTTTGATATGTTCATAAAGGATTTGGCTTGTCGATGATAGATGTATTGGATGAGATTGACCGTCAAACCGACTCTGTGTCGCCCTCTGCGCTTGATATGTGGGATGATAGCCTTATAATAACGGAATACCGATAGAGTCGACCCAGTAGATTGTGTCCAAGTTGGCAGGCAAGACCGAGCCAGGTCTCGCGATCTACAGTAGTCCATCCTTTGTCCCAATGACAAAGACCATGGTCGTCGTGATTCTGCCACCTTTCAACTTCTTCCCCTCGCTCCACATCCAAAACGTCAAGACTCACGGAATTGCTCACTTGAAACGTCAAGACTTACGGAGTCTCTCAAAGGCCGAGGTGGAGCTCATGTATCCTTTCATCACCTTGGGTCCGCCTTCGAGTAGGATAAGAGTCCATATAAATAACCAGTATGATGACATCGTATGCCCCCTGTTCTGAAGTGTGATTCGAACGACCCGTCGGAAATACAACTCAACATCGATCCAACCTCATCCCAACTCCTATCCAGTCCTCTTTGAAACAACCACAGTGACTGCCGTTCAACCATGCCAGCGACCAGTCCATCCTCAACGTCTGCTCCACCATCCTCAATCATTGGGACATCATCCGCAATGGATACGCCAGCCCCGATCGCTCGTACCTCAACTGA
Source organism: Naematelia encephala (assembly GCA_002105065.1). NCBI lineage: Eukaryota > Fungi > Basidiomycota > Tremellomycetes > Tremellales > Naemateliaceae > Naematelia > Naematelia encephala. The sequence goes on from MCFC01000001.1 coordinate 287,441, forward strand.
AACCATTACTACAGCACCTCCGACTACTGCCACAGTACCCCAAGCAGCTGATACATCATCTCGATCCATCTATACGTTGACTCCCTTCATTCGGCCGCCATCCAAATTGCCAACTGGAGAGATTCTTCTGGACTGGGTCGTCCGCGTCACCATTAATGATGGGAGCGGGACCGGGAGTGATGTCAGACGTGATCATCCCGTCTGCGAATGGGTCAACTCCCAGTTCCTGGAATGCAAGGGTCCGTTCTACATTAGGGCAGAAGAGGCGTGGAAAACCAGTGGCATTTCTTTCAGCAAGACAGGAGAACGGCTCACTAGGGTGGAGAGTAAGACAGGAGAACGCCTTACTTGGGACCAGGCAAACTCAGAATGGCTCACTTTGGACACCGAGACTAGGAGAGTGCTCAAGAAACAGAAAGAGGAGAAAGGAGAACGTCTCGAAGGAGTTAACAGAGACGCTAGCTATATAGAGTCACTCAAGGCCCAGCTCCAATCCTATGACGGCCAGGAGGAGGAATTCACGGACGACAGCTCCGGGACGGTAAGAACCTACAGGATCAAATGGGGTTCGACTATTGCACCTGTCACAGATCGTGATAAAATTTCTGTGACAACTCGGCGATCCACGGCTTCGAGGCGCTCCTCACTTCGCTCGCTATCCCAGAAACTGTCGTCAATGACGTTGCTGTCCTCTTCCCGACCCAAATCTGCCACAGGCTCAAATGACCGGGAAGCTCCTCCGGAACCAAACGGTGATACTGCAACGGATGGTGCTTCGGAACTCCAAGATGGTGCTTCAACCTGGGAATCTGCGCAATGCTGGGGAGGCATGGTGGTATGGTAGTGTGAGATTCTGGGAATACTGGCGTTCGTTTGTGCTTGAGGGGCATACCTATATACATTTGACAGAGGCTTTCGTATGTTTATATGATTAAACTATTTTATTGATTGACTCGTTTGAGTGATATTGACTTTCAAATCGACCTTATCTGCACCTAAAGTGCTTGGCATCATATACATGTATTGGGGGGTCACGGAGAGGGTCCGGGAACGAACCACAAACGGCCTTGGCTCAGCAGACACCGTTGAGCAAGACCTAACAATTGTGTTTATCCATCGTGTGGACGACAAACAATGGTAGTTGTAATGTCGCCACTTTTCAAATTTGACTCTCGCTCCACAAGTAGAAGGTCAAGAATCGTTTCAAATCAATCTTTACAAGACTTCGACGGGAAAACGTCATGAGAAGTCACTCAAGAGATGTCTCCTATACGCACTCACTCCACATGTAGAAGGTCAGAGAATCGTTTCACATCGTCTCCACTAGCCTTCCACTGAAAGACGTCATGACGAAGTGTTATGAATGACAACCCCCACTCTCGTCTTGCCTAGTAGGTATATAAACGGATTCAACCCAACTGTCCAGGTTGGATATTGTGCGTTTTGATAGGACGCCGTGTTACTATACCGCTTAGTAATGTCCAAGACATTAAGAAAGAGAAAACCCTCGTTGACGCTCCTCGCCTCCCTATTACATGCACAAACCCCACTTTTTCTCAGATCTAGGAAGGACAGCACGGACTCAAAGCAAAATGTCCGTGCTTACGTTAGGTCTTTTGCCAGGGATCCTTTTTTCAATTTCGACGGTCGCAGGTCTGAAGCGTCGTAGTCATGTGAAGCTGAGAACTTCACACGATAAAATCTTCCAATGCCGAGAAGGCGCTCATAAATCCTTTCAGCGCCGAGTGAGTCTTCAAGTGGAATGGAAGCCCATATCGAAGGCCAAGCCCACCCGACTGACCTATATAATGATGAAATACGACCCCTGTCCTGGAGTATCACTCAACAATCCATCATCAACACAACTCATCTTCAGTACTATCCATCCTCATCACAGCTCATAGTCAGCACGACCCATCCTCTTCACGGTCCATCGTCCGCACAACCCATTCCAACACAGTCCGTCCTCAACAATTCACCGAAGAGCCCAAGTTCGATACCTACTACCGAGACAACCAGCCTGACATGTCGTTCGCTTCGAAACCGGAAACCGGGTCGTCCAGCGCCGCTGCATCGTCAAGCTTGCGCAATACGTCACTGGCGTCCAGTCTGCCATACACGATTCCTTGGGGAATCGTTATCTGGAGTACAGTGGTTTTCTATACACGGGTTCATCGTAAACGTGGTCCTCAACTCTCTGGAGTCGAAATGCTACTAACCTAATCCGATTAGGCTGAATCATGACAAGTGACAGTACTGGCTAGCGATATATCGGAATAACGTACTGGGAGTAGTGGCAAAAATACTTCATACAGTCGGCTTCGGGAAATCGCCCGTGCGCACCCCGTGAATTTCATTCCCACCCGGATTTGAAGAATATCCTGCTGAATTTTCAAATCAGAGAGCGAGTTCTGACACCTTTCTGTTTGGGTAGACTACACGTCGCACATCGCATCTATAATGAGATTCTATTCATGCTATGGCTCTAAAGGAATTGACAAACGTCCGCCGGCAATGCTGTGACGTAACCCGAAAAAAAAGAAAAGACCCAGAACCAGACCAACTGATCACGTTCCTACATCCCCTCCTCCCCCCCCCGTGCTTGGACGATGTCCTCCAAAATGAACAAGCAACTTCCCTCACTCGCTCGGTCTCCGATCTACCCAAACAACCTCCTCCAGATTTCACTACCTACCCGCCGCCGTTCTGCCGCAGCTCCACCTTCACCACTCATCACGCTCTTGTTCTCGATAGCCCTACGTCCCAAGAACGGCATGACCTATGGACGTTGTGTTAGTTCTGGATCGTTCTCGTCCCCTTTTCTCTGTTCTTTAAAATGGCACTCACTTCGGATAAGCGTCCGTATGCAACGTATTTGAGGGATACTGGCATTCGTGACTCTTCGAACGAATCGACTATCTTATCAGACAAATCGTCCTTCATTCCTAATCGTATGTCAGCCGCAAGCAGGGAAGCACAGAGTGGTACAGTGACGTTATGGATACTTGGAGACATACCGTATAATTGAGCAACAAAGACTTTTCCTTTAATATCAGGTCTCAAAGCCAATTTACCGTCTCCCTTCCTCCTTGCAAGACCATTATCTTGCAAACCTTTCAGGATGAGGTCTACAGATTCGGGATTGTGTGTACCAAACACGACATTCAGCGCCAATTCTGGATGTCGTCCACTGAGCTGACGAGAGACAGCGGCGAGGATAGTTGATACGGAACCGTTATAAGATTTGTCTGTTGCAGGTTTACTATATATGATCAGTATCAGATACTAGCTCTATCTGGCAACGGGAACAAAAACATTGTGATGGGATAATGACATTGTGATGAGAGATGAAGGATGAACTTACTCTGGCCAAATTGGGTCTGGTCCAGGTCGATGTTCGTCTGCCCACTTCTTACGTTCCTGCACAAAGTATGCACCTCGTACTAACTTGATACCTAGTGCATAACCATTTGACTCTGCATGTTGCAATGCTGCTTCGAGTAATGCGGGTTGTCTATTCAAGTATGACTGGTATGTACCGCTGTATGATCGGTACGTTAGTTCGGTCCGATGTGCAAAGACGTGATCGAGTGAACGTACAAGATTAGAGGACCTGACCAAGGTTCTTTCTTGGAAGGACGGTTGTATTCCATTGATAAGAGTAGTGTATAAGCGTCGAGAGATGGTTGATACCACGTATGTTCGGCGTCAATCATGAGTTTGACCCTTCACGCGATCAACATCAGCGCATATTCATTGTCATTCAGTGTATGAGTAAAGAGACAGACACACCGATTACGTTTAGCGACATCTGCTATATGGCGTAATTTACCCCATAGAGCACTCAAAGCCTCTAGATCTCCAGGTCTCAGACCCTCATCGGCATCCAAGACGCCCATCTCAGGGATCTCGCCTTTCAAAGCCAATAAGACTCGTTCTTCAGCAGGTGATTTGCGCGCGACGACTCTACCGTCTGCTTCGATAGGTTTGCCAGGGTATGGTACGGCTCGTGATGGTGGTGGTGATGAGAATGGAGAGGAAGGGGCGTTGGATTTCGTGAGTGGACGAAGGCGGTGGAGTGCCGTTGATGCTCGTGCGAGAATGTCCGGATCAATGAGGCCGGTCTATGAGAAACAGAAATACTTTTTAGCATTGTCACAACTCTTTTCAAAGAACCCCTTGGAAGTCGAGATGAGATGCTGCAAGAGAGTAATAATAGAAATCAACTCACTACTTTAAGTGCAAAAGCACTTGAACCTCTTTCCCAACCTTCTTTCTCCAACCTATCTTCGAACCTTCCTTGTTCTTCTAAAGCTCTTTCAACCTCTTCCAACCTCTTTAATTCAAATTCTTCCATGACTTTCCTCTTTTCAATGCCCCCATTCTTGTCCGTTTCATTACCATGTTCTTCAACTTCTGCTTCTGCACTGTAATTCAATACAGAACCCACATTCCTCCTTCTTAACTCTTCCATCATCTCTACGCATTCAGCCGCCGTTTCACCAGGAACGAATTGAGCGAAGAATGTATTCCTAACTATGAATTCTGTCACAGTTTTCAATCCTGGTATGGAAGAATGTGTCAAGACATGTAATATCTTTGGTGAATGATCTATGATTGGTGGTAATGAAGTCAATGTCCAAACGAAATACGATCGTATCAACGTAGATATCGGTGTATCAGATAAACTTGAATTCGGACTCGACCCCGAAGATTCTTCATCATCTTCAACCGATGCGTGAACTTGAGATGTAGAAGATAATATGATCGCACCAGATACCGCAGTCAATGTCAAGATTGTTATAGGTATAGAACGTTGTCGACGATGATAATGATTGGGAGTAGTAGTAGGAAGAGGACGAGTACGAGTACGAGTAGATTGTTGTCGAGCTTGAACACCGATGACGCGTCGTGTAGCTCTTATACCAAGCTGCAACATCTTGAGCATAGCAGTGAGTAGTGTCTTGCTCGGTTGAATCGTTTAATCGTTCACCCTTCTACTCGTCGCTTTGCTTGCTGGCTCGTTACTTGTGGCTAGCTTGCTTGTTGACCTTGATTAGACGTGCAAAATGGAGATCCGATCAGGGGGAAGGATACTCGACTAGATCACATGGTTTAAAAATCAGTTATCTTTATACCTTTATACCTCGGATCCGCTTCACAGTCAAACCTTCGGTGACGCCGAAGTCCGAAATCTGTCATCTCGATAACCGCCGAAAAAGGCACGCGTCGAAATCGGCGAAAAGGAGCTTTTATACGTACCTGTCTTCTCATTTGAACTCCCCAAGAGAGGTACTCGTAACAGAGATTCAATAGACATCATTATAAACAAGACAAATGCATGCAAGTTGGTATAATATACAAGACAAAGTATGTCTCTCATGAAGAGGAGTGTGAGATGTGAGGTGTGAGGATTCTTCAGAACGGGGGGGAAAGGGAAGGGAAATGTCTATATGCTACAGATCACATGCGGGGATAATTATAAGTCTAACCCGCTCAACATTACAAGATTCAGCATCTATGGTCCCTCCCACCCGCTCTCATCTCGATCAACTCTCTCACAACGTCACCCCTTCAGGCGATATGTTGACGACGACCTGATACACGAGCTGCAGGCGGTACAGCTAGACTCATTCGAGATCCGCTCATGTTCATTGAAGGGTAGGCGTACATTCCCATTTGCTGAGGTACCATCATCGAAGCTGGTCGAGGTACTTGGAACGCTCTCATCGCTGGATGTGTGTACATTGTCATGGGCATGCTGGCACCATTGCTTGTTTCGTAGAACGAGTGATATCGGCGTTCTCCAACTTCAGGTCCGGGTGCACTGGTATGGCGAGAAGTCGCCGGTCGAAGAGGAGGACGCAGCGTGTCGTACGTGCTCTGTACGCGTCTTCGGCGTTCAGTAGGACGAGCTTGCGTTGGTGGTGAAGCAGGCGAGACGTGAACACTTGGAGGACGAGACGAAGACGACGAAGGTGCACGAGAATGTCGTGATCGGTCTAGGCTGATGAACGACGCTCGATTATTCTGGTCCGAGCGCCGTTGATTGGCCGCAGCTCCTCGCTCAAGTTCACCACTTATCGCTGCCTGACGCCGCTCTCGCGCTCTGACTACCTCTTCCATTGCACGCCTACGTTTTGCCTCCTCATTCTCTTGTTGTCGACTGGTACGCGCATCAGAGTAGCCCTGAGCCTGAGCGTGTTTTGCCACCGGTACTTGAAATGCGATCGGTCGAGATGTGGAGAATGAGCTCATGCTCTTCTTTTTGATCACCACCGCCAACGGCTCGTCGTCGTCCTCTTCACTGCTCTCCTCATCCGACGAATATTCCGTCACCACGTTCTTTAAGGGTCTGAAAGAAGACTGAACATTCGGCTCTTCAGGCTCCAAAATTTCGGAACTCTCTACCATTTCAGATGGTGGAGAAATCAGAATCTCCTTCTCAATGTCTGGTGAATCTTCCGGAGTTTCTAGCTCGACCTCGTTATTCGCTTCGAATGACTGGGCGACCTTTTCAAGCTCGTTCAATGAATCACTGACGCTCACACGTGGCATCTTTGCCCAATAAGCCGAGGTAGTGGTCGGCTCATCGACGCGCGACAGAGCGACAATGTATTGGGAAAAGTCGAGATCCCACACGCCGTAACCCGGTCGGGCCATCGAAATCGGGCTCAACGTACCGTTGGGGAAAAACACAATGTTGCGCTCTTCATACGGTGGTCGATCGATAAAGTCCAGTATCCCACGAGGACGGGGCAGTGTGCCAGCGCGCTGATTCGCGGGTCGCGTTGAAAGTGACTCGATTGGATAATGTCCCCGATCTAGGCGATTTATGATGGACTTGATGCCGATAGTCAAGCGCAGACCACCATTTGAGGGGTTGAGCATATTCGGTCCTGCCCTTTGCAACAAGTTGACACTGAGAGGAAAGACTTTCTGCCCAGCTTGGATAGAAAACGCCACATCGTCTGGGAAGTTGAAGTGTTGTCGACGCAGGTGCATAGCCAAGGGGTGTGGCGAGGGGGATCGAAGCTGGCCCATCTTATGATGGGAAACGCGTCGAAGCTGCTCGGCGGCGAATGGATTGGCCGGTCTACTCAGTGTCAAGGAGATGTCAGAAGCACTGCGCTTGATAAGCGCCTCGTCCACGGAAAAATCCTTCCCAATTGCCGTCAAATTGATGGCACTGGCATTTGGCGAAGACACAGGGGAGAAAGTCGCAAGGGCATGAGAGCCTGATTTGAAATTGAACGCCGACTTGGACTTCTTCGATCCCAACCATCCTCTCCAGCTCTTAACCTTTGTATTGTTTCCTTCAGCTTCGAGCAGGGCATCTGCCAGATTGAGTCCAGCAATACCTACATCGACCTGCAGGCCTTCTTGAGGAGTCTTGATACCTTCACTTGAGCCTGTTGAACTGCGAGACGAGACCTCGGAGATATTCGAGACAGACCTCGAGGACATTGGTGTGGACGGGTCGCCATCTTCGAATGAGGTGCGTGCGAACGATGGGACGGGAGGAGGCAGGTCAAACGCAGCAAGGTTTTCTGACGAAGCAAAGAAGTTGCGTCGAGCCCGGTGCATGACCTTACGCAGACTCTTGCCAGGGGACTTTGGTGTTTTGGTGGCAACTTCTGGTTGGGTATCTTCAAAAGGCGTACCCAAACGAGGCGACGACGGCTGTGAGTCGAGCGAGTTACTCCTTCTTCGCAACGAGGGAGACCTCTGTACCTCTTCCTCTGGTTCGAGTGGCTGCTGAGTGGCCAATGGTGAAGGCTGACGCAAGTTGGACATCGATCGCTGTTTGAGTAGACTTGGCCGTTTGACTAGATTGCTGCTTCTCTCCTCGGGTTTGTCGCTCGATAAGGTGGCGGGAGTCGGATCGACATAGGACCAAAGTAGATCCTCTGGATGCAGAAGGTACGCATTCAGGCCGTAGGGATCCCTGGTATGCGTTGACCCTGGAAAGGTCGGGAAGGGCGAGTATGACGAGGTATCGAGAATTGGGGTTGGAGTAACGAAGGATCGGTCAGGAACCAGAAGGGAGGTTGGCCGAGGGAAACTTGCGAGTGTTTCCGTCATGATTCTATCTCTTGTGAGTGAGGAACAGAGGACTTATCACAGGCTCTCACAAAAAAACACAGTAAACTGATATGTAAGGCCTCCGTTATTCTCCCTATCCAGTTGAGTTGCACGAAACGCAGTCGCTAACTCCTGGCGTTCGAGTTGAAAGTCAACAAAGGAGCCAAGTCGATAACCGAGAATCTCCTGAGATCGACAGTCAGCAAGTATAAAGGGACACAGGATGACCGGTGGGTTTCGGGGACTGAAAAAGCCTCCGGCTAGATGGCGGAGCTATGGAGTGACAAAGGAGAGGTGACGTGAGGGGAGTCAGATATAGAACACTTACCTTGCCTCGCTAGTGGGAGTAGTGTGAGTGAAAAAGTCCTTTCAAACACGCATCACCATATGTTGTGCACTTCTAAGCTCGCTCTTGATCTTGAGAGGTAATGTTGGACGAAGGAACCTATAGTGTAGTTGCGATGGGGGGGAATAGTGTAGAATAGATTAGCCCATCTACTTGGAAGTCGAGAGGGTATACTGGAATCCAGGAGAGAATGAGCTCATGTCGTGATATGTCTAGAAAGTGGAATGTGAGACCAGTGGTGATCGGATGTAAAACCAGGTGTGGATTGAGTGGTGGGCTGGATGATGTCTTGTCTGTAGACAAACACACATACCTGGGAAAAGATGTCACTGTGTCTTTCCCACTTATGCTACAGTACCCCGCTGCTGTGGCAATGTCTGAGGAGAAGGAGAGGGAAAAGAAGAAGAAGAAGAAGAAGAAGAATAAAAGTTGGCCGAAAGGTAACTGCGGAAGGTGACACGACTTTGTAAAGGAGGAATCGACAAAACGAAGCACGAGGCAGCGTGTGTCGCTTCCTTGAGTTGGTGTAGTGTATGCAGGAGGAATAGGGAATATGAACTAGGGGGGAGGAGTAACAGGTAACGCTTTGACCTCGGTCAATGGGGGGGGGGGGGATAACGCCTAGTCTAGACGAGTGATGGGACGGTCAGTCGGGCACCGGCGACCAGAACGAAGCAGGACACATTCCTTTCCCGTGCCTTTGGCATTTTCCCCCTCTCGAGCCCTCCCGATGGATTTGGAAAGAACGTATCGATCTGACATGTAGTACGTCGTAGCCCCGATTTGGGTGATAGACTATACAGCACAGCACTACTTTCGGATGGGATTTTGTATCGATGGCGGTGAAAAGAAAGTCGCGCTTGGACCTGTCGGGTTGAGATATTACCGGCCGAATGTCCAGGGCAAGAACCGACGTGCCGGCTACAGAAGTATTGATACCATGATAATATTGCGGTATACTCTACCCTGCTCAGCCCAACCATTTACCTCCGTATCGTCTGTTCCGACTACAGAAGTCTTGTACAATCAAAGATGACGACCGACCCAACCGAATTACACCTCCTCTTCATCCTTCTCGACTCGAATCTACCTACAGGCGGTTTCGTATCTTCTTCAGGTCTAGAATCATGGGCCAAGCATGGTTTTCTTTCTAATCCAACATACTCTTCATCTTCTACAACCCAAGCTTCTTCTGTAACCCAATCATCGTCTTCTTCTAAATCTTCATATAATTCTCGACCAAATCAAGTCCAAGTAATCAAAGCTATAACAGATTTCGCTCGTGCTGAAGTAGAAAGTTATTCAAGAACAACTGGATATTTCGTCAGAGATGCTTGGAAAGCTTTGGATCAAATTTCAACTATGGAAATGGATATATGTTCAAAATGTGGAAAATCTCGAAAAAGTTCAATTATAAATCGAAAGATGGCCGAGGAAGATGTGGAGAAGGTATCGGTTGAAGATGTCAAGATCAAGGTATCGGTCGAAGATGTGGTGAAAGTATTGGTTGAGCTGGATCAATATCACGAATCGACATTATTATCACACGTTTCAAGAAGATCATCGAAAGCACAAGGTATCGCTATGCTTACTCTTCATGCGCGTGGATTGAGTAAACCTGTCAGAGTTGATATGGATGAGGATAAGGATGAGGATGGCAATGAGAATAAGAATGAAATTCAGAGGGAAAGAGAAAAGGATGGCAGAGCACGAGAGGTAGTTGAGGGTTTCAAGAGGTGTATAAGAGCTGGGAAATCACCTGGGCATTTAGCTGTTTGTTGGGGTGTTATGTGTGCTGCTTTAGGTTTAAGTCTAGGTTAGTTGGTTAGACTTCTTATTCTTACTCTTGGAATCCTGCTCTTACTCTCGCTCTCGCTCTTACTCTTAATCTCGCTATTACTCTTGCAGTTTCTATTATTATCGCTCTTGCTCTCTCTATCACTATCCCTCTCGCTTTCTCTATCGCTCGTACACTCTTACATTCTCAAATTTCTTGATATCAAATCTCAGTTCGGTATTGTTGCATCTCTGTTCTGAGATATAATACTAACTCAAACCCTTAGAACGTACATTACATCTTCATCTATTCCTACATGCTCGTTCCCTACTATCTTCAGCAGTAAGACTGAACCTAATCGGACCATACGCCTCATCACAACTCTTACTACATCCATTCGAAAGTATAATATCCAATAATATCCCTTCATCAACAGATACTACAGGTATATTAGAATGTCGTTGTGTACAACTCGAAAGCGTGGACAAGTATGCCAGTCTAGATCGGGATTGGGATTGGGATTGGGCTATAGATGCTGAGATGGGTCCAGCGACAACTTGGCCACTTGGTGAAGTATTGATGGCTAGACATGATTTACAACATTCACGGATATTTAATTCTTGATTCTTCAGTGTAGATGATCGACACGATATAATGCAAGAGAGTCATCGCCTCATCACTAGATATCGTGAAGCCATGCGTTTGCTCTGCGTAGACGTGCAGTAAGGGGACGCCGTGTAGATAAGCGACTATGCGCTTCTACGTTGTGTAGTTATGCGTGCACACTATGTAGATAAGAAATGATAATTCTACGCAGTGTAGATATGCAATGATACTTGTACGTAGTGTAGAAATGCAATGATTGATGTCATGATGCGGGATTAACTACCGATGATACCTCGCCCTGACTTTCATTCGACTCGAGCTCCTTCTCAGCCTCTTTAACACTGAGCTCAACCTCTTCCAGACCAGCATCTAGTTCCTCCCTTGCACTAGCACCCGCCATCGACTCGTTCTCAGCCGAAGCATCTTCTGGAGTCCCCGTAGAGTCTCTCTCACCATCACCTATTCTAGGTAATGCCTCTGCAGGAGCTACTTGTCTTCCTTCGGCAACTGCTAGGATGGCGTCTAATATTCCCAGTGCGGATTTATCACGTATATCAATTGCTCGACGTGATGATCCTGTTTTACAGATATCGTCAATTCGTGTTCGTGGGTTGCCTCTTAGGTGGTGGATGAAAAGGGAAAGATGGAATTAAGAGAGCATATCGCTATGGGAACAAGAAAGGAAACGACATGACGAGCTATGGGTGACATAAACTAACAGGGGAAGAGAGAGAAGTGCGTGGGGAGAAAAAGATAAGGAAGAGAAGAAGAGACACAGAAAAAGAGAGAAACAACGTACCAAGATCAATATGTAACTCTGGCGGTGGTATCTCATTCCCCTCAAACGATCCCTCTTTAATACCAGTTCTACTAGACTTGATCTTCTCCGGTAACGAATGTCCTTTCCGAGTTGTATCTCCTTCTCTTGGATCCAAAAACCGCTCGACCGTGAAATGTAAATGTGGGTTGGCGTATGCTAATTGAGGAGCTAGATGTCTTGCGAATTCTCTAAGAAATCATATCGTCAGTACTTCTCACTCTTCAAAAAACTCAGAACTTGGAATAAGATATTTGAACTCGGGATAGATGGAATGGCTTGGACTAAAGATATTGATAGATAAAGAACATAACTTACTTTGGACCACGAGGTGATTGTCGTGCAACATAACGAAATGTTATACCTGTTATAGATGGTGGAAGGGGGATCGAAGCTGGACCTGATGATAGGATTTGTACTGTCTCCGCAACTGATTTTCTTCGCAGGGATTGGAATGACATGATCTCTCTAGCCGTCAGAGCTACACGATATAACAAAGTAAGTGTTTCACCACCACATCGATATTTCGAAAAAGATATAATCCAGCTTCAGAGGTGAGGAAAGGAATTGATATGTATACCTCCGTTAACTCAGTATAAGGGTAGATGACGTGGCATTAACCTAATCACCCTCCCCCGCGCAGTTTATTAGCGCCCATGCACGAGTTCCCACACGATCAAGATAAACCAGGTCGCGTCCCCAACAAAAGTCTTGATCGTCAGTCAGCTTGAACGGCTTCGACATCACTCGTAGATCTAGTCAGTGATCACCAACACACTTGCTTTCGAGCTTCACGATCTCTGTGATCTTGGATAAATTTGTTCTTTTCGCTCCCCAATCCCCAACCTCTTGTTCTACTTTTAGCTCTTCAACTTCTATCAAATCAACCAACAATGTCTCACACTAAAGATGAAGAGGCATCGATTCCTCTGAACGTAGGTTATTTCACTCTCAAGTAACCATCACACTACACTAGACTGGACGAGTGCTGATTGGAGGAATAGGCAATGCCTCGCGCTTCAGACGTAGAGAATGACTTGACTCATGGAGAGCGTCTCGAAGTAAAGTGAGTGACTATTTTTATCCCACATACTATAGCCTTTGTATCAAGTACACAAAAACTAATTTTCAGTGTCACTGACACACCTCATAGAATCTCGGAAGGTAGAGCAGCTGCACCAGCTAAGAAAATCGTCATTCCTGCTTTTATCAGTTTGTCCAACTTTCTTCGCAACGCTGAAAATCATGCTGACATGATCAGTCATTCCTCTTTGGATGTCCGTCTCCATCTGTGTTATTCTATACAATAGTAAATCAATCTTCCCACACTCCCCCTTCGCCCCCCTCTCCTGGTCTCTCTACCGGTGACGGGCATAGTCTAGTGTTCGCAAGCTGACATGAATCATAGAATATATCTTTTCAAGCTTGCATTTCCCCTTTCCTGTTTTCTTAACGACATGGCACCTGTTCTTTTCGGCTTGCGCCACGAGAGTCTTGCAGCGCACGACAACGCTGGTAGACGGTGCTCGTGATATTGAAATGAGCGTGAGTTTGGTGTTCTCTCGTTTTCTATCTGGTGTGGATGTAATAGGTGATAGATTTCTGACTCTAATAATAGCGCGACAGGTGGATCAGATCCATCCTACCCATTGGTGCCCTCTTCTCGGGCTCCCTCATTCTCTCCAACTACGCCTACCTTAGTCTTAGCGTCAGCTTTATCCAGATGCTCAAGGTAAGTTGATTGCTGCTGGTACATCCGTCACTTGACTGATCCGGATAACAGGCGTTCAATCCCGTAGCGATCTTGCTCATCTCGTTTGCGTTCAAGATCCAAGAACCTAATGCTCGACTCATAGCCATCGTCGCTGTAAGTCATTATCCTTTGATTAACCCTCTTGTTCAGACTTACACTGCTTGTCCTTGTGCTAAGCTAACCCCTCGTTCAGATGATCTCCACTGGCTGTGCCCTTGGTGAGCTCTCAACAATCATACGACGACCAAGCTGATCTTTCAAAGCCGCTTATGGAGAACTCCACTTCGAGCTCTTTGGATTCATCTGCCAATGCGCAGCAGTAGCCTTCGAGGCTTCGCGTTTAGTCATGATCCAGATCCTTCTTCACGGTCTTAAGGTGAGTCCTTTACAGCATAGACATCCAAAAAGAATGCAGCTGATTGACACGTAGATGGATCCCATCGTATCATTGCACTACTACGCGCCTGTTTGCGCAATCATCAACGCGTGCATCCTTCCCTTCACAGAGGGTCTTGAACCCTTCTATGCTCTTCACCGAGTTGGCCTCTTGGTCCTATTCAGCAATGCCGCAATTGCCTTTGCTCTCAATGTGAGCTAGTTCAACTCGGAAGTATTGAAGATGAGCTCATGAGGTGGTCTAGGTCGCTGCTGTCTTCTTGATCTCGGTTGGATCTGGCCTTATCTTGACACTTGCAGGTGTCATGAAAGACATTGTATGTGTTTCCGCATTTTTGAACATGTCAACGCCCATTGACGCCTCACAGCTCCTCATCTCAGGCTCTGTCCTAGCCTTTGGCTCGCAAATCACTGCATTGCAGGTCTTTGGCTACTCGTGAGTATTTCCTAGACTGATATTCAACACCAAGCTGACACGACCTGTAGTATCTCTCTCGGCGGTCTTATCATGTTTAAGACCACCGGTGGCAAGTAAGTGGAGCCGAGGTGGATCTGAATTCAGGGGAAGGTCGGCGGAAGGTAGATGAAGGAGGAAGGAGGAAGTGTGAAGAGTCACAAATGGTCTCGACCTAGCGTAGCTTAATCGTGTCTAGCTATTTTCATCAACATAGAGTCCAGATCACATCATACCTGAGCATGTGACGGTTTTTGGTCTTGGACGAGCTCTCGGTGAATACCAAACCCCCGTCGCGATGGAGGAGGAAGGTGCCACAGTGCCACAATCCGAGTGCCACAAGCGGGATTTCAGGTCTAACTCTGATTCCGCCTTACGTTTGTTCACGTGCGGCGGGGCAAGTCTCAAGTCGCCCTGGCCCTTTGGTCCCATGTTGCTAAAGTCGCAAGTTTGGCTCTGCAGAAGGGTGATACCTAGGCGCTGCACTGCACACACCTTTGATTCGGGGTTTCTTTTCGAGGGCTTCGTTGATCCCACAAAAGGTAGCGTAGTTCGCATAGCTACAGAGTTTTCTTCGATCCTGTTTCTCGAAGCATAGTAGCTCGATTTGAAAATAGGAGACGTATCAGTACGCGACGAACTACCGAGCTTGGATTGGATTGATAGCTGGTGAGTCTCCAAGTCGCGTTATGTCTTCTCTCTTCTCTGTCGTCTAGCTCTTCCCGCGGGGATCTCTCTCTCATGCTTATCAGCGACCATGAATGTTCCTCTGTGATATAGGAGGTGTACTGAAGTGCTGATATGTGCTACTAGCCATTCTCATTCACATACTCACATTCATCACTTGACGATATCACCCCCTTTTTTTACGATTTAACGACACGATATGACTTCAATGCGAGGACGAGGAGGACGTGGCGGAGGAGGGAACAGAGGCGGTGTTCCCACTTCTGGAGGTGATGGAGCTACTCCTCGGTGAGCTATAAGCTTGTACCTCTGATCCTGTGTCGAGAGAGCTCATCAGTGGCCTAGACGTGGGTCCTGGCGAGGCGGCCCTCCACCTGGTTCAGCAGGATATAATAGCTCTCGCGGCTCAACACCTGTATCTACTACCCCTACTCCAGCACCTAGAGTGTCAATCAATGATCAGTGAGCTTGGTTCTCTTGCCCCTCCCTTCCCTTGGCTTAGCTGACGGATGCGTGCCTAGTATGAACGAGGTCCGAAAGGTCGATGACAAGACTCGACCCCCGAAGAGTGAGCTAACCATTGCGGAATTTCCGTGCTGCCAAGCTCATGCAAACCCCTTCAGGTTTTCAGACAGATACAGATATCTCCGCTACTATCCCTGCTGCCGAGCGAGAGCTCAAGCCATGGACCGCCGACAGTCCGTCAGATCAAGCAAATGGCGGTGCACGAGCCAATGGTGCTGCTCGAGACTCGGAGACGTTCGGTGGCGTATCTGCAAACGTTCCTTGGGACCAATTCGAAACGAATGCGAGGCTATTCGGGACCTCGACGACCTACCAGGAGGAACTGTATACGACCAAGTTGAACAAGAATGGACCGGACTATAGGAAGCGAGAAAGAGAAGCAGAGAGGCTCGCAAGCGAGATCTTAGGCGTGAGTGTCCCCTGTGCACCAATGATACCGCATGCATTGCTGACTTGTGTCAAATAGCAATCATCTGGTAACACTCATGTTCAAGAGGAGAGAGGTCAGGCTGTAGAGGATGGTACAAAGGACGAGGAGGAGAAGTAGGTTTTGATCGGGCCGGTATGCACTTGCGCGCTGACCATTCAGATACTCCGGCGTCGTTCGAAATCCAAATGCCTATGTTCCCCCGGCTGCACGACGAGCCGGTGGAGGTCCTCTTATCCCCACCACTGCCACTGCCACTGCTGCTACTGCTCGACCCTCACCTGCTGCCAAGGCGAACGGAGCGACTACTCCTGCTCAAGTTGATACACTTGCTCCTGCTGCTACTGCTCCTCCAACAGATCCTGTTCCGGTTCCAACACCGACACCAGCTGCCTCGAATCCCGCCCCTCCATCAGAACACCTGTCCAGCGACGTACCCTCAAGTGTTAAAGAGCCTTCGGCGACCGAAAACAAGACTGTTCCTTCCCAGCCGAACCAACAGGTCTCCCCTCAAAAGGTAAGTTAGGCTAGTATGCATACTTATTCATGCTCATTGTCGTCACAGGATGATAAACTTGGTACGGTTGTCGACCAATTCCGAAAATTCGTGGGCAACGAGAGGGAGAGAGCAGAGGCACAGAAACAGTCCATGGTCAAGTCGGAGCGGGAAAGGCAATTGGCAGATCTGAAGAAATTCCAAGCTGGATTCAAGGTGAGTCGAGTGGTCATCTCGAACGACGTAGAATGCTGACATATGGCAGATTCCGTTGCCGATGCCAAAAGACATGTTGCCTATCCTGGCGAAAGACGAGGCCAAGCAGAAAGCCATTGAAGAGAAAGCGAAATCAGAACTCGAAAAGGCCAAAGCAGCAATTGAACATCGTAAAGCTTCCGTTGGCGTGGTCCCAAGTCCCGCATCAACCAAAGCACCTGTCATTGAATCACCACGCGCCGGCCCACCCAAGAAAATCGTCATGCACATTCAGGATATCCCGGCTTTCAACTCAAGGAAAAAGCTGTCGCCCATCCCTGTTCCCGAAACCGCCAGTCAAAATATTCCTCAGCCTCCTGAACAAGCTACTTCTCCTACACCGTCTGTGACGAGTCAGGCGGATAGTAGCGCTGCAGCTGCAAAGCTCAATCCAAATGCCTTTGTCTTCAAACCTACCGCTCCTTCTTTCAAACCTGTGAGCTTGATACCTATGCAAGGAAGAAAAAAAACTCATGGTGACAGGGGCAATCATCAACAACTAGTCCTGCCGCCCGGCCTGCTCAGCTATCACCTGCAACTGTGAGTCCAATTTATGGATTTGATCGATTCCGCTAATGTTCGTAGCCCGCTGGTCCATCCACTCCTGCTGCACCTGCAAAGAACCCTTTCTTCCGAGATCAAGTTCCAGGCAAATTCGCTGGTAACCCGCGAGAGGATTTCAATCCCTGGAAACATGGCCAGGTCCCTCTTGCATCGACTATCTGTGAGTAGTGCGACCTACCTCGAGTTTTGTCTCATTGGTGTGCAGCTCCGTCTTGGCCTTTCACGTCTGGCAGGAATCACATGGCCATGGGAGCTAGATTGTCAATGCAAATGGGTCCCTTTGATGAAGATCCTTCTTCCCCACATACTGCTCCTCAACAGCCTATGATGGGCGGTATGCCCCCCAACTTTCCTCCTTATGGCTATCGCTTCCAGGTGAGTCACTCCCTTCGGTTCTCAAGTCACCCTTTAATGGTCATGTAGCCCGGTATGCCCACGCAGGGTATGCCTGCGCAGATGTCTAGCCCCATGTTTTCTCCCGGACCAGGTTACGCACCCCTACCAGGACAGCCTATGCAATCTCCGCACATGGCTGGCGGCCCCCAACCGAATGGCAGTAAGTCTTATTTGCGCTGTTCAATTATGTCGTCACAGGCTGACTAAAGCCTCAGTGCCAGTGTACTTCCCCAATGGAATGCCTCGTACGTGCTGTTCTCGCCAGTTTGATGAAGTCTGGTCGCCATTGCTAATTCCGTTTTCCGTAGAATCTCAACATTTCATGCCACCTCAGCACATGCAATTCAGTACTCCACAACGACAAGGACCGGGTCCCGGTCCTAATGGTGGTCCAGGCATGTATTATACACATCAGATGCAGGTGCAGGGGTCGATGGGATCGATGGGCTCAATGGGATCCATGCCGACACCTCAGCAAACGCCTCAACGTGAGTGAAAACTTTTAGCCTTCAGACTCTACTCACGAGAGAATTGGGTGTTGATCGGAAGCAGTGCATCATAGTGTTCTTCAACCCCCGCCACAACCCCAGTTTGCACAGTCGCCCATCCCTTCACCCATGTCTATACCGATCGGATCTTCAGGTGGACAAGGATAGTAGGATGGGTGGTATCACTGAGTGTAAGGGGAGGGAGACTGTAGTTGTGCAGGAGAGTATGGAACGAGATTGGAGGTGTGGAGAGGTCATGCATGGAATATAGGTGTCTTGATGAAGTAGCGGTCAGCATTGCGGAGTGAGCGTGGAGCGGGTAGCATGGTGCCAGTTGCGAGATGCATGGCATTTGCATTTCAAAGAGACTCATGACATTATTGCATTATTCACAAATTGTACTATCCTAAAATCTAGCCTCATCATACTCCTATACGGTGCGAAATTTAAGGTATATTACCAATCTCCCATGGATGGATGAGATCAGGCGGTGATCATCGTCATGGAGCAAGGTCTAGAAAAGAGCGTCGCAGCACATTTCCTCCGCGCAGCAACAACACAATGCACCGGCACAGCTAAAGGCGGAGTGGTCAATTACAGGTGTTCCTCCAAGTGAAAGAGAGGAAGGAAGGGAGAACGACGCAGGTGAAGGCGGAAGGGGGAAGGGATAAGAATACAGATGAGGGCGGAAGGGATAAGGAAATAGGTGAGGGCGGAAGGAAGGGGGAGAAGGTTATGAAGGAAGTACATGAGGTAACTTACCATGCTAGACAACCATCACCACCTCCACTCTTTTGGGGAGGGGGTTGTTGGACGTAGACTGGTTGAGGAGCTGGTTGTGGGTAACTAAGGAGGATATTATGAGCTAACTTTCAAGGTGGGTTTGTGAGTGATTACTTACTATTCTGTTTGATTCGAGGGACGAGATGGGAGGAGGGAATGTTAGCTAGGTAACGATAACGAGAAGGAAGAAGGGAGTTGGGGAGTTGGGTAGTAAAGAGGAAGTAGGTAGAGAAGAAGAAAGGAAACAAGATCAAGAACAAGAACAAGGAGACTGAGAGCAGAGGAAGGAAAGGAAATTGAAGGAAAGAAGAAAGAAGAAGAGCAGAGAAAGGAAGAAAGGGAGAAACGTACGACCTGGTTGTTGGTATGATTGCTGTACATGAATATCGGATCAGCTGAATGTCCAACTCGCACAGAACATGTAAAACGAAGAGATAAGACAAAACATACCTGAGGTGGAGGAGGATAATAACCGCCTTGTTGTTGGCCGTATTGAGGCTGTTGGCCATACTGAGGTGCTTGACCGTACTGAGGTGCCCTAAATCCCTAGTATCAGTCTCTATATATAGAGTAGATCGTCAAGATCGCGAGCTCAGATCGAGGACGAGGCTAAGATGAACAGGAAGAAGGGTGCGCTATAGACTGACTGGTTGTTGTAGTACTACATCATCATCATCAGCTCAGATTTCAAAGAAGAAAGGCAAGGAAAGGAAAGGGAATGGAAAACTAACGTCGCGGTTTGCCATGATGGTTTGTTGAATCTGCTCTGTTATGGGTCGTTACTTGACGTTATATTTGTGGGTGTAGCTGTTGGAAAGCGGAGCTCGTATGCTGAGCAGAGGTAGCTGATAAGTATTGAGCTAAAGTAGAGAATGAAAACCAACGTACTGACCAACGAGTGAGAATTACGCCTCGGTGTTGAATGAATGGAAACACAGGTTTTTGTCTATTTCACAGCTGCGGAATCAATGTTGATACCTCAAAGTCTGGCCGAAGTACAAGTACGTAGGAAACAGAAACCCTGAGAATTTACCCTTTCTGGAACAATGACGCAGCGGCGTGAATGTGGCAGTGCGAGACATTGCACGGACCTAGAGCGTTTCGTCTGGAGTGGGTCAGAGACTTGCCATTCTGATGTTGACGGGATGTCAGTTGGAAAAAGAACACAGAGTGGATCAAATGGGTTGAATCCAAAGGACGATTCGATTCCCCAATGTGCCAAATAATACTACACATCATCAGCCCATAGAGAGACCTGTCTGCCCATAGAAAATTACATAAATTATATCTACACGAGGGAGACAATCACGAAAGTGTATTGCACAGTATAGTATGTAATACATGATATGGACCTTGCTTTCCAAATCGTAAAGGACAGGATGATCGATCATACAACCCCAACCTCAAATATACTGTAAATCACCTACCGCGCTTAGGTCTGTCCGCCTCACCTATGCCTCGTGATCTCCCATCTCTTCCATCTCTTCCATCTCTTCCATCTCTTCCATCTCTTTCCTCTCTACCATCAGGATCAAGACCCGTCCTACCAACCAATCCCAACCGACTAGGAGCAGTATACACTATCCTTCGTTCTACTACTTCCCTACCTTCCGCCCAACGCATATCCTCTCCTACGAATCCATCTTCGCGTTTCAGACCTTTTCGGCGTTCCAATGTTTTAGCGATTGGGATGAAGAGGAGTGTGAGTGCCCCGAGGGATAATAAGAATGTTAAGAATAGAAGCACTGTTTATGAGATTAGCAAAATATGCATACAGTAGTACGATTTAGCGCAATAATAATCAGGGATGATGAGTAAAGGAGGAGGATGTACGGTGGGTACCGTATATAATTTAGAGTTTGGGCACAGTAGATAGTGGTATTGGTGCTTGGCACGGAGGTCACAGAATGACATTGGTCACACTACTGACTGTACTCACTCGAATCTCCAATCTCATTATCTTTGAGAAATACATATCCTCTTCCATCGCTCACATTGGCAACACCAGTCTGTTTTTCTACTGGAAAATCGGTTGGGAAAGAATTGACGACTATATATAATCCCAGTCAGCTACCTGATGACTGACAATTGACCATTGACGCCGAAAGAGAGTTATATCACTTAATTCCCACACTCTACTCCCACCCCGTCCATTCATCCAACATCTAATCAATACACAAAAGAGGAAAGACATGAAGACCACTTACATATCAAGCTCGGAGTCGATGTACTTGTAGGTATCTCCAGTTGAATGATTGGCCCAGCCGTATCCGTATCCGTATTAGTACTTGTAGCAGTACTGCTGATATTTACCAATGATGATGTCGGGCCGTTCACAAGTGGTGATAGGGTACTGAAACTCTGCTGAGGAGTCGAGTCGGTTGTTGGAGATATTGAAGAATCACCTACAATGAGCGATGATATCGATATTGATGTCAAGGGAGGAATAAGAGCAGTGTTTTCCTCTGTCAGGGTGTTCGATAAGTCTGGAAAGACAGTACTGCCCGGACCGATATCGCCGATGATACTCGTTGTGCTCTCAAGAGCAGGAAGGGTAGGTTCCACATCGATAAAGCTTGAAGAGGTCGTCGATTCGAGATCAGGAACACCTATTCCAAGTTGTCTACGCCCACTCCTCCCGTGCTTACGCTTCCTCAATACTCCGGCTCCAGGGATTAGCATGTCGATAGACAAACTGTTACTGGGGATCAATCAACCCCGGAAGACAAAATGCGTTGTAGGCTGAGATCGATAGCTGTGAATGAACAATCTGTGGTCAGAGCGATCGACAACTGCGGATGAACGATTCGTAGTGAGAGAAACCTTACGAGTCTCGTGTATCACAACGTCCTTCACTTGAGGTCATGTCAAAGGAAGTACCTCCTTTGTCATTCCTGTCATTCCTACTCGAACATCGGGCCGTCAATATCTGTCAGACTGACCCGTACGCTATCTTTTATCAGCTCTGTCAGTATTCAGGATCTCAACTATCGTCGTCCCATTTTTGCCCGATGAAAGATACACGAGCTTATCAAGCTATACATGATGGAAACAGAAACAGAAACAGAAACCTACGAAACACGATGCTAGATATGGAGAGGAGACGATTGATGAATAGCTAATTGCAGGTCTACAAAAGTTGACCCAAGTAAAATGAGATGGGTTGTGACAGATCTAGATTTCAGATTCAGACTCAGATTCGTACAAGAGCCCTCGATATGGGCAGACAAGAATAAGATATTGGAGAGATTGATATTGATGTATGTGGGTTGATCAAGTGAGGATGAGTGCTGGTTGACCAAACAACGTCATGAGGAATACCATCCTATGTATCATATCAGCCATGTAACTCTTGCATTTTGGATTCAAAAGAAGTTGACTTACCCCTCTTTGCCGCCTCGTTTATCGACCTCGCGAGCAACGAGTACATCTGCGCTTTCTTCCTCGTCTTCATCGTCACTTGCCGTACCGCTGCTGTACCCAGCACGCAGCTTGACCTCTTTATCCACATCGGCGTCGTGGTCGTCATCGTCGTACTCGTCCGCAATGGCATGTTCAAAGTCTAATGGCATTGTTGTTGGTCTATGAAAGCGTATGGGTGCAGTGACTGCTGATGAGCGGCGTACGGCAGGACGTAGTACAGGTGAGACAGCTGTAGGTGCGAGTCGAATACAACCCCATCCTGAACTTGTGCCGTCGAATGGGGAGATGGCTGAAGGAGAGCTACCGGGTGTGGGTACGGCAGAGGCGGATCTCGCTAGTAAGCGATATGAAGCTGGGATGTTGTGTGTCGATTGAAGATACGACAGTACAGAATGTGCATGCGACAATGTCGTGTCGCGTAAAGCATGTAGAGTAGATAAATCTATGGGTGGAATCATCGTCAGTTGACATTGACGCTATATCGGAAAGAATCGGAATCGAGTACTCACCTTGAAAGCTACCTGGACTCCAAGCAGGATAATCCACGATCAGTTCCGCTCGCTCAGCCTCTAGACTTCCACCGAGGCTTTTTCTTCCACTTGCACTTGCACTGGGTCCTGCAACTTTGCTAGAACGCCCGTGGACGATCCCGCAAACTCGGTCGGCAAATGCTTTGGTATCTCCTTCAGGAGCGAGACCAGGCACACATCCTCGAGCACACAGTGCAGATTGATATGGTCTTGCAGGTGGTGCACGAGCGAACGAACGAGGAGTGGACGATGGAGACAGGGAAAGCGGAGTCATGTTTCCTGATTTGGAGGCTTTGAGATGAGGCGAAGCATTCGGAGAGTTCTTCATTGGTGTGTGAGGGTGAGAAGATATCAACACAGGCGAAGAAGTCATGGTCATGATCATTGTAATTCGTTCTTGATAGGATGGATGGTTATTGTATATCTGTCCGAACGAGGTAGTGTAATGAGATAAGTTATCGAGGTGGCAAGGTTTTTGGCCAGGGCTCTAGTTGAGGATCTGATAGGAAGACGAGCTAGACCACAACAGTACCTGGACAAAGGGTAGTCGAGTAGCGTCCGGGCGTAGAAGACAAAGGTCACACGACTTGTTCCCTTCCTTTGATCAAGATCCGCTAACTCCCGAGGGTTTAGATGGTTTCAAAGTTCGAGGGCGAGAGCGAGGGATCTGGCTAGCGAAAAAGGAGACGGTCAGCCAAATTGTGACTTTTGTATACTCTAGAGAAATGGAGAACGGTCGGTAAGAATCGTGGGATTGAGTTCCAAGGCAGGTGAATGCAATATTTGATTTCTGAAACATGCCGTTTGAAACGGGATGACGCGTAGGACAAACACCAAGAAGACAAAAGTCACTCACAGTCACCGAGACTTGAGCGTTGGGATACACAGACAAGACACGTCTAAAGGAGATAAAATGACTTTTCGTAACGATTCCGGTATGTGGACCCTCGAGAACACCGGGTGTTGAATACAGCCGGTTCGATAGCGTTTGTTTGTTTTAGTCCCGTGCCCACTCAAAGGAATAAGAATCAAGTAAAGAAGCAAGTACAAGTTCGGTGCTTGTGGGATTGGGAGCCAAGTCTCGGGTTTTCTTTTTAAAAGTCTAGACCCACAGAGAGAATGAGTAGTTTGTAGGTGTTAGAGAGAGTTCCGATCAGTTCCGTTAACTGCTCCATCTCTCAATGCAAAGTAGACTTTTGCTGTTTTAACCTGATTTTCCCGTTTCCGGTCCGGGCCGCCGTCACTCATTGTCCCGATACTGGCCGTATTACTTGAAGAGGTAATTATGTCATCTCGGATTAAGTGATGTTGCGAATTAACATGCGGGGGATGTAGGAGATGAAGTTTGATTATTGATTATGGATAGATGCATGGACTCTGATAGATCATGATAAATTGGTGATTAGTGGTCAGTCTGCTTCTTGTAGATGATAACTCCTTGCATGGATCTTCATGCTAAACTTGAGAGAGGATAAAAAAACTGGCTAGAGCCAAAGTCCGGGCTCTCTATATCCGCTATATCTGGCTGGACCTATCTCAACAACCCCGACTTTCGGAGACCCCCGTCGAATCGGGGCGCCGTGTCGGACAGCAATCCGTGTGATGTCATCAAGGGAAGATGGAAACGCATGGACGTTAACCGGATACCGAAGTACAAGCGCAATGTAAATGTACTGTACACACGTTCTGGTCAAGGTGAATTGATTTTACATGGATTATTATAACTAGAACAAAAAATGCAGTTGATGCTATATGAAGGTCTGCGGTTGAATGCGAGGTATACTGATGTTGGATATAAAAACAGAGAATAAAGACGATGGTGAGATCGCCAATGATAATAATGCTAACGCTAAGAAACACAAATACTGTACGATATTGCTCGATCAATGGGCGTAATCGTACTTTTCGAAAAAGGTCTTTGCATCGCGTGTCTGAGATGATCAGCGTCTATACTATATAGTACGAACTCACATCAGTCCTTGGACCTCTAACACGACCTTGAGCTTTTTCTTTCTCACGTCGAAGCTCTCTATCTTCGCGTAACCAGCTCAGTGCGAGTGAGAAGAGATCTTCCGAGGTTGAAGATGTCCAAACGAGCGTTGGACGTGGGGTAGTGCCCAGTTGGAGGTGACATATGTGAGTCGGGAATGTTGCTAGGCCGTCGAATATGTGCGTGGCGTCTACAAGGTGTTTAGTTTCCATACTCTCACTCAAGTGAAGGCAATCTGTCACGTACAGACAATGGTTGCGCCGCGATTTTCCGACTCGCCGACGAGGAAGTCGATCAGATCTTTACGGACCAAGACGTCAAGATCGACCGTTACCTACAGAAATCCGGAAATCAGTGATCGTGGTATAGATCAAGCCTAGCTTGACATGCCTACCTCATCGAGAAGGAGGAAGTCCCATTCGGTCATTAGGCCCATACAGAGCTGGACGCGTCGTCGCTCCCCATCTGAGATCTGATGCATGTGCCTAAACATTGTGAGCTGCCAGGTCGTATAACACGAAACCACAAAATGTTGTGTAGATGGTAGTGTACACGATGAAAACAAAACATGCTAGGACGAGTGGGAGGGACAGAGAATGAAACAGTATCTGGGAGAGAAAAATATACGTGAAAATACCTACCAATCAAGATCAACGTCGAGGATACTCAGTAGTCGATCCCGCCTCACTTTATGTCGATAACCGCCTACCGAGTCGAGGAAATCAGAAACGATAATATCTGAGCGAACAACAGGGTTGTTTGACCATTCCGTGCCGAGATATACAACGCCCTGTTCATGAGCTCCAGCTCCAACCAAGACAGAATAGAGGCATCAGATAGCAAGTGAGTCAATGGTGCGGCGTATTTTGGTGTTCAGAAATTTCTCGACTGATAAATGGATAGAGAGAAAAGAAGACTTTATCAAGTCATAAAGGTAAACTTACACCTGGAGGGTTCATGAATACGTCTTGGCCTAGAATACGACAGCTTCGAGTTTTGGTCAATCGTTTCCCAGCTAGTATCCGAAGTAATGTCGATTTTCCAGCTAAACATCCATGTCGATTAGTTACGAGTCAGACTTGGCAAAGGTCCACAAAAGCTCACCTCCATTAGCTCCTACTAGTAAACATCGAGAGCCACGTTCCAGCTTCAAGTTGACGTCACTCAGAATCGACTCTGTATGCTCATTGTAGGCGAATGAGAGCGAGTCGCAGTCCAGTGCCAGTAGTTGTTCAGACATTGTCGGCGTCTACTTGGAGGCAGAAATTGGACTGAACAAGCGACCAAGACTGTATATCACTAGAAACGTGGTGAATACTATTTCGGTTGACTTTGACGAGCTGTAATTGTTCAGAGATGGCTATTTACGTAGTCTTGCCCAAAAAGCATTCGCGATCTACAGATGCAGTGGCGTCATCCCGCACTGAGAACTATAATAGGCGTGCTTCCATATGTTCTAGGCTCGCACGACCTCCACCTTCTACTCTGGTCGTCGCGCGCGTGATCATCATCATAATCACCCACCCTTTGAACCTACGAGTACAGTGACCTCCTCCCCACGCCATAAGCACATCGATCCTTATTCTATTCCCATTCCGTCATTCTCAATAGTCACTTACATACGAGGTAATCCTTGGGTCCGGGGCTATTTGAACATGTTCGCGACTGTTGCTCGAGGCAGACAGAATTCACGTCGACAGGTACAGGAGTTGGACGAGATTGAGGTTCCAGCTGGATCTGATAGTTGTTTTGGAGTCAGGAGTTTGAATGGTAGTGTAGAGTGGGAAGTTGCTGGTGGCGGTATGGAACAAAGTCAGGATCCTCAACCTGATTCGAAAGAAGAAGATGATGATAAGGTGGATGATAATGAAGAAGAGCAGAATGGAGAAGAGGAAGAAGGAGAAGAAGACCGAATGGATAGTCCCAAGATCCAAGGGGAATCAACTATATCGGAAGATACACCCATAGCTCCACCTTGGTGTCCTTTACCTCTTTCTCCAGAAACGACTCTCTACCTCCTTTCACCTAATGCGACAACACTCTCAACTCCCAATGAACAAGAGAGAGATCACCCCGATAACCTTTCGGAACCTTCATCCCCAGCAAGTTTCACCAGTATGCCGACCGTATCTTCGATGAGTCGTACGTCGTCCCCGATCGGTGATGCCGACTTTAGAGGACCAGAGGGTCTCGTGCTTCCAACTCTTAGTCTACCGAGTACTAGTCTTCACATGAGTCTTCGACGCTGGGACGGTGAAGCTAGAGGTATCAAGGTCGTCCTTCTTGGGTCTACCGGAGTGGTCCGGAGGTCTTTGAGGGAGCTCGGAGAGAGGCTCGAGCTGGTCGAACTTGCTTCAAGGGGAGAGGTTGGAATCGTCAGAGATGGCAAGGTCCAGATCATACTCGTGACTGGACTGGGTGAGACCAGGGTGAGTCCAAAATGTTTTACTGCGTGCGGATAAGGGCTAAACGCGTCTCAAAGGTGGATGGGAAAATCTCCGATGCCTACTCAGCCTTGCATGCTCTACTGCACCCCTCGCCTCCAAGGGGTACCAACGACAAGATCAAAGCTGTGATACAAGCCTGGGCAAGGCGCGAGGAATGGGTCCACCTAATCTACGCCATTGATGCTGGTATGTCTCCAAACTGCCGTGCTTCATTCCAATTTCATGCTGAATACATACAGAATCGAGTCTTGTCAAGTCGCTCGCTCCGATTGTGCCGGTTCTATGTCCCCGGCCTATGGATATCGATGCCCCGCTCTTCACACTTCCATCACAAGTGTATTCTCCACACATGGCGGATCCAACTCCCATGCCTCACCAGGCCTCACACGAGTACTTTTCCACTCGATCTGAAATTGAGACCTCGCAACACGTCGAGACTTTGCTCAATATTCTCGAAAGCACAAACTCAATCGAAATTGCCAGTATTGCCAAATTCCTCAATTGGAGACCACCATCACTCGATTCATCAGTCTCGACATCTGCAGCGTCATCCTCCTTCGAGCCCCCTCTCATGCCTACCGTTGCGCGCGTCCACGGAGGTGGTGAATGGGAAGCTACACTCTCGCGCCGAATTGCTAAACGACGCGACGTGGTTGAAAGACCTGCTCGAGGTAAACCTAGGAGACGTCGTACGTCGCGAAGTCAAGAACGTGCCCCGTCCCCTCTTTTCCCCAAGGGCTCGTCGTCGCCTGCGGGCCAAGTTAGGATGGTGGGCCTCATTGGTACTGCGCTTGAGAAGGCTAGAGGGCTCATGTTTGGCAAGTGGAAGTGGGTTGGCGTCGCTGCTGTCGCTGTTGCCCTTGGTTGGGGATTGTGGGCTTCCAAGTCAAAGTTCTAGGAGCATATAAGGAATACACCGCGGGTAATGTTCTACGCGCATAGAACAGGAGGGAGGGTCATGTAGGGAAGTTGCAGGTGATGAGAGGGAGGGAAGACGGACGGAGGGAAAGCGATGATGTAGGTTGAAGGGGGAGGGTATCACGAGATATGTGTGGCGGGAAGGAGGAAATGATTTTCAGGCAGAGTCTGAGACGGATTACAGTCTTGCGTATGAGGGCGTGGGAGGAGTAAGTATAACAGGAGGGGAAGAGAGAGAGAGAGAGAGAGAGAAGAGTAATTCGGGTCGGGTCCGAGACCTATTTCCATTTCCTACATTAAATGATCAGTTTGTATCTCCCCGTTGTATTCCATCCGTTGTTTGTCGTATCAGTCCTGTTTGTTATTTATATATATCTTTATTTTGAACTGCTTGTATGTAGGTTGTCATGTATAGCTTGATCTTTCACGGGATATATGATATTAGGATTCGTTACTTTGTATCTGAGCGAGCGCACTAATACGCTTTTGAACTATTGTAGTAGATCTCGATCTCGGCCTGTTGTTAGCCGCCCTCAATGTCTTTAGATGTCTCAGATGCATGTATACAATACTCTCAGACCTCTCTCTACCTCTAGTGATCAAAGTCGATTCATCACCGCCTCACCGGTATCACCTTGCTCTCTCTCTCTCTCGGGCATGAAAGGCATTTTTTTTTGTTCTCATTTGTATGCCCGACCTCCCCTCGCTCCAAAATCCAAAAAAGCAACAAAAACAACAACAAAAAAGCTACGGTGCCTGAATACCCAATAGTTCTCTTTGTTCTTTGTCCTCTTTGAATCCTCAGGGTTAACATACAACACACCATACATACATTCATCGAGTACATACACTGGTCTGAGAGGGACGGAGGAACTTTGAATGCACTCTACTGCTTATTGACTTACCGTATCTTCTTTTTTATATACTGATTCTTTCTCATTCTTCAAAGGAAGTAAGCGGGGTATTCCAAGCTCCGACCACCATCAATTGACTTTGACTGTATTGTACTGTATTCCCCTCCAATTCCAACTCCGACTCCGACGACACGATTGAACGAGAAAAGAGAAAAAAAAAACCCCCTTTCGACTCCGTCGTCGTCTTGGTTCTTGGTCTTGCCAAAGGGGGGATATCTGAACGAAAAGCTTGTTTCGCTCTCTCTCTCTCTCTCTCTCACTCACACACACACCTCGCTCGGATCGTCTGTCGTCTGTCTCGATTCCTCTCAAAGGACCATCCGTTGACGCTCAGCATTGTATTGTGTCGAGTAGATCATCAGCCATTCCATACCATACCACGTTACTTGATCAAGCTTTTCCCTTTCTTTCCTTTTTCCATCCACCTACCTACGCCAGATCGATAACTACATAACAGACGCATCATACTCTATTATTGCGGTGAAAGTCAACTTGATTCGAGATGGGCGCTTGTATGTCCAGCGCAAGTGCTGGTGCGGGGCCTGAAGAAGCGAGGAGTAAAGAGATTGATAGAGCTTTGAAAGAGGTATGTCTTTCTCTTCAAGTTGGAATCTTCATGGATCCCGAGCGATGCAGTGTTAGGTGGAGGGAAAGGTGTAGAGTGAGCTGGGGTGATGGAGAGGAGGTTAGGTGGTGATAAATGGTCTGATAGATAGGTCGTGAAGAGTCAGATAAGTGGTGAAGACTGAGAAAGGTGGTGAAGATTTCGATGATATGAGATTCATGAAGACGGTCTCCAGGATCCGTCGGGTCATGAAGACGGTCTCGGGATTCGTCGGGTGATGGTGGTATTACTGGGGCTAACGAGACTTCAAACAGGATGAGAAACGTCTCTCAAAGGAATGTAAGATCCTGTTACTTGGAGCTGGGGCTTCCGGCAAATCAACAGTGTGAGTTCTTGAGTTCTCGAGTTCCAGTGTCTTGTCTTTGCATGAGACTTTGTCCATCGCAGATGATACTGACGATGTCTTGTCATTCATCCCTCTTGCTCTTGCTCACATCGCCCCTCTGCATTCGTCCATGACCACGATGTTATGAATACTATGGATCTTTGGCGCATTCTTCACGTTTTCACGTCTTCGCCTCTTCGTCTGTTCGACTCTTCACGTCTTCGACTCTTCACGTCTTCGCCTCTTCGCCTCTTCGCCTCTTCGCCTCTTCATCTCCTTGCCCATGAACTTCCCACCTCACAGCCTCAAACAAATGAAAATTCTACATCATCGCGGCTTCGAACCCGACGAGATTGAGGATTATCGTAAAATAGTATTCTCCAACATTGTCAGTGGGATGCGTTCAATAATCGACACAATGGACGAACTGAGCATGGCCATCTCACCTGTCAATCGGAAATATGTCGCATTGGTCGATCAAGAACCATCAATCAATTCAGGTGAACCATTTCCAGCACGGTACCTTGATGCGTTGATGGCTTTGTGGGCGGACGAACATGTTGTTGAATGTTATTCTCGAGCACATCAATATGCTCTGCAAGAGAATTTACCATAGTGAGTCTTCAAGTCTCCAGACTGAGATCTCACTCCACAAAGAATCCATATCTAGTCTGAGATTATCTCGATGGACAAGAGATATCCGGGTGTGGCGCGAGGCGGGGATGATGTGCTGATGGTGATTTAGTTTCTATGCCAATCTGCCAAGATTATTTCAGCCTGATTATAAACCATCCCAAGAAGATATTTTACGGTGAGTCTTCAACAAGCATGGGACCAATCGAACGCACTGGACGAGTAGTCACCCACCAGCACGAGACTACTTGGAATGGACGGCTAGTCACGACCATGGGGTTAGAGCTGTTCCACGAACTTGAGTTGTCGATCGGACTGGACGAGTCACGAGCATGGACCACGGTGGTGACTGATTCCATATAGGGTGCGATCCAAGACCACAGGAATCAGCGAGACTCGATTCACCATCAACAACGACCTGATATTTCGGATGTTTGACGTGGGAGGCCAACGATCCGAGCGGAGAAAATGGGCGAGCTGCTTTGAAGGCTGTCAAGCTGTACTTTTTCTGGCTTCGCTAGCAGATTACAATCAAGGTACCTTGATGACCCTTTGGTCTTTCTCAAAGGTATCCCATCAGCTGACGATTCGCTTTCAGGTATTCTCGAAGATACTTCCAGCAATGGTATGCTCGAATCGTTATTGCTCTTCGAATCCATCGTCAACTCGCAATGGTTCGTCAAGACTTCCATTATACTTTTCATGAACAAGATGAGTCGTTTTCCATTTGCCGTCAAGTAGGAAGCATGCTGACTTTCTCGTACTCTGATATCCTGATGGATAAAATTCGAGATCCAAGTCAGCAAATCATCACCAACTTTCCAGATTTTCAGGGGTACGTTCAGACCCTTACTGTCCTTCCATTTTCCAGTTTCCAGTTTAAGGGAAGTGAGAGTTGACCGGCTGCCATAGAAAACCAGGCTCTTTCAACGACGCCACTTCGTCAGTCTGGCGCCACACTTTCTACGCTGGGACAGACACTGACTGGGGCATTCAGGTTCTTCAAGGACAAGTTCCGTTCTCTGAATCGCAACGCATCACGTGAAATATACGTCCATATCACACAGGTCCGGCGATCCATTCTCGGTCTGCTACGTTTGCTGATACCGACGCTCATAGGCAACGGACACATCCAGTCTTGCGATAGTGATGAGTGCAGTACAAGATACGATTGTGCGTAATTTGCTCAAAGACATGGCGATATTGGTATGTCCACAATCCCCATACAGTACGTCACACTGCTCACACTGGAGTCTAGTGACGAGGTACTCTATATGCCATGTATGTATGTATGTATATATCGCGATTTTCCATAGTTTGCATAGTAGACGGTGGATATATTTGGAAATGCCACGTCATCCTTCCTGTCGTGCCTCTATTAATGGACGATCTTGGTAGTATTGAGGCCCCATTGTGTTTCCGACTGAGCGACTCGCTGTTTTCAGATACTCTAGGTTCATCTTGTATGGACTGGTTCGGACAACCAAGGTCACTGTAAGAGAATGATTGTCCAGAAGTATATATAACCTTTGCTTTACCAAAATTATTTCTACGCATCTCCTCTATCTACTATTTCAGCTTATATACACCGACGTGCCGCAGGGTCCTCTTCAAACGCACCAACCGTACCTTCAGCCCATAATTACCTCACAAACACCATACATATCCGGAAAATCAGCTTGGACTGCCACTTTTTGGATCAATCATGGGTTGCCTCCCATGTACAGGCCTCCAACCCGAAGCTCAGCTCCTGAGCGATTGCTATCCACCACCGAAAGCGCTCATCGCATCCGGACCGGACTTTAAACCTCTTTCATCCGAACTGTCAAAGCTCTTATACCGATGTACGAATCAGTCGTCCAAGCTTGCTAAAGTCGGGGAAGAGCTTGAGAAGCGGGCTTTGAAGGAATCTGTACGGAGCAGTGGAGGATACCAAAAATCACGAGCGTGAGTCCTACGTGTCAAGTATTGTTTTTATGTCATGTCTGACAATGAAATTGTTTTTTTTTTCGCAGATCATTATTGATATCCCTGGCGATACTACGAGCATTGATAACAGAGTGTAAACGTGATCTCGCGCTCTTTTCACGTGCCACTGTACGAATTGTCTATGCGGCACTCGATGTCAAAGTCTATCAAAAGGGCGGACCAGATCTCGAAGTTATTGGACGAGCAGCCAGTTGTTTCTCAGCATTCGCGACTTACACCGACGGCGTGTCAATCGGTGTCGACGATGATCTTACAAAGGCGTATCTGGAAATCTTACGAAAGTTTTCAATTTGCGCTGGTGATGCTGGTACAGTTGGACAAAGTGGTGGAGAGAAAATCGATTACGAACAACGGAATCGAACGAGACTTATTGGTCTAGCTGCATTAAGTGGAGCATCATCTTCCGACGCTATGTTTGCTTCCAATGCAGAATTTCAACGTCAAGTAGGAATAATCGTACCTGCTTTGCTTGGGAATGTATTCGAAGGCCCAATGGCGACTCTAAAACTCGAGACGGCAAAGCTAGAAATGGACGCATCACCTTCACCTTTTTTCTCTGAATTCTCAGCAAGGCGACCAGTCAACGATCGACGTGCACCATCTTTACATGCGCATATTCCTGGAGAAAAGGGACCAACAGGTGCCGATGTCCTTTCAGCTGCATTACGGTCTTTGGCGGCTCTTGTTGGTCAATGTCAAGTCAACCAGGCTAGTGCAGTCTTGGATGCTGTATTCGCCTTTCTCGATCGTACAGCTTGGACAGACGTCGAACGATGTTGTTGGTTAGCTGAACGTCTCGCCGCATTCACTTCGTTACAATATCGATTCGTCGTACCTACCCGTCTGGTCGAAAGATTGGTGGACCTCGATGATCGTATTACTGGAGCTCAACATACCACCCTCCTGGCAATGACCACTACCGTACTGGAGTCTCCTGTCTCTCTCGTCGGTCTAGGTGTAGCAGATCTTCTCGCCAATCTAGTGGCTCTGGTCGTCCGTCGTGTCAGAGCCGATATACATGATCCACTACTCCCTGCTCTCGTCCAATCCATCTCCTCACTTGGTACACACATCTACTATGCCGATCAAATCAACGACATTGTTGAGGAAATCGCAGCTCGTATGGCCGAAATCCCACAAAGCGATCCTGCTCGACCCGAAATCTTGCGAACACTCACATATTGTATTACTGGCGTTATGACTACCGCAGTGACTGCGGACGCGCAGCATGTCAATGCCCCGACTGCACAACAGATCGCCGATAAAGGTAAAGCCACTGCACTAGAAACGCCAATGGAAACACCAAGGCGACCCACAGGGAGACGGAACCCCATTGCGCCAGAAGTCTGGCAAGAGACTCTGCCCTTACTGTGCGAATCCAAATTCGCCGTTCGAATAGCCTATGCTCGAGCATTGATCCTGTACATTGAAAATGAGCTTCCAAGGGATAAACAACGATCACCATCCCCAGCCAACATTTTCCGATTCTGCAATGCTGTTCATGCCTCAATCTATACCTTAGCCATGTCATCTTGTCTTGGATCTGGTGACTCTGATTCCCTCGCTGCCTCTGCTCAACCGTCGCCCATCGTCCCATCTA
The DNA here is from genome assembly GCA_002105065.1 of Naematelia encephala. Lineage (NCBI taxonomy): Eukaryota > Fungi > Basidiomycota > Tremellomycetes > Tremellales > Naemateliaceae > Naematelia > Naematelia encephala. The sequence goes on from MCFC01000001.1 coordinate 321,690, forward strand.
CTGCTCCCGAAGAATCCAAGACCGACCGTGAACGCTCTCAAGGCGAAAAGGGTGTGAGTTTCAATATCATTGAGCCTACGCCCTCAACTACACCCGGTACTGGATCCGGATCTGGAACTCCACCCAAGAGATCTTCTCGAGCAGCTCGTCGTGTTTCTCTACCTTTAAATCGGATAAATTCATCAGGCGTCCTCTCCTCATTCGACAACGTCGCGACTCCCTATGATTTCGCGGCAATAATCAAGATTCTCGAAGAGCTCAATGCAGCCGTACCTGCTGCGGCCTTGTATACCGGCGCACCAATGTTACTTGCTCTTGATAAGGATGCTGGGACCGAATTGGTACGACGTCCAGGGGATGGACGTCAGGGTGCGTGGGTCTTGGAGCGTAAACGAGCTATACGAGAGGTAGTAGCTATCGTCTGGCGCAGATTAGGAGACAAGCGCGGAGTCAAGGTCGTCGAGGATCTGGCAAACAAGGCAAGTTGGCCACTTATGCTCAATGCTGTCTGTCTGTCTGTCTGTCTGTCTGTACTGACGTTTTGTCCAACAGTGCCTCAGCCTTTTGCCTGAACCCTTCGAAGTACCAAATCTAGATCCGGCTCCTACGGGTATCCTACCTGCTCCAGAAACAGCTGTGATGTTTGTTCAGAACTTGACTGAAGGCGAATCATCAGCTACATCACGGCCATTACTCGATCCTGAAATCGTGGTTTCCGCACTCGCACAAGCTACTTCAGTCCGCGAGATTACTGGTAAAGACTCGTCGTCACTTGTTGGTCGATTTGCAGGCGGATGGTCTGTGGAAACTGCTCTCAAAGATTGTCAGTATCCTTGTCAATTCTGGAATTCTGGTTTCCGCTTTTCACAGCTGCTTGCGTGTCCTGGACTCTGGTTCCTTTTCCCCGTCTTCCACGGCTGCTTGCGAGATATGGAAAGCTGACATTAAGGCACCATTGTAGCTGTGGAGAGATACTCGTCAGCTAATATTCGACCTGCACGCGATGCCCATTTCGATGTGGCCAATGTCCTTATGAGTATGAATAACTCGTCGTATCAATCTCTTGGCCGACCGCAATCTCGAGCTGTGGACGTGACTGATCTTCGTGAAGCTCTTGGTATGTTGAATTTTTATATCCTTCTTTAGCATTTTCCTTCACTGTACCCGATTCCCATGTCCCGAATAACCAAACAAACAAAGCTTTCGGAGTAGAGCAGAGCTGACATGGACATGGATTCTCCTTTTAGGTGGTAGAACAGATACGATCACATCTTCAGCTCCACCTTCAATAACATCCACAACAGGTACACGGACGATCCGAGATTCTCCAAGTCAATCACCAGGCGCACGTCGTAAACATGCTAATCCCGATGTGAAAGAGGTTCTCAAAGAGATATTCAAGGATAAGAAACGGAATTCAGCGGGAGGGTCAATAAAGCGGAATGGACCACCAGTGTCGTCGTCGACCGTTGTGGCTGGTACGGCATGATTGTTGAATAGGCGTTGAATGTGATAGATAATGGACGTTTCTTTATGCGTAGTAGGGAGGTGAACATCACAGTGATTGAAAGATTGATTGGTGGATCGATCTAATTTAATGCGTCGACTTGATGGATGAATGGATGGGATGGGATGGAGTTGACCGAAGTGGTTTTGGGCTTTGAAGAATCTCACTTTCATATGCATATGCATTTCATATCTTATGCTGGCTAAGTGTGAGCGGATCCGTTTTTGGAGACAGTACAGAGTTAGTGTTGAGTATTCAATTCTCAAAATCAGTCAAAAAGTAAACACAAATACATTGTATCAAGCTCAACACAGTACAGTATCTTTCCATACCATACGGATGGTCCAACCCCCTTTTTCATGCCGCATGCAAATACACACATACACATTAATTCTCCATTTCTTACTTCCCAATTCTTTCTCGTATACTCTACGTTCTTGTTTGTTCATTTGACGTTGACGCACTGACGCACAAGACAAAAAAAAAACAAGCCAAGCAGTTCGCCAAGAAAAATAAATCAAGTTTGATTTGGTTTGGTTTGTGTAGTGTTATCTTAACATTGCAAAGAATCCAAGACTGAGGCATTCAAGTCGTTCTTTAAGCAAAAAAGAACAGGGACATGACAAGACAGAAATACGAGAAAGAGGGGATGGGATGAAGGAGTGAGGGAAGAAAGACACAAGAAGGTGGGGAAAGAGAAAGAAAAGCAAGAAAGAAAGAAAGCAATAAGAGAAATAAAGTACATGCTGTGTGATATGCTACGAGTACGGAAAGATAGGTAGGTAGGTAGTTTAAAGTTAGTGAGAGTTTCTGTTTTCTGTCTCTTGAACTGAACACGGCTATGATATGTGATATATATAATCAAAACACACAAAGACAGCCAGTGGCTCATTCTGTCATGGCCCAGGACACATTTGATGCTGACGCCTGTAGGAAGGACGGAAGAAAGGGAGGCATCGAGAGTTCAAGTTTGTTTCGGATTATAGACATCATAGGGGTCGTGTGGGTAAGGGGGGTGAGGGGTTTGGGTGTCGTTGCAATTGTCCGTTATGCTAATCTCTTCTCGGTTTGATCGTCTATCCTGACACATATTCAGCACCTTGCTGTGTTGTGGTATAAATATCAGAGGGGCAAAAACAAAACTCACCATCGCACACACACACATCTGCTAGCCAACTACCACGTCGATGCTGCATTGTTGTGCGCCCAGTCTCGCGCAAATGTCGATGCTCGCAGGAATTTCTTGTTCGAGTACTTCTTGTACACGTACACCGATTCAAAATCGGGTTCAACTAGTCGCTCACACAGCAGAACGGCTCCAGGGATGAGTTGTGCCTCTGTAAGGTTCGAGTAGAAGACGAATGCGTCGCTCTGTGAACCTGTCAGCACTCAAACCAAGAACGACGAGCCGCTCAAACGCACCCAATCACCACCAAGCATCTTTCGGGCAAGGTACATGCCAACGGCCGCGATCATTGAAGGCTTGCATCGCAAGAATCGGTGATCGAGCAGAGTCACTTCCATCAGGAACTTGGACAGCGTCCGTGTCTGAATGTCGTAGTCGTCGGCCTTTGAGATCCGACGGACCCAAGAGTATGGCGAGCAGTATGACGAGACGGTAAAGTCGAGAGTCTGGAGGATTATGCGTTCACCTTTGAGAATCTCGTCTTTTGAATAACCGTTCTCGGTCATGTACACAAATTCCTCGACGCTGTAAGTGTGAGCTTTGCCCGCGGCGCAAGAGCCCGACATAGCTCACCTAGGTGCCAGGATCTCCTCGTACTTGGCTGCGATAAACATGGCGGTGACTCCAACAAGCTGGAGCTTGACCAATGAGACAACTCGCACTGACAGGAACCGATCGACGAGGTTGACAGCAATCCACAAAGTCTCTGGGAGCATGTGGTACCGAAGGTGGACCTGTAAGAGCCAATCAATCAAGGTCGTCCGCATAGTCCTGTAGAGATCAGCGACTGTGTCACAACATAGGTAGCAAGGAGACTGACCACTCGATCTCAGTCTGGAAGTCCATGTATCTAGGGTTTGGCATGACAGTTTGCTCGAGGTCCTCCATGTGTTTGAAAATCTCGTCGGCATACTCAGCAACCATGGTCGTGTCAAACATATCGACATCGTCCTGGAATGTCTGCCGAACCATCTCCAGCTGTTCCTCTGCGCGTGCCGTGTCCTCATCGGGCATACGAAGCCAGTCATCCTCGTCCTCCTCTTCTTCCTCCTCCTCCTCCTCGGACACCTCATCGAGCATCTCCTCCTCCAGTCTCTGCATAGCAGACAGCTCTCGCCGTCTGCCATCAATGTCCATCTCGGACACGCCATCCGACTCTTCCATCGGTATGGATAGCTCGTTGTTGGCATAGATCGAGACTGGTTTGGTGCGAGTGGGGACTGGGGCGATTGGACGGGTTTGAGTTTGGGTGTTGCGTGTCGCGAGAGGTTGACGGGCCTCGACGGCCTTGCCTTTGACTGGTGATTGTAAGCTGATTGCAATCGATAGTCGACAAACTCCAGCTTACGAGGTTTCTTGGCATCATCGGCCTCCTCCTTTACGTTGGTGACCACTCCACCTAGAGCTGTACGCTTTGCGCCGGCCTTGACGGTCGTAGGCTTCTTGGCTGCATTTGAGGACGCGGTGGGTATGGTTGACTTTTGAGGAGGGCCGAACGAGGAGAGAGAAGGTTTGGAACGGACTGCTTGTGAAGGAACAGTGTTCTCATCGTTGCCTCTTGTTCGGCTAGCAGCTCGACGAGTATTGGCAGTCTATATATGATGAGCTCGTAGTTGGAGGCAAAGCGCGCGCAAGAGATGTATAAGATATTCCGGCATGATATGTGAGAGTAGAGTGAGGTTTGGTTTGAGAGAAGGTTGGTTTACTCACTCTGGAAGCCATGTTGAGTGATTCGACGACGTTGGATCAAGAGACAAACAAGGTGAGTTGAAAGATCAGTCTACGAATCTCGTAGTGAAGACAATGGCAAGATGCAAGAAGAGAGTCTCTGCGTTGAAGACACTCTGGAGTGACTGAGAAAAAAATGGGAGAGGGAGAGATAATGATGGTGTTGGTCAATGTTGAAATCACTCTAAAGGTAGCGAGACACAACAAGTGGAGGTTGAGTGAGTGATTTAAGGGGCGGGGGAGGAGGGATGGGTGTTATTTCCTTTTGATTTGTTGCCCGGTGGTTTGCTCTGTCGAAAAGAGTGATAGACAGAGCTTTGAATGAATGAATGAAAATGAGAGAGAGAGAGAGACGATGGGAGAGAAGGAAGATGAGTTTAGGCAGTGAGATGAGAGGAAGGAGGAAGGATGGGATGGGATGGGGGGGCGGGCAAGGAATGGCAAGGAAAAAGTGTGTATAGATTTAGATAGGTAGCAAGTGGGAAGTGATGTTTTAGGGAGGAGGCTGAACCGTTGAGAGACTCAAAAGTGACACAACATCCAGGTACAGGTACACACTCTCTCTCTCTTCCTACTCTCTCACTCTCTCTCTCTCGCTCTCCCCTCCCACACACGGCCCCAACTATACTTTGTTTTATTTTTTTTCGGCGTTTTAACCCGCGGTGTTAGACCCAAATGGCACCAAAGATAAAAACCCATCACACGCATCATGTTCATTTCCTCTTCCCTATTGCACTTTCTAGGGTAACTGGACAGCACATCCCAGAACAAAGTGACATGCATCGCATACAAATAAATAAATAAATAAAACTGTCCGTTGGATCGACTGCGTGCGGGTAGAAAGTAAAGTATACTCTTTTCTTTCGTTGCGTGAAAAGGAGATAGCTAGAGAAAACAAGTCAATCGCGTCGTTTTGCCCTGAAGCGTAGATCCAGTTTTTCTTTCTTTTGTTAACAGTAGTTTGTATCCACAGCACAAGCAAACAAGTCTTTAGTAAGCCGCCACGATCGACAGCTCCGAAAGACCAAACCAAAACCAAGTTATGTACTTCAAGATAACTCGACTGGCATGCATACCATCTCATCTGACATGCAAAGCCTTTGTAAAATAGGGAGTCAGTTAATTATCCTGTTCGGCAGCTAAAGATCCCATCGAAATAACCATATGAACTGTTTTGGTAGCTTACGTCCTATTTCACCATAGACTTTGGCAGCTTACGTCCTATTTCACCATAGACTTTGGCAGCTTACGTCCTATTTCACCGTAGACTTTGGCAGCTTACGAGGGAATTGACCATCCAGTTTGGCTGCTTATCAACTGATTGGCTCACCGCTTTGGCAGCTTGGACACAATTGGCCATCCAGCCAGGCACATGAGTAATGTGCACCCAATCCTCGGCAGCATACACCTGATTTGCATATACAATCTCTCTTCTCTTGTTATCTCTTCCTTGCTTCTGCAACGTAATCTCTATCTGCCTCATCTTCAACAACACATTTACCGAGTCCTAAAAGTCCTACCAGTTGCCGTCCTTCTCTCCACGACAGCCACTTCCGGTTTAGCGCGATTCAGCACCTTTAAGAATTCGGCCACTCTGTATCGCATTCGAGAGTGCATGTATGCCTTGGAACACTTGATGTGGTAGTGTAGGTAATCGCGGAACAACTGGATACGGAGGATGGTAGATTGAGCTTGAGTGGGGTTTGCAAAGTGTCGCTTGGACAGGACTGATTCATGTTAGTTAGGTAAGATGAGACGATAGAGGTGCGAGGACGGATGTAAAGAGTAGAGTGAAGAGGGACTCACCAAATGTGACATAACCGCAGTCTTCACCGTTCTTGAGACCTGGAAGGTGTCGAATTTCCAGAGGAGGTTCTCGGTTGGAGTAGTTCACTTGAGGAGCACTCTGTAGAGATTGAAGGCGACGGGCATCAACGAATTCCTGTTTTTTTTTGTCAGCAATTAGCAAGCATCCTTCCGTTTGCTCAGGAACTCAAGCCCGCTCCGATGGACATCACATGCCATCATCCACCAGTAACACAAACACCTCTCATCAACGTGCCCATACATTTCCATCCCGATCCGGAGAAAACCAAAACAGACCGAGTAGGGCCCTAGAATGGAAGACCCCTCAACTCACCTGCAAAAACACCCTACCATAAACCCTATCGGTCTCTTCCTTGAAGACAGTACTAAAGATGACAGTGACCCTATCATGTCTGGCCTGGATATACATTGCCTCTTCTTCCCTATATCGGACGATCTTGAGTTCTCCTGCATCGACCGATTGTTCAACATCTATCTGTGATGCGCCTGCGGGATCTTTGTAATTTGCTTCGAGGGCGGACTCTTCTTCGAACGCAGCGAGGAATGGAGCTGACATTGCTGTTGCTTTGAATAGAGATAATTTGTGGATCAAGGCAGTTCTTTCTTCTACAGAATTAAGAGGTTAGGTTAGCTACACCTCTTCAAACCATGTAACACTTTCGAATCTAAAGATGGGATGATAGGTGATGACGAATGAGGACTGAGACTGGAAATGGGATAATGGGCGATGACAAATGAAGACTGAGACTGGAGAAAGGGATAGATAGTATAAATCGGAAGGATTGAACATAATTGAAGGATGACCCATTGGTACTCACCTTGAGAAGAAGGGATCTTTTCAAGATCAATAACGATAGAAACATCATACTCCGGTTCAGTCTGAGAAGGATCCAACAACATTCCCGCATATTCATTTTGGAGATGTTCACGAGCACCGTATTTGAGAAGATCAGGCCAACAGTGAATACCCATAGAGAGCGTCACTTGGGTTTTGGATTCGCCGGTGGAGAGATGGAAACGGACGTGGTCGAAGTCTACGAACTGGATATCCATGCGGGATGGTCTAAGAAGGGTGGGGTATTATATTAGTACTGGATCAAGGATAGCTTTGGAGAATAAGGGTAAAGATGGGGTTAGGGGATGGAAATTGAGATGAGCTGTGTGGGTCGTCATGGAGATAGGAATAGGGCTAGCAGACAATGAGAGATAGGTAGAGGTAGAGATAGACGAGAGTTAATAGGTAGAGATAGAGACGAGGGAATAGGTAGAGGAAGTGGAGTAGGTCGTTGGGATGTGGTTGAACATTTGGGAGAGAAGGTGTACGATGGACAGCAATTGGGATAAGCAACTCACTTCTCAAACCGATCCGTGAGGACATCCTGAATGATGATACTGTGTGACTATAAAGAGTCAGCTTAGAGCCTAACATCAAACCGTGCCAGCAGCTGACCTCTAACAAGATCATAATTCTTGTAGCGACTATGCTCTAATGGTTATTTGATGATAATGGCTCGACGATAGACTCATGCGGTGACGCAGAGAGCCCCAGGCAGGCGCAGTTGAGAAGATATCAGGCTCTTTCTCTCTCCCCCCCCCGGTCGACGTTATCAGGCTCACTTAAAAATAGTCAATAGATGGTGTATCAATTTATCTTCAGATGTTCATATCAATGCATGTGAAACGCTATTGATGTATATACTAAGCATGTGCTCTGATCATTGTATGCAGTACATAGCTAGCGATCACCCTAGCCATGCAAGCAAGAACACACTCGGTCAAGAGATCTATTTGACCGAACAAAAAGGTGACAAACCGTACTAACGAGATTGGCCGGTATACCGCGGCGGCCGAGAAGTCGACCAAAATCCTGTTTCATGATACATGATACTAGATCAATAGAATAGCTATTTTTATGCCCAACACTTCTCCTCCTTCTTCTCCATCTCCTCATCCAAGCCGCACTACGACATCTTGCAGACGAATCCTTATCGGCATACCTGCATTCGCAGTCATCATACTAGCCATCATATTCTCTCCAGTCGTCATACGATCATTCTCTCCAAATCTACTTCGATCATTCTCTCCTGGCTTACTTAGGTCGCCCGGGCAAATTCATCAGAACATCCCCGTCGTTACGCGTTTCATGAGCACACCTGCTTCTCCTCCTTCTTCCTCATCACCTTCCTCTGCGTCGTCTCCCTCTCTCAGCAATCCTGTTACTATGCCTAAAAAGTTATCTGCAGAGGATAAGGAATGGAATCAGTGCGTTCACTCATTAATCAACGACTCTTTTTGAATAAAACATAAATAGAACGTAGCTGATCGTGAGCAGTCTTGCTGAACATATGGATAGATTTCATGCGCATTTTAGATACGAGTTCAATAGAGTGTACACTGTACGTATCAATCTCAACTCAAGTCATATCTTCGTATCTCTCGAGAGAAAGAGGGAGGGAGAGCGAAGGAGAGAGGGAGAGAAGAAGAAGAGAGGGCTGATGAAAGAACAGTTGGCAGATGGAGGATTCCATACAGAAGGAATGACACTTCCACGATTTATTCGTGAAGCTCAACAACTACATCATCATCTAGATATGCATCACCGTATAGAGGTAAGTGCCTTGCTACCTTCAGCCTTGAGCGGCTTTTCAGCTGATTGATGTTCGTTATATCAGGAAGCATATATTTTCCCAATTCTTGCAAAGAAGATGCCACAGTTCCAAGCTGGGGCTAGGGAAGGTGGAGAACATCTTGAATCGCATCGCCAAATACACGAAGGTAGGCCTATCTCACCACCTTTCTCCCAATTTCAGATTGTTACCTACACACATATTCTCCTCGATCTCAGGTTGTTATCTACACGCATATTCTCTCCAATCTCAGGTTGTCATCTATTCACATACTCCCCCCAATCTCAGGTTGTTGTCTACACACATAATTACTCCAAATCTAAGTTTGCTGATGGTTTCATCACAGGATTAGAGAGATATGAAAAATATTTGGAGGACTCGCTGGCCAATTCATCAAAATACAACGCAGGAGCCTTGAGAGCTATCATGGATGGATTTCGTGAAGTCTTGTTCCGGTCAGTTTACTTCTCCCCCTCCCCACCTCCCCCCAAGTGATGTTTCACTTTATACTTTATGAAAAGATCTGATCGAATCAATCTAGGCATCTTGATGAAGAGGTACATGATCTCGGAGCGGAGAGTATGAAAGCTGCCGGATGGACTTTGAAAGAAATCCGAGCTATACCCATGTAAGAAGCACCGTTGTATCCTCCTTTCTTTGTGGTCATTGTCGATTATGATGAAACTTTTCAATTACGATCAAGATCACAATTACTCTCGGTCTCGATCCCCGTCTGGACACCGAGATTGAATGCTTACTGGCAGGTTGCCTTTCAAAAGGAGGATGTTATCTCGCTTGCCGTTTGCCGATCAAAATTCTAACAAAGGATATGCCCTAGTATTCGCAATAAACGGCTATCGCGGCAAGCACTCCAACTACTCTGGACTTTGTCACAAGCGTTGCAGATCATTCGGCACCCTCCTCATCATCTGACCGGATAACAAGAAGTTCTGAATTACTGATTTTCCTTCCCATTCCTGACACTGCAAACAGACAGACACCCTTCATCGTTAAAGAAAGAATTGAATTTGCCTCATGTGTGACCCCCTAACGTCCATGAAGTGTTTCAAAAGACCCTATTACAACATGCTTCCCCCCAAGAGATGGACGATCAAAAGATGATGATCCTAATCATTTCCCCGACCCCCCCCTTCCTTCCTGAGCTGCTCCGTTTCCTTTCAAACTAGTGTGATGAGATGTTAGCTTTTTTTTTAGGTACCATCCTTTGGAGGACGTGCATCGCACTATAACGCCTCTTGAATCCCCCTTGTACAAAAAGTGTCCAGAAAAACTTTTGTCGACCTTGACTTCCTGCCTTTTTTCCCCTTCCATCTATATCATGCCTTATATATATACCGCTCTGGCATTAATACAATTTCCCTCTCTTTATCTCTCTCTCTCGTGATATCCTCCCGAGCATGCTTCTTGCGACTTGATATCCTTGTAGAGACTCTGTTGTTCTCTCCACCCTCCTTACCAGGCACGGGACCATGACCGGGTCTTCTGGCTCGACCCCCCCTCCGTCTTCTTCTTCCTCCTTTCTCCGTCAGGCGTCTGTACCGCACCCCCATTTTGCGACGACTACGACTACAGCTCCCACTACAACGACCTCGACTCCAGTCAACTGGAGTACTACACTTCTTCCTTCCATACGTTCATTGTACCCATTCCAGCCCACCGCCACCACCACTGACGCAGACGGGAACAACAACAATAACGATCAAACGTCCGTGCTCCCTCCCTTTTCCCCGAATAGCTTCAGTCATCCTAGCGCCTCTATACCGAACTACGCCCCTTCAAGCTTCTCGCCGTTGGATAACAACTTTCACATGCACCATCACTATTCTGCGCCTAATTTTACACGACCAGTACCTTCACAAACAAGACCCATCACTGCTCCAGCTAGTTTACCTTCTCATTCAGGCTTCCTTCGCTCCACGCCAGCTTTCACTTCTGGCCTTCCAATTCAACATCCAACTCAAGAACAACAACAATCTCAAAATCCATCATACGTACAATATCATCCTCAATATTTACGTGTCATTCAACGATCCAGCATGTCGCCTCCTGAACGCAACATAACCTCGAGGGCACCCAGGCAGAGAGATCCCACAGGAAGGTCGGGAAGGAAGAAATCAGCATGTGAAAGATGTAGGCGTCGACGACAAAATGTGCGTAATCACTAATCGCCACTGCTTTCTCTCCGCCACTTATCCACCATCAATTCAGATCCCTGCAAGCGATGGTAACTGACAGCTGGCGCAGTGTAGTCGTGGACTCCCTTGTGATCGATGCATGAATGACGGTGTCGCTGGAGAATGCTCTTACGCCGCAGTCGAGCAGCAACAGCATCAGATGGAAGTAGCGATGATGGAGAGAGACCGCGATCGAGATCGACGACCGTCTCGAAGCAGTCCTCGCGGCCCGCGCGAGTCCAGGAGGTTCCATCAAGAGTCGAATCAAAGTCCTGCAAGTGGTGCTACCAGTTCTTATGCTATCAAGACCGAGTCCATGGATGATGGTGACACCGAATATCGTGATACCGAGTATCGTGAAGCTTCTTTTCCAATGGAGAGGGATACTAATAGTGAGTTTCCCTTCCTGTTTCCCACTGGAGATAGACATCACATACCCAGCTAATAGCCATCCACAGCTTCCACTGAAAGCCGTTTACACGGTTCATTCCCAACAATACCTCCCGCGTTCCAGCCTCTCCGCCAACCAATATACGCAGTCTCATCCGAACGCACCGAGTTCGAAGACCAATCGAGACGGTCACCATCACCAACAGCAGAGCGAAGGAGGCGGTTTTGGCAGGATGAGCATCTGTTGGAGGAACATGGCTGTGAGGGTGTTGGCAGTCGGAGATCTATTCGCGCTTCGAGGAGCAATAATTACATGGATCACGAGCGTGTGTTTCGTTTTTTCGATCTTCCTTGAGTGGTCGCTGACTACAACAGAATTGTTCTTCGGGACGAGCCATTTTGGGCCTCAACTAGCTGCAACGGTCATCGAGGTAAGCTTTTTCTACCATATGTTGTAATGACAAACTGACATTCGCCACTCGTCAGGGTCGCAAACGCTCACCAGTGATCGCAGTCAGCGATGTCCGCCAAGGTCCTGCACACGGCATGTCCTCGGCAGATGATACCAAGCCGTACACTCTTTCTTTACAGTTACGCGAACTCTTTCCTTTCTTGCCTACCCGAAAAGAGCAATGCGACCGTTACGTACGATGCTTCTTTGAGCGGTACAATGCGTGAGCTCCCTAGAAGTATAAGCCTTCAACGAGCTGACGATGTCAGACACATTGATTTACTTTATCGACCTGACTATGATCTGGCTTACAACAAGTTATGGACTCCCGAAGGTACACTGAAACCGATGGGCGAGGTGGATCCACGCCAACTGGGCTTAGTTTTCATCGTCCTCGCATTTGGTGTCTTACTGGAATACGACCCCCAAATAATTTCCCAACGCCGGGAATTCGTGACGAGTCTCCCGGTCGCCGATGGTGCAAAGGCAGAATTACATGAGATGGTGGACGAGCTTGAAACAAAAGGAGAAAGTCTAGCCGGGAGGGAGGAGAGGAGCAAGATCTGGGAATGGGCGGCTCAGAGAGCATTGAACGAACCTTCAAAGTTCTTTGGCGAGAGCGTGGACACAGTCCGTGCGTGGGCTCTGGTGAGACTGTGGCAGCCATCTCTATAGAGTCAGCTGACGGTATGTATAGATCGCTTTGTATATGGTCATTTCCAGACGGGTACCAGAGGCCTGGACAGCAGTCGGTCAAGCAGTCAGGAATGCACAAGCGCTGGGGTAAGCTAACGAAAGAAATTTGTTTAGCTTACACAACAGGATGCATGTAGACGGCTCGTATTGGGACAGGATGACCTTCGTGGAAGTAGAGTTGAACAGACGGCTCTGGGCTCGTGAGTGAAGAAGTCGTTAAGTTGGAAGAATACTGACGATTGCGGGATATTTCAGAGCTGTATACTCTCGACCGGTCAGCTTACGAAAAGCTTGTAAAGTGCCTGTTAGCTGATGACTGTGCAGATCTGTATCACTCTTCCTCGGCCGACCGCTGGCTATCCAAGACGGCCAGATGAACTGCAAGCCTCCAAGTAATTTGACAGACGATGAACTAGATCAAGCTCGTCCCGACCGACCTCTTGACCATCCGACCAAGACAACATTTCTGATCCTACATCAACGTCTGGCCGATATCATCGGCAATGTCCAGCTGGAATGCTTCGGTCTCCAGCCGCGCAAGTACGAGGATGTGCTCAAGCACGAAGCTGTATTTCAATCTTTCAAAGAATCTCTACCACCTCATTTCCGACTTGACGGGGATGCGGATACATCATTGGATGGCCTTCAAGCCTTTGGCTGGCTCATTCCCCAACGACAGAGCTTGATTAGCAAATTTCATCTTGCGCGTATCAGCCTACACAGACCGTATCTTCTGCGATCGCTAAGCGATCCTCGATACGCAGCGTCAAGGGAAGCTTGTTTACAGTCTGCGATAGCGGATATTCAGCTACGAACAATCACGATGGTTGCTGCCGATCCCCTTGAACGATTCAAGTGGATGACGGTGAGTTGCAGTCTATTGAGATACCCTTATCACGGCTGGCTCATTCATCATCTTTTACAGGTCGCATCTGGATTCAACCCAGCAACGATCATTGGTATCCTTTGCGTCTGGTCATTCCGTGACCATCGATACGATTTCGACACGCTCATGCCTCTCTTACAAGATTACGTAGCTGCCGAACGTCTGAACCAAAGACGTGACGAACAGCTAGAAAACGAGCTACGCGTACTGGACATGATGGTTGAAAAGGCCATTGTGAATCGAGAGAGAGAACGACGACTGGCTCGTGATCATCCACTACCTATCCTCACGCACAGCAGTCAATCGAGTGGACCTACACCTCCAACAGGGTTCAGACACGATACAGACGCCACTCTCTATTCAAACAATAACATTTATACGCATCCACTTCAATCGCCACTAGATGGTTTGATGGGTTTACCAGCACTGAGCGATCCCACAGGCTCAGGAATGCCAGATAGCGGTGATCTTGGTGCATGGGCGCTAGTGGTCAGTGATCCTTTGTTTAGTGTTGGTGGAGCAGGTGGTGATACATGGTATGGTAATGAAGGATTCGGCGCGCCAACTGGTCCTTGGGCAGAAACAGCCTGGGTAGGCTGAGTAAAAACAACAGAGCGAAGCAGGAGATGATGGCTGGTCCGTCAGACGATACAACATAGAAAGGAAAGGGTTTCGCAAGAGGGGAAAATACGAAAACGCATATCATCGAAAGAGAAATAAACTGTTGGGGGATATAAAGAGGATGTCCAGAGAAAACTTATACAGTACTTTATTAAACGAGATATGGACTAGCATCATGTCTGTTGTCGTTCCACAATCGCAAAACGCCGTAGTTGAGGGTATGGTATGGTATATAGTCACGCATTCAATCGATGCACACACAGTATACTGATCCGGGATGGTATCGAAAACTTGTTTGTCCACCTATCTATCTATCTGGCAACAGAGCTTGTGCATGAAATACATTTCGCACCGAGGAAGCCCTTTGCGGTCGAGAGGCATTGAGTATGATCTATCACAGTCATGGAAATATGGAGAGAGAGCGAAGGAGAGAGGGCGAGAGTGAGTAATGTGTAAGAGAGAAAAAGCATTGGGAGCTATCATCTACAAACACAGGTTGATGGGGAGAGAATCTGAGAGGAAGAGAGAGAGGAGTTGAAAATTGATAATAACACTACTGCTGCTTGCACTCTGGGTTTGCCGCAGCATCTGCCTGCGCCGCATTGTCCTACAATAAATCACTGTCAGCAAGGTCAGCGAATAATGTACAAGGACAAGTCAAGACACAATAACTGACCTCATCGTCATCATCATCGTCAAAATCATCCTCCTCGTCGAACTCGTCGACCTCCTCATCCTCGAAATCGTCCTCGTACCTGAGCGCTTTGCCGGTGAAGTAGTCGACGGCACGAGGGATGATCTTCTCCTTGAAATCCTCTCCGATCTGGTAGTCTGCCTCGAGACGGCCGTCGAGCTCTTCCAGCTCGTCCTCGTCGACGTCCGATTGCTCAAGTGTCTCGGGAGTAGGGGGTTGGGGAGGGGAGAAGAACGCAAAGAATGAGTCGGTGGGGACGACCTTGCGGACAACGCGAGTTCGGCCAGTCGCTGTATGTGTCAGCTGATTATACCAACGCGCTCATGGCCAACTTACTCTTGTTGCGCTGCTTCTTGATCTCGACCTTCTTGGTAAGATCCTTGTCTTCCTTCCACTTGATCTGCTGTCCGACGGCTTTGTCATACACAAAGTCGCCTCCGTAGCCGACCTCAGCCTAAGAACAGTCAGCTTCGCAGCCAATACGCTGTTATAAGCTGACCTGATAGTAGTAAGTCTTGGTCAACTCGGTGTCCTCAAAGTAGTCATTTGGTGCAAATTTGAAGTGGAGCTTGAAGCCTGGTTGGCCTTCCTCGAGGTACGACAACCGCACATCTTGGAGAAGCTTCAAAACCTGCGCAAAGAACAAGTCTCAGCAACTTCCAAACCAGAGAGACCAGTCGTCCTATTGGTTAAGGTTGACTTACCTCTTCGTCGCGATCAGAGATAGTCTCAGCGATTGGGGCGTGGTTCTTGAGCGCAGTCAACCAGAACTCGGGAATACCCTTGATGCTCTCGTCCTTCTTCTCATCGTCGACAGAGGTGATATGGGCGCCCTCTTGCTCGTCCTCGTCCTCATCCTCGTCGTCAGAATCGGCGTTCTTGCCAGTCTCAATTTCTTCTTCAGTTGGCTCAGCCTTGCCAGCAATGATCTCTTGGCGGCGCTGGTAGAGCGGCTCGTACTTTGTCAAGAACTACACGTATACATGTAAGCACGTGCGTAGAGGTGAGAGGCGAGGTAATGGAAGTCGATATGGTAAGCAAGCAGGAGGGAGAGAGGAGGGTGGATGTTGTTCAAGTCATTGTGGAAGGAGTGACTTGCCTTTTTCTCAAGATCGAGAATAGCCAACTGGAATTCATTCTCAATTTTCGAGTGTTCAACTTGAATACCTTTAAGACCATCGATCCTTCGTCGAACGGGAGGAGGAAGAGACTCGATATATCCAGAGGATTTACCGAGAAGTTGGTCGAATTTGTGTTGAGCCAGAGCTAGCAAAGCAGGGTTCTAAGAAACGAGGAAATCATATTAGTACACGGTTTTTGCTTTTCCTTTCCCGACAACTACAACATCCTTTATCCTCAATGGTAATAATGGTAGAGAGATCAAGTGGGGGGTGGGGTGAAAGGGGTGACGACATGCACATACCTTGGCTAAAAGACTAGCAGGGTTCATACTGCTGACATCCTCAGCACCATCATCCTCCTCTTCGCCTTCTCCGATATCCTCAACTTGAGGTTTCCCAAGGTTGGCGGGACGGTTAGCCAGAACTTGAGTATCAAGTGGAGTGTTTTGGGGAGTAGGCGCAACGTCAAGCGAGCGACCTCCTTGGTTGATCTGTTGAGACTGCGACATTGCTTGTTATGGTTGTGTCTCTTGTGAGGATTCGAAAAGAAGACAGAAAAGAAAGAAGAAGGAACTTGCTGTATGATGGTGGCGAGTGAAAAATCAAAGCAGCTTCAACCAGGTGACCGCGCCAGCCTAACGCGTCGTCGCTGGGGATGGAAAACACCGCTAAAAGCCCGAAGTGTGGCTACTATTGCTTCTCCATTTCTTTCATGCTTTGATTGTTACGTTGTATGGACATTATAGAATAATATGGTATGATGGGATCTTGTGTTGTCAAAGGAGCACAGCAACACCTGATTTGTAGTGCCCAGTCACAAGAACTATGCACAAATTGTAGAGATAGCACCGCCTATCACTCGGCTTTGACCTTGTCCGACGTTTCCTCCTCGCCTTCATCATCCGAACGCTCATCCGCAATTGTCTTAACGACTACGGCCCTGATGATCGATGAGCACATGCACGACACAGTATATCCACTGCTACTCACCTATACAAGATACGCAGGATGAGGAAATACCAGAAGACGTTGATGCACTGGAGAAGGAAGATAGGCACAAAGATCTGCCACTTCATCCTATTGTGAATTTTCAGCTACAGTGTTTGACGTGCATCGCAAAAGGCGGCACGTACCACCAGTCCATCCATTGATCATCCAGTGGGGCGAATCTCGTTCGATATTGTTCTCTAAAAATCCGAGAATATCAGTGCCACACACAAACGCGGGATTCGGGGTTGGAACATACGGGATAAGGTCAAATTGTGTGTAGACCGACCAGAGAACTCTGATGTTGAGGTAATGTCGGAAATAACTAGAAACAATAAGCCGACAAGCTGCGAACATGACCTTGTGGACTTACGTCCACACTCCGACAAAGACCGCAAAGACTGGAGCAGACGCCCCTTCATCGACATAGTTGACGCATTTTGCCAACTGTTTAGGTCAGATCTGAGACATCCAAGTAGAAAAGGATCCAGAAGAAACGTACAGCGAGGAAAACATCCGAGATATCCATAGTAACGAAAATTGAAACGCCGATGTATGTCAGCTGGACAGATCAGCTCTATACCACTTGCAGATTTGCTGAGACTTACATAGAGGCCGTAACTCCATCCAATCAACCAAAGTGTCACCATGTGCTATCGCATCGTTAGACTCGTCCTGTACTGGTATCTGTAGGCAGACTCACGTGCATTACGAGCTCTCTAAAGTCCTTTCTTGGCTTTTCGACTTTAGCAGCGAGAATGATGGTCTGTTGAAGCCAGTAGGAGAATTGCATGAGGTAATAGAGCTTGAGCTCGAATGACATCTCGCGATGAGGGTATTCCAGCCAGAAATGTTCCGTCTTGTACCCTGAAACAAGCCGTTAGTTGGGACTTATAGTGCGCTCGCGGTTCCCGAGTGATCAAGGACTCACACCAAGTTGGAAGGCCGTGCATAACGTACTGTATCAAATCAGCGTCATTCATCGCCATCGGTGTATTGGGTCACTTACAATTCCACAGCATCCAGCAATGCCCATATAAAATATAGCGTATCCCTCTTTTCTTGGTGAGCGATTATTCCAACCCACACTTTGCTCGAAACTAAACTATACTCACGTTCTGTGAACCGCATAATCTTCTGACCTCGAATACCGAGATATTTGGCCAAAGGTCGCAAAAAGTGGATAGTCACTGTCTGTCTCACACTAAAACCATCACCACCTGTCTCCCTTGCAAAGTCGACAAGACTCACAATGACCAAAAGATGACGTGGTTCAGCACGAAGAGGATATCGCCCCAACCCTTGGTATAGCTTCCATTCGGAAGCTTATTACTTAGCCACAAGAGCGGTTCGAAGGGATTCGTCGTGTCCTTGGAGAGATAACCTTGGTTTTGAAGGAAATGGAACGAAAAGTAGAAAATGTCAGGCAGGAGCATCAATTTGAATGCGGATGCTGTATACGAGGGAACCGTTATTGGCTGTATGATCAAGGTAAGGCTAGCTTGACTTACAAGGAACAAGCATCCATCGTCCAGTCTGGACATCTTTCAGGAATCCAAGACTCTCATACGTTTCAGGCAAAGCGTCGGGGCTACGACGAGGTCGGGTAGAGCCTCGTAGCGGTTTGACTTCCGAGTTCGACGCTGGCGTCGAAGATCTATATCAAACATTTCATCAGTCATCCCCTGTCACCTTGTATATGTAGATGGAAGGGAGGGATTCGCTTACCCGGAAGTATGACCTTGAGTTTGTTGATTTAGCGGAATCTGCCTATCAGAAGAGCGCATTAGCCGCGGTTATTGATTCAGGTCAACAAAGGAATAGAGAGAGACTGACTTCAAAGCCGTAGTCACACTTGAACTACGGCGCCTATTTGCAGGCTTTACACTGGACATTCTGTCTCGGCCAGGTAACGTGTAAGAAAGGACGAGTCCAAAGTCCGGGTACAAGGGGATTGATTAGGATATTAGGGATTGAATGAAATCTGGTTGTTAGGCGGGGGAAAGGCTGCTTCTTATATTACGCGCGCCGGTCGCCGAGAATTAATAGGCGCGGCCACCGACGTGAACCCGGAATCAAAAATCTCCTAGCCCGACGGCCACACTGAACGTCCGACAGGTTAAAAGTACTCTAGGGCTTTGGCTTCATCTGGTCCAGTGTAGCCACTTAGACCCAAGGCAGTAGGGCAGTAGCTCTGAATGTCGGGCGCCGGGCCTGGTCAAGAGGAAGAACAGGAGAGAGAAGATAGAGTCAATGTGAATGTGGAAGGTCAAGATCAAGTAGAAGATGCTACCGATATATTCGATACATCACTCTCGACATTATTCTCGATACCCCCAATAGCGTTCTCTACCTCATCTCCCTCATCACTATACACCTACAATCCACCACCTTCATCATCCAATACCAGGCCAATCTACCTTCGACTACCTCAACCTCCCGCCAAACTATACACGACTCTGCAAGCTCAGAACTTGTGGCTCTCAGCCGTCTTTCTAGCCGACTCTATCAGTACTGCTTCCATAAACCTAAGTGGTCGTATAGCGGAACTTGGTGCTGGTGCAGGTCTACCTGGGATTGTGTGTTGTAGGAATGGATTAGAGGTCGTCAGTTCCGATTGGGGAGTGGTAGAAGTTCTCGACGCGATAAGAGATAATTTCAAAAGATCTTGTCCAGAGGGTAATTGGAACGTGGTAGGACATCGATGGGGGACGGATCCGAAACCATTACTTACCGCGAAACCAATGGGGAATGGGGACGAGATGAAATTCGATGAATTACTTCTCGCGGATGTATTATGGGTTACCGATGCCCATAAGGCGTTGCTCGACTCGATATTCAGTCTACTCAAGCATCGAGGTACGGCTCACGTCGCTGCTGGTTTACATACTGGCAGAGGACCTGTCGAACGATTCATAAGAGCCGCTGAAGCAAGAGGTGCATCCACAGGACCAATCAAGGAGGTCAGGTGGAGAGCAGAGGGTGGATGGGATGACTATGTTTTTAACACCACTTCGTCAGAATTGGAAGAGGAGCGTGGAGTCGTTGTATATTTTAAATTGCATATATGAGCATACATAGCATTTCACGTACTACACAACACATTGCATTCACTCATTCTGATATCCACATTGAGCATGTACTGTATCGTATGTCCGTCTGACGATCTCGCCACTTGAGCTCAGTTTTTCTGAGATCCACATTGCATGCCGATTCATGTAAATCATCTCGCTTCTACTCAAACAAGCTCTTGACCTTGATCTTGACTCTTAACTCCCCTTGCCCTCTCGCCACCCGCTAATCTACTAGGTCCATAACCCATCTCACTATCCGACCAACCTGCACAACTCTCTTCATCAACTGTACTCGCTACACTTTGTTGGCTTCTGGTATAATATCGCTTATACCTCTCTCCTGCTGATCCTCTCAGCGGTAACCTTTTCGACTTTGCGTGTGTAGGTCTAGTGATAGACGACAATGACGAGGATGACGAGGTTGTCGAAAGGCTTGGAGCGAGAAATACAGACCCGATCACCTCTACATCGCTTTCAGGCATTCGATACGACTCGTATCCATCTCCTTTACCGCCACTACCGTGTTGTTCCGAAGAGTCTTCTACGACAATGGGGAAAGCAGCTGCTGCTCTTCTGGTCGAGGCACGATGAAGAGGTAAGACTGTCCGAGTGAACTTATCCTCGTCGTCGTCGTTGTGCGCCGCCCTTGCAGGCGCTCGAGCTGCTGAAATAGCAGCGAAGAGTGTAGAGCGAAGATTGCTGGCCCATGTCCCTGCACGCTGTGGTGAATCAGGAGAACTCGTTGCTGTGGAGGTGGTGGTAGCTATTGGATTCGAGTGTGAATGCTCGTCTACTGTTTCCGGTGGTGAAGGGAACGGAGGACCGAGGTAGTCTCTAGCGTCTGGCGGTGATAAGTACGGGTCGGTCAAGTGGACATTATCGTGGTCAGATCGGATACCTAGTCCAATCCCGCTAGATTGTCTAGACCAAGGTACATCAAGGCCTGTACCTACTTTGAATATCAGACTTATGTCGTACGAAAACAGCGTGACGTACCGTCGACGCCCAAGAACCTCGGAGTTCCATGCATAGGTCCGCGCTCTTCATCCTCTCCTTCAACCTCACCAGGCATAGCATTCCTAACTTCAAGCGGTCCTGTCTCGCCATACAAATGCGCTGGAGTAGGTACCTTTATGCTCCCTCCTCCACCGAATCCAGATAGACCAGCCATCATTGGTAATCCGAAATCACCTTCACCCAACTCGCTAGTACCTGAATGTAGAAAGGGGCTTTTACCCTCAGTGGCGAACAAGCTACTTCGTCGCCCTAGTGCCGTTTCGTCAAAAGTTTTCTCGCTTAATGACATCCGACGAATGGTCGAGCTTCGAGATGGTGGGTGAAAAGATTGGACGAGATCGTTCAAACCTTCATCGTCTACTTCTGGTCGACAGCAGGGGAAACACGAGTGGCGAACCATCCATGAGAAGATAGTGGCAAGTATAGCGAGTAGGAGAAGAGCACCGAGTATGAGTAGCAAGTAGAATGGAGTAGAGTGGAGGAAATGGTGCATCCCTGTTCCAGCTGTTGAGGTCGATGTGGTCGTGGCGGATGAGGTGGAATCGGCGATGGACCGAATAGCAGACGTGGACGATGCGGTGTGGGACGTCGAGGATACGGCGATAGACGAGGTCAAGGTCAGAACAGACGTCATCACAGATACACTCGACACAGCTGTGACACTTGGGCTTGAAGTTGTGGCCGTCACCGTGTTAGACGAGATGCTTGTCTGACTGAGAGGTACGTTACTCAGAGTCGTGGTGCTGGTGATGGAGAACGTGGCGGATGAATCTGTACTCGTAGGCTGTGCCGTACTGGTATCCACGTCACTCGTAGTGCTCGCCGATGTTGTTGTGGGTGCCTCAACCTGTAAGACACTACCACTAACGACGATCTGTCCTACCTGTGAATCATCATCTCCTCCATCACTCGCAATCATCACAGCCTGTCCACCTTGTCCAATCGCAATAGGTCCAGCTACTTGCTGATTTGGCGGATTGGCTGCAGCAGCAGCTAC
The DNA here is from genome assembly GCA_002105065.1 of Naematelia encephala. Taxonomy (NCBI): domain Eukaryota; kingdom Fungi; phylum Basidiomycota; class Tremellomycetes; order Tremellales; family Naemateliaceae; genus Naematelia; species Naematelia encephala. Next base: position 343,694 of record MCFC01000001.1, read on the forward strand.
GATAAAGCTTTCAGGAGGGTTCATGACTATCCGTCGATGTAGAAGAGCCTGATCAACGGGAACTGGAACCGGTAAGGGACCTCTGTGGGCATGGAGGTCCAAGTCGTCGGAACCATAGTTAGGAGGGGGTGAGTTTGGCGGCATAGGAGATAGAGGTATGAATCGATTCGCGCCTGGCGATTCGATAGAGTCTAAAAGTGTAAAGTAAGGGAGAGAGGATTACAAAGTAAGAGTCCCATTGGCCGACCAGCGGTATTGGGTTCAAACAAAGATACAAGGAAGAGAAAATTGAAAGGGGGTTGAGCGGAGGGGAAAGGGGAAGAAGAAAGATATGTGATTAACACCCGGTTTTAAATCAAGTTTGACTCTCTGCAACTGAGAACGAGAATAGGGAAAAGTTCGAGGTATAGCACTGAGACATGTCAGTCTGGATTGTAATGTCAACCAAAGTTCGAGGCCTTCATCCTCTCGTATCCGAATCAGGCGAGTCTACTCATCCTGCATGCGGACATCCCTGTGAAAATACTGTAGTAAGAGTAAGTATTCAATGTGGGATGGATTATGATTCGTAGAAATTTAGCAGCAACAATCAATTTATCCTTCCTATCCATACGAGCATAAACATCTACGTCTGAAGCAGGATTCTGATTGTCTGAGTCTAAGCCTAAATATCAACCTCATTCAACTCATGAGCCCTCTTAACGACATCGTTCTATTTCAACCTCATTCAGTAATCAAGATAAGGACAGAAAAAAGCTACAGGACTCACGCCAGATCTCTCAATTACAACAGCAGGATCATCCTCCGTGCCCTTCTTCTTGATGACATTGCCCTTGTTTGAAGTCACGCTAGCTTCTCCTGCTTTGATATCCGCAACTTTACCAGCTACGATCAAACAATCAGCCTCGTCCACAGAGATCGTAAGAGGATTTACATGGTTGGCCGGAACCCCAGTTCCAGGAAACTTCGTCACCCTACACAACAACCAGATTAGCAGCTGATACAGTATCAACAAACCAGACTGTCCTCACTTTTGAAATTTGGTCGGCCATCTTTGTTTCGAGTCAGGTAATCGCGTTTTGAAATTCCCGAGTACAAGAGCGAGAGTAACTGTTAACAGCTCGTCTGTCTGTATTATGGTCTGACTGAACCGTGCGTCATTCGTCCGGATTTGTTTGGTTCCTCTGGATCGATCGACGCCAAAGCTTGGAAAATCAGGCACAGCGCGAGAGGCATGCTCCCTCGCTGTGCTCCTCTCGTGCTCCCTCGCTGTGCGTCGTCCACAATCACGATACGTATATACATATGGGTCGTCGCTCTAATCTATCCACTTGACTCCAATTGCATGCCATAATGTCAAATCCATGAATTCAGAATAATATTCCCAACGCCCCTCCCTCACTGAGCGACGGCAAACGCGACGACAGAGGTGTCAGAATGTGACAGAGAGACCTTTATGGTCTTACCCCCTGCTGCAGAAGCCGCAGCACCTGCGAGGTGGACCTGTAGAGTGTCAGAATGAAGCTTGAGAGAACGGGACAGGATGGAGCTTACACTAGGACCTGAGGAACCGGCAACAATCTCAATGTCCTTCATACTGGCCCCAGCCCCCTTTGACGGCACCGACAAAGCCTTGAACTAGAACGACCATCAGTATCTGGAACAATATATACAGCTCAGACAACTCACCACAGCCTCCTTGGCAGCCCATCGTCCAGCAAACGAAGCAGTGGGATCAGGTGCTGACTCGCAGTATTTGATCTCTCCATCTGTAAAGTTTCGAGCGCGGAAGGTTTCGGAAGTCGGTACACTCGTGATCAACTCGGTATCGACGCCAACGCCCGCGATATCTCCAGCTTGGGCAAATAGCGCTTTGAGCGTCACAGCGTTGGCCGTATCGAGCGGTAGAGTAGATGGAAGCTTCCCGGTGAACGCATAAGAGTTCTTGCTGGGTCCCGCGCGCGCAAGTGGGTTCAGCAGAACTTTCTGTTCCATGTCGCCAGTATATGGCGGGGCATCCTTGATCTGCACGAGGTTTTGGTGAATGAAAGCGGAGGAGAAGCGAGAATAGGCGTCAAGCTCTCGGCCCCGTCGGCGCTCGGCGTATGCTTGGAGCTGATGGGGCTCGAGTGCGGCGTAGAGGTATCGCGGGTGAACGATGGCTGCCTCACCTCCAACTTGGCCGAAACCGAAGGATGTAAGGAGGCCGCATTCGAGTCGGACATGCTGGATCGGCTTTGAGGGGTAGAAGAGATGAGGGAAGGCTCGGAGCTCCTCGGCGATGTTGTCGGCGTTGTGGTTGCCAGGAACCAGAGCAGAGTTAACCGTTTGGATCATTCCGTTGAACATCCACGCAGCCGCGCCACCCTTGGGATGACCTGTCAATGACTTCTGAGTGATCACAGGAACAGCATTGCCCGGTGTTCGGCCCAGTTGTTGGAGCTGCTGATTATACACGCTGCTCTCGTTCTTGTCATTCGCCTTGGTTGAGGTACCGTGACAACTGATGGCACCGACAGAGTCGGCGTTGAGGCCCCAAACTGCCAAAGCACGTCGCAGAGGTGCAATGTTTGGGTGAGATCCCTCTAGCATACCGAAAGTCGCAAGAGCATCCTTCTCTTGACGTTTTGCCTCAGTGTCGATAAAGGCAACACGGCTCTTGAACCAGTCATCGGACTCCGATCCTTGTCGAGCCTCGGACTCGGACCGAAGCAACTCGTGTTCATTCTCCAACCACTGTGAGATCTGCTTGCGTCGGAAGGCGAGTTGCCTCGATCGGTACTTGACGTCGAGGAGAGGGAGAGCCTCCTTTGGAGTGATCTCACGAGCAACGGACAAGATACCTTGACCAGGCGCAGGGATAGATCGACCCGCCTTGTCGGTGTGAGTCGAGGTATAGGCGACGATGCCTTGAATAGCAACGCCCATCTCCAGAGCGGATTTGGCGCTCATAATGACGTGAACACCACAACCCATACTCTCCATGAAACCCGAACGAGTGCTCGTCATAGGTCGAGAGAACTCATTGGGCTCACGACCCATGGCAAACTCTGTCTCGGCGTTACTCGTGGCCTTCATGTTTGCAAACTCGAAAGAGCCTTCCTCAGAAAAGTCGTCGAAACCGCCAGCAATCATGACCTTGGCTTTGCCGGACAAGATCGAGTCACAAGCAATCTCAACGGACTGCAAGGCAGTAGCACTGCTTCGATCAGTTTTGCCTCAGGCTAGCATGGAGGAACCCACCAAGCACCGACAGGGATCTTGACAGGTCCGCTAGCAGACAGCAAGAGAAGGTTGACCCAGCCAGCAACAGTGTTGATGAAGCTGTTACAGTGAGCTATGCCTTTCTGAAGCCTTGGCAACACTCACGTTTCCTGAAGGACATCCTTCTGCACATCTTTCTCCTCCCGTCGGTCCTTGAACATGGCGCTCAAGGACTGCATTCCACCCATACCAGATCCGAGAGAGGTACCAACCTCTGCTGGATGAATGTATTTGTAGATCTCGTAAGGGTCGGTGATACCGGACATGATGAGAGCCTCCATAGTTGCTACGAGAGCCCACAATGCCGTACTAGAAGGGTCAGCATAATTCTCAATCCGGCAAACCCAGACTCACCGGTCAGTCTGCTGCACGATATCATCTGGGATACCGTAGCGTCGAGCGTCCCAACCTGTAGGGAGCTGGCCGGCAACCACTCGATCAAATTTGATGGCCTTGGGGATGAAGACTCGTGCCCCCTTCTTGAACTTGACCTTCCACTCGCCTGACTCCTGGATCCAGACGTCGCACTTGTCTCCTTGCTCTCGTTTGAAGCGTGCCGCATCTTCGGCTGAGATCTCAAGCGGTTCCAGGTCGTGGTTGAGCTCGATTTCCTGGTAGAAGAGCTTTTTCTCAGGATCGTAGCCCTTGAAACCTTCGGGCTCTGCTCAAGATCAGTAATTATATTCATTAAGGGACTGATATACTCACCAATTACTCTGATACCTGAATGTGTGAGGATGTCCTTTTCGTATTTTGAGCGGACATCCTTGTCATCCACCGGCTCGCCTGATTTGGCGTCCACCCAACCAACGTAGGTCTGACCATTTTTGAGCTTGCCATCGAGGTACTTGATGAACCCCATGATCCACGCCATCTCGATGCAGCCTTCGATGGTGAACTCGCCCTTTGACTCCATTTCCCAACGGGTTCGAGAGCTACCCCAAGGACCAACCTCAGCGAAACCGGTGCAGACGATGACTTTGTCCAAGTCGACTAGTCCCCGAAGGTAGTTGAGCTCGTCCAGGACATCTCGGCCCTCGATGGCAGGGAAGTTGTACTGCATATTGGCACGAGGAGCAATGCTGACCTTCTGATGGAGTCGCTCTGCAGCGTCACCGTTTGTCACCCGGAAATCTGCGTTGTTGTCGAGTGTGACAGCCTTGCGAAGTTCTGCCACGCGGTTGATGTCGAGCCTGATGCTCGTCATGACCTCAGCAAGGCCAGCAACTCGGTCCATGCCACCGTTGAGGTCAGCCCAGATGGGCTCAATTTGAGTGATGTCGAAAAGAAGCGGGTGCATCAGACCGAGGATGTTGAAAGCCATCTCCTTGGCGCTGAATGTACGCACACCGAGCTTCTCCAGACCCTCAGCAACGAAATTGGTGGCGCTCATGAGACCAGTTCCTCGTGTCCATCCAATAACCGCGCCGGCGATACAGAGATACTCGCCCCACGATTCGGCAGACCATCGGTTGAACAGAGTCTCGAGGGAAATCTTGGATTCAGAGTATAGACCGTCGTTACCAAAGATACCGTGGTTGGGGGAGAGAGGGAGCACCACTTGGGTGGGTCGGGTAACAAATCGACGGGCGGCCTTCTTTCCCTTGACGGCACCGAGAAGGCGGAGTAGGTTGGTAAGCATGAGTCGGTGAGCGAGCTCTGATTTGTCATCGATATTGTCGATCTCTCGACCATTCTCGGGGAGGGCAGCAAAAGGAATAATGTAGTCCAAGTCGATCTGAAGGGTGGAGTAGATGTAGTCAACAAGGGCCTCGACATCCTGTTTGGAAGCTGCCACAGTTAGCAACGAACGATCATCCGGAAAACGAGCTCACCTCCGTTGAATGGCACAACGATCAGCTTTGAGCCCTTGGACCCCAGCTCGTGGAAAATATTCTTGTAGTAGTCCACTGCAGCTCGCGAGTACCTCGAGGTGGTGACAATACACGTGCATCCACCGGACAAGAGACCCTTGAGAATCTCGACACCGATGGAACCCTTGCCGACACCAGTGAGCAGAGCAGCCTTCTTTGCAAATGTCACGCCGGATGAAGCGATTTCAGTCAACACATCAAAGTCTAAACGGTCAGCACGCAAATGTACACCTGAGGATGGCAACGTACAGATGTTTGTCAACTTCTGACTGTACGCCCAGCTAGTGCCAGTCTTCCTCTTTAAGTGCAAGAACGGCAAGTGCGCCTCCTCGACCTCGGTTCGGTCCTCCACGTTAGGCCTTAGGAACTGAGAGCTACTCCTTCTTTGCTTCGGTCCCTTTGCGCGCGCTACAGAGGCATTTTCGAAACCAGTGGTAGATGAAGACCCGGGGTGACCGAGGGATTTAATAACCTCGGAATACATGGATTTGATGGCTGCTTTTTGCGCGGGAGTGATGGAAGGTTGAGAGTTGACGAGGTCCCATAGCTTGTCAATGTCCGACTGGGCCTTGTCTAAGTTGACAGCTGGCTCGACCTCACCGCCTGATGCCATCTCTGGGAACTGTAAGCAGATATGCGGGTCAACCAGAAAGCACTCACCTTTCACGTAGCTTTCCAATTTCCGTACATTCTGCCTCGACACCTCAGTGTATACGATATCACCCTTCGCGGTGATCTCTGTTTGAGGAGCAGTAGGTAGGGCGACATCTCGATAGATAGGTGGCTTATCTACCACCTCTTTGCCTATCAAACGTAAGACTTTCGGCTCAAGCGGCACCCCAGTTTACTCACAATTGTCCAACAAGATCTGGCCGAACTTCTTGACCTTCTCAAAGTTTGCACCTTTGGAAACATCCACATCGTCGATATGGAACTTCATGTACCTAGCGCGAGAGTTAGCTCAAACCTGAAAAGTCTCCTCCAGCGGAGCCTTGTCTTAATACGAGCTTCAATACTCACTCTAGGAGCGCAGGGTCGGCACGATTCATCTACGAAGGTTCAGTTTCAGCGCACGCTCTTACCGACTCTCATCCGGACGCAGAGTTCCCATAAGGGTGTACTCACGATTGCGATGCATCGCGACGTGAGTTCACGTCGGACGATACTCTCTTGATCCATCCCGGCCGCCATGATGAAGAAGGACTGTAAGCGGTGGTACCGCCGGCGGTTTAAGATAGGCACAAGCTAGCTCTTGAGCGACCACGGGAAGGAGTGTGTCTAGTAGGGGGAGAATTTCAAGACGTCGGGATAGTTTAAGAAAGAGAGAAGTTGACTTGACAGCAAAGTAGACGAGTGGCCTCCGTACAAGCTGGGGCAAACCGGACCCCAAAGATCATGAACGACACGTGGCAAGGATGATGGGTGGGGAATGGTTGAGCGGCTTTGTCGGAAAAGTTTGAAACAGCGGAAGCAAATTCAATTGGTTTGGGGACGGTGGAGGCGTGGGGGAGTCAAGTAACTGGGCCTATTCCTTCCTCGTCCAGTCCAGCTCGACTTTCCAAGTTGACCATCATCACAAACTCCCCAAACCTCTTTCTCTGTCCATATCTTTTAATACCTCCTCCTGGACAGCGGAGCAGCTCACACCCTTCCTCTCTTCTTCGACGAGTCTCCTCGGAGCTCAACGCCCATCATGGCGTCCCTCTTTAGCGGACCTGCGCCCACTCGCCCCCTTGTCCTTCATTCTCCATCCGTGAGAGTTTCTATCCCCGTCGCTGCATCTCCCCTATCAGCCTGGATCACTTCAGAGGTCACTGCGCAAGACTTTCACGACTCCCGTGTCGGTCTCGATGAAGCACCTCTTCCAACAGAAAGCGAAGAAGGTGCAGTGCAAGCAGCTCCGTCGAACGAGCCTCAGGCCAAGCTCTTAGCGCACTTCCTCTCCTTCGTGGCCGACAAGCAAACTTCTGCACCAGATGATGAGGTCGCTCAGCTTCTCCTCTCCGCTTATACCCGTTTCAACGAGCTCTTCCTCTCGTCGGTTAACATCCACTCGCTCGTTCAGTCATTTGAACCGGAAGCTCGATCCGAGGTCCTAACCTCCTACTACAAGGCATTCACTGTCGCTCGGAAGGCATTGGGCGACAGCAAGGTCCCTATCGCGCATGCTTCGGCTTTGCTCGCAGCCGCGAAGTCTGGCGAGGCTGAGATGTACGCATTGTTCGGCGGCCAGGGTGTAAACGAGGTATGTCTTCTCTACTTCTCACTCTGCTTCTCAGATGGTCCGCCGCAAGCCCCAGTCGACATCCTCAGGAAGAAAGCAAACTGACAATTGAACAGACATACTTTAACGAGCTTCAATCCTTGTACGACGTCTACACCCCCTTCATCAAGGCCCTCATCACCGACCTCACCGATAACGTGCTCCTCCCCCTCAGCGACAAAGCCGAGGCGGATGGCTACACTTACTATGGCCAAGGCCTCGATCTCATCTCATGGCTCGATGGGACTCTTTCTCGCCCATCCGTTGACTATCTGGGGTCCATTCCCCTCTCAATGCCGCTTATCGGCGTTACACAGCTTGCCCAATACGTTATCGCGTGCCGTGTCACTGATGTGAATCCCGGCCAGATGAGATCGCTGTTCAAGGCTGCCACCGGCCACTCTCAGGGAGTCATCTCTGCAGTCGCTATAGCCTCCTCGGATAGCTGGAGCAGTCTCGAAAGCAATATCGCCAAGGCAGTCAAGCACTTGTTCTACGTTGGTCTGCGAGGCCAAGAGGCTTTCCCCATCTTGTCTATCGAACCACACATCGTTGCTGATTCGGTCGAGAACAACGAAGGCGTCCCGAGTCCGATGTTGTCGGTCAGCGGATTGAGCCAGAAAGCTCTTGAAGGACATGTCAAGAAGGTTAACACTCACCTTCCGTCCAACTCGAAAGTCGGCATCTCCTTATACAACGGCACTACTATGCACGTCGTCACAGGCCCTGCGAAGGCGCTTTACGGTCTTGCCACCGCTCTGAGGAAGGTTATGGCGCCACCTGGTCTTGACCAAAGCAAGACCCCCTTCTCCAAGCGCAAGGCTGTCTTCAACATGCGCTTCTTGCCCATCAACGTCCCTTATCACAGCTCATATCTTAAAGGCGCTACGGACAAGCTCGTCGGCATTGACCTGAATGGTGAGGATATCTGGGATGTAAAGGATCTCGCTATGGGTATTTACCACACAGAGGATGGTAAGTAGTTGTCTCTGATAATGCTCGGTTCCCTAATCTGTACAGGTTCGGACCTCCGCACTCTTACATCATCGCTCACAGCTTCGCTTTGCGACCAAATCTTCACCTCTCCCATTCACTGGGTGACGGTGTGCAACTTCCCTGCTACCGCAACCCACGCTGTAGATTTCGGCCCAGGCGGTAACAGCGGCATCGGCTTTTTGACTGCGCGTGCAGTAGAGGGTCGTGGCGTACGAGTTGTTATCGTGGGCGAGAAGGGCAAGGCTGCCGCGGAGTTTTACGATTCATCCAGAGTTCGCAAGGAGTCTATCTGGGGATCAGAATGGCGTCCAAGACTAGTGAAGACCCTGTGAGTGCCCCCATCTCTGGAAATAACACATCTCTGTTCCATTGCTCATCTTTGGATAGTGATGGCAGGATTCACATCGACACCCCCTTCTCCCGCATGCTCGGCAAACCACCTATCATGGTTGCTGGCATGACTCCTTCGACAGTAGGCGCAAGCCTCGTTTCCGCCACGCTCAATGCAGGTTACCACATTGAGCTTGCTGGAGGTGGCCATTACAACGCTGCCGCCCTTCGATCCAAAGTCGCCGAGATTCAACGCCGGGTTCAACCTGGAGTCGGTATCACTCTTAATGCCCTGTACATCAACCAGCGTCAGTTTGGTTTCCAATTCCCTCTCTGGCAAGAGATGCGCCGAGAGGGTCTGCCTATCGAGGGCTTTTGTGTCGCTGCCGGCATCCCATCATCTGAGAAAGCCACCGAGATTATCAGCGCACTGAAGGCTGCTGGTATAAAGCACGTCGCGTTCAAGCCAGGATCCGTTGAGGGTATCCGCCAGGTTGTCAACATTGCCGCCTCGAATCCCGACTACCCGGTCATCCTCCAGTGGACTGGTGGTCGAGCTGGCGGTCACCACTCATGTGAAGACTTCCATCAGCCGATCATCTCCACCTATTCCTCCATCCGACAACAACGCAATATCTCTTTGATCGCTGGCTCCGGCTTCGGTGGCGCTGATGACGTTTGGCCGTATATCTCTGGAGATTGGTCGGTTCAGATGTTTGGCCTACAGCCCATGCCTTTCGATGGCGCTCTCTACGCTTCGCGAATGATGGTGGCCAAGGAAGCAGAGACGTCTCCGTCTGTAAAGCAGCTCATTGTTGACGCGCCTGGTGTCGATGACGCTAACTGGGAGGAAACTTACGTCAAGCCGACAGGCGGCATCTTGACCGTCAAGTCGGAGCTTGGCGAACCAATCCACAAAATTGCTACTCGAGGTGTCAAGCTGTGGCGCGAGTTTGACGATACCGTTTTCGCACAACCCCGTGACAAGCGAGGTGCATGGCTTGAAGCCAAGAAGGACTATGTGATCGAGCGCCTGAACAAGGACTTCAACAAGCCATGGTTTGGGGAAAAGGCCGATGGTACTGTCGTTTCAGATCTTGGCAAAATGACATACGAGGAGGTTACGCGACGCATGATTCGACTCATGTTCATGGCCAAGGGACAGCGATGGGTTGATGTGTCTCTCCGGAATCTGGTCGGGGACTGGCTTCGCCGAGTCGAAGAGCGTTTCGCCGGCGTGGACGGTATCCGCACGAAAGAATCTCTCCTGCAATCCTTCGCTACCCTTGACAAACCAGCGTCATCGGTCGAGTCTTTCTTCCAGGCTTATCCTGGCGCTCGAACCCAGCTCATCACTGCCGAAGACAAGGCATACTTCCTCAACATCTGCCAGCGACCTGGACAGAAGCCGGTTCCATTCATCCCGATTCTTGACAATAACTTCGAGGTGTGGTTCAAGAAGGATTCTCTATGGGCAGCTGAGAACATGGAGGCTGTATTTGACCAGGACCCTCAGCGTGTCTGCATCCTGCAAGGTCCGATGGCAGTCAAACACGCCACCGTCGTCGACGAGCCAGTCAAGGACATCCTCGGCAACATCGAGGGATTGCTCGCTGCCAAGATTTTGGAGCGCTACTACGACAACGACGAGTCAAAGGTCCCCAGGATAGACTACATTGGTGCCAAGCCTGGCACACCTAAGACCGGTCTCGTTTCGGAGTCCGTTTCGGGCGGTGTCCGAACTCTCAAAGTTGGGAAGACCTTACCTCTGATTGACGACTGGCTCGAAATCCTCGCTGGCCCAGACGTTAGCTGGCTCCGCGCGACTTTGACTTCCGTCAACATTGTCCATGGACAGGGCTATCTGAGTAACCCATTCCGTCGCATCTTCGCTCCTCGCGTCGGTCAGACGGTCGAGATCACGACCAGCGAGGGCTACGTGTCTTCAGTTGTCCTTTACGGGGCTGCTAGGTCATTTGGATCTCACCCATCCGACTTTAAAGCTGTTGAACTCAAGTACAAGCCCTCGTCTCGCGAGATCACTCTGACATTGAACGAGGAGCGTCGCGGCTCATCTGTCCCACTGTACTTCGACTTCCTGTATAAGCCTGAGCAAGGCTTCGCTCCGATCCACGAGGTCGTGGAGGGTAGGAACAAAAAGATCAAGGACTTTTACTGGCGACTCTGGTTTGGCGATAACGAGAAGTTGCCTGATCTGGCACTCGACACCACCTTCACCTGCGGCGAAACTGCTATTGACGCAAAAGAGATCGCGCGCTTCTGCGATGTCGTTGGAAACCAGGGAGAGAGCTTTAAGGCTATTCGTAACGAGAAGATCATGGCTCCTATGGATTTTGCCATCGTTCTCGGTTGGCAGGTAAGTCAGACTCGTCTAGTCGGACGTACTAGCTAACTTTGCAAAAAGTCAATCATGAAAGCCATCTTCCCCACGGACATCGATGGTGATCTCCTCAATCTGGTACATTTGTCTAACGGCTTCCGCCTCATGGACGATGTCGCTCCCCTTCGTGCTGGCGAATCTTGCTCGGCCGAAGCTCGTGTTGTGTCCGTTATTAATTCGGACTCCGGCAAGACTGTCAAGGTTCGAGGCTATGTTCTTCGTCAAGGCGAGCCAGTCATCGAAGTCACCTCATCCTTCCTCTACCGAGGGCGCTTCAAGGACTTCGAAAACACTTTTGAGACGATCGATGAGTCAGATTATGTTCTCGAAATGCAACGGCCGACAGATGTGGCTATTCTTCAATCCAAGGCCTGGTTCGAGTGGGATGATGACAGCGTCCCGCTCGATATAGGCTCCGTCCTTACCTTCAAGACCCGATCCGAGTTGCGGTACAAGGATAAGGCTACATTCAGCTCGGTCAAGGTTTCCGGCGCCGCTTTCGTGCGCAGTAGCAGCAAGCAGCTGGTCCAAGTCGCCACGATCGACTACGAAGCTCATAACTCGTATGGCAACCCAGTCATCGAGTACCTGAAGCGCCAAGGTCGCGCAATTGGCCAGCCCATCCCTCTCGAGGCTGGTGGCTACTCCCTCATTACGGACCCTGCCTCTGCGACCTACAAGACTCCCTCAACCAACGAGCCATACTCCAAGATCTCGCGCGACTATAACCCCATCCACGTCAACCCGTACTTCTCTGACTTTGCTGGTCTCCCCGGTACAATTACGCACGGCATGTGGAACAGTGCTGCTGTCCGGAAGTACCTCGAGACTGCCGTCGCCGACAACCACCCTGAGCGAGTCATGTTTTACGAGGTCGGCTTTGTCGGCATGGTCTTACCCGGAGATGAGATCCAGGTCAAGCTCACCCACACCGCCATGCGCGATGGCAAGAAGGTCATCAAGGTAGAAGCATTCAACCAGCGAAATGAGAAGGTCGTGGACGGTCTTGCCGAGGTTCGACAGCCACCTTCGGCATACGTCTTCACTGGTCAAGGTTCACAAGAAGTCGGCATGGGCATGGAGCTTTACAACTCTTCGCCTGTCGCGCGTGCCGTTTGGGATGCTGCCGATGTTCACTTGACGTCCGTATACGGTTTCTCCATCGTCGACATTGTCAAGAATAACCCCAAAGAGCTCACCATCCACTTTGGTGGTATCAAGGGTCAAGCAATCAGGCAGCGATACATGGATCTCACTTACGATACTGTTGATACGGACGGCAAGATCAAGACCCTCCCGTTGTTCGGTGACATCGACCTTTACACAACGAGTTATACATTCTCTCACCCTCAAGGTCTACTTTTCGCCACCCAGTACACTCAGATCGCTCTGGTCGTCACCGAGAAGGCTGCCTTCGACGACATGAAAGCGAAGGGCCTCATCGACAATTCAGCTGCCTTTGCCGGCCACTCACTTGGAGAATACTCTGCCCTTGCCGCGATTGCCGATGTGCTTCCCATCTCCAGTCTTGCCGATGTCGTGTTCTTCCGAGGTATCACCATGCAACGCGCCGTGCAGCGTGATGCCAAAGGCAACTCACAGTATGCTATGATGGCTTGCAACCCATCGCGAGTCGGCAAGTCCTTTTCGGAGGACGCTCTTCGCGAAATCGTCGATACAATCAGTCAGCAGAAGTCCATCCTCCTTCAAATCGTCAACCTCAACGTCGCCAACCAGCAGTACGTCTGCGCTGGTGAATTACGAGCTTTGGCAACCCTTACCAATGTGCTCAACATGCTCAAGCACCAGAAAATCGATCTTGAGAAGCTGGCCACTATGATGAGCATTGAGGAGCTCAAAGAGAAGTTGGCCGAGATCATCGATGGATGCTGGGAAATGACCTTGGAGAAGGAGAAGAAGGATGGACAGGTCATCCTCGAGCGAGGCTTTGCTACGATCCCATTGCCTGGTATCGATGTGCCATTCCACTCTCGCTATCTTTGGCCTGGTGTGCTGTCTTTCAGAAACTACTTGATCAAGAAAATCGATGTTCTGCAACTGAACCCGGACCGTCTGATCAACAAGTACATCCCGAACTTGATGTGAGTAATGTGTTTTCTGTTGAGTGAACAACGAGCTAACGTCTTTCAGCGCCGAACCCTTCCAGGTGACCAAATCATACGTCCAAAAGATCTTCGATCAAACCGCATCACCACGGATGGAAGCCATCGTCAAGAACTGGGAGAAAGAAAACTGGGACTCTGCGGACAAGCGACAGCGCTTGGCGTACAATATCTTGACTGAATGTCTCGCTTACCAGTCAGTTGTTTTCTATCGTCTCATCGATCTTGCTTATCATCATTAGATTCGCTTCGCCTGTGAGGTGGATTGAGACCCAGGACGTGCTTTTCACGTTTGCCAAGTTCGAACGGTTTGTCGAGATCGGTCCAAGCCCTGTGCTATCCGGCATGGCCACTCGTACACTGAAAGCGAAGTACGAGGCACAGGACGGCGCTACCTCGACCAAACGTGAGATTCTTTGCCATGCAAAGAACCAGAAAGAGGTGTACTTTGCCTTCGAGGACGCCGCGGAGGAAGCGCCTGTTGCAGCGGAGTCTTCGGCTCCTGCTTCGACTTCCTCTGCCGCTGCTCCTGTTGCCGCTGCCCCAGCCCCCGTTGCCGCTCCATCTGCTGGACCCGCAGTCGCTGTCGAGGATGCGCCACCCAAGGCCGTCGACACGCTCCGCGTCATCGTTGCCCAGAAGCTGAAGAAGCAAGCAAGCGAGGTGCCTCTCAGCAAATCGCTCAAGGAACTGTCTGGCGGCAAGTCGACTTTACAGAACGAAATTCTCGGTGATTTGCAAGTCGAGTTTGCCTCAGCCCCGGAAAAGGGTGAAGACCTACCTCTGGACGAACTTGGTGCAGCTCTCGGTGTTGGATACGCTGGCCTCGGCAAGCACGCTATGGCCTTGATCAACCGCATGGTTGCGTCAAAGTTCCCTGGTGGTTTCAATATTTCAGCTGCTCGTGGTCATCTCAACAAGCAGTGGGGTCTAGGACCACTTCGAACTGATGCTGCTCTCTTCTTCGGTATCCTCAACGAACCCGCTAAACGTATGGGTTCAGAAGGGGAGGCGAAGGCATTCTTGGACGCTCTTGCACAAAGCTACGCCTCATTCGTTGGCATCTCATTGTCTGTTGCCGGCTCAGGCGGAGGTGGAGGTGGTGCTGCAGGTGGAGGAGCGGTGATGAACTCGGAGGAGTTTGACGCGTTTGTGCAGAAGCAGGAGGAGCACTACCAGCGGGAGATTGAACTCATGTCAAGGTATCTTGGCAAAGATCCTCGTGAGGGAGACAAGAAGGCCGATGTCGAGAAGGTGAGAAGCGCTTTGAATCGAGGGAAAGCCAGTGCTGACTCAGTGATAGGCCACTGCTGCAGAATTGCAAGCCAAGCTGGATGCCATCAAGCTCGAGCATGGCGATGCCTACTTGGACGGTATTTCTCCTGTCTTCTCTGCGCTCAAGGCGAGAACGTTTGATTCGAGCTGGTATGTGTCCGCTGGATCCAGTGATTCAGTTAAGTAGACATACTGACCATACACAGGAACTGGGCCCGACAATCTTGCTTGGAATTGTTCTACGATATCATTCACGGTGACCTTGACCCCAGTACGGTATTCATGGATGAGCCGTGAGTTAATCCCACCACGAACTGTGTTAGGTGCTGACTTTGACCAGTCGCTACCGCCCCACGTAAGAGGTTAGATAGCAGGACCGGATAGAGACGAAGTATAGACGTGGCATGACTCCCCCATTTTTCTCGGGCTTGGTTCCCTTGATGTACATAGATACCCTTACAATTTGATAGTAAGACGCCTCGATACAAATGCATTGACGGTGATGATATCGGGTACGCTGGCGGGTCGTTGCCTGCCAGTGTTCACCAGTGTTCTCTTGCTGCTAACAATCTTTCTGAATGCCATTTAGCGGAACCAAATCCTCTTTGCTGTCCTGATCAACTCGAAATCGTGACATTTGACAGCTCCTTTCAACTTTCAACCTTTCATAGATCTGCTGCGTTCATTTTGGAGCATTGTAAGGACGCTCTGTCGACATGTCTGCAGCAGCCAAGCAGCGTCAATTGCCTAATAAGGAGGCGGGACTCTTCAAGGAGCTTTTGGTGAGATTCTACCTCGTTCACTCTTCGGCGGCCGGTCGCATTCGCTGACGCATTTGCCGTAGACGCAATATGAGCTCAAGCAGTATAAGAAGGGTATCAAAGCGGCTGATACGATCCTGAAAAAGTTTCCCAACCATGGTGGTGAGCATTAATCAGTCCTGTGTAGGCTATGAAGAGCTATGAACTTACCACTTTTTGACAGAAACGCTGGCTTTGAAAGCCCTCACTTTGCATGCTTCGCTGCCCTTCCCGATCACTGTTGGCGCTCTACCGAAGCAAGAGGAGGCAGAGCAAATGGCCCGGACAGCTGTGAAGAAGGATATCACGAGCCATATTACTTGGCATGTCCTTGGTATCATCGCAAAGACCAAGAAGGATTGGGATGAAGCGAGTAGAGCATTCGCAATGGCTAGAAAGCAGGACAATGTGAGTTTCCTTTTGGCCATGAGACACGCAGTTAGCTGAGTGTACTAGGATAATATTCCACTCATTCGAGATTCTATCTCTTTGTATCTACATACTCGACAATATTCATCAGCAGTCGCAGGACGGCATCATTACCTTACCCTTCGACCTCAAATCCGTTCATCGTGGCTGGGTCTGATGATTGCGCATCACCTGAACGGCGATATCGAAGAAGCGCTGGAGGTCTACGATGGGCTCATGGGATGTATCAAAACGGATGGTGCGAGTGGACCAGAAAAGGCGCAGACTGCTTTGCATGTCGTCAGGATGTGTATTGAGGCAGGGGAGTATAAGGATGGGCTGGAAAGGCTTGAGAGGTTTTTGAGGAACGACGTGCTCAGTGCTAGAGGGGAAGCAACACAGCTCAAAGGTACGAGAACTCTCGGACCGTACTGTCCTGTGTCTCTGATATGACCTCAGCGGAAATGTTGGCCAAGGTTGGTAGATTGCAGGAAGCGGAAGATACCTACCGCGCGCTGCTAGAGCAGAATTCGGACAACCTGGAATACTATCGAGGATTCCTGCGAACAAGAGGGCTTGATATCAGTTGGTCCATACTGTACAAACCTACAGGCTGCATACTGACCTGTGTAGCTGAAACCCTGGAAGCTGAAGCAGTTGCAAAGACCCTACATGCACTAGACTTATTCGCTGAAAGCTATCCCCGATCGGCTGCTCCTCGACGCTTAACTCTGGATATTGCACAGGGTAAGTCCTGCCATCCTTGTTATCGAGGTGTTGCTGACGAGCGCAGGTGAGGCTTTCCGAGACCGGGCTCGAACGTACTTGATCAATGGCTTGGAGCGTGGCGTGCCATCATTGTTCGTCGACGTGAAAGGAGTCTACCAGGATGCGACGAAGATGGCTGTCGTCGGAGAGATCATGGAAGAGCTTGTTGCGGAGCTCGAGAAAAATGCGAGTTTGCACAATGACGGTAAGCTTTTGTTTCATTTTTCTCGTTGTAGATGCTGATTTCCACAGCCACTATCGCACCACCGACGACGCTCCTATGGGCATATTACTATCTCGCGCTGCACCTTTCCCATCCTTCGCATCCCAATCCCTCTCCTGATCGTTCTCTTAAATTGCTAGGCATCGCCTTGGAGCACACCCCGACTTTGCCTGAACTATACATGGCCAAGGCTATGGTTCTCAAAAGGGCCGGCGATCCGTATGGGGCAGCTGTAGCGATGGAGGAGGCGCGGTCGCTTGATCTGCAAGACCGTTTCCTGAACGGTAAAGCAGCGAAGTATTGGCTCAGGGCTGGAGATGTCAAGAAGGCCGAGGATCTCGTCTCCTTGTTCACAAAGGTGAGCCTTCATAGAGTGATTTGTCATTTTTACTCACATCAACGTAGAAAGACACTTCTGCGGTATCAGACCTGACCGACTTGCAATGTCTTTGGTTTTTAACGGAAGAGGGAGATTCATATCGCCGCAATGGCAACTTGGCTATGGCATTGAAACGTTATCAAGCATTGGTCAATGTAAGTAATGCGGCGCTGATTTCCATAACGCAAGCTAATGAAGGTAGGTATTCCAAGATTACGAAGACGATCAGTACGACTTTCACACTTACTGCATGAGACGTATGACATTCTCGGCATATATGGCGTGAGTTGGGCCGGAGTCCCAAACCTCGGCCAGAACGAGCTGACAGCTCATAGATTGATGCGCTACGAGGATCAACTGAGATCACATCCTGGATACTTCAGAGCTGCGATTGCAGCAATAGAAATATACCTCAAGATTCACGATGACCCCACTCTTACAGAAGAGAGTATCTGTACGCCTTTCTCCTAATCGTCTCATCCTGTCGTGAGCTGATGTAGGCTCAGCACCAGAAGAAGAAGCAGAGCGTAAAAAAGCAGCGAAAAAAGCACAGAAAGCCGAACAAAAGGCTCGAAAGGCCGCACATGCTTCGGGAGGTGATAGCGGCAAGAAGGAGGACCAGCCAGTGCCTGACGAAGATCCTACGGGGTCCAAATTGCTCAAGACGGAAACACCACTGGAGGATGCTCTGAAATTGTTCGCTCCACTTGAACACCTTGCTAGCGAGCGGGTGGAGACCTGGACTATTGCATACGAGATTGACATTCGACGAGGTAAGTCTCCAGACAAGTGTAAAATAGTTCCAGAGACTGGAGATGGGACTCTTGATTGTCATATGCTGACTTGTTGTAGGCCGTTATCTTGGTGCTTTGAAATGTCTCTCGGAAGCGTATGCGGTCGATGCGGAGGATCCCAAGCTGCATGGTCAGATCCTCAACTTCCGCCGTAAATGTGAGTCAGAGTCGACTGCCGAATGTGATTCCCAGGTTCTCAGCTAATGATGATCCCGTAGTGGCCTCAGCTACAGATCTACCCGAGCCAGTGAAAGCTGCCATCGAGGCTGTGTTCCCGTCAATACTTCCTACCGAGACCTCGCCAGAAGAGTTCAATGCATCTTTCCTCTCTCGACATTCAACATCACCACGTCATATCCTTGGAGCTGCACAAGGTCTTCTCGAGATCAAACGAGCTATCGACCCTGTCCCATCAGATACCTTGGCCGAAGTCATCGCTATCCTCAACCAGATCACGACAGACAACGTTCCTCCTGCTGTACCTATCATGCTGGAAGCTGTTGATTTCTTGCGTTCGGCAGGAGCGGCACCCGAGCAGGTAGATACATTCAGGAAGAGATGTACCGACAGAGCACCATTAGCTTGGGTACTTGCCACTGAGGATGAACAGAAACGCAGAAAGACGCAAGGAATGGATATGGATGATGAGGGTGGTGCTAATGGGAATGGGAATGGGAACGTCAAGGCGGATGTCTAGATCTGAGATTAGATATCTACCATTTGACATAGACGACGTCAAAAAGTAGCATCATGCATTGATTGATGACAAGTATAAATGTGTTATTGTCTCCGTTTATTCATGTTTTAAAAGAAAGGCATTGTGGAAATCGGAATGAGTCATGACATCTCTTCCACTCATTCCGTGTCTACCCATTCGATCGAGCCGGCAAGTGCTACGGTTGAAGGTAATCGACCTGGACTTGGAGCTAGGACAGTATATTTCTTCTTTTGATGGTCGATACCGGTTCTGAAAAGGCGATGTAAGCGGGGCACAATGTTAATCCAAGCTGATGAAGACGTACATTACGATAAAACCTAAGACTTCTCTCCACCCAACTTCCTCTATATAAGGTACTTCATCCTCATCTTCCGCATCTTCCTGTTCTTGTGCGTCACCAGCTTCTTCTTCTTGTTCCCCTTCCCCTTCTTCCGCTGGCTGACCATCTTCGTTGTCTACCGGATTCTCAATCTTGACATCTACGGCTTCGGTCGATTGTGTCTCGATTTTGATATTGTCAGTTGTCGCTTCAGGCTTGATCTTAGGTATCCTATCTTGTTTATCGATAGCCACTATAGCCAGGACAGTGTTAAGAAGACGAGTAACGTGGGCTGGTCCAGATGGATCTACTCTAGTGAGTCTGGTTGGAGAGAGAATCCGTGATGAGCCTAATGGTAATGCTGTTGATGGAGCGGCATTTTCTGAAAGAGCACCCAATCAGTATCTCAAACGAAGAATGAAGAATGAAGAATGAAGAGAATGAACATACCTTCGCCAACACGGAGAACAGTCAAAGTATCCCAACCGATCTGGAAGCTATATGGGCTAAACCCAGCTTCGGCAACCGTCATTCGACCCATCAATTTCTCAAACTCGCGAGGGATCGAAGGCTCGCCGTAAAAGTAGGCGCGAACTTGCTGAGCATGTGCGATCTCTCGTGCTGCATCGTCCAAGTCCACTGCGCCAGGCGACTTGGGAAACCGGATCACGCGTACCCCGCGAGGAGACAAGAGTCGTTCCAGGTCGATGGTCAATTTCTCATGCCCTATCACGACGAGCGTATCGACTGGAAATTGTCAGCGGTATCAAGATGTCTTCAGGCAAGAGAACAGGCCCGTCAAACGCAAAGCAAAGACGTACTGGAAAAAGTGTCAATAGCCTGCGCAACTAGAGAATATCGAGCCTTTGGATCATCTTTCCGCGTGCCCAGCATGGGGTTAATAAAAGCACTGGAGGTATCTACAATAAGTCCAGACGCTAGTGCTAACAGGCAGTCAGCGAATCAAAGCAAGGGCTCGCTTCGAGGGGGAGACTGACCATTCACATCCTTGTCACAGCGCTTAGTCCAGGCCTCCCCGACCGAAGTGACCAACTTCCGCCAGACATCCGTACCCCGTGTTGTGGGTTCTAGATGGCCAAACCACCATCCCAGAGTGGATACGTCTGCGGAGGTTGAGCTTGAAGGAACGGAGCCTGGTGGCGAACCGAGAGGATGTGCGAGGTGGTGGGTTGGGAGTGGATCGGACGGAGTGGATAGTGATAATGAGCCGGGGATAAGATTTGCAGGCTTCTCGTACATCAGCTGTTATTCATGACAGGTATGAAAGGCAAGTAAGACTTGCGCTAGCAGGATCAAGACCGGCCACTCCTACGCTCCAGCCCATACCTGAGCTCAGAGCCATATTGATCAGGTTCTTAACGACGGTTGTCTTTCCTGAACTAGGCGGACCAAGAACCATGACCCTTGGTCCCCTTGTAATTGGCTGAGTACCATTCGAGTAGCCCTGTCCATTACTTGGGCCGCCGCTGATATGACGTTTGGCAAGGATCCGTTGCCGTTCAAGCGCGAGGTGCAGGGCAACGAGCTGTGGCTGTGTAGTCGAGGTGGACGTGTACTGGGATATGGGAAGGGCGGAGACTACGATAATCAGGATGCTAGTTTGGATCTGAGTGATGAGTCAAGTACCTTCAAGCTTGGCGTATGATGGCGCATAGATTGAGGATTTGAGATGACGAAGAAGAGGATACCACGTCACTGGTGGGAGCTCGTCCGAATTGATGAAGACGGGATTAGGACTCTGGACCTGAGCGAAAGAGAACAAGTAGTCAGTATACGCTGGTGAGTAGACGAAGCCAGCAGATTTGTGCAACTGCAAGAAAAGCTCGTCAAACTTGGATCTGCCTGAGGAGATTGCAACCGAGGCACACAGAGCCAGAAGATACAGTTGGAAGAACTCTGTTCTCTGCTTTACACAATGACACGCTGTGGGGCCGAGCTTTGACTTATACCCAGAAACAGAGCTAATGTAACATAGCTGAGACAGCTCTATCTACACATAGCCGGACGAACGAAGAGTCATGCAAAATAAAAAGCAACAGCAGGAGATAGGAAACACAAGGAGGAGACACCTGATCAGCATCGTCTCGATCACACATGGTGAAAAGACGTACCATACAGAGCACCAACTAATTGATTGACATGGTAAAAGAAGCGCGTAAAGACAATGTCACTCACCCTCGCTGCGATATTCTCATCGGCTTCTAGCTCGAACCTCCATTCCGAGCCAGGTTCGAGATCGATAAAGATCTGTTGGTTCGACGTCTCAGCCATCCCGCTCCCTGATCGGGGCTCTTGGAGGTAGTGTCAGAAGGGTAAGCGAATACTGTGCAACTGATTATAGGTCGTCTTCTTTGTTGTTTCGAGACAAATGCAGCAGGAAAACATCAACAGTTAAAGAAAGAGACCAGCTCGGCTTATCAACTAACCATAAATATTGCCACGTCATAATATCTTCCTCCTTTTATTGTTGAACCTTCATCTTGACTGTATCTGCATCTCAAGATATCAAAGTAACATGGCAACGGGCCTAGCGTCCAAGCGGCTCAGTGAGTTTGCTATTGCGTACAAGATATATGAGAGATATCATGCTGATTGATCTTTCTCTGCTTCTTCCTTGACTTTACTTGTCGACGCCACGTCTACTACTTATCCACGTTGTGTCACTTAGTGAAAGAGCTGGCGGAGATCAAGTCGAAAGGAACACCACCAGGCATAACGCTGCTGAGCGCTGAGGATATGCAGGTGTGGTTATTCTCAATACAGGTCTTGGGTGATGAAACAATATATAAGGTAGCAAGCATTACACAGCCGATGGTGCTTGAATAGCTAGCTGATCATAGCGTGGGACATAGGGCGAGACATTTGCACTGAAAATGAAGTTCGGACCTCGATATCCTATTGAATGCCCAGAGGTGATTTTCAGACGTTCTCTGTGAACCATTCGTGTCGTTACTGACACTTCTTTCGTTCAGGTGACTTTTGTTGCCGATCAAACATACAACGCTGTCATACCGATTCATCCCCATTGTTACTCGAATGGACATATCTGCGCTTCAATACTAGGTCAGCCAAGCAAGTCTTTACTTGGGGCCGAGCTGATTAGGAAAACAGGAAACGAGTGGTCGCCTGTCTTGAACTGCGTAGCTATCTGCATAACGATGCAGTCGATGTTGGCTTCAAATAAGAAGAAAGAACGGTAAGCTTGGACACTGGCTGCTCAACTGTATATGCCGAAGCTGAAACAGGTGCTTCTAGACCACAGGGAAATGATAGATATGTGCGAAATGCACCATCGAATCCGAAATTGACTCGATGGCATTACGACGATGATGTGCGTTCTTCCTCTATTATTATCGTCATCCCCAAAGCGCTCTTGCTCATATGTCCCTAGACTGTCTAGAATCTCAACTCTGAACGAAATACATTATTCATGACCAATCCCATCCCTACTACCACACTTTTCATCCAAACATTGTTCTTGTTGTACACTGTACTCCTGCCATAAATAGATGCCATTTGATGATTCCATATGTATGATTTTGTGCATGATACAAATAAATAGTTGCCAATGAAATCGTCTACCCACGTCCTGCCAAACTGCCTAGCCGTGAGAGCGAGTCTTCCTGCGTCTCGGCTGAATAAGGTCGCATCAGCAACAAGCCCCGCACCACGACGATATGATCTCCGAGGCCATCCCACCCGCCATCCGCTTGTCCACCACTACACCTAGGCGGCCACAGAAGCCGCCTCACCTTGGCTTGACCCGCCTCATACCCCTTGATTCCTCAAACGAATCCCGCAGTTTTCAGGTCGGACTCAAGATGCTCACCCTCTTCAATCGCATCTGATTGCGCCACCTTCAGACAGTAGTCAGTCGACATCCTTCAATGCATGAGACCACAAAGATGAAAAACTTACTATTCTCAAGACTGCTTTCTTTGATGATTCCTGTAACTCTCCCGCTATAATCAACTCATCCAGAATCTACTCTGATTAGACTATTTGTATATGTGGAAGAGAGGGGGGAGGGGGACGCACAGCATATGCCTTCTGGAAGTTGAAGATGAGGTCCAATTCACACACCTAAACACGCATCAGCATCCATTCGATTCCTCTCGTAATGTTTAATTGCGGGGTCAAGGAATAGACGCTCACGTTGCCAAAGTATCGATCTAGAACCTCTACATATCGATGAATCACCTCGAGCGTGACCAGCTCATTATCTCCTGGTGTTACCGAGGTGATAAAGAATAACGAGGCGTAACGGCGGTATATGACTTTAGTATCTAGTTGGAAGGTCAGGTGCAATCTTGTGAAATGGATTTCGGTGGATGTACAGTAAGAGGAGAGTGTGGAAGAGGGAGGATATAGGATGGAGGGAGGATGTAGGATGGAGGGAGTATGTAGGATGGAGGGAGTATGTAGGATGGAGGGAGGATGAGGGGATGATTCTGGAACTCACCTTTGTATTCAAGAAAGTTGCACATCCGTGTACGTCTTGCCAACACAAGCTGTGTCACATCCTTGACAATCTTGGCTTTGGTCTTGGGTGGTAAAGTCTGAAACCACTTTGCTAGACGAACTTTCCCTAATATGACCAAGATCGTCAGCTTTCCAAATAGATAGATATGACTTGTGGGATGACCGGCACCGCGACGTTTGGAGTTTGATTGTAGATAATGTATGAAGTCTCGAGCAACGTGAGAGTACTGAGAGACTGACCTTGCCGGGAGACGAGCATAACGTAGTTGAGCATCTTGATTAAGAAGAGATGAAATGAAGAAGAAGAATACGGGATGTTGATGAGGTTCAGTCAGTTGGCGCGTGGAGGTGGTCCACTTGTCATCATTCCGATTGACCGTAGCCCTCACAACATAAATTGTATCTTCGTTGAGTGGCTATTCAGCGCAGCAGTCTGCATCAATAACTTTGCACTGGTGCCAGTCAGCTGCTGGTTAATTGCGAGCACTGCAAAAGATGCAAGTCGACTCAAGCCTACCAGAAGCAGGACCCTCAACTCCTCGTCTACTTGAACCTCAAGACCGAGGCAAGTTTTCGTTCTCCAGCCTGAATCGAATCTGAGCTCATACAAGATAGCTATAGATCCAGTGGCTGAGCTAAAAGACCTTCTGGGTCGCGAGACAGCAAAGACAAGACTACGTCGGCTTGCTGTACGTCAAATAACATCATCTACCCCTTGTCAATGCCAATACTATCTGTACAGGCTCATAGGGATACTCAACCACTATTCAACCCGATTTGTATATCGACCACTCTATCCGCTTGTAACAAAGTCAGATCAGACTGTTCTCGTGTACGTTTTTTTACATGTTTCAACTCCCAACATGCTAAACTCGATAGGCCCACTTCGAACCTATCATCCGGCCATACACTGATATCTCGCTCGGATACTGCTCGTGCGTTCTCCTCCTTTCCCTTCGTTGCAATATCAGGAGAAGTGACTGAGTATGTTCTGGTGTAGGTATCTCAACTTATGTTATGGTGAACCGATGTTTCGCAGTAATCCTTCATTGGGGGACGCAAATGCTCCTCGTGGCGGAGTCAAAGAGTGCAGGTGAGTTCACCTCGAGCTGTCTCTCATATCAGTTGTGAGCTAAAGTAGTGTCAAGATATATGCATTTCCAAGTAGCTCCAGCTACAACTCGTACTTCTCAGCCTCTGCCTGTAGAATTCCCTGCTGCGATCCCAATTCGAGCAGTGGATAAGCTGCTAGGAGTCGAGGCTACGCAGGGAGACGAAGCTTGGAGAGGAGTAAAACAGTGGATCAATTGTGATCTGAGGAGCTTTGACTATTCTGTACTTGGACAGTGAGTCTTTTTACTGTGATCTGAGGATGCTTTCTAATAAAATAGGTTTCAAGTGATCGTCGCTGATCCGCCTTGGGTATGTTCACTTGAACGAGTGTTTCTCAAAGCTGATCATAATATGACAGGACATACACATGTCGGTATGTTATTACAATCTATTCACTTCACTCTCGTCTTTCAATCCTCCTTTTTTGTGTCAAGAAGGAGCATAGCACACTATTCTAGTCTTCTTCATCGTCTGAGCTATTTCCTTTGCATCTTTCATACTGATGTTTTTCAGCTTCCATACGGGACCATGACAGATGACGAAATGCGGCGACTCCCATTAGCAGCGCTTCAGCCTGACTGGGCACTCTTATGTCTATGGGTGACAGGACGAGCAATGGAGCTTGGTCGAGAGCTTTTTTCTGTATGGGGTTATCGACGAGTCGACGAGTTGGTCTGGGTCAAGGTGAATCAGCTTGGACGACTGATTCGTACTGGTCGTACTGGACATTGGCTCAAGTGAGTCTCATTTTCTCATTTTCTCATTTTCTATTTCCCTTTACCCTCTGCCATTTCCCCTGCTGGTGATCTTGGCCTATCGTCAGGAGGGAAGGCTGATACCTTGACTCTGTTATAGTCACACATGTGAACACCTATTGATCGCTCTCAAACTCCCAGCGAGCTGGCCACGCGATAAACCTATTCCGTATGATGAAATCCCGGCTCTTCGATCACTAGGTAGAGGAGTCGACACAGATGTCGTGGTTGCTGAAGTCCGGTTAGTTGCCCTCTACAGTGTCGCAAAGGCTGCGCTGACGAATCATTTTCTGTAGAGAAACAAGTAGGAAGCCTGATGAAGTATATGGAGTTATAGAGAGACTTGTACCGCGCGGTAGGAAGCTTGGTGAGCACAATCGTGCAGGGGAGGAGTAACGTCTAAGCTGATTGGGCACGTAGAGCTTTTTGGGAGGAAACATAATGCGAGGCCAGGGTAAGTGACGACATACTTAACTAGATGGATCCGGCAGGCTAACGGGTTTCTAGGTGGTTGACACTTGGCAATCAACGTTAGTGTCATGTTTAGACTACGATCTAGTACTGAAAGCCACACTATAGTTGGCGACTCCCAAATCGCAGAAGCAGATCTTCACGATAGATTACAACAGAGGTCTGTCTGTGAATCGACATGATTGTTATGAATGGAACTGATATCAGAATAGATATCCTAATCAGCCTTTTGCGCTGGTCTCATAACTGAACAGAATACCGGTACATGATATGGGTGCATGGGTATAGATGTGCGAGGTATGTTGTTGTAATGCTACAATCTATATGCTACAACTAGCGAGATGTGGGAAGGTCCTTGTACGAATACAATGGGCCAATCAAAGTGCGATAGCTTTGACAGCTCTTTCGATTCCCTCTGTAGCATGTAACTCTATCTTTGGTGGTGTAGATAATTCAAAAGCAGTGGCGTGTCGATCGTACTTTGGTATTGTCCTCTGTCCATCTGGAGCAAGTGTTGTTGAATCCTGTGTTTGTCTCTGTGTTGCCTCAGCTCTTATCAATCATCGTCATCTGAGTAAGGCGGGAAAACGACATACCAGAGCAGATCTATCCAGACCTGCTTCTAGACCTTGTAAAAGTGCACAAGCCTTGCAGAGATCGTTTGAACTGATATATCCACACCGCTTACAAGTTTCTAATAATTACAAGGCCAAAGCATCAGCAACAGCACAGTACATCCCAACATGAACAATGATACTGATACTTACGCATAGCTTTCATTCCGCGCTGTACTCCCTCTTGAAGCACAAAACTTTCCCCAGAATGAATGATATCGATTATTGCGCTTGGTCGTATTGATTCAAGATCTTTCAGGAAGACTCGTGCGTGTCCACGATAGGCTGTAATCAAATTATCTACTCGACATCACAACAGAATTACAAAACTATGCGAGTCTTCGCGTCGTAGAGGACAGAGGGATAGGGGTAGGGATACGTACCATCAGGAGAATATATACATTCTGTTGAAAAGTATGTGAGTTTTTTGAAATATGCATACCTTTACAAACACGTTAGTCTTTATGGAAAAACAAACAAAAGACAGGAAGGGGCGGGGGGGAGGGGAGAGTAGGAACTTACATGACAATCTCCTTTTCATAGGCATATTTAAATGGCTTGCTTCTTTTGATCGTATCTTCACCCTCGGTAGTCACAGCGGTACATCGTCCCAATCTTGCTATATCTCCTCTCATGACTAACTCTTCATCAGCGACTGACCCTCACCCTTTGAACTGAAAAACGAAACGAGAGGGGGAACTAGGAACTAGGAGCTAGAACTGACTGTTCATAAGGACTGTTTCGGCAATATCATCTGCGTTATGTCCAGTGACGATATGGTCTACACCTAGTTGTGCTGCACCTCGATCGAGTGCTTGACGTCTAAACACCCCGCAAAATGTACCTGAAACATTCATCAGCATTGCCGTATCAAGGGTGCTGCTTCAGTAGGAATAAGGATAGAGAACGTACAGTTGTTTTTTCGACCAACTTGAGAAACAATCTTATCCATCGTCCAACCATATAAATCATCATACGAAAGGATCTTAAGAGGCAGTCCATATTCCACTTGGTTCTGCTTGACAGTCTAATAGTGACATCAGCCCTCTTCAGAAATCCCTTGTAGATGAGAAGACCATCTCACCTCGAGTGAATCATCACGATAGCCTGTTATTCCTTCATCAATGGAGAGCAAATACAGATCAAGCCCATAATCATATCGTTGATTCAATGTCGACAGTACATGAGCCAGAACCGTCGAGTCTAGTCAAACAGTTAGCTAGCTTTATTGATGGTCATCACTAAACACAGGTTTACCTTTTCCTCCACTAGCTCCTATAGCTACCTTTTCTCCTCGCTTGAACAATCCATTCCCCTCGATGATGGTGTTGTGCACTTCAGTCTCGAATACCTCGAAGAAGCACGATTTGCAAACTTGTTGGCCTGTCTTAGGTCGTTTGACGAGTGCACGCGCTGTTTGGCACAGGGAGCATGGTGTTGGCGGCATCGTTTATTCCTCCTATTGAACTTTTGAAAGATGGCCAGCATCAGCAAAAATACGAGTACCTTGAATGGGTGGCAAATCATTCCTCAATTAGGCGCACGATGGGGTCTGGTCAGTTTGTTGTAGTCTTGCAAGCCTATCTCACCGGTTACTTCCTATCTGGCCGAGTCAAGCTTCTTCTTTTGCACGTCTCTTTCTTCCCCACCAGCTTGACAATCACCATGTCATCTACTACTGACCCACCGCTCGAACACCATCAATCAACAGCTCCAGACTCATCTTCTCCTCCGCCCCTACCTACCGACTCAAAGCAGTTTATCTTCTCCTGCAAGTGCCTCAACGTCAAGGTGGATGGACGAGTACCGGGGAGCTTTGACCCATCAAAGGATAGTCAAGGAGAAACCAGAGTCTGGATAGGCAAGAAGTCTGAACATATCGTAGGTGATCTCAACTCCAATACGAGAGCTGCGCTGATGAGACCAGCGATTCAAAGAGTTAGTCACCTATGAAGCAATTGATTCTCGACCGTCTCGTCGGGATTCGCAACTCAACTCATCGGGTGTACTTCCACCTTGTCCTTCGAAACGGAAATGTTGGGTCTGTGATGTGGAGCTATACAAGGTCGATCTCAGACCTGGTCTGACATCAGTAGAAGAGGAGTGGATAGTAGTAGACCTAAATAACGGGATCCGAGTGAGTCTAAATACTGTTCACAGCTGGCAGCCAGGCTTACGCTATTTAGTGGGGTGACGAGTACGAGGCAGATCTCGACGCCGGTCGTCTACCGTTCTCATCCCTTTTGCTGGAACTTCCCACTGGATCGTCACAATTTGGCCGCCCTCCCAATCTTGCAGGACCAACACCCTATCCACCGCCATCACAATCACCGATCAGCCAGTTTCAAAACCACCTCCTACCTCCCGTGCAAGATCCTTTCTTCCTACCTCCACCATTCATCCCATCCCACCCTCATCTCCATGCACTGTGCAACTCGGCCGTGGGGTTCCTCAAAGATGCTCACGAAGACTTTGAGACCGAAGTCAAGCATTTCATCGCACTCAAATCAAGGGAGCTGGGAGATCTTGAAGAGAAAGTGCGTTGCGAAGTGGAATTGCTGTGGGGCAAGTACTGCGAAGGGCCTGGAAAGAATGACCAGCTAGAACGGAGTCGGTCGGCAAGTCTGACGCGCTCAAAGTCAAAGTCACAAGACATGCCGCTTTCGCCTCCCAACGAGAACCCTATTATCCGGGAAAGTATCACATCTCCTCCATATGCAGCTGGAACCTCACTCTTGTCAGCCTCTATCTCGGCCAACGGATTCCAGGTGACTCCCCCAGTGGTCGCATCGGAAAAAGTTGACAACTCGCTCATGGCGATCGCGTCAAAGCACGATAAAACATCAGACGCTCGTGCTGTAGCCATGTCGCATGTATTTTCAGCGCTAGACGAAGCGATGGACAAGCGTCGTCGAAATTCCGGTCCCAAGGAGCTCGTCGTTCCTCAAGACGATACAGATAACAAAGACAGCTGGATTGACGGGGAAAAGACACTGGCTCAAATGTTGATTTCAGACAAACAAGGTGAGGACGCTTCAGAGGATCGAACTCCGCGAGCCAGGCAGACCAAAGAGCTGCACGAACGGAGGAAGAGCAAGGATACAAAGGTGGTCAAGTTCGAAGAACCACCCACGACGCAGAATTCCAAGAACGAGTCAACCGAGCAGCCGGCCGACCTCGATCACGAAGGTGAGTTGTCTCTTGTAGCCCCATTGAACCAATCTGACGCTATAGACTACGTCTTTGATTTCGAGTTTGACGACTCGTCTTTCCCTCCAATCCCCTCTGGTTCGGTGCCCATTCCTCCGCTTGGCTCGAAAAGGAACTGGCTCGAAGCCAGCCTGTCAGAGGCATATGCGGCAGATGCTCCCTCTCACCGCGGAGCGTGGCGTCGCCTAGGGGAGTCTTCTTCCTTGTATGCGTCCCTTCGGCGGGATTCTAGAAAAAGTGATTCAGACCAAGTCTCGGACGATAACTCTTTCAGCCAGCTGGCAACCAGTATGCCCATCGCCATTGCTCATGCTCGCCAACAAGTGGTAGATCCCAACCTGCTGCCAAAGGAACGCAAGACGAGTCTATCAGACCGC
The DNA here is from genome assembly GCA_002105065.1 of Naematelia encephala. Taxonomy (NCBI): domain Eukaryota; kingdom Fungi; phylum Basidiomycota; class Tremellomycetes; order Tremellales; family Naemateliaceae; genus Naematelia; species Naematelia encephala. Next base: position 373,672 of record MCFC01000001.1, read on the forward strand.
GAAGGAATCCTCGTACCACCGCTCATGCCTGCCATGCGAGAACGCGGAGTATATAACTCGCTCGGTCTCGACGTGTCTCGCCCGTCTGGCTCCCGGCGTGGTCAACGATCAGCTTCGGTGTCCAGAGAACGAGAGCGGAACCTGGCTAGTTCGCAGATGGCAGATCCTGGTGTAGTATTCGAGGCTATTGCAGATGAACAGGATGACGATGATGACGAATTTGATGGAATAGATGGCGAAGAGGGTACGCTGAGAGAAAGAGGGACATTTGTGCCACCGCATATTCCGAGAAGGACGTCGGCGCGAGAAGGAATCGAGGCCGGTTGGAGAAGTATGATCAATGAGTAGTATGCTACGGGACGAGTTGAAATCATCTGTTGGTAATTCGCTGTGATGCATATTGTACTATAGTGTGAAAGACTCTCGAAGCTCTCGAAGTCTTCTACGATTGTGCGCCGGCCTGGGAAGTTAGTTTATATTCGCGGGGCTCCTTGACTGTACGTCGTACACCTAAAGCTCCGTATTCGTCTCGGAGAAGCGTATTCGCTTTCTCGCCCAATGAGTAGCATTGTCAACGCACGAAAGCATGGCTCGACCTGACAATGTTCCTCGTGACATGTCAGTCCCAGCACCTTTACCGGTCAACGAGGTGACTGAGCTGGAGCACGATACTCGCGAGCTGGGGATCAATGGCAAGCCAAGACGGCGTGTTAGGGAATCGCATGTTGAGAGTGCCGATCAAGCTGCTGGGATATTCTCACTGTATGGCGATGCTCGACAGAGTTGGCAAAGCGATAAAAGCAATGGAAACGTCATTCTTGGAGCTGAGATTGAATTTGATTCTGGTCAATTCGCTATATTAGAAGAACAAGAAGAAGGGGTAGAGGAGTTGAGAGAACCTGAAGCTTGGAATGGCCAACTAGCTCCTAACAATATCCGTTCCGATGTTGCACCTCCTATCACCATCACACCAGATCATAGCGCGACTCATACGCCCGATAAACGATATACAAGTAATCGCGCATCGACATTAACGACATCTACGATGGATTCACCTACATCTACTCGTTTACAGCACCCTAATGTTGCTGGATTATCTCCGAGACAACATAGTACAGCTACTACTTTGGCTAGTGCCAGTGCTAGTCAGATCTCTTTTACTGGTTCAAGTCAATATCCAGGTGAAGAGAACGATGCGTTCCATGTAAGGTCTACTTGTAAGTATCTCCTATCTCCATCACTATCACTATCCATACTTTGTGCTTGGTTTGTCAGGCAGGCAAAGAGCTTATGGACGATTTCTTTTCCTTTTAGATGCAAGACTGGAAGCTGAAGGTGTTCATGGAGATGGTTGGGATCCTGGTGTGGAGAGGACAAGAGGTGGACCTCAAGCTGGCAAGAGGGTGACGATGCAGCCTGCTCTCAAGCAAGGGGATGTAGGTGAGAAGGAACGAGAGTTCCTCGTCAGCCTCGATAGGTAAGACAATTCTTTCCCCTTGTATATTTATACTCGTAAAGCTGAGCGATCGATTAGATACGGTTTCATCAATGAGCCATTACGAAATAGATCAGAGACTAGACTGGCTCTCATACCTGCTGCTCCTCTGAGGAAAATCCCAAAATTACCCTCTCGCTCTCCCATGCCTAAAAGAGAAAAACCTCCTGCACAGACTGGATTTCTCCCTGGCAATTCCGAAGCAGGACCATCGCCTAGAGTACCCTCCAGTCCGGCAATTTCGGGAGAGGACGAAAAACACCGTAGAAAAGAGACAGAACGCGTTGGCAAGTGGATGAAGATGATGAAGGTGGACAAGAGGGATCCTGGAGGGAATATCTCTTCTTGGGTTTGGAGATCGGATGGACAAGGAGCCAAGGTGAGTCAACGGCTTTTAGAATCCATCTTTTGGTCGCGCTTGCGTTTGCTGATAGGGTACAGCTTCCAACGAGGGTGTATAAAGGTATACCTGATCGGTGGCGGATGGCAGCATGGTGGACCATGGCGGAGGATCGTACCGAACAAGCGAAGGGTAAAGGCAGAGCATCTCGTGAGGCTGAGGACCTGATTTCGGAATATCGTGTAAGAGAGACGCTTGACTATACATTCCTGATCCGTACTTATCGGTATGACCAGCATCAAATCGATCTACCATCAACACACGACGTTCAGATCGACCTCGATGTACCACGAACAATATCTGGTCATACGTTATTTGTTACTCGTTATGGTACAGGACAACGCTCGCTCTTTCACGTCCTGCATTCCTTTTCACTCGTCTGCGATTCATGTGGATATTGTCAAGGAATGGGCCCGATAGCAGCAACGTTATTATGCTACTTTGATCCCGAGGTTCGTCTACTTTATCCCTCCTAATTATCCAGAGAACATACATGCTGATTTTGGGTACCGACAGCGCGCATATACTTTGCTGGTCCGCCTACATGATGTATACGGTATGCACTCGATCTTCGGCCCAGGTTTCCCGGGACTGCTAGAAGCGTTTTACGTACAAGAACGATTAATGGAATGGCTGATGCCCGACGTCTATCGATCTTTCGTTAGTTTCCGTCGTGCCCCAACTACTACTCCTCTGTTTGCGAAAAAAATAGCTGACAAGTGTAAAGCAACGAAATATGATTTCATCATCTGCTTGGGGGACAAAGTGGTACATCACCTTGTTCGTCAATACAGTTCCATTCTCACAGCAACTCCGATTATGGGACGCTCTATGGTTAGATGGTCGAGATATCATGGTTTTAGCATCCATTGCTATCTTATGGTCATTCAAAGGTAAGTCGAGACTGAACTGAGTCAAATCACTCTTTTTCCAACTTGAGCTACCTATTTCAAGAAAGAGACTTTTTAGCTGATTGAGGATCTTATGAAAATTAAAAACAAAAATAGATTTATTAGCAGCACCAACAGCTACATTCGAAAGTATCTTGTCGTTGTTGAGCAGTTATTTCGTCGCTGAAGATGAAGATGCTTTGATGCGATGGATAAGAAAGATGATCAACTCGCCGGGAATGAGAGACAAGATCTCCATGTGGAGGAAAGAGTGGCTTGGTTTGGTACAGCAAGGCAAGAGCGATCAAGCTTTACTTTAGTTGTCTTGTCTCGTCTTGTAGGAGTGCATCTCCTATCCTATATATATATACATACATAGTACTTTATTATCTAGATATACATGGAATCATGGAATCAGAATCAGAATCAGAATCAGAATCAGGTACATTCACTCTCAAATCGATGTACAGTAAGTACAGTACGTATACTACTGCATAATGTGTCATGTTCTATCTTTTTGTGTTCTGGCCCAGAAATATCTATTTTTGTTGAATCTCTATAAACGGTCATGTACGGTAACATGATTCGACATTCAGTTCATATATCATAATACGAGGTTCGTCAAAAAGTCGTCTACGTCTCTCCGTCAAGAGTCGTCACTACTACCGGTATCACTCAATCTCCTGTATAACTGTACGTTTGTTTACGTTGGACTACAAGATGTTTCAAGAAGATACTATATGACCAAACCTTTTAGTTTAGTATCATCATCTACCATACCAATTTGCCTTTAATTGAGCATGATCAATATTCTCTTTCCCTTTCCCCTCGTTCTTTTGTGATGACCCAATGTTGGTGTTGTTGTTGTGTGACTGTAGCGCTTGCTCACTTAGGTTTGAGAAAGGCTGGGATACGATGAATTTGTGAAATTTATTTCGATCGGCTTCGAGAGCAAAGGACCGCCAGATGTGATTCTCCTCAACTAGGCTTTGGAGGCGTAACTGCAAAAAAGAAAAGAAAAGAAAAACGTGAGTTGAGATATACGATATACAGTAATGAGGAGAGAAATGATGTGATGTGATTTCAACTTACCTCTGACATCTGTGTGGAAGCCTGACGTTCAAAAGCCATCATCTGAGCATCCATTCTATTCTTCTCAGCCACTTCGAGCCTGTGCTGAATCTCTATTAGACGCTGTTCAGCCTTTTTCCTAGTTTTTTGTTCTGCTGAAATCTGAGCGGCGAGATCCATCTTTGCACTTTGAGCAGAAACGAAGAGATGATCCAGCTCGATTATTTGTCTCTGGGCAGTATCGAGCTGATAATTACTGATCAGCTTACTTGTTTCTCGTCATGTTTCTGCTCTGATCACTCACCTTGTCCCGTAATTCATCTGATTGCTGACTGTGCATCTGATTCTCAATTGTGATCTTTTCTCGTAAAGCTTCTTGAAGACCATCAAAGCGTTCGAACATCTGCGTTTGTAACCCAGTCGTCACGCGAGACATGTCGTCCAGCTGTCTCGTGAGGACAACTCGTTCTGCATCAATACTTCGTTGTCTTTCCCGTGCCATCGATATCTAAAAAATCCATCAGCGTTGTTCATACCTACCTACTTGAAACACTCACCTCTGAGCGTAATGTTTCATTTTCCCTCTCCTTGTCCTCCAAGAGCTGTCTCATGCTTATAACAGTCGAAGCCCTACTGTCTCTGTCGACCTCGACCGCTCCATTTTCAGATTCCACCTCATCAAGTCTTGTCTTGGTCTTTGCATATTCCCCCAGTTGTTTCTCTACGACTGATCGGAGATCATCTCTTTCTTTCTCGATGTCATCCTTGCCCCGTTCCACTTGCCAGAGTGTTTTCTCCGCTTCTTGCAACTTTGCAGTCAAGGTTCGCACGTCCCGTTGAAGCTCCTCAATGGCTTGACGATTCAGGAGCAGGTCCGCATCGCGATGCTCAACTTGATCCTGGGCGACGCGCAGAGAGATCTTGAGGTTCAGGAGGTCGGTTTGTCCTTGTACCACCTCTGAAACTCCATCTACGATAGCTTGCTGTCCTGCACTCAGTGAGGCCAGTATCTCTTGGAAAGCCGTCGCTCCGGCAGGTGCTTGATTCGCAAGTCGAGTGAGGACAAAGCCGTGGTCTTCGAGCGTCGTCTGAAGCTTTTTCAAGCGCCTTTCAGATGCTGTATCCTCAGTACCTAAACCATTTCTCTCAGCATGTCTGCGGAAGTATCAAATCTCTCCAGCTCACCTTGGATCACATCGGAAAGTATTTCCTTCATATCCTGCACCTCTCGCATCAATTTCTCCAACGGCAACTTGCGGATCAACTCGTCCATCGCTATCTTCATCATGAGCTGTGCCAGCTCTAACATATCTGTCTTGTCCATTCGTTGTGGTGGTTTTATCATACCCATCTGGTCCATTCGTTCTGGTAGGTCCTTCGTGTCCATCGTATCCATATCATCTGGTGATTGAACAAGATCCTGGAAGCTCTCTGTATGCTCCAATCTCGGCGTGATATTGACCACAGCCAGCTTGGTTTCTCTTTTCGGAAACTCTACGCTCGATTGACGTCGTTCAGCAAGTGCCGCACGGAGATCGTCCACCCGCGTCGCTAGGCTTGTCGAAGCGACTCCCGCGCCCGGTAAAACGTATCCATCATGGCTTATTTCGTCCGCCAATGGCACGGTATGCCTTCGAGAGATACTTGTTGGCCGATTCGGGGGCTTCGGGCGTGTTGCATAATGCGGGAATACCCAATCGAGGAATCGTTGATCGTTCGAATTCGAAGGTCGCACATCATTATCATCACCATCATCATCATCCAAAATCACTTGCTCATTGTATCGCATATCATACGAATTTCCAAGTTCAAAGTTAGAACCGTGTTGATCAATACCGGATAATACGATGCGTGACGACGCATCACTCAATATCCGACGAGGAATCAGTGGACTACCATCGACTGTAGAGTACGCGACAGATGTCATGGTGTCTTCCAAGCTATTACGCCTGGTCGAACTGGTTTCCTTGTTGATCGGGGTCACAGGATTGGGGACACCGAGTTTGAATGTTGAAGGGGAACTCTTGGATATGAAAGGTTTCGCAGTCGCATTGAAGTTGAACGTTTTGGCCACTTTGGCGTGTTCAAAATTACTCGCGAAGTCGTTTTCGTCTTGGCTCGTCTGAAGATGACCACCCCTTTCACCCGGTAGTTCCAATCCCTCGTCCTGCTCTACCTTATCTTGCCTTTCATATTCGACAGGATCAAATGTTGTGTCAAGAGACACGCCTCGTCGAGATATCGCTGGGAGAGACTTTGCATCTACGGAAGATTCGACCTCTGACAGAACTCCAACCGCGACGGAAGGCACGAAAGGCTGAGCATCTGGTCGAAGACGCTCTCTGATCCCTGCCTTGACCGAATCCATCGCTGAGGATGAGTCACTGAACAGGCGGGGTCGAGAGGAGACTAAGGTCGAGGTTGAGGAAGTGAATTTTGGCTGGAATTCTGGAGCAGTAGGTCGGAGACCTCTTGTTGACGCTGTGGAGCTGTAGTTTGAAGCGGAGGAAGTGCTACGGATACTTGGCATCGGGCGATATGACGCTGGGTGAAGAGACACAGTCAGGACTGATGGCTTCAAGATCGAGTGTGTCGATGACAAAGACTTTCGTTGATCATCAATGTAATCGTCGAACTGCTCGTCAACCGGTCGTGAAGGAGAATAGGCCTTCCGCCTCTTCGGTGAGGATATCGCTCTGATCAGAGTCCTATCACCGTTTGGAGTATTAGGCGGAGAATGACTAGCAGGCGGAATCTTAACTGGTACTTTTCGACCATTCCATAGAATGTCTCTCTGTACTTCCGAGTCCTTCTTGGGTGTAGGATCAGGTGTTGATGGGAATGGCGATGACACGGTCTGTTTCGGAAGACGGGTTGATGCTCCTCCAGATTTGACCATTTCGTCAAAGGTCTTTCCTCCAGGTCCACCCAGTACAGCTTTGGGTGGTCCGCCTATGGTCGGACGATACGCTGGTCGGTCAGAGTCTTTGTGTCTGGAAAGACGAACGGTAGGCGCTCTGTCACTAGCGCTAACAAGGTGACGATCGCTTGGAGATGAGGACGGCGATGATTCAGGCATGACGTCAGAATAGGCTGTGGGGTAAAGAGATGGTCGTGTAAGAGGGCGAGAGAGGTGATTTGGATACAGGACTAGAGAAGGCGAGTCGATTATCCAAGGATGAATGAATCGGCCAACAGGTGATGACATAGGACGAAGGGTACTTGAGGGCATGTACGGCTCAGCAGCGACTCGAGGTTGTCCCCCTAATCGATCAGTCGCGTATCGGGCGACAGAGGGATAGTCCATTCCCCTCGGAAAGCCATAGTAGTTGGACATATCGGCATATGTCTGGACGAGAGGAGCGTTATGGTTCATGATACAGGAATCTACACGTCGTTAGACTTGAGTATGTACACCAAGGGGGTCGTTCGCGTCAAGTTGTGAATGAATAGCACGCTCACTCACCTCGGTACAGATCAAGTCGTCCAATGTCGTTTTTGTTGTTATGAGTATGTTTACAACTCACAAATGATGTTCATTGTGAAGACAACATGAAATTCAAAAAGGGAGGGTTTATAAGGGGGAAGTCGATTTTGATTTCGGCGACCAAAGCGCGTGCTCAAGGGCATTCTGGCTGTAATGCAAACGCTCGGGTCACCAGCACTGCTGGTTCTCCTTACCTCATGTACCGTGCATGAGCCTAGCACCCTCACGTATTCCGACCATGGGGTTAGATAATTGAAATTTAGATTCAAGCTCCCAGTGTTAAATGACGCTCTATGGCTGTTCAGTTGGTATTACGACTGGAATGGACAGCGGGGAAAGAAGACTGGACCCCTTTTGTTTCGACAGATGAGATCCAATAGCTCTCCCGAAATGCGGCTTCGAGGCTTGTCCCTATTCTCTCAGCTGGGTTTGATACCTCAGACGCCATGACTGGATGAGCTGACAAGGACAGATGGCTTGTAATACGACAACTTGTACAGAAGCAATGTGGTTTGATGTCGCGTGGTCAAGCTGAAGAGAAGATTCATTATGACGTCGTTATTTCTCTGCATCCCCGCAATAAAAATCCACTTTTCCCGCTGACCTCAATGACTCTATATATCTCACTCTCTCGTTCATACATCCTGCTAAATTAAGAGGACTCATCTCCTAAACCCACACTGATATCACTGATCTGCCCCTTGCACTCCTTTCAGCATGCTTGTGCTTGGGTAGTTCTATCCCCTCAACAATCATCCCTCTCGACATCTTACTATCTGACCGTCCACTTTGCGCCATGTCTCTGACGTCGAATTACCACTTGCGCCATTCGCTTCCTGCTCGCTCTCCATCTTCACGGCCTCGTTCTCTTTCTTTGTCAGAGTACCAACCTCTGGCCTTTGATCGAGAAGCTCTGGAATCGGCGTACCACCAATCTTTGGGTCATTCGAGCGGGTCAGCGTCCATTAACCCATCAACTAGCTTTTCCGGAACAACAGTTTCTGCCGAGACACACGATACTGCACCTTCATCATTATCGCACCAACTCAAACCAGGTGATAATCCACATGTATTATCTCCACCTCCCAAGAATTTCGCTGGTATAGGCGCAGGACATTCACTCACTCCGCCACATTCGCCATTCCATAACGATGCTCGACAACTACACGATGCGTTACTCTCCCCTGTAGCCGAATCTCAATCTCCTCTTTCTTCACCGCTCCCACCTACTCCACCACCGAGACCGTCGGAATTGCCTTCGTCGACCTACCCACAACGACAGAGTTCAGGTATTGGTTTCCGGAGAGCAGCTTCAGAGATGAGTATCGATGAAGGTTTCGAGAATGGCTATCAGAGTGATCATGGTCGACCAATGACTCAAGTAGCTAGAGGGAAAAGAAGGGCTTTACCGCCAGTTCCTACAAATGTGCCAGTCCCAGTGAGTTCATTTCCCCTTTCAATCTCCGTCTGTCTTGCTGCATTTCCCTTTCAATCTCCGTCTATCTTGCCTTCTCCCTGTGGAGTGGCAATTTGCTGCTCGGTGTAAAGTACATCGTACACTGATAATCATGGCTGGGCTTGATGCTTTCCCTTATCTCACCCTGATTCTATGTTTCACACAGGCTGACAAGCTATGCTATTCAGGAGCCACCTCCATGGGAGTACGTAATCAAAATGACTAAAAGTGTAACTGACATTCGTGTTCTTCTCGCTCCTCCATATTCTTCACCATCTGTGCCGTACCCTACTCTTCCTGTCAACTTGAATCTCTTAGGCCAGATATCAAAGCCCACATCCCTCCAGAACTCACAGCCGCTTCTGTCCAAAACGCCTACGCCCAACTCAGCGCCCCTCCACCAAATCTCCCACCTCGGCGAAATCCGAGGAGGACATCTACTTCGAGTTCACCTGTGCGGCCGAGGACTACACGCCAGAGTAGCAGGATGGCTAGACCTCAACCCCAGGCTGGTCCTAGCTCTTCCTTCAGAGGAGATGTGAACATGGCGCCTAGCTCGTCTTTCAGAGGGCATGTGAACATGGCGGCTAGTCCATCGTCAAGAGGAGACGTTGACATGGCGCCTAGTTCGTCTTCAAGAGGAGATGTGAACATGGCGCCCAGCGCATCTTCAAGAGGAGATGTAAATCTGGCGGCTGGACGACCAATGATGCAGTCTACAGCGTCAGACTACCCACTAATGACCGAAGAGCCCGCCGATATTTCGCCTACCTCGGCTCAACAAGCTCAGAACCGGAATCGGCCTCAGGCTGAGAAAGAGGTCCTACTCCGTGCAACGGAGAAAACGCCAATATGGTCCACGCACTACCTCGACCCATGTCTCCGGAACCCACTGGTCAATATTCCTCATCAAGTGACAAACGTTACCAACATTGCTTTGACGGGACTCTCGTCTGGCCCAAAGACCAAGTACAATGCGACGATTGGTGCGCCCATTGATGGACTGGCACGAATGGCCAAGGATTGGGTGGTCAAGCCTGATGCGAGGTTTGTGACTGAGGGTGGAGGGATAGAGGTGGGTGTCGCAGTGGTTGATAGTGGGGTAGAAGGTTGGGGTAGGGAGAAAGGCAGGAAAAGAGCTAGGGTCGAATGTATGAGTAAAGCAGGTGGGATCAAAGTGGATATAGTGAGTTGATGCGAGACTGAAACAAAGCTTATCACGTCGTAGATTGAGATCGACGCCAATAGGCAGATAGATCTCCGAATAGAGACGAAACATGGTGATGTCCTTGTCCTACTGTGGGTTTCATGAATCTTCCATTCACAATCAAAACCAAAGCTCCGAGTTCAGAAGCTCATATTATATTATGTAGACCGGAAGAATACTATGGTCCATTACACATAACTTCTCCAGGACATGAACCGACGTTCCTACCTATCCTCGCAGCGCAACTACAACCCATAGCGAACCCGTACGCTTCATTCTACACGACGTTTGTCGTGCCTTTACACCTCGCTCAAGATCCTAAAAAATCTCGATCGGCCGAACATCGCGCCATGTCGACGATACAGAAATACGTCCCGCAGAGTCTTCGCGAGCAAAGCGATATTTTCGATCAGGTCGTAGGTGGATTTGCAAGTCATACGAGAGGAGAACAAAGTAAAATCACGGTGCAGAGTACAAAAGGACGAGTAGTCATTGGGTATAGAGAGACCAAGGATGAGCAGGATGTGCTTGGATTGGGGCTGGTCGTGGGCGCTAAAGGACCTCAGGGGAAAAAGAAGAGGTGGTGGAGATGATCCTGCCGCGGGGAGACAAGAGAAGATGGTGGTGGTGATATTGCCTGATCCTGCCTTGGGGAGACAAGATAAGATGGTGGAGGTGATACTGGACTACTGGACTACGAGAGAGGAGAAGAAGAAGTGGAGGAGGTGATACCGGACTACGAGAGCGAAGAAGAAGTGGAGGTGGTGATCGATCTTTTATGACAGGGGAAAGAGAAGAACAGGTGAGGCCTCCGGAAGAGAGGAAGAAGTGAGGATATAGGATGAGAGGGAGAGGTGGTTGTGATGTGTATCTGAGGCAAGAAGGAAGGACGGTCAGGGTGATCTGATCTGGGTCAAGAATTCATGAATTGAGCAAGTGTCGGTAATTATCAACTAAGTATAATGACGAAAAACGTCGGCTTTCACAGGGTGTTTGATGCGTCATACACATACACGAGGTTTCTTTTTGTAGCTTACTTGGATTTTATACATACACGGCTTTAACGACAATGCAGCGATGTAACGATGTAGTGATCTAAGATTCAAATGGCACACGAAGCAGACAGAAGCCGATGGAATTATCGGCTTCCACAAGGCCAATTAATGAGGCATCAGAAGCCTATTGAAGATTAGTCAGCGAAAAGTACCTCCAAAAATCGCTGGTAAGAAACACAAGAGACGGAGACTCACAACAATCACAATCGAAAGGGCATAAAGGTGTTCCTGAGAAATTGAATGATCAATATAGCTCTTGTATATGCAACAGATGGAAGGACAAGGAAGATAAGTAAGACAAGTAAGACAAGTAAGACAAGTAAGACAAGTAAGGAAGGAAGGTAAGTGAGAGAAGGAAGAGAAGGAAGACAAGGAAGACAAGGAGTTACTGACCTCCAGCTTCTGGATTGATTCCTAGTTCAGCTTCTTTATAAATTATATAACCCTCTTCTGTACGTCGTCCTGAATGATTGTGAATTGATAAGCTATATATATCGAACAAGGTAGATATGACCTTTGTGTTTTCTCAAGAGTCCATGACCATGGATTGTTTGGGATCGACCAAAGAACAAAAGACTTACTAGGTCCTTCACCACGAGAATCAGCAAATAAAGCATCTTGTTCTTCATCATCTTTATCTTTCCTACTTCTTTTCTTGCCTCCTCCTCCTCCTCCTCCTCCATTCCTCACTCCAACTCCGTCAATACTCTTTCCTTTGTCTCCTACAAAAGATACAGTAGATGGAGGAGGTAAAGAAGAAGGATCCAAGATAGTTTCTACTACTTTTGTCTGCTTGACTAGAGATTGAGATGGTTGTTGTGCTGGAGTCGGCTCAGAATCTGGGTCGAAAGACTTGATTGACGATTTCTTCTTCTTTTTCTTGAGCTCTCTCGTCTTCGAGTCTCCGGTGGAGTTGGTATGGGATGATGAAGGTAAAGAGTTGGTTTTCGAGGTCGTTGATGTTGATGTTGATGTTGATGGACCGGCAACAGGGATAGACTGAGATTTAGATTTGACCAGAGGTTTAGCAAATATATCGTCAATTGATGATGATGGTGTTTGAGATGGTTTAGCCTGTACAGGCTTTTGAGTTGATTTCTTGGCCATTGCTGACTTTTAATCGGACTGGCCCACTGGTCTGGAACTGATTCGTCGGTGTCGCTCTAAGGGGGTATTCAATGGTCTGAATGGGATGATTGATCAATCAAGAACAAGAACAAGAACGAGAATTGAAACAAAATTTCCGACGACGCTGCTAGAGGGATCTGTCAGTTGCCCGGCTATCCGTTGACCCGATCCCCAATCATCTCATCTCTTCTTGTTCCTCTATCGTCCTCAATCGACTTATCTTCCCTCCTCAGTCGACCTCTTTTGTCACAAATCCCTACTGGCGGTCTTGAGTAATCGGTAACAAGATGTCCCAGCTCATAAACACATACGAATCCCTACTCCTTTCCAATCTCTCGGCTGTACAGTCTGTTGAATCGGGTTTGAGAAATATCACTTGGCTCCTTCCTGGACGATTCGAGGATGCTGAACTTGCTTCTGAGGGCTGTGAGTTGGATTTCATCCTTTAATTCTCCACATTGACACTGGCTCTAATACACATACTAATCCCCCGATTCGCTTACTATGCTGAGACTATCTCGTAGTATATGCTCTTCTTAATCTCGTTGCGGGATATCATGACTCTCTTCTATCGCGACATATTTCTCCTATCCATACACTCCCACCTCACCCGTTTTCCCCCTCCTCAAACTCCTCGACTTCAACCTCAACGACCTCTAACCCTTCGGACCCTTCTGTACCAAGTATACCCCGTCTCACACCTCTATTACCTCGACCGACTGATCACACGCGTTACACCCGATACTGGACGTCAAAATCGACTATATACCGCCGTGCGAGTCGTGCACTGGCTACTCTGGGCTACGTCCAGCTGTTGATCGAGATGGTAGTCAAACGACGGGCGGGTGAAAGAGCTAGATGGCGTACTGTTGTATGGATAGAAGGTCTCAAGTGAGTACATCAATCAACGTGGTTTAAAGGGTGAGAATATGTTGTTGATGATCTATTCTTCTCAGAACGGTTTTCAAGTTGTTGATACTTCGAGTTACGAAACGACCGGTCTTAAGTCCTTCAGTCCCACAAAGGGAATACGATCCATCTTCATTACCTATTTCTATCCTCCAGCCTACATCAACTGCATCAACAAAATCGTCATCCCCGTCAACGTCAACACAACCCACTTCTGAAACTTGGAATTCAACTGGTCAAGTTGCCGTATTACCGCTCATGCCTACTGGAGCGCCTTTACGATCACATCTCTACTCGATGATAGGAGCAATGGATGAAGAACACCTACAACACCCATTGACCTTACTTCCACCTCTTCAAAATGTTGGAGAATGGTCAGCTGAGCTTATCCAGTGTTCACTCGGTTTGATACATGTACTTCTTCTTATCCGTGCATCTGTAAGTCTACTCCTATGTCATATAGCCCACTCACTACTACTCCTACTTCTCACTCACTCCTCCTACTTGACGCTTCCTACTCCCCACTTCTCACTTCTCACTCACTTCTCACTCACTGCTCACTTCTCACTCATTACTCCCTCTTCTCACTCACTACTCCCACTTCTCGCTTCTCCCTTTCTACTCACTCACTCCCACTTCTCGCTTCTCCCTTCTTACTCACTCACTCCCACTTCTCGCTTCTCCCTTCTTACTCACTACTCCCACCTCCTCAAACAAATCCCAGTTCCCAGTTCCCAGTTCCCAGTTCCCAGTTTCCAGTTCCCAGTTCCCAGTCACTTCTCACTCCCATTTCTTATTCACTTGGCACTCCCGAATTCCATTTCATTTCAAATCAAGCTGATACAGGAATCGCAGAAACATCCTACTCCAAGTACAGTACATAATCAAGCCTCCCTACCGTCATTATCTCGTTATATATCACCATTCATCATTCCATTAAGTCTAGCATTACTCGCACGTCGTCTACGTACCCCACCAAGAGATGATCTACTATTAGCAGAACATTATACCAGGCAGGATAAACAATTGGCATGGCGTACTTTGTTATCGGGTCCAATATGGATTGGATGGACCAGACCTAAAGTACTTGGAATAGCTAAAGTTTTGGAAAAAGTACCTCTTATTGGTTTACTAGGACAGTTTGTCGAGGGTTATTTACCTCTTGTAGATGATTATCATTATTGTGAGTAAATAATCAATCGTACATCCGTAACGAATGATGGTCAACTGATAATGTGTCGTAGATACTAGTACCTAAGTTCAGCAACAAAAGAACACAAATTCTACAGTATATCACCTGAAAAACTTGAAAACAAATGTTAGATCATGCATGTACAACATGGGACTATGCGACAGAATCTAAAAAAACTACGTCTTCTTCTTCAAAAGACCCTTCTGCAACCATCTAAACAAACAGTCAGAATTCAACCTTTTTAGTGGGTACAAGGTCAAACAAACTCACTTTGGAATCTTCTTCTCCGCTGGTTCTCTTGACTCGGCAGGCTTGACATCGTCCGGTTGAGATTGAGATTTAGGTACGGTAGGTGGTAATGGTATACTTTTCGCCTTGAGCGAGTCTAATATCGGTGCAGGATATCCAGAAGCTAATACACAAAGTCAATAAAAATAACATTAAGAGGGAATTCAACGCTCAGCCCTGGGTACAGACAGACAAATTTCAATGACGATGCACGTCGATGATGATGTACATGTTCATGAACGAGAACTTACCATTCATAGTCTCATCATCCCACTTGACAAGCAATACACTCTGAGGGACTAATCCAAGTTCGTGCAGCGTCTCTTTCCCGCCTGTCCCATTCTGTAAACCCTGAGTGAGACTACCTCGTACGGGACCGTAGTTTGCTGGAGGAATGATGGATGTTTTATATGCATTTGGTTTCTTCTTGACGGGGATTGGGTGTTCTGGATATTGGGTTCGAGGTGGTTGCCCTGAAGTACAGATTAGTTGATGGTCTTCTCGCCAGTACAAGTCATACAGAGGACGATTCTGTGTTGGTGGGTTTTGAGAGAAAGGATAAGGTGGATGTAAGAAAAGTGAACAAGGTGATTTATGGAGAGATTGGATGGGGTGGTGCTATGGAGAGTAAAGAGTAGTTGCATGGGAAGTAGAGAAAGAAAGAGAGAAAGTTGTTGATGAATAGAACCAGACGTAGACTTACACAGTAAAAATGGCTTGGAAGCAACTTCTGGAGAGAGGGCGGAACGAACGAAAGCATAGACGGGTTGTATTCTATTCATCATATCGTAAGCTGACAACCCGTTTGATGGGGGACCGACAGCTCACGGGCTAGTAGATGGGAAAATACTCTGTATTTGTGTACCGTCTGAAAACTTGACTCGGATAGTAGTCTGTAGATATACATATCAGTCTCTATCACAAAGGATGTGGGACGTGTATAGGGTATTAGATGATAGACAAGAGAGAGGCAGGACAATATCATGGGGAAGAGAAATGGGGACAAGATGATGACAAGAGAAAGGTAGGAATATATGATGGACAAGAGAAATGGAGAACAAGATGATGGACAAGAGAAAGGGAGAGATACCTCTGGCCATTTCTCAGCCCTTTTCTTCTCTTTGGCTGATTTCTCCTCGTCTCGGTATTTGCTAGTCAGGAGAGGAGCGTCATTCAATTGTCGTGATCGAGCAAGGACGGAAGCTTGATGTGCTCGGACATCAGATATAGTTGGTTCGAAGAAAGTATCGTCTAGGTCGGCTAAACAGACAGCGATATATCAGTGCAGCTCTTAGATATGGCAATGATGGGACGAAGTGATGTGATGTGATGTGATGTGATGTGATGTAGGAATATAGCATGATTTTGCGAGATATATAAAGTTGGGAGGGTGGTAGAAGATGAACAAAGACTTACATGGGGTTTGGGAGGTTGAGGGATCTGGAGGAGGAGTGTAAACTGCTATGGCACGAGGTGAGGAAGAAGAAGGGCCATCAACAGGGACTTCCGTTGGTGCGGCGCCTTGTTCAGGTATAGGAGGAGCGAGCTCATTAGGCTGTGATGGATCCATCAGGAGGGGTACAAGGGACCTTGGCAGTTACCCGTAAGTACAATGGAACGAGTTGAGAGTTGAGTGAACGATATGCTGGATCAGCGGCAACCAACCGACGACGCGTGGGTGACGGAGATTGAAACATCTCCGCTGAATCCCACTGACGACGACGACCAACGTTCTTGGGTAGTAAGCTAGTAAGGTAAGTGACATGGACGTCGAGCAAGTCCATGGGCACGCTTAGTATATACGAGCATATCTGTTTCCCCTGTACAATCTACTTGCATGCATGCATCAGTGGCCTTGAGCTAAAGGTGAAATCTTATAATGTAGATACGATAAAAACGCAGAGAGCAGAATACCTATACATGTTGACACAGCCTACTATTCCTTTCGTACTTGAGATGATTCAAGCCCGAGTGCTACGACCTTTTCATCTGCAGATCATCATCATTGATACACCGGCCTGATTGAAATATCTCACGGCCATCCGGCAACTGCGGATCCTCTACACAGCCATCAGTCATCTACAGCCTACATATGTTCAACGATCCCTAAAACCCCTTCGACCGCCTCTCATTCTGCTATTTCTCAGTGGTCAATAGTCGGACAGGATGGTAGATAGTCGATCTAGGAGCAATTCCGGAGCTTCAGCGGAGAAAGATGTAGCGGACGAAGCTCCAGTGTCGATCTCGTCACTCCGGTCCAAGTTTGAGAGTCTTGCAGCGGCGGGTGCTGAGGGTGGGACAGAGCCACCGCGGCTTGCTGTGGGAGGTTGGAGAAAGCCTATTCATGTGAGCTCTAGCTCTGTAGATGATAAGCAGGGCCAAGGCCCAGCAGTGAACGAAAATGTGAGTATGAGTGGTACTCCCAGCGTTCATCAACTAATAATAGACTAAGGTGTCGAGGATTAGGTCGACGTCTCCTTCTCGCACTACCTTGGAGCCACCTCGCGATATTCCAGGGAAGACAGCTCCTCCTCGTACAGCGGCGATTCGATCCTTACTTCCACCCTCTCTACCCCAAGCTTCTAGTTCAACGTCCACTCTATACGTGCCCAGCCATACGAAAGACTTACCCACACTCCTATCTCCTGCCCTGGCGCCGACGTCCTCTTCCCTCACCGTCACAAATCGCTCGCTCTCCCCACAACCACAAGGACGAGACTCCGCGTCGATGTCATCCCGGCGCTCTTCGCGTGCATCATCGTATAGTTCCAGTCGATCGAGTTCAGGCGATAGGGATGACGAAACTGCCCCCGCAACATCGGTACGCGCCCTTCGAGAGCGTTTCGGTGCACCTCTAGCCACCACCGCTACATCTTCAAGTGCGAATACAACACTGCGCAAAGTGACCAGTGGGGATCAACCTGTCCCTAAGGCCAACGTGGGAGATGGAGAGACTATGATCAAACAGACCACGGCACCTATCATTAGGCGCACTTCGACTGGAGGATCGTCATCAACAAAGGAAAACGACGATTCCAAGCCGTCAACCGCTGGGGCTATCCCCGCTCCTCAGGCTCGTAAACCCGCTCCTCTACCGCCGATATCACGTACACACTCACCAGCTCCAAATCCAATATCGCGCACCCACTCGCCAGCTCCCCAACCAACATCACGGACCCACACTCCAGCCCCTCCTCCTCCTGATCGCTCAACAAAGCCCTCACATCGCAGCACCTCACCAACTCCACCCTTACCTCAGGAGACTCCAGCATCGCCCCCCTCAAACGGAGTTCGACCAAGTGCCCCGAGTCCTATGCGGCCAGCGCTTCCTGTTCGGAAAGCAACGATGCCCTCGTCCGCTGCCCCACCGCCAATACCTGGACACAAGCCTCCATCATCCTCGCTTCCTACAGTGCTATCACAGACGACTGACGAGCCACCACGTCTTCCTTCGCGTTCAAGAGCATCGACGCTGACTCTGACCGACGAAGCGAGAGCAGCACTTCCGCCTAGACTGCCAGCGCGCACAAATACCTTACAACATGGTGGGACGTTACCACTGCCTCCGACACATACGGCGAACCTGTCATCCCCACAGCGCAGTCGAGAAGGTTCCATCTCATCGGACTTACCGCAACGGCATCGGTCCATTCTACATCGCGAACACTCTCACTCGGTCGACGAGTCTGCAGCTCATTCCTGGTTGCATCGACATCTGGATCACTCCTCAACGAGTCTGAGCGACTACCAACCTCCTCCACCTCCGCAGCGCAATACGTCGGCAGCGCCCAGCACACCACCTCGCAGAGAATACTCAAAGGACAAGGAGGCTGAGGAAGACTCCGAGGGAGAAGATGACGATGAGGCCGGTCAAACCACCATCATCTCTGGAGCTGTCAAGCGTGCAATGGAAGATTACCCAGATTCGACCCACGCCAATCGCCGACCACCCAGTTTTGTGCCTGAGGTAAAGATTGTTGGCGCGCAACACGTGAATGCGTTTGCCGTTCATGGTCGCTATGTCTGCACTGGTTCTCATATGGTCCGGGTATACGATACTCTGATGTCTGATCGGCCCATCTTCACCGTCGACCTACGCGATACTGGACTCGAATCCCGCATCAAAGATCCTAAAATCACCGCCATGTGTTTCAAGCCGGCACACGACTCTGCCAATGATGGACGTTATCTGTGGTGTGGAACCAAAGACGGTCACTTGTGGGAGCTAGATATCAAGACTGGCCAAGTGACGGAGACTCGACCTTATGCGCATGCTTCGTCTGTCGCCTACATTTTCAGGCATCAACATTACCTGTTGACCCTTGAAGAGGCTGGAAAGCTACACGTATTCGATTCGACGGATAAATCCTCAATGTCAGAAGATCGATATATCCCTAACCTTCTGCGAACGTTACGTGTCTCAGATAGATTTACATTTGCCAAGATGATTCGAGGGCAATTATGGACGTCCACTGGACCTGCTGCTCGATCGACCACTTCAACTACATCCAAGGGCCCGACTATACGTGTCTACCAACCATGCGTTGAAGGTGCTTCACCTCCACCCGTCACTCTATTTACATCGGAATGGACTGGCGCAGTCACATCGGCTACTGTCATGCCTATGAATCCGGATGAAGTACTCTTGGGCCATGAAGGTGGATTCATATCAATCTGGAACGTGGTCGACATGACATGTGTACAAGTACTCAAGATCTCACCAAGTGATATCCTCTCATTGGAAGGTGTTGGAGAACGATTATGGGCAGGAAATAGAAGAGGGCAAATTCACGTTTATGATATGTCAGAGAAACCATGGGTGACTACCAATGTCTGGCTAGCACATCCGTGAGTTTTGCTCAAACTCGCCAAATCAGCTGCTGACATAGGCAGAGATCACCCCGTCAGTTGTCTGATGGTTGATCCTTCGAGTCCTGAACAGGTATGTCTCTTTCCGTTTATATTGAAGGACTACCCTGATGCTTGACGTGTTAATAGTCGGGACGGTTCTGCCTGTGGTCATGTGCTAGAGACTCGCTAAAAGCATGGGACGGCCTCTTGTCAGTTGATTGGATTGGTACGTGATAAAAAAAACAATTCCAGATATCGGATGTCGTTTCTGACCAAATTCCGTAGATAAACAGATGGAATTACGGCAGGAAGATTATTGCTCGTTCCGAGATATCAACATTCTCGTTTGTTCCTGGAACATTGATTCAGCCAAACCTACAGATTTATCAGGCAGCGAAGCCAATACGACGTTCCTCAATCGCGCACTTACAAGTGTCGATAGTCCTGATATTATCGTTTTCGGTTTCCAAGAAGTCATTCCACTCACAAATAAAACACTCACAGCTAGTACGTCTCAAGCTCAAATTGTCCTTGTTTTGGCTTTACTGATCATTTTGTTCTTTTGTTTGTTGTAGAAACGCTTCTGTTTGGCGGGAAGAACAGGGACGGAGCGACAGATGATAAAGTTTCAATCGCATATCGACAATGGCTCGATAAACTCACCACGGCAGTGCGTCAGGCTGCAGGTCCAGATTGCCCCTATGTCAAGATACACTCGGAGAGTCTAGTTGGGCTATTTACTAGTATATTTGTGAAATCGTCCGAAAAGGATTGGTTGAGGGATATGGATATCTGTACAGTTAAACGGTGAGTTGACGATTCGACAAAATTGCTTATTGAGCTTTCTTTTGAATACTGTAAGGCTGATTAAATGATTTTAGTGGTATCGGTGGTATTTACGGAAACAAGGTTTGTTCTGTCAGGCTATAGCTGTTTGATAGAGATAGTGATGATGATGAAGAAAATGGAGAGATGAGCTGACTTTTGGCTAGGGAGCAATCATAGCCAGATTAGTAATCGACGATACTTCTTTCTGCTTTATAAACGTCCATCTCGCAGCTGGGCAAAGCCAAAAAGCAGCTCGAAACGCAGATCTAGGTGGAATAATGGAGGATAAAGCTATCTTTAGTGCCGCTGATAATTTGCCTTTTGTTCATGGTGGTGATGGCACGGCTATCCTAGATCATGAGATGGTTATTCTTAATGGTGATTTGAATGTGAGTGTCTTTGATTTCTTCATCACTTTTACTTTGATTTCCACACTTTGTACATTCTCTCCCATTTCCCACTTCAATCTGTCCATAGCAGAGTCATACTCCATTGCCCAAAAGAGAGGAGTATCGCGTTGGGGCCCTGTAGTTCTGGAGTCAAACACTGACAATTACCCAACGTACAGTATCGGATTGATCAACGTCGCGAGAACGTTCTCTCAAGTATCGCGGCCAACGATCTAGCCTTCTTGCTCGAACATGATCAGTTGCGCAAGGAAATGCGAAACAACCACCACTTTAGACTCAGAAGTTTCGATGAACCTCCGATCGAGTTCGCGCCGACATACAAGTACGACAAGGGATCAGACGATTATGATAATTCGGAAAAACGAAGAATACCCGCTTGGTATGTCCACTGTATCCTTGACTTGTTCCTTGTTTCCTTGATTGAGGAATATCGATATACTATACTATACAGTAGGGGGGGGACCCTGTTGCTTATATTTCTTACTATAGGTGTGATAGAATATTACATACGAAATCACCACGGATCCAATGCCTGAATTATCAACGATATGAAACTACAGCTTCGGACCATAAACCCATTTCAGCAGGTTTCAAAATGACAATCAAGTCTGTCGATAATACCAAGATGGCTCAGGTCAGGAAAGAGGTTGGAGCAGAGTGGGCGAAAAGAGAGGCAGAGGTTTTGGATAAGATGGCAGTGGCGTTTGAAAAGTTGTTATAATGAGTGACAGAGTGGTTTCGTGGGAGGGAGCTTAGTCCTTGATCTTTTAGGTATCTCCGTAACTCCCAGATTGTCGAGTTGTCTGTGGGAAGAACAAAGTTCGATCTTCTGTATCAATCAATTTAGAGGCGAAGGAGTTAGATAGATCAAAGATAAAGGAAGAGTAGTGCAGATCTTCCAATAGCTATTTCTACCTATGCGAATTCATGCAATGCTTCTGATCAACTTGCTGTAGTCTACCTCTCCTACCGCCACCGCCGCTATAGTCCACCTCTTCCACCACCACTACCACCACCGCCGCCACGTCCTCTTCCACCTCTCTGTCCACCACCACGACCTCTCTGACTGCTAGATCCGCCACGATTTTTAGAGCTACCGGTGTTATGATCGCCACCCTGTGGTCGTCGATGGTAGAATTTCTGCCATTGAGGTGATTCCACTATCGGCTTATCTGGGTATCCCGAGGGTACTTTACCCCCAACTAGGAAAATAGGATTAGCCATCGCCTACCGTATCGTTGAGACTCAATCCATCGTCGTCACTGAATACGATCGATGCTCTGGAGGTGTACTCACCCCATGGGAAATGTAAGTATCGATCAGAAACATCTTTAAGCTCTGGCATCCATAATCTCACATACTCTCCTTGCGGATCGTAGTCGAATGCCTGTTTGATAGGGTTGAATTGCCGGTCGGAACGTGGATCGTTGCCTACACCGGCTTGATATTGCCTACATTTTCTCATTGTCAGCTTATAACCTCAAACAGAATGGAAGAGCGGAGTCCAGCTGACCAATTACCCCAGCTACACAAGTCAGTGTCTGATTCTGTGTCTGGGTAAGTATGTAACTCACTTCGAACATGTATCGTAATCTACCAAGTGCATTTCAAAGAACTCTGCACCAACTCGCCAATCAACATACCTTTTATACCAATTCAGCTCCACTGAAACGATGGTCGAGGAAAGACGAAAGACGAAAGACGAAAGAAACGCACAGATCTTTGACGAGGAAACTAGCAACATTTTGCCGCCCTCTATTGCTCATCCAACCCGTCTCTCTCAACTCCCTCATATTCGCATCGATAAATGGGATCCCAGTCCGACCTTCACACCATCTTCTAGCTGGATCATTCGGATCATCCCAATTTGGTTTATGCCAATCTTCGGGCTTTGGTCTCTTGTCTGAAGGATAATTTGACATCTGAGAAGAGAAACCATCGGCATCGAATAGAGTTGAATTGGAAGGATGTCGAGGAGTTTTGGACGTCGAGAATGTCATTGTTGTAAATTGAAAAAAGTCACGCCATAGTAATTCGAATATGATCCCTATAGCCATTAGATCAGATCATTTGAACGGAAAGATGGTGGCTACTTACAGTATACATTACCTCTTGCCGCACTGTCTTTCTTCACATTCTGGTGCAGCTCACCCACCCTCCATCCCATGGCCCTTGCACTCAAGCTTCCAAGAGCCAAATGCCCTGAAAGCTTGTTACTGAACGCCTCGCCGACCAGACCATTCCTAGTCTGCTTATACGTCTTTGCCTTTTCACCCCCGTTCCATCCATTTGGACTGGCATGCCCAACATAGTCATCCAGTCGGCCAAGACCTTCTGCTTCTGATCCACCGAGGGGAATTGCGCTCTTGTTATGAATGGGAGGCACAGACTGCCCCTTGACTGCTTCCGACCATCCGCCGATTGGAGGTTTGTCGATCAGAGGAGCTACGAGCTCTGCATATATTGTTTCCATCTTATCGTCGGCTTGGATCCATCCTCCTTTCCCACTTGGGATTTCGATCTTGCCCAGTTTAGGGAAAGATTTGAGCTTCCGACCCTTGACATCGACCACCAGCTCTTTCGCTGCCTTTCGATCTTCTTCCCATTTAGCAGTCTGTAATGGCTCGACGAACATCCCGCCCTCCATCCCAAGACCTAATCCCTCTACTTTCTTGCGGAACGCAGTATAGACATCCGGAGTATCACTCTTTGGATCAAACGGGAGGATATCAAGTGGAACCAATGACCTGCTGTCATTCAAGCTGAGCTTCAGCTTAGGTGATATCTCGCCTAGGGCATCTTTGAGCCTGCTCTGCATGTTCACCTCCTCGGTTGTCGTCTCCAATTGTGTCCATACACCCTCGACCGATCCATCTTGCTGTAATCGACGAATCAAGTTGGGTACGAGCACTTCAGGCTTGCCATAACCTATCAACAAATCGCCACCGGAGCGTCGATAGGCTTCTCTTAGACCGAATACAGCTTCCAGCAGAAACTTGAGTCGATGAGGGGAAGTACGATGGAAATCGGCCACACGGGATCTGGGTGCATTTCGAGTGTGATCAGGTTGGTGATGGTTGGGATTGGCATCTTGTTTATCTGCAGGGTGAGACCGACGAGAAGTGACTGGAGGGGACGCGTTCGGAAGACGAGAGACATCTAACTGCCTCTCATCGAATATGTACAAAGGTAAGAAATGGGTCACTTGAGAAGCCAGGTCGGACGATGGGTCGTGTGCGAGGAACAGAGAGCGCGAATCGTGGATGCGTAGATCG
Source organism: Naematelia encephala (assembly GCA_002105065.1). NCBI lineage: Eukaryota > Fungi > Basidiomycota > Tremellomycetes > Tremellales > Naemateliaceae > Naematelia > Naematelia encephala. The sequence continues at coordinate 397,614 of MCFC01000001.1, forward strand.
TACGTGTGGAGGTGGATGAATGTGTTTGGCTTGGACATTGTGGAATGTCTTTTGAACAGAGTGGGTGTGAGAATGGACCAGCTGGATAGCCTTTCAAGAGGGATCATGAAAGTCGACAACAAAGTCTCATGTTGAGAAACCCATCGAGAAATGTCTCGTGTATGATGCAACGATTCCGGGACGATCGGTGACTACCAAGAGTAGTTTAACCCCGCATCGGACCTGAGATTTACCCCGCAAAGTTGGCAAATGGAGCAACCATCTTCTCTTTGCCACTCTGCAAGACACACGGAGTAGGAGGCCCTCGTTCGCTGAGCAGGCAGGGCAGCAAAGATCATCCATCTGGGATATCCTGTCAGAGCCCATCAGATCGGGGAAGATGGGACTTTGACACACCGGAAGGGGTTCCTCAAAATTGCAGAGGTCCGAGCGCAACGTGCACCCTAACAACGATCAGATATTGAAACGTCAATCAAAATTTCTCTCTATACTTCACATATTCCTCATGCCCAACGGGCTGAAACGATCTAGCGAGGATGGAAACTCGCAGGGCTCAGTCGGACTGAGCAGCAAACGAGTAAAATCATCGCCCAGCCTGTTGCGACTCGCCCTTGGGAGCTCTCTCGAGAATTCCGATGGCCTGACAGGGTCTTCCTCGGACAGAAAAGAAGACCTGTCCCCTTCCCCTCCATTGAAAGACATCTCAAAGCCGTCGGACTCTCCCATAGATATCGTGTTGACGAGTCCTGTGGGCGAGTCCGCGCATGTCTCGGAATCCAGGAAAAAGGTTTCGGAAAGAAGTGCAGAAATTGCAAGGCGATTGAATCTCCTGAAAGGTGAAGGTAGTGCTATTTTGCGTGCGACCGTAAACTACGAAGGTCCGCCGCAAAGTGAAGTTACCAAGCCCCAGGATGATAATGGTATGCAAGGCGAAGTATCAGTAAATCTGAGCGCAGTAAGTCAGTTATTGAGCACAGTCAGTTGATGAGAGATAGACAACCGATATCACTGCACCTCCCACTGCTCCAGCAAAGCAAATAGCCTTTGCTCGTCTCCGCCGCGCTCTTGCCATTCGTCGACCTGATTTGGCTCTCAGGGATGTCACCAGCATTTTCGACACAGCGGCAGAAGAACTGGAGGGACTTCTTCAGCCGATATCTGCTTCTCCAACCACAAGCGAGAGCAGCCTTGTAGGTCATATGGTTCAATATGTGAGTGATCTACGCACACTTTCACATGTTTTTCCCTCCTAATGGAGATCTCTTTCTAGATCACCCAACACCTGGAAATGCCTATGCCTGATCCCCAATCGGCTCACGACACAGCACCGACTAACGGCATTTATCTACCCAGCGATGGTCCCTGTCCCTATGAAGGGAGAGTCAAATCAGGACGCATTGCAGAGATCTTATCACTCATTGTCCACCCACAGGACAAAAAGCGGATCTCTGAAGAAGGTGTTCTAGATATATGGATAACTATCGAAGCCGCTCGACATGTGATTAGTGAGAATCGAGATATTCGAGCTAGAATCGACGAGGCCGAGATTTCAGCGACGAAAGTCTCAAACGACCTCGTACTGTCAGAATCAGCTCGAGGAAGAGCGGAGAAACATATCGAGGCGTTGATTCGGGAGCTCAAAGAGATGAAGGATGGGCAAATACACGAGGACGACAGGATCCGCGACCTTAGAAGGAAGAGAAACGACATTCGGACAGATCTGGAACACTTTCAGAGAAATATACGAAAACTCGAGCACGATCTTCGAACCGATATGGAGCAGTCTCAAAGGCAAGTACGAAAGCTGGAGGAAGATTTGAAGAGGAGCAAGGAGAAAGAGCAGCATCAAGGGAGACAAATACGAAAGCTCGAGGAGGAGTTGGTGAGGAGGAAAGAGAAAGAGGAGCAACAAGGGAAGCAAGCGAGGGCGCAAATCTGGCAATCCGGTTCAACAGCAACAGTGCCGTTGCCGTCTGATACACGAACTGCTGCGCGTGTTCCAACCTCGTTTTCCATTCAACCATTGCAAAGCCAGGCGAAAGTAATTATCACCTCTGCGGAACACATACCCGCCGACAAGAACATCAACGCGCTCGAGGTCAACCTGAGGTACGCGATAGCAAGGAACAACCGCGACGGTCTAACGACCGCGTGGCTGTCTTTCAAGCCAGTTCTTCGCCACTGGGCCGCATCTCATGCAATACATCTTCCGCCATTCGAACCTACAGTAATTTCCGTAGGCGGAAAAGTGGTGCAACATGGATCTAAGAAACCATTTTCGGACCTCGCCAAGTACCTCTCTGAATGTCGACAGATCGCTCAACAATGTTCATTCTTGACAACCTTAGCTGGATTGTATGGTTTATCCTTTGCCGGAGTCTTCTCACCTTCATCAGATAACAACAAGTCACCATACGAATACGATCTAGGAGTCATGTGGGCACTTGTGGGAAATTTAAAGAGTCGAGCCGAAAGCAGCAGGAGAGTCATTTCCCAAAGTCCAGTAGTTGTCGCTTGTTCTGCTGGGGATTCTAATGCGGAGGACAAGGAGACGGTCGATATACTTGATATGTTATCATCGAGAGGTCTGGGATATGTTGAATCTCGCCACCCACTGATCGAAGGGAGTCAATTGTTTCTTGGGTACGGTCTGATTCGGGAAGGCAAAACATGGTGGATGTATGTTGCTCACACGAACAGTCAAAAAGTGTATATTTTTCACTCGTCATCCGTCAAGTCGTCTTTGACAGAATCTTCATCGAAGCTTCTTGTGAGGGTGAGTGGAGACGGAGATGGGTGTTACAGTTCAGTGATTTATTGAGAAAATAGACCTTGTGCCAAACATTGGAGTCAATGGGGATCAAACTTACCTACCAGTGGCAATTTCTGCCTATAGAGATAGTAAAGTACTCCTTCATAAGTTGTGGTGAGAGCTGAAGAGAGCAGGTATCTTCTCTGTCGATAGGTAGCAACACAGGAACAATCTAGGTAGCAACACCATTGAGCTACTGACCTTATTCGCCACTCAGTCACACGAGCTCAGGTCTGATGGAAAGATTATGATGATCATGGGCGAGACCGAGTGGAGATTAAAGGAAACTCTCTCGGCGCACCATATTACTGCGATGAGGCTTAGACAAGCTAGATTGTTAATGGGGGAGATGGAACTGGCGCAAATAGCTTTGAAGAGGGTCGCGGAATGAGGAGTGGCGATTCGAGTACAGTACTGTATTTATGTAGAGTCTTGGTTACGAAGAGTCATTATGAAATAATTTTGGTGGTGTTGTTTCATGAACACGATAAATGTTTTATTTGAGATCATGGGCTGAGGGAGCATCACATACTATGAGCAGCCCTTTGGTGTATGGAGAGGCCATATATACATACATGTTTCAGTCAATATTCAGTGAGATCGACTATACACATTCTTCTCCAATAAACAAATTAGAAATCACTTCCTCATCCGACTCTAACATCCCAACCCTTGGTCTGATTGTACTTTGTCTTCCAGATGTTGACGTTCATGGAATACGAACTTTCCTGAGGAATTGACGGTAAACCTGAAGCGTCTTCCCTGGGATTCGATCGTAAATCTGACCCGTACTGGCTGTCCTCGACCTCTACGTTCTCCTCGCCCTCCACATCCTCCTCGCCCTCTCCCTCTCCTTCTGCGTCTTCCTCGCCCTCTGCATCTTCCTCGCCCTCTGCGTCCTCCTCGTTCTCCATGTTCACTTCTTCCTCCTCGATGGTTTGAAACGGGGATTCCTCCAAATTGCCGGTGTCTGGTGGGGATTCCACAATGTAAGCGCTGCTTCCAGCTTGTGATCCTTCCCAATCGGCAGTGGATGGCGAAGGGTCTCGCGTGTAAGGTGGTTCCTCAAAACTGTTGTAAGTTGGCTCCGCATAGGCACTCAAGGGAAATCTTCCTTCCAACGTAACGTTATGTATGATTCCCGAGTGATAAGATTCATTGGTGGTACCAAACGTTTCTGCGAACCTTGGGTAGATATTTCGAAAGGCATCACGAACAACTTCTGTCCAATCTTCCAAAGCACGGTAAGACTCGTCGTCATTACCGAACGCGCTTTGGAAACGTTCTGTGCTGGCTGTTTTCCTCTTTCGAAGAGTCTCGTTCTCTTCCAGTTCCTTGTCGATTGCAATCCTGATGTTGCGATAGTCCATACCGGAAAGGACACTGGGATCACCCTCTTCAAGAGATACAAGAGTATAACCTTCAGAAGGGGTATAACGTATGCTCCGAGGAGCAGATAGGACTATGGCTTTCGAATCAGTTGAAGAAAAGGTAGCTCGTAAGACCATGACGGGTGTGAATTTTGTCTCATCCTGGAATGAGGGACTGGACACTGTGGTGTTTGATCCCGGTTGCTGATCAGGCGATCCTTGGTTGTACATGGTGTAAAGTGGCGAATGTTTGAGCCAGAAATGACGTTCGACATCAAAGAGTTCAAGCAGAGTAACGGAGCAGTAAGGAGGACAACACGAACGAAAAAATAGGATTTGGAAGGCTCTTGTACAACAATGCCACTGTCTTACTCTCTCTCCTTTGAAAACGGAGTTATAAAAGATCAACCGTATGACAGCGATGAGGATTAGTCACGCTTGTTGTTGATGGGGGAGGTAGACATACAGTACAATAGAGTGGATACGATACAGTATATTAGGAGTGTAATCACGTACAGAGCAGCATACTCAGTACGCAGACAGCTGGTGTATATAGAGGTCAAAGATACAAAAGTCTTGGACAGTATCCAGTGTGTATGAGGATAAAGGAGATATACTCTGTGCGAATAGTACAACAGCAAGGTCTATGTCATCAAGCGCTGGATACTTTTGTACTCCTTGTTGATGGCCGTGCAAATCAAGCCTTGGTCTGGCTAGAGAGTCGAGGCTATGCCATAATCCGTATTTCTATATCACATTGTTATCCACGTTCAGAGTCTAATGTATGACATAGCAAGCTGGACATGGCGAGAGAGGATATTTAAGTAAACTGAAATTTAATAATCGTGATCTGATCTGATTTCAACACGACTACTAACAACGATACATCCTACTTGACCAGCTTCATCGATGGTGTGGCTACCTCTTTGTAAGAATCCTGAAAACCCTCCAATGAAGGGTCTACATCAAGTACACCTTTACTGACAATCCTTCGGATTCTTTTTGTAGTCCTTCCTTCCCCTCTATTACGCTCAAAATCTCCTTGTTACGTCATTTGGAGCCTGATGCTCCTCCGTTTCTCTCGTTCTCCTAATAGCCGTCGCATATGAGCGACATAAGGTCATAAGGAGTCGATCAGGACTCTGAGGCATCAACACCTGACGGGGACTCTTGGGAGTCCCCCTCTTCGCTCCCGAACAGAGACCGTACCCAATCGTCGGAATTTGTTGGAGAGTATTGGGTGTCTTCCCCCTCCTCGTTCTCAGGCTGGGATCCTAATCTATCGTCATTACTTGTTGAAGAGTATATCGTGTCAGTGTTATGAATAGTTGAAAAATGCAGGTCGAAGTCGTTGAAAGTCGGTGGCTGTAACGCTCCTGGAAGCCATCTTCCAACCACCACAATGCTGGAAATATGACCGGAATGAACATTGGCAGTCCTGCCAGTGAGGCTCGCGACATTGGTCGGCCAAATACTCCCTATCACGTCTCTTACTACCTCCGTCCAATCTATCAAAGCAGCATCCTGATCTTCGCTAGTCTGGCTGGATCGAAGACGATTTTCGCTTGCGATTGCTCTCCTACGAAACTCATTATCCTCAGAAAACAGTCTTTCGACCTCTGTAAAGATATTCCGGAAGTCTGATGCTGTGTCTTGAGAGAGGTGGCCCCGTACAAAGCCGGCGCCATCTGAAGGGGAGTATCTTCTATGTCCGGGAAAAGCTATGAATGCCCTAGAATTGTCCGCGCGAAATGTAGTTCTGTAGAGGATGACGGCATTTGTGCTAATACTGGCTACTGTACTTGTCGACGCCGGGGGTATCGTACTGTCATCAGGAGGTTCTGACTTGACCATAGGGAAAAGTGGCGGTTGATTGGGATCGACCGAATCTCGTCAAGTGGATAAGTCAAGCGGTGTACAGAAAACTAGACAGCGCCGACAGTTCCTCGAAGGGCCTCTTGTACGAACTCCTCCACCCTGTTTCTATCCTTCCTTTCAAAGCGGAGTTGCCAATGGTCAGTTTCAATGGTGGAAACAACCCCTTCGCTAGACAAAATTTTAAAAAGGAAAGGCCTGTCAGGACCCGCTGAAACCAATGCAGCTAGCAGCATCTCAATTTCAGGGAAGTCAGAATTACAGTACAGTACAAGTCATATAAAATCTGCACTTTGAACTACAAGTTCCCCAGAGGATGTATCTCTTGTCGCTCTAGTCATCCACTCTAGCTCCCTCAGTCTAGGTCTCACTCAGAGGCAGTCTTGTCCCTCAAGTCGCCGTCCTGACAATGCCTTTAGGCGGGAAGAAACTTGACTTGCTCGGTCTCTCCGAACTTTTCAATCCGCTCGTTCTTCTTTCGTATGCAATCTTCAATGACTATAACACCTTCAACGACTGCGAAAGCCAAAGTTCCTATGGAGCTGCCGGACCGTTCTACTTGCGTCGATCATGGACTACACAATCAGGATGTTACCTCGATTTTCGCTTGTGGACTTTCAAGTCTCACCTGATCCACTCGCTACTCTGAGTCATATACATAGAAATGGGTCGCTATATACAAAACTGTGTGATGCAATGAAAGTAAATTGAGAAATTGGAACTACCAGATGGAGTCACCGTCTTCGATGGCGACTAAGCCCGATTTGAACGTGTATCTCACTGGATCTTCTATTTTCATCCTCAGCACGATGCTTCAAGTGGGATCAATATCAGGAGTTTGCAGACTCACGGCTGCCATCGTGCAAGAGAATGGAATTGGCGGATGTCCCAGTAGGGTATCTGACTGAAAATGCGGAATTTCATCTTCAGCTCATTCTTCAAGCTTCATCAATGACGGGAGCCTTGAACTCACTAATACTTTTCAAAGGCTTGGAATTGCCCGACGACTCTGACGTTGACGTTGAATCAGAATCTGAACCTTCACTGTTGGCCGCTCCCGTTTCCGTTGCTACTCTACGTCCTCTCTGTAGCAGCTCTTGTTGGTGTTGCAGGAAATATGAGAGAGTCCCGCGCTCGAAACCATGAATTTCCAACGCACCGCGAAAAGCATCTCGCACCCGGACAAGCAAGTCCTCCACTTTCTTGATGGAGTCTTCAGCGTTGGCTATAAAACCGCCATATTCGCCCTCTATAACCTCCAGAAACACAGGAGCGTTCCTGAGATGGAAGTGATACTCAGTACTTCCCAGGGCAGGATCCATCATAGCAGCAGTGCTAAAATCACGCCACGGGGTAGGCACATGTGTATGAATGGACATATCGAACATTGCTTTATCATTGGGGACAAAGGAGTGAAATGTCCAAAGATCATCCAGTCTCTGATCTGAAGGACCTTCAGTTCCTTCCCACAACACATCAACTCTGAACTTTCTCAGCTGTGAGAACATCCCTCGTGCCTCTAGGGACCATGCGGTTTTATCTTCGGAACTTAGGAATTTGGGATCAAAGATAACGTGTTCTACGTCTCGTAGGAACTCAGGGTCCATCGCTCTTGCGTGACCTCCAGATGGTCGTGTGACATAGAACACCAGCGTAGTAGGCTTTCGTCCCGTGATCTGTGTGGATTCTGGTCGTGTCGTGAATCCAGTTTCGGCGTTGTTGAGAAATTGGTCGCGAGGCACGCGTCCTCCAGGAAATACATAAGTTTTTCCTCCAAGTTCCTGTCGGCAAAAGCGATTCACTCGAGACATCACTGTCTGGGCTCGCCAATCGAGTAAGGACAAGATGGCGTCGGTCATTTCATTGGGAATTGGAAAGGGTGACGTTGAGATTCCTCCTTCATTTGGCGGGCTATCTGAATTGGGTGAAACTGTTGAGACTGATGGATTGACCGAAGTTGCTGAGTCTGGGTTGTCTGAACTGGGTGGAAAAGAGTTGGCCATGGAGGATGGAATGGAAGACATTGTTGTTGGGTTGCAGGACGTTTTAGTGTAATTGGGATCGGATTGGATTGGATTGGACTGGAATGGATTGGATTGGATTGGATTGGATTGGATTGGATTGGATTGGATTGGATTGGATTGGGCTGGATTGGGTAGCGTTGTGGGGTGGAATGAATGGGGTTGAGATGGGTTGAATTTGAAGATAAATAAGAAGAGACGGGGAAAAGATCGAGCTTTATCCTCCCTCTGTCAACGAGGAGTCGCCTTCCACCGAGATGGATAACAAAGGATAGACTGTGGAGCGAGACAAGAATTAGTTCCGTACAGTGGAGCAGAATGTGCTGGAAACTCTCAAAGTGGCAGGCACTCTGGGGAGTAGCAGAGTGTGAAGGAGGTCAACATGAAGTGTGGGATGTCCTTTAGCGGACAAGGACGGCGACTTGGGAAATGGACTGCTTCTGGGCGAGACCTAGACTAAGGGAACTAGAATAATATTTAAAGTGACAAGAGATACTGCACATTCTCTGGGAAACTCGTAGTCTAAAGTACAGTTATCATATATCTCGTACTCCTATCTCAACTTCCCTGAAGTTAAAATGCTAGCTGCATTGGTTCTCGCGGGTCCTGACAGAAAGGTCATTTAACGCAGACGCTGACGCCCGTATGAAACTCGTTTGTACCCTTGGAACTTCCTACAACTTTCAATCAAAAACTATGACAAGAGTGTGTAGCCCAGATCCCCCAGATGCATGGTTTGCTGTGTTCATTCGCTATCACTACTCTCACAAGTAAGGATGAAATACATCAAAATGGAGACGATTGGAACTACGAAATAAAGTCAGATTCTGGTAGCCTCCTGAGCGTCGTTGCCGGTACATATCTGGCTGTAGCTGGATCCCACCTTCAGCTAAAGAACGCGTTATTATTGGCATGACGGGACTCACTGGTATCATCGTGCAATAGAATCACATCGGTGTTCGTTGAGGGCACCCCGTCATCTGAATTGGAGGCCTCATTCTGGCGATCTCCGCTCACCTCTGTGATTTCACTTCCTGGCAACAATACATTCTGATTCTCAAGCATCAATGACAGTGTTCCTGGCCTGAGTCCATGAATGTTCGCATCAAGATCCCGACCACGACCTTTGATGCGTGAAATAAAATGGTCCATTTGGTCCTGAATCTTTTGAACGATTTGATCAGTTCCAACAGTAATCTCTTCTGAGCTGCCCTTGGAAGTCGAAGGAAGACTCGGAGGGTCCCTGAGATACCAGTGATGATGGTAAACTGGGCCCTCCTCAAGTTGAGATACGCTGGGACGAAAAGTTAGTGAAGCAAGTGAAAGTTGAGCATATACCGTAATCTGTCTTCTCACTGGTTTCGATTGCGTAATTGATGTTCTCTGGGTCCGAATACTTTTTTGAAACGTCTGGAGTATCGGTAGCATATTCTGTTGAATATGATAGACTTTGTTGTCGTTCCAGCCCATATGAAGGGCGAACGTATCAGGCAGCCATTCGAATAGACTTTGTGTCTCGGGTGACCAGTCGAGACGAGTTCCCACTGGAGTGGAGCTCAAAGGGTGGACCATATGAAAAAAAACGTCTTTTATGTTACTAAAGAAAGGGCCACATTTTTCAGATATGCTTTGTGCTGTTCCATTTGACTTCTTGTAAGAAGTTATCACTAGGGTACTAGGCATCGGATTGTGGCTCATTCTTGAGGTGTCCCAAGGCAGATCCTTGAATCCGGTGAATTCAGGCTCACTTGCTGTATGTGATTTGATGACCAGCCCCTCGCTCAACACAAGAACATCTGTCCCAAAGGCGCGTCGCGAATAGCGATTCACTCGCGAGAAACGTATCTTGTCTGGCCAGTCGAGAAAAGAAAAGATACGCTCATTCACATCAAAGGGGATATCATCTGGAAACTTTGAGAGCCTCTCGTCGGCTGATGCCTCATCCCCCCCTTGTGAGAGTGATGGAGAGGTCGATATATCTAAGGCCGAAGGGTCGGGCGGAGTCGATGAGACGGATAGGTCGTCAGAATGCGGTAGGAATGATGGGTCGGATGGTTCGGACAGGTTGGTATTGCACGACATCGTTGTGAGATTGGATTGAACTGGATTGGGTTTGGGCTGGATTGGATTGGATTGGATTGGATTGGATTGGATTGGATTGGGTTGCGGTGGGGTGAAATGAATTGGGTTGAGTTGGATTGGATTTGAAGCAAATAAAGAAGGAACGGGGAAAAGGTCGAGCTTTATCCTCCCTCTGTGTTGACGACAAGTAGCCTTCCACCGAGGTTCTTCGACTGAAAACAAAGGATGGACTGTGGAGCAGACAAAGAATTAGTTCCGTACAGTGGAGCAGAATGTGCTGGAAACTCTAAAGTGGCACTTGGGGGAGTAGCAGAGCGTGAAGGACGTCAACTTGACATGTAGGAAACTGTGCTTTAGCGGACAAATCTTTCTGAAAAGACGGCAGAAGCTGTTGCACACCCCTACCTTCGACAGCTTTCGATGAGGACTGTGACAAGAGTGTAGCCCATAGGTCATTGACTATACAGTCTTTCTACATCAAGCTTCTCCCGCATGCCCGAGACACATCAGATACATACATCAAGTGAGGACCACACAATACAAGACTTCGTTGACTACAACATCACCTGAATCCCGGGCATTTTCACGGAGCCCGTTGGGTCAGGACGGTGACTGTGGGCTAGGGACTACTTCTGAACGAGAATTGGATTGGGGGTGTAGAGCTTTCGATACCAGAGTCAATCAGAGGAACATGAGAAACATTCATCAAGGTAATCGTAGGCTAGAACAGGAGAGTCATTTATCGAGTTTATGTATACGTGGTCTCACTCGTTTGACCGAATCAGGCTAGGTGGAAACATAGCGCGTTGACGGTATGTATCTGACCGTTGCTGGATTCCACGCTCAGCTGTGAACTCGCGTTTGATATATGAGTGTAGGGGACTCACTGGAACCATCATGAAGTCGGTATACAAGGGTTTCCTTCCCTTGCATCAAGGTCGCCACGTCACCTACATTTGAAGCTTCATTGTTGCTCTTTGCCCCCTCCTCTATGAATTTACTTCCTGCCAACATCGCCTTGGTCGTAGTCCCCGGCAGCTCCAACGTCTGGTTCTGCAGCATGAATTGCAGGAGTCCAGTTCTCAGACCGTAAACATCAGCAAAATTCGTCAAACCATGGGTTTTGGTCATGCATAGAAAACCTTCGATATTGGTTTGCTGTCTTTGAAATTCCTCAACGGCTGTCTCAGCTGCGCGGGTAGGCTGGTGGAGATACCAATGAGAGTGATACAGCGATTTGTCATTGTGTAAGTGATTAGCAAATGTCCTCGTTTCAAGAAGATCGAGAAGAGGAGGAGAGGCATGCACTGTGATCTCTCTTTGACCAGTCGAAAGACATTCTCCAAACGTCTTCAGACTCCTGTACATGTTTCGTGAACACAGAATATGGATCGTGAGCTTCTCGGGCAAGCGGCTAAGTACACTTTGTGCTGGTAGTGACCAATCGTACCCTCGGTTGAATGGCGTTCCAGACGGGCGCGAATCATCGAGAATGACGTGGGTCACACAGCTCACGTACTTGGCAAGGAGGTCGGATACCTCAGCTGTTCCGTCAGTCGGCAGAGTAGATGTTATCACCAGTGTACTTGGCTTCAAGTTGTCCTGTAACATTGGAGGAGTCCATGGCAGGTCCCTGAATCCTGTGACGGTACTGGAACTGGGATGACTAATCACGTCATCATTCACCAACCCCTGATTCAAAACGAGAATCTTTCTTCCACATGAGTCTCGCGTAGAGGGACACACTCGTGAAAAAGCTATCTTGTCTCTCCAGTCATCAAGGAGGTCAAAGATTTCGAGGTGCATGTCACGAGGAAGTGAATTCAAATTCTTCCAGTGACCTTGCATGACTGTTGAAGAGACCTTCAACGGCGGAGACGATTCGGATGTCGATGGTGCGGAAGGTGGCAGAGATGTACTCGAAAGTTGTACGGTTGGTGGGTCCGCCGAATTGGGTACGTGAGAGCTGGTATCCAATGAGGACATTGTTAACGGTTGGGTTGGGTTGGGTTGAGTTGGGTCGAAATGGGTCGGGTGGAGCTGGATTGGATTGGATAGAGAATAAGAAAAGACGGGGGAAATGTCGAGCTTTATCCTCTGTCGACGACGAGTAGCCTTCCACCGAAGGTCTTCGACTAAAAACAAAGGATAAACTGTGGAGCAGACAAGAATTGGTTCCCTACAGTGGAGCAGAATGTGCTGGAAACTCTCAGAGTGGCACTTGAGGCAGAAATGACGGAGTCCATCAACAATGCAGTGGGCGGGTGACCAAGTGTAGGAGTCACTGCTTGCTTGATTTGGTCTGTCGCTTGAACACACTTGTCAGTACATTTGTCCTTGGATTGATTTTTCGACTCATGGCTTGAAGTCCTGCCTTAGTAGGCCTTGATATACTACAGTCAGTATAGCATGTATTATGGGAGAAACTTGTAAGGTGAGAGTACGATTGTATTTCAGTCAGTAGCATGTCGAAGTTGCATCTCCATGGGGAGGTCACGAAGGAGATCGCAGAGGGCGGTGAGTTTCAATGTAATCGTAATGGTGGCCGTTAAATTGACTTCCTTTGCCTGGTAAATATCATACTAGCGGAATAAGAGGCCTTTAATTAGCATAATTCAGTGAGTTGTAGGCCGTTAGCAAGAGACGGTGTACATATTCTAGCCTTGGTGCCACACGGCCACGTCCGTGCGGGTTAGCTTGACGGGCCGGTAATGGCCGGTAATTCGAGGAGAATTCTTATTACCCGGACTCGATCCCGCGCAGAAAGAACACTATTAGACTTATTCTTTCTATCACGACATCGTTTCCCCCTCATCTCTCCAACGAGCTATACTACAAATAATACATCTACTTGATTGACTCCAAGATGCCTGCCAAAGTCGCACTCCTAGGAGGTGGTATATTCGCCACGACAGCTTACCTACCTGTCCTAGTTTCGTCTCCCGACATTACCCTCCACACTATCTGGTCTCGCTCTTCTTCGTCTGCTTCGAAACTCTTCTCAGCAGCTAAAGAAGGTGGTCTTTCCCCGAGATCACTTCATGGTGATGATGGGCTTGCCACAGTATTGGCAGATAAAGAAATCGAAGCTGTTTTGATGGTTTTACCACTCACCAACCAGCCTGAGCTCATCATCAAATGCTTCGATGCAGGTAAACATGTCTTATCGGAGAAACCTATTGCCAAAGATGTCGAAACTGCGAGATCTTTGATTGACAAGTATGAGAAGGAATATGCTCCAAAGGGACTCATTTGGAGAGTTGCTGAAAGTGCGTATTTCTCGGAAAATAGAAAATAGAACCCTCCCTTTCCCCTCCCTCTGACATTTAGGGAGAGTACTGTAATTAGAGGAGAAACGTAACGTTGCTGACGATTGAATTGGTATTGTAGATTGGGCACATGAACCTATTATTCGAAGAGCTGCAGAGGTACTCAAGTCTGGAAAACTAGGACCGGTACTCTATTGGCAACAGAGACAAGAGAGTGTAGTTCTTGATGGAAACAAATGGCAGTCTACTCCATGGCGTACCATTCCAGATTATCAAGGTGGTGAGTTTGTTGTTGTTGTTGAAGTTGTCGTTGTTGTTTCTTCCCAACACGAACTTTCAGTGTAACAGTCCTTGATTCGAACATATGTCTGACACTACTAAGGCTTCATCCTTGATGGAGGTGTACATTATATGGCAGCATTGCGCACTATCCTCCCTCAACTTCCATCTCGAATAATCTCAACTGCATCTCTTCATCGAACCCATCTCCCGCCTCACGACACAGTCATAGCATTGGCTTTGCCGCCCGCAAGCGCTGCTGTAGACCCGCATGGCCCTCCGACTTCGCTCGAGACACAACGAAGTCTATCCCAAATGCCAGTCGCCCCAGGCTCGTCGCTCCCTACAGGCCAGATCTTGCTCAGCTGCGCTACACCTGACACCGATACTCCAGGTCCTCGTTTCCGTCTGGAAATAACTTGTACCAACGGGAAATTAATCCTTGACCAAAGTGATAATTGGGTCTTGAGCACTTATGGTGCTAAAGGAAGTCAAATCAAAGATGAAACAGAGACCGCAGAGTCCGAAGGCGTCAAAGTTGAAATTGAACTCTTCGCGAGGAAGGTCGCTGGGAAAGGTGAGGGTGAAGAAGATCTGGGAACCCCCAGAGGCGCTTTGTGGGATCTGGCCATCATTCAGGCTTGTTTGACTAGTGATGGGAAGGAAGTAGATATTGACCAGTTGATCAAAGCTTGATAAGTCGTGCTGTATTCGTAGATAACAAAGGTAGTTTGCTTTATTAGTTTAGGTGACGAATGAATTTGGAAACACTTCGGCTGAAGGAGATGCAAAAAAGAGACAGGAATCGAAAAGACTGCATGAACTGCTTTCTAAATAATGGTTTCGCACAAAGTCGTACGTTCAGGATATTGTTACAGTATTCCTTCAACTCCAGCTTGTCACACTAGACATCCCAATGCACCTCAACATCCGAATTAAAACTTCACATATGCTCGTTTCCTCCCGTATCATTCGTCACAGTTGTGCTGTTCGCAGAACGATCACTCAGGCCTGAGAGTCGGGAGCAATCTCTTGTCCCAGAGGTGCGTTTCCGGCAATGGTCTGGCTGTGGCTGCCGATCTGATATGTTGTGCTTTGCGGAGCGGGCTTCGCAACGGCACCAGCAGAGGCATCAATGCCGCTGGTGATGTAGAAATGAAGTAACTCAGCCTCTCTGCATTCAGCCTGTCAGTTTAGAGTCTTGAGAAGAAGGAAGAGATCACGAACCCCTTGGCACCGATCCATTCTTTGTCAAACTCAAACTTGATGGTACCAGTCTTTGGTGCCTCACGACCCAAGGGCTCAATGGCGCCAGTGCTTCCAATCTACCCGGAGTCAGTCGTGGCCTCAACGAGGAGAAACTGAGAGAAAGAGAAGAGAGGAGAGGAGGAGGGAGAAAAAGAGAGAAGGAGAGAAGGAAAGAAGGGAAGAGCAGAGAAGGAACGAAGGGAAGGGAAAAGGAAGGCGAGAAGGAGTGAATGCATGAGGTGAGAATGAAACTCAACTCACGGGAACCAACACCGTAGTGCCCAGCTTCTTGCTGGTACCCACGGTGACCTTGGTCTTGTCAACTGCCCTGAGGTCGACAACGATAGCTCCGAGCTTCTCCCCGTAAACGATTCCGGGCCAGTTGGTCTCGGCGTGAGCGTCGGCCGCACCAGCAGCGGGGGTCAATTGCTGACCCTGAGCATTCTGATCCGTGATCGCATCGACAGCCGTAGCGTCAGTAGAAGCCGTGCTCGTCGTCTCTTTAGTTTCAGGGTGAGAAGGGTGAGAGGCGTTGGAGCCGATATGAAGGAAGTGCTTGATCTTGTCGCCAAAGCCCTCTTTGCCTTCCTTTGCGTCATCGGCAATCGCCGAGTCGTTCGGAGCAGTTGTCGGCTGGCTTCGAGCCGGGACAGTGGAGTGAGACGGCATAGCCTGACTCAGAGGAGCGGGAGGTGAAGTGAGGAGAGGGTTGGGAGGCTGACTGAGTGGCAAAAGAACCAGCTGAGACTAAACGACGGTAGATCATCAGCCAACAGAACCCTCGTATTGGCTGATGGGGTCTACTTACGTTGGTCACTCCAGCTTGAACTCTCCAATACCACCTTCCTTCCTCGCCAGGAGCCCTTTTCTTGGCCTCCTCCGTAGACTTTCGCCTCTCACTGTCACCGTTCCAGTCGGCAGTAGGACCGAAAGAGGTTCTCCTTCGGTTACCACCGGAGATGACTCGTGTGAGAGCGTTCCCCTCGTCATCGCTTCCACCAGTAGACAAGCGACGCCCCTTGGAGTCGGTGGCTGGAGGGTGAATGGAGATGGTAGCTAGGCAAGGGAAGATGTTCTTGGGCGGAGTAACGGTCGTGTGAGAAAGGAACTCCATTCTGGTAAGTAGGTCTTGATTGTGTGTTGTGTGATAGGGTTAGATGGGTTAGATGAGACTTTGTTTCGAAAATCGATGGGTGAGTGGAGAAATCCAAAAGGGGCGGAAGGGTCGTCTGAGGGGTTTTATAATAAAAATAACAAGGTCTGGTCGGTATAGGGCGGATCAATGCGGAAAGGGGTTTTGGGATACGTCACGAGGCCCTTGTCTAGTTGGTGGCACCAAAGTCGAGCCCCTTTCCATTATTGTACTCTGTCGCCATTCCGCATCATTCCGCGGCCGGTCATATGACCCTTTCAGATCTAGCCTGTCGACTAGGAAGGGGAAGCGCATCCTTGACCAAGGGTGGCGTTGGTGATACAAGGCAGGGCAGAGAAGCCTTTGTTCTTGTTTTGGTAGGGTTCAATTGTCCAACCTAGCAGAAAAGGCCTAAAGCTATTCCGGTTCCGCCCGGAATCTGTTCCTGATGGGAACTATATTTGGGAAACGATTTTCCTGTATTTCTCCCGTCAATCTTTAGATGGGTGGGCTTGGATTACATTGATCATTTCCGACGGAATGTCGAGCCGTTTTCATCGAAAGGTGACATTTCTTGAGGAACCTTTCAACGGTTTCTTTCTAGTTGGGCGATCGACCGTAACGAGAGAAGAGAGTACAAGACAACGATCGATGCTCTCAGATAGTATCGGCCGGTGACGACCCTCGGCTCATGCCCCCTCGCTTGTCTTACCTCAGACAATGCGGTCGCAAATCACGAGTGCTGGATACTCTTTGGTCGACTCTACCATTTGATTTTCTTCTCCCATGTTTGGTTCAAACCCGAGTTCAGCGACTCCGTGGTCCACGTAAAATATTGGAGAATCCTCTAGGGGACGAGGTGGAGGATGATAAAGGAGAAGGATCGTCTTCTGGCGTTCGATATAAGTCACAGGAAGATGTCAATCGACAGACCACCGAGATTGACAGTCCGCCTGCCTTTGTTTCAAACGCCTCTCGACAATACTCTCTTTTGGAGAGACTGCGAGTCATCCAGGATAATTTGAGCGAGAGCTACCCCGAACGGCCACATACTCCCAACGATTCGCCCACTCCACGATCCACTTCACATCACCATGTCCCTCCATCCATTTCTCCGTCCGATGATTCGCTTCGCGTCCGACCTGTTTCACAGCCATATCAGCCTCTAGTCAAGGCATTCGCCGCACTTATGAAACGATCCCCAATATCTCAGCATCCCGGCAACGATCAGTCACCGCCTCTTCTTCCAATACCATCACGCGCTTCTTACTTCGAGACCATCAGTCAACCCACATTATCTTCGGCACAGACGCGGAGTGCTCGTCGAGATGATTCACTACGAGCTCCTAGGAATTCTCGAGGTCTGCGTAGTACCTTCCAAAGATCATCACGATTGAATTCAGCTCCAGTAGTGGACCCCGGCAAGCTGGTACCACTGTCAAATTGGCCAGATGCGCCCATTTCGGGCCAACATCTTCAAACGGAGGGATCACTGTGTCCAACATACCTCCCAACTGACGCTTTCTCTATTGTGAGACAGAACGTCAGCCGAGGCAGATTAAAGCAATATCCTAAGGCTAAATCGGAATCTCACCACCTCCCCAACCCCAAACCTCGTGCCTCAAGAGACAAGAGACCAGACAGAGGGTCGATTGCACGGTGAGTCTTGACGATGATGTTTGGAGTGTCACCGCCTAATCCTTATCACAGGCGACAAGCTTTGTCGGAATGGATGACGCCAAAACTAGCGCATAGACATTTTGGGACTTGTACACAACCACGAATAGACTTGCGTGACCCGCCTGACGATCTCCCTAAACTGTCAATCGAGGTTGCCCAGCATCCACCTCTCGATGACAATTCGGCCCCTCCGCTCCCCTCGCCGACTCATTCACTCGCCTTTGAAAGTTTTCCAGAACCTGCGGCAGGCCTATCGAACGAAGACACCCGCTACCAAGACCTCGAGAGCAGCTCCACTCCCCTACTTGCCTCTCCATCCCCTCTATCTAGGTCGGACATACCCTCCAATCCTGATCCAGAAAACTCGACCATTTATGCTCAACCTCAACCTCTTGACGACGACTCAGTCGCGTTCGTGGAACCGTCGTCTTCCATCACACTGACGCCTGGAGAGGACTTAACCTCTGAAGGCGGCCTAAAACATACTCGGCCTGCTGTACCTTATGTTCAGGGCGTTCTATCCCGACCTAATCCGCCACCAGTCCGCGAAATCTTTCGTCAGATGCTTCTTCGGCCAGGAGAATTCACCGAGGCTGCTGGCCTGAATCTCATCACCTATGCTCGGCGAACGGGGAGTGCCGGTTTCGTTCCTACCATCAAAGAAAGTATGATACGTAGGCGGCTCGTATCAAGCAGAATAGCTAGAGCATGGAATGTCACGCGAGTTTCGACACCGCCAATGCAGTATACTAGGTTGCCAAATCTACACATGACTCGAATACATCCCCCGTTCGCGTACTTGCGACCAGATTATTCGCACTCGGATCTACTACGACATCTACATTACACGATACTCAACCATACGACCGAGTCTCCCCTGCCGCCACTTCGGACTGTGTTGGATGAGCTGGAAAAATGCTTTGCACGGATGAAGACGACTCGGTCAGATCGACGTAGGACCCTTTTGAAAGCTTTGCACCTCTATCTGGTATACTGTCGTTATCTCCCTCGTCTGCTCACCTCAGCGACTCCTGTCGGCCACCCAATCGACGAAGGGCCTTTTCGCATGGTAACTGCCTCGAGTCGTCCCGGCGTTACTCCTGATTCACCCCTCTCGGGCAATCACTCTTCACTCGATCCATCTATTCCCGTTCAAACCGCCGAAACATCCACAGAAGTGGAACTCTCGACTGAAGAAGCGATCGAAAGATGCTGGGCACTTATCGACGAATTTGTCCAGCATGACCCCAGCATAGGCCCGTCGAGTAGGACACTACACAATACCATCGTCATGCTATTGCGGCAGAAGACGCCCGTGGATACTCAGCGTGCAATCGACCTCTTCGCCATCACTGATACTTTCGAACGTCGGTGGTCCACCCGGATCCAAGATGAGACATTTTGTCTAATGACCGAATACTTTACCGAGAAGGATCAGCACGATCAAGCGAAACGCAGTTGGGAATCATGGTGGGTTGCATGGAAATGGCGTAAGGAGAATTACGAACGTGATGAGAGTGTTTCAGAGATGTTAGCGAGGAAAGGACAGGTTCACGCTAAATTCGCACATACCGGTAGAGCCCTCACGAAGTGGATGAGAATCAATAGGAAATTGGTGGAAAAGGGCTGGGTGGAGAAGATCGGCGGCGCTGGTGAATGGATGGAAGGTGCACAAGGGTTCCCAAGCGGACAATGGTGGGTGTGGAAAACTCCAGTAATGGGGAAGACAGTCCATAAGAAGGCTGCTGAGGATGGGGAGTGAGCATTGGGTAGCGATGTGTGGTTCGAAGAGCTCTAGGTGGGAGGATTGTGTGGGCAAGGGAGGTAACAGCGGCGGAGTACGGTACACTCAGATACCAAGTATTCAAAACTCATATCTGCATACGACTTCTATATCAATTGCATGTCATGTCATTCTTCACAATATACGTCTCACATACCTGTGATTTCGCGCTTGGAAACCGTGCGAGCCTTACCTCCTCGAGGGTGGTTGTTTGTTCGAGATGTGTGAAGAAGGCTAAGAAATCGAGAGTGGCGATCTCGGGAGTCATTCATTGTTTGACGATCTCGTGGCCGTCGAGTGAGCAAGGAAGTATTGTACATAAACTATCGATATAGTATTCAAGACCATTATATCCCGAGTCAACCGACTTCAAGGGTCACCAATCCGTTACAGCGCTATACCAGTGAACCTTGGAATAAGCAGATCATTCCACTAGATCTCGTCCCCAATATTTCGCTTGTATCGCTGGTTTGGCCTATTGTCATAAGAGGAGCCTGAAGCGACTGATGTCGATCGAGATGCACATGACGGTGATATCATTGGTTTGGTATTTCAGCTACTGAGACTCCTCAAGATGTGCATCGGTAAATACACTCTCAAGTCTATCCGTCATTCAGTGAAGTGCCAGGCTAGGCAGGAATCACAAGGAGACGCAAGCTTGTACCGAGGAGAAGTCTCTCATCTCGAGGCTTTAGGCGCCTGATTAGCCAGCAGCAATCAAATAAGAGCGGCAGTCTCGCCACTCGTATCCCCTCTATGTGAATGGCCATCTTATAATGCCCAGGCTGTCTTCGTCCACCGGGGAATCATACTAATGTGCTAGGGAGAATATAAGTGCGATTACTCATGGGGACAGTCCGACCCTGGACAGATACTCGATAGGACCTGTCTGAAAAACTGCTATTGATCTCACATATCACTGAGTTTTGTCGAGGTGAGTTCATATGGTTTCCTCCATGAGCATCCTGCTTCAATGCTACCTTTGGAACCGGACGTCAGATATGATGCATCTCTCAAACTATATTTACATGCCATCCATCACTCATAACACAGGTACCTATCACTCATTACACAGGTATCTGTCACTCATAACACAGGTATCCATCACCCATAACACAGATATTCACCATGACAAGTCACACTGCCTTCTCTGGAACTGGATAAGACATGATACACATGAATCCTTCAGAAACTCAAACGCCGAGAATTCGACCCATTCGACGTCTATCTCTTCGAACCGCCCTCCTTGGCGTCACATCATGGTATGAGTGGAATGGCTGACAGAGGCGGTTCGCTCGGAAGAGACGTCTGTCGGTCAGAAGGGGTCGGTTCGACAGAAGTAATAGTGAACCGAAAAGACCTCGACACAGTATCACTGCCCGACGAACTGAACGTGGCTGGGTCAAGCTTCAACTCCAACATTTCGTGCGTCTTCCTGTCTCCGGCACTCAGCTCGAACTTGGTAGCGTCTGCAGCTGTGGTAGTCACTACTTGGAATTTCAAGTCGCTCCCTGGAAGCGGAGAATCGTATAGAGTGCTCTTCAATGCCGAAAGTGTCGCGCTCGCCAGATCCGTTCTTCCCTTCTCTTTGTTCACGTCCCGATAAGTTTCGACCGCGGCCCTGACGTTCTCAAGGTAGCCTGGATCCTTGAAGCCTTCTCTCAGAGCATTCGACACCATCGTCACCTCCTCACCATCCAATGCATCGTACACTGAAGCGGGTGTGACAAGGTCGATGTGCGGGTCGCCCGCGTCGTCGAAGTACGTGTGTATCTGAACCGTTGGAGTCTCTCTGCCGGTGATTCCGTCAATTCCGGATCCAATCGTACACGATGTCCAGCTGGCTGCATTCAATGCCGAGAGGACGATAGACTTTGCCCCTTCGTTGGCAGAGTGTGCTACACTCTTTACCAGACTTTTATCAGACGATTTCCAACTGTTGGGTAGCGATGTGGATGCAGACATTGTATCAAGACGATAATGATCCGTAGAAAGCAAGAAGCTGGTGCAAGTAGGAAGTTTGCAGTGAACGTAAAAATCGGTGGAGGAAGGAAGAAGCTGGTGGGGAGAGTGGGCAGTGTCGAGCTGTCACAGTCGCCACTGACTATATATAGCTCGATCCCTCCATTATGTGCTCCGCCTTCGCGATTCATAATGGATGTAGTGGCGCTTAGACGATACAAAGAAGATACAAAGGTTTACGATGACGAAATCGAAAACAAAGGTGCATTGCTGCGTGGTTGTTCTGGCCGTTATTGTGCGCTATGTTAGCCCCGCCAGCTACGATATAGGTATGCTATTGCAGCCAGGAGAACTGGGAAGCCGTTGAAGATGGATATCTATACGACAAGAGGTTCTTTTAGACGGGACACCAGCTATTGCGCATCCTGCTCCATTACCATCCTTCCAATGGTTTACGTCAAACATAATGCATCTCGCCGACTACATATACATGCCATCCATCACTCATAACACAAACATGCCAGTATGACAAGGTACATGTACACTTCCTCCTGTCCCGAGTACGGAAGTCACTCAGAAAGACGTCGATCCATCACCTCCACCGCCTGTATCTTCGGTGTGTTCTTCGGGTGTGGGAATGGCATTTGAGGCGGTGCTCGCTCCCTTCGCCGCGTCGTTGAGTTTCTTCTGAAGCCTTGTGGCCAATTTCATGTCTTCGTCGGACAAGGGGAATTTGCGACCACGCCTACGTGAGATGGCTGTGACAGAGCATCGCCAGTTTGACGAGGAATTCTTGTTGTACGCACTCAAAGCTTCATTCGCAGCTTCTTGTGTTGCCTCGGTGAATTCTCTTCCTGCCGTCTCTGAGTTTCCGGACTGATAAGTCTTGACGGCATGAGTGACCTTCTCGAGGTAAACCTGTCCGGTGAATTGCTCTGCCAATATGTTCCACGCGTCATTGACATCCCTCGGGCCGTACACACGCCGCCCTGGTGTGTGAGTGACGATGCTCGGTTTGCCGCTGTCGAAGTAGGTGCGCACCTCCAACGTCGTGTTGTCCACAGCGATGGAAGAGGGTGTGGGGGTGACAACAGTGTCTGGATTGGATGCTGTGTCTATTGCCTGGTAGACTCTTGCGTACAGCTCGCAATCTGCGTCACCAAGAGATGAAGGCATGTCGGTGAAAATTCCAGCCTTGTGGGGTATGACTGTGCATCTCAAGCTCCCGTGGGTAAAGGAAGCTGTATCCAGAAGATTATTCACTTCCCCTTGCATCGCTTTTGAGAAAACAGCCAAAGAAGCGTCTCCATCTGCTGTGTTCCCGGATCTGTAAATTGCGGTGACCTGATTCACTTGATTAAGACAACTTGCCTGGGTAAGCCACGATTCCACCTGGTTCCACGTCGCCTTTACGTGCTGGACAGCGTTGCTGGACAGCGTGGACAGCTTGTCAGATGTGTACGGCACGATTTGCACCCTGCTTTCGTCAGAGTCCCACAAGATGTGCAGATCCAACGTGAACGCTGATAGTGTGACCTTCTCTTGAAATAGCGTGGAAAATTCTCTGTAAGGCTCCGTCTCTCGCTGCTTGCAAATCCACTCTTCATTCGATAACATGACCTTGCAAAAGTACGACACCCCACTTTCCTTGCTGTCGTCTGCGTTCAGTTTGGCCAGTGCCGCATCCACTGTCGCCTGTGTAGCCTTCCTCAACTCTTGAATACCCCTCAATCTGTTGGAAGCCCAAAGCTTGGCAGCATTCTCACGATTCCGGTGGTACTCTGGGTTCCGAAGGGAGTCCGACGCACGCACCATGGCCCTTCGCAGCGATTCAGGGTCCATTGTTTGGGGGAAGTCAGCCGCAATGTGAGTCAAGTCACCGGACGGATTGACCATGATACGTATCGAAAACGCCATTGAGGCTCCAGAGGCAGTTGTAGAAGGGCCGGGGAGAGAAGACGACGTCGACGCATGTGGAGTCGAATTTCTATTTGGAGTTCCAGAGGCAGTAGATGTACCGACGCGGGTTGAAGCAGAAGAGAATGGGCGTTCCTCGGAGTCTCCGCTTAAAAGCAAACGAGTTATGTCAAGATCAAACGTGGATCGAGTGGGAGCTGGCAATTTGTCGATAGAAATGGTGGGGAACGGTTCTATGGGTAGAAAAAACAGTCTTGCGGGTCCACGGGATGTTTCAACAATTGTGGAACTGGCAGATTCGGTGTTGGTAGATTGAGGAATGACAGATTGGGGGAATAAACATCCGGTGATGGCAGAATGGGAAGGCTCAGAGGTGTCTTCTGGGGTAGGGTCAGGCCCTTCGCTGCCGGATTGATTGCTTCTCTCTGGTGTTGGGCCTCCTGGAGATCTCATTCGGCCGCGGGAGCTCCCGCCTCTGGATGAACTTGGACTGAGATAATTCACAAGCGGCGGTCCAACAGAGAACCCCCGTCTTTTCGGCGTGTTCCAGGATCGTTTCGGTGGAGGAGGAGGAGAAGAAGAAGGAGAAGCGGGAGTCTGATCCTCATCGGAATCAGACATTGTGGGAAATAATGAATGAGCAGAAAAAAGTTAGAAGTCGAGGAAGTAAATAGTTGGCGGTGGAAGTGTAAGGAGCACCTCAGGGTAGTCTTGACCAAATGACACAGGTGATGAAATTACTAATATGATAGGAATACCTGTTGAACTACAGTTGTTGGTGGAAGTAAGAAACTGGTGGAAGGATGGGTTGGTGGCGAGTCTAAGGGTCAGACTGCTTGCTTATATAGCTTGTTACCTCCATTGTAAGGTTTTGCCTTCGCGAATCATAATGGATGTAGTGGCGTTTTGAGACACAAAGGATTAGCAATGACGTACGAGACTTAACGATGACGAAATTGAAGAAAGGTGCTTCCTTGCGCGCACGGACCCTGACAAAACACATTGGCAGCACGCAAGCGCCCACCGTCAAGAAACATTTCATGGTATCGAGAGGTACCACTGTGTATCATACGGCAGTATCCAGGTCTAGGAAGAAGTACTACCGATCCTATTGATTGCCGTGTGACAACCAGACTTTGATACAGTCGGACCTGCTTCTCAAATATGATTAACTTCTTATACGGATTAAAATAGCCAGAATTAATCACCAACACCTCAGGATCAGCATCCTGCTCCATCGCTATCTTTGGAGTCGTACGTAAAAATCATGCATCTCGCATATTGCAGGTCATTCAGTCTCTAATGATTACAGGCATCCGCTATGGCAAGGTACACTATTTCCGCTTCCTCTGCAATCAACTGAAGTGATTCTAAGAAGATGTCGATGGACCTCCTTCAGTCTGCGTTCGTCCAGTCTGCGTTCCACCGGAGAATTCCGCACATGCTGCGGTCCAGGCTGCGTCAAGTACATTCTGAAATCCAGTACTTGCGGTGGCGTCCTGTTGCGTAGGCATGAGTTCTTCCCCTTTCTTGATAGAGACGCTTCCGCCTTTACAGGTCCACTGCACATCGTGAGTTTTGTTCCGTCTGTCGAGAGCGCTCTTCAGTGTGCTCCTCGTTGCCGTTCCCAATTGGGCTCCTCCCTTGAGTCGCTTACCGGAAAGAGCGACAATGGTCGCCTCAGTAACCTTGGTCTTGTAATCATCCTCAGACAGAAGGGGGGTCACTTCAGCCAGCATATCGTCCTTGTCCTCATTGATACGACTGTCGTTCGTGAAAGAGGTTTCAAGGATGCCGGACGGTCTGCCTTCGTAGCCGTACCAAACGGACACTTGCAGATCTGCCTTTGGGGGCTTGCTGTGCGACGAGGACTGGACTGTGTTTGATGCGGATGCGGACATGGCAGGATCTCAAGATAATAGTGACGAGGATGAGGTATGAAGTACGTGGAAGTGACTCTGGTGGAAGGAAGAAGTCAGTGGTGCAAGTTGTAGTTGAGGGTGGAAGCGAAGTTGTAGTTGGGGCGAAAGTGAAGTTGTTGTTGGTGAAAGTTAGAAACTGGTGGAAAAGTGGATGAGTGATGGCAAGTCTAGGGGTCAGACTGCCTGCTTATATACCTACTGTAGATCGCTCCACTATATCCTCTTTGCCTTCATAGTTCATAGGGATGGAGTGGCGCTAAAATTGACAAAGGATTCCCTGTGACGTCAAAAACTCCACAAAGAAGGCAAGAGGTCGACCATAAAGGTGAATCGCTGGTCAGAGTGCTTCAACCTAGAGAAATGTACAATACGAAAAAAAGGACAGGCAGCCTGTCTCGATCAAATTGGTCCACTCGCCGATGCACAGCTTTTCAGCACAAGGGATGCAAAATGCCCCAAGCTGAAGACTTCCACATGTCATAAGGGAGGTGCAAACGCCGGAGAAGCCTGGAGGTGGAGGGCATCGCAAGTCGACCTGAAGAGAAGACTGGAGGGATATGAAGCTGAAAAGATGAGAAGGGTGTGAAGGAAGACAGTGGAAGACAGTGAAGTGAAGTGGAGTGGAGTGGAGTGGAAGACAGTGGAGTGGAAGACAGTGCAGTGAAGTGAAGTGGAGTCGAGTCGAGTGTAAGACAGTGGAGTGAAGTGGAAGACAGTGGAGTGGAGTGGAGTGGACCGTCATCCAAGAGGAAGACGGAGAAGACAGAGAAGAAAGCATCGTATATCGAGTATGCGAACGAGAAGCCTCATGTTGATGTGGAGCTGTGGGGCTGGGAAAAGACGACGCATCGCGTTGGAATGATCGAGAGAGAGAAAGACTGTTGCAAATACAGAAGAAATATCGGTTGGCTAGGAAGGTACCGATGAATGAAGATGTGGGATGTGGTAGAAAGATTCCTTCAGCTTCAGCATGAATAGCCAAGTGGCGAAAAACGGCCATCGCGGTATTTCTCAAGTCATCCTAGCTCCCATCTCAGCGTACGTGCAATGCATTCTCCGACTCATAATAGCGTACGTACATCGCATTCTCCTACCCGTACTAACAATGTCCACCTTAACTCAAGGCTTAAACACTATTCCCAGCCAGCTCAAACGGACAAGCAACATCACTTATCTGAGTCTCTGACACAGGTTTAGTCACCAGTCCGATGATATGCATCTTGACCTCGAGTCGAAATTTGAGATCTACCTTGATCAGCTCTTTCCTCACACTTCATTCTACTCTTTCCCGCTAGCATCAGACTGACGAGGACTTACCTGGTCGGATTGTACCAGGCCATAAATGTCCGCAGGCGGTATACACATCGTTCCCTATCTTCCATGAGCCATACATCCCCGATGGGAGGAAAACCATGAGAGAGAAGAAGCCTTACAAGTTGTATCGGAAGTGTTTACTGCGCTATATGAAAATTCAACAGGCAAAACAACGGGTTCACTAGTCCCTCGTGCCATCTTGTGATTACCTGAATTTCCAGTTGCGATGATTTTCTGAGTATCGAGATCAAATAATGTCGCTTGGATATTTGAGAAATGTACAGGGAGGTAAGAAGATGTTGAATCGGCTAAATTCAACCCTTCTATCAGCTCTTGATCTCTCGTCATGCTGTACTGACCTAGAAGATTTAGATCACCTGTGAATGAAAAATTGGTTGGCGTACGACTGAACTCGATAGTCGAGTTGTTCACTGTGAATGGATTTGGCTCGTAGAAGGTGAAATGGGGTGCTCGAGGGATAGTGAAGTACAAAGTTACTGCCAGCCTAGATCATCCTCACACGTCAATTACATACTTGGGGAATACAGAGTTTTGACTCACGCTGCAGCGAATAGAAATAACGCAAACACTAAAGTCCGCCTAGTTAACCATCGTATCCCGCATGTACCACGTTGATCTCTTGTCCATTCTTTCCATGCTCGACCACGATGTTCTTGTCTGATCTCAGATTGACCCCTGCGTGATAATTCGTGCAGTTCCGACTTTTGCCATCTAACCTATATCAATACTGGCCTTTGCAACTATACGGTAGTCTGAGTGGGTGGAGTAGGAAAGAACTCAAACGTACTCTGGACCTAAGACTGGAACAGATATCATTTCTTCGCGAGATGAATCTCCAATAGCTGATTTGGGACCTCCATATCCAGACGGTGCAGTATGTGTACTGACAGGACGATACCCCTTGACACTGAGAGATCAAAGTCAGTCCGTTCTATGGGTTGTACCTGGTGGTGATAACAACTGTACCTCGCAGTATCATTTATAGGCTCCCCTCTGTTGGTTCCATATACTTCGCTCCATCTTGGTCCATTCCCATCAAAGTCGGCGCGCACATCGAAACTCTCTTCTCGATCTTCGTCTGTTGATGGCTGATGGGGTTGAGGTTGCGCATACGGTGAATCATAGTAGGTTGTCGGGCGTGAATGGGCATAATAAGGATCTTCAGATAGACGAGATGACATCGTGTAAGTATGGATTGCTAGGTAAAAATGGAGCCAAAAAAAAAGGATCGATGATCGATCTGTCGTATGCTCGTGACACAGCCTTTCCTTTGTCAGTGGGTGATGGGGCCGTCAAGCTGAGCAGATTGTTTACAGAAAGCCCAATCTCAGAACTAACTTGACAGAGCGATCTAGCCGACTTGTTTACTATGAATGGGAGCTTTGTCTTCTTGTGATGTATGTGAAAAAGCTTTGCGAGACAAAGCATTGATCGAGACAAGAACACAAAAGCCACGCCGAACGACAAGTGGGCCCCGCCATTCTGCACTGCCATCTGAAACGGAGGTATTCATTCCCTGGGTTTCATCATCAGGTTTGTAATTGCCAATTACAAACATTACAAACCTGTCCCTTGACGAAATCGTAATTAGACGCGTCGGCAGCCGGTAGTATTGTATTTACTGTATTAGGCGATTTTATTTAGCGCGACAAGCAAAAGAGTAAGAAGTAAGGTTTGAGCTGTTTTTTTTTTTTTTTTTTTGTATTTGAAATCAACTAGGAAAAGTGAATTGGATGATATTAGTCGAGGGCTAGAAACTGACGACTAGCGTTTATCCCCCACATTTACTTACTACTGTTAACCCCGTTGCTTATTGCTTCCTAATCGACCCATTTACCTTTTTGTTTACAACAAAAGGTCAAGTGGAGGTCGTCCACCTGATATATACTTGTGAGTATGACTTACTAGTCAACCATGACTTGAGTGCATGCACTGATGCAAGGTGTTTATTATCTACATTCGTGCATCACTGCGTACATTTCATTATGCCCATATCCATACCCATACATTATGTCCTTCACGTCGACTGATCTGCAGTACGGCTGTTCTAGCTCAAGACACCATGTCCGGACCCACTTATAACGAGATGGAAGCCAAGCGGCTAGAGGTAAGCTCCTATTCATGACTACCACCACGAAACGTGCAATCCCATTTCATCTCAGTCAACTTTCATACACCACTGCTTGGAATTGAAAGCCCGACCCCACTGACTCTGTCCAGATGATAGCATCCTTCCGTGAAATCGCAGCAGCGATGAAACATTGCGTATCAGTGATAGAAGACTATGCACGTCTCTCTCCGCATACACTGAACGCCATCGATCCAGCCCTGCTTCCCACCACTCTGGCAGCTGCGGCTTCTACGCCTGCACCAGTCGTAGGAGATGACGGCAAGAAAGTCAAAGCCAAGCGAGACAAGAAGATCAAAGATCCCAACGCTCCCAAACGTCCTCCTTCGGCATACATCTTGTTCCAGAATGAAGTCAGAGAGGAGATCAGGAAGAAAAATCCCGAGATGCCATACAAAGAGGTTCTGGGCATCATCTCGCAGATGTGGAAAGACCTTCCAGAAACGGCCAAGAAGGTCAGCTTCACTTCACTCGGCCGGAGTATGCGGAAGCTGATGTATTTGATAGGTTTACGATGCAGCTTATGAGAACGCACACTCTCAGTACAAGGTGAAAGATACCAACTACAAGCATTCTTTAGAGGTCAGTCCTTTAATCCCTACATACACCTATGCTCTTTCCAATGACAGTCTCAGCAGCCAGCTCCAGTAATTGTACCAGCCGCCGAATCATCTGACGATTCCGATTCCGATTCTGACGATTCCGACTCTGATGATGACACTCCTGTACGCCCTGCCCTGTACACACACACATAAGACATGCTGACGATCTATCTCGTAGCCGGCTCCAGTCATAACTCCTGCACCTAAACCCAAGGCTGCTCCAGCACCTCCGCCTGCTCCTGTTACAGTAGTGTCCACCCCAGCGGCAAATACTAGCGTCAAGAAGGAGAAGAAGAAACGTAAGACGGAAGAAGCAGAAGTTGCCGCTGCGTTACATGCTGTAGGTGTACCCACACCTGAGGCTGAGAAGAAGGTGAGTTTCGCACTCTGCATTCGTTGTGGATGTTGGACGTCTAGCTTACGTGCGGTAGAAGAGGAAGAAGAAGGATGCGGCCGCTTGAGTAGGATTTGGATACATAATGTATGTCAAGGTTATTCGTAATTCGTAACTAGGGTGGGAGATCAAATCTTGATGAATAGGAATTCCTTTGTTACCAAGTCAGATTTTCAAATATCATAGCACAGCTTAGCCAGCGTGCATCTCACTCCTCAAGTAAATGTATCACGATGATGCTCTAATATCGCCAGAGTTCAGCTACAAGATGGTAGTGGCAATTGATTACCCAAAACGGTAATTGAATCGGGCTGTGTTTCTTATTGTCGCGCGCGCGAGCGCGTGTTCGAGGGCTTGACGGACACCGCTTTCTATACAAGTAAAAACGAAGTGATAGTGTATTTTTGATCTTCGATTAACTCTTATCATAACATCTTTGAACGTCTTTTCTGATATCCAATTGGTCACACACACCCCTTCATAACGATCTGTCGAGTCTTGTTTCGTTTCTTTGTGGGATCGTCACGACGAGGGAGATAAATCGTCAAAGGAAGTGGAGAAGTGGATCCTGGCACCATCAACTTGAACATTACTACTGAAATCTCGCCAGACTTAAAACCAAACCAGGCGAAGGAGTTTCCAAGTGGATAGAAGATCGATATCTACCCACGGACCGGCGTATATATATATCTCCCTTCGAATTGCCCTTCAACCTAGGACAACTGGATATACGAGTAGCTCTCTTCTTCTCTCTCGACTTGGAACGGAAATGGCGATCAGATATAGATCCGCAACGCCAGGTGTACTCCTCTTGATGGTAACCACGGCCTTATTGGCAGTAGTATCATTCAATACCCCATTGCTGAAATCTCTGTATTTCCTACAAGCTACTTACTCTTCGGGAGATTATGATGGGACGTTGAAATTGGGTACTTTGGGCTTTTGTCTAGAGTCAGGGGGGAGTACGAATTGTACGGGTCCGACGGTCGGTTATGAGTTTAGTGAGTACTTTGTCGTTTCTTGGTTAGGGTTTGGTTCAATGAGACGAACGACAATAGACGTTAGAGGAAGAAAGAGGGAGGAACGGAAGGGAGACGGAGGAAGAGACGGAAGAGGGAGGAGTAGGGAGCAATTGGAGGAAGAGGAAGGAAGGAAAAATGGAGGGCGAACAAAAGATAGAGGAATTGAGATGGAGGAAATGAAGGAGGAAGACGAAAGATGATCGGAGTAAGAGCTCATACTGACCACCCTGTAGATCCAAATACCTTGCTCGGGGTGACTTCCTTCGATATCCCAGAAGCAATAACGAAATACCTGACCTACACACTCGTGATCCATATTGTCGCCCTTGCTTGTGCAGCAGCCTCGGTCGTCTTTGGGTTACTATCATTTATTCCCGGTCTCGCCTTACTATGTTTCCCAACCTGTACCGCATCCATGGCCTCAGGCTTCTCGCTCCTCGCACTAGTATTCGACCTTGTCATATTCTATATTGCCAAAACTCGAATCGACAAGGTAGATGGAGCGTCAGCTTCGATCGGAGCTTGCGTTTGGTTAACGCTCGCTGCGTGGTTATGTGCTGGACTAGGTGGATGCGCATATGGAATTGGAAATTGTTGTTTCGGAAGTCGGAGAAGATCACGCTCCGTTGATGACGATGGGACTGATGGAGGACCGGATCCAATGAGGTTACATGCTATACGGGCTGAACAAGTTCGACAACAACAGAAAGAACAAGGTTTACCAAGTTTCGAGTCGCTCGAACGTACACCACTCAACTCTGGTGTAGGGGACGATGCAGAAGACAAGTATCTGTACGAAGATCAACCTCGAGTAACGCCTGTGCCAGGGGCGTACAGTAACGTCGGGTCGAATGCGGGTTTGAGAAGGGATGGGAGCGTGTTGCAGGGTGTTGGACTAGGATATGGGAGACGGACGCCAAGGAATCAAGCTGGGTATAACGAGTTGGCCCCAGTCCCTTCAATTGGTAGGCG
Source organism: Naematelia encephala (assembly GCA_002105065.1). NCBI lineage: Eukaryota > Fungi > Basidiomycota > Tremellomycetes > Tremellales > Naemateliaceae > Naematelia > Naematelia encephala. The sequence continues at coordinate 429,419 of MCFC01000001.1, forward strand.
GCCTAGTGCAGCAACGCATGCTGGTGCTGCTGGGGTAGGTGCTGGAGGTGGAGGTATTGAGCAGCCTGATTATGGTTATTACGATCAACAAAATGGTTGTAAGTATTCATTCATTCTCCCCTTTCTATCGAGTTTGTTTGTCTGAATCTGACTCTGTGATTCTTAGATGATCAAGGATACAATGATCCATACGCACCTCATCCTCAACAACAAGGTGGATACGATTACAGTTACCCACCAGCACCACATACGACGACAGTGACACCTTTCCCTCCTCCCCCTCTTCCAGCAGGAGCATTACAGATGCCAAATCCAAATCCAAATCCAAATCCTGCGAATACGTACAATTACGCTTCAGGAGGACCATCTTCTTCCGATTCACACTATGCCGATCCTGGACCAAGAGTCACACATGCAGATCCACAAGATCCATATGGCGGATACAGTTATGCCGATGATGGTCTTGGAGCTATTGGTAGAATGGCACAGAGTCCAGATTTAAGTGGCGGTCAAACTCATCAAGCACCAGATTTCAACGATCAAACTTATAGAGGAGGCGTATATAATGATGTTGGACCTTCAGGTGGTGGTGCAGGTGGAGGAGGAGGAGGGTATGGAAATATACATGTTCCGACACCTCAACATTTAATCGGAACAACACATGCCGATTTATTGAGAGGAGGTCCAATGAGTCCAAGTTCAGAAGGAGGACACCAACAACTCCAACAAACAACAACAAGAAATACAGCCGGTGGTGGTGGTGGTGGTGGTTTGTTTGAAGGATTTGGAATTCAAGAAGAAGATGAACAAGATCAAGATCAAGATGGAACAAGACAGAGACCACCTAGTTATGGATCCGTTGCGGCACCTGTATATGATCGTACTCCACCTGAAAAGGGTACTTATCGGTGAGGCTCGGGTGCAGTTAAGTTGGGTTAAATCAGGTTTGGTTAGGGTAGTGAAGGAAGGGTAGTCTTTGTAGTAAGCAGTATATGAAGAATACTTGGATATTAGCAGTTACGATCACGATCATGTAGACCTACCTGGATTATGTATATCCTAGATGCAAGGAAATGGTAGAGGCTTCCGAGGGATAGAAGCGCTCAAATATCCCTCGATAAATTGAATAAATAAATCATGTACTGGGATATATCACATCTACGAGTACGAGCTTCAGACAGGGGTGGGTATACTCTTTCTTCTCTGTACCGCCCTAAAAATTCAACTACCAAACTACCGTCCCCTCCCTCCACCCAAACACTCCTCCCCTCCACCCAAACACTCGTATACATACCTACCGCATATCGCTCACCGTCCATTCCCAGCCTATATCGCTTTATAATCCATGATTTAAGCGATACTAGTGTACCTATCATTGCTAACTATCTCTGTCTCTCTCTCTCTCTCTCTGTGCTCCTAATTTCCTTCTTCTTCATCCTAATTGGCATATTTCCGAGTCCATTCTCTGGCTGTCTCGATAGCTGCTTTCTCATTCTCTTTCCAGTGCTGGGCAACGTCGTTGGCTAAGGGATCGTCGGGGTTTGGAGCGCCTAGTAGCGCTTGAATTGATAGACTGAGGGTGTATTAGTCAGTGGTGCGTTCAAATGGGTTTTGAGAGATGAAAAGAGTGGCAGGATGTAAATAGAGGAAAAGAGAACAAGTTTGGCTTGGGAGATTGAAAGAGAGCTGAAAAAGTGGGAAATAGTTCTGCGCTGAATGGGAACGGGAATAAGGGGCTAACGGAACGGAAGATCAAAAAAATAACTCACAGGACAGTTCGGATCTGTAAAGCAGGACTCCACTTGTCTTTCAGGATATCAAGGCAGATACGACCTAGCTTATCGATGTTTGGATGGCTATCTGAGTCAGCAAGGACGAAGCGTTTGGCCATGAAATCAAGTAGATAAATCACGACCCGATGGCTCATGTGTGACGATGGTACATAGCTTCGGTATTCGATATTTGATGGGATAAAGGAATGAGGTGGTAACGGAAGAGCGGTAACGTACTAGATTCGAGTGAGGAAGCGGACTTTTGGAGGGTTCATTGGGTATTCTTCGGGTAGGAAAAGCTCGAGCTTGAAGATGCCGCCTGAGATCATCAGTGCTGCCTCTTCATATATATCCCAAACAGATGTTGCAGGGAGTGCCCTTGTGCGAAAGGGAAGAGAACAATCTGCCGTCGTTCCTCCGTGCTTGTTGAATATCCCTATAGATCGACCTTTAAATGGCAGATCTAGTCATGGCCATCTATCATACTCCAACGTATGGTCGATGTGCAATGTCCCTCTAGACCCCCAAGAGCCAAGACACTCACCCTCATATGGCGATTGCCCAGGTCCAGCAACAGTCACATCAAAGTGTCTCAGATTATCGTCCTTTGGCGCAGCTGTGATACCTGGAGGAGAATCCGCCATCAGACGTTCTGTCTCCTACATTATACAACTGATCAGCACTCGCTCAAGACGAACATCGGACATGATTAAGCAGCTGGATCAAGGCTCTGAGAAAAATTCTCTCGAGGAGTTGCACAAGAGAGATAGAGAGTAGAAGAGACTCTCTTACCTTGAGGATCCGCTTTGGAAGAGACATGGTGGAGGTGTTCTAGCGGGTTGGTCGGACGACTACTAGAAATAGAACCAACTGTACCCGTAAGATAAGCGAATGGAAACAAGTACAGTCAAGTTGCCGTATCTTGCAATACGATACTTACTTTATTTCAGTCTCCTCGGTGTTTGTCGATGGATATATGTATATGATGAAGAACAAGAAAGATTGAAAAAAGAAAGGATGGTAGCCCGTAGCGTTGAATGAGGAACAAGTCGTCCGCCGATCGCTTTCCACCCGTCATTAGTGATGATTATTAGTGATTAGCAAAGGTTTTGTAATTCATTACAATCGTCCTAATAGGATGCACCGCTTCCTCCGGCTGATCGACCGTGGGAGAGTCTAACCCGCCACCGGCTATTCAGCCGTTCCGACGATCGATATCTATGGACCTCGCCTTCCTGACTTTTCGCCATTTCAACAAACACATCCATCTAGACTATAGATCATAACTACATCATGGCGACTGTAAAAGAAGGAGATTTCAATGGTGAGCTGCTCGCGTTCGTGGTGTGGCGTCACATGCCTGATTTTGTTCGATAGCAATCAAGGAAGAAGTGAAAAAGGTTCTCAAACAACCTGGGTACGACGATGGGAGTGCCGGTCCAGTATTTGTTAGGTCAGCTGCCTGCATCCTTCCTGGACATGGAATGTACAGCTGACGAAGTTAGGCTCGCATGGCATGCTTCTGGGAATTATAGCTTAGTCGAGGTAAGTTGTCCTACCGATCTAGCCTTGCCCTCAACTGACGGTATTACCTGCTTGTAGCATAATGGCGGTTCGAATGGGCACGTTTCTTCCTATCGTTCCGAGTGAGCCGGTCACTGATGAATCGTTTATAGAGCTGGTATGAGGTTCCCACCTGAGGTAAGCTTGTCTATTAGATCGGCGATCGAATCTGATTTTCTTCCAGTCTGTCGATCCTGCAAATGCCGGATTACACCACGCGATCTCATTCCTCCTCCCAATCCAAGCTGCCAACTCCTGGATCTCCCACGCAGACCTATGGAGTGAGTGTACTATTCATAAAATTTGATCAACTTGCTCTTGAATCCGCGGATGCTAATTTGGTATAGCATTGGCAGGTGTAGCTGCTATCGAAGCGATGGGAGGCCCTACAGTCCCTTGGCAGCCTGGTCGGACGGATTACGACAGTGGCGAAGCTGCTTCTGAACATCGTGGAGAGCTTGCTGATAGGTAAGCGAAAGCCATCATCATCATCACCCTGTTTGCCGAGAAATGCTGCTTATATCGTACAGGTTGCCGGATGGAGCCAAGGGAGCTGATCATATTCGGGATGTCTTTGGACGAATGGGATTCTCAGATCAAGAGATCGTCGCTCTCTCTGGGGCACATTCTTTGGGTGAGCATGCGCCCCCAAATCCGACTCTTTGATTGCCCTTTCGAATACTGACGACGAGATAGGACGGTGTCATCCTGATAGAAGTGGTTTCGATGGGTGAGCTACCGATCGAACCAATAGTCAAGTCCTGTGGCTAGCCGGCCGCTGACTCTTGTTGAAGTCCATGGGTAGTCAATCCTACACGATTCTCAAACCAGTACTTCAAGCTTCTTTTGACTCGCAAGTGGACTCCGAGGAAATGGGACGGGCCATTCCAATACGAGACGATCGTAGCAGGAACGAGATTGATGATGCTTCCTACCGACGTATGTGTCAATATCCCAACCCCATTCCCCTGTAACAGTGGAACTAGTCGTGCTGATATTTTATGCCAAGATGGCTTTGATTGAAGATCCAAAATTTCGTCCTTGGGTTGAAAAGTACGCAGCGGATCAAGGACTATTTTTTAAGGACTTTGCATTGGCTTTTGGTAAACTTATCGGTGAGTCCCCCTTCTTCTTTCTTCTTTCTTCTTTCTTCCTTCTTCCTTCTTCCTTCTTCCTTCTTTGGAATCAGCATAGGGACGAAGCAAAGAAAAATAGACAAGAGACAAAATAATCTCTCCAGAAGAAACAGGAAAAGTGACAAGAGAGGCTGATGGTATTGTGTGTACAGAGCTTGGAGTCGAAAGAGATGATACGGGTTTCGCCAAGCTCGTCAATAAAGCGGCTAGGGAGGGCAAACCACTTGATAAGACTGCTATGCCCAACGGAGGAGGTTGTCCATTCGCTGGGACTGGAGCGAAAGGCAGGGAGGCCAAGTTGTAGTTGGTGTTTCTGAGGTCTTTATTGTGATGTATTAGAGATGTGAGGTTTACGTGTTGTCCTCACAGATGTGTGTTGTCTTTACAGATGTGTATTACAGTTTCCTTACAGATGTGTGTGTCGTCTTCGCTGTCGTTTGAACAAGACTGCCATGGAAAAGAAAGGCCATAAATGTTCAATGCCGAGTTGTGATGCATGCAAACGACCTAGTCAATCTACTATCCCGCCCAGCGGTCTCATCTCTCCGCCAGTGCACGGTTAAGTCACCGAAAGTCCTCTATCAAAGGGTATTGTTACCAGTGGCGATTTTCGATACAGCTAAGGAGACATCAAATCAGCGGGAGTAATGACGAATGCGAGAGATAAATCGATTGGCAGAGTGATATATATATATAATCAAGACTCACATTTAGTAGGTGTAGTTTCTGGTGTGACTCCAAGTACGGGAGAGTTCTCTGGTGGATTCCCACTGGGATTAGAAGATGGTTTCCTATCTGGGTTGGGAAGTGGAGAAGGACCAGGTTCGGAGACTTCTTCGTCCTCTATTTCTAGTGTAGATGTTAGATTATTTGTTCTCACACAGATGCAGGAAACAGAAAAGGAAAGACGAGAATTAGAAAAGTCGAACATGGGTCAGTAAGAACCAGTGAGAGAAACAAAGAAGAAATCACACACCTTCTCCATAGACATCTGGATGAGCACGGAAACAATCCTGCATCAACTTGAACTTGTCTACACAATCCATCCCTTTTGGTTCAGCCTCTGAAAAGACGAAACATGAAAAAGCGGCTTTGAAATCTTCTCCGCATGGACCGTGTGCCATTCCGCCAAGGCACTATGAGTGAGGTGTTAGTGAGCGTGAAACTACTACTGGTTGTCTGACTGTCTGATTCTTATTGAGGAGTAGATGACTGAGTGGGTGGGTGGGAGAATGAGTCAATGACTTGTAAAATTAGGAAGAAAAGACATTCGTCCCCGTGACCGCCGTCACTCAGTGTTTGGTTAGAACCAGAGCGAGGAAGAAGATACAGTCAAGAGGGAAGATGGAAGAGAACAGTAAGGAGGAAAGAAAGAAGAACATTGAAGAGTGTCGAAAGACTAAAGTCGACCAGTGCCAAAAAGAAAATACTCACAGGACATTCCCAATTGATCTCACCAGTTTCCTCATTGAATGCTCCCTGACTAGCATCTGAAGATTCCTCTTCTTTCTCCTTCACGATCTGTGGTGTCTTTTTTGCAACGCTCGCTTCTTCCGCTATCGACAGTATCAGCTCGATCTTAGACATTCGAATATGCGATATCCATTCTGTGCTATAGCTGTGCTCTTCCTTTCTCCTTCGGTTACTAGTCTTTAATCGATCAGTGAGGAAATGAGAATCTCATTCTCCTCGTCACGACCAATGAAATTCTCATCGTCACGACCAAAAGAAACATGGTGCAGTCCTGAATGACTAAGCTCACCTTTTTTCTTGTGAATATTCTCTTTAAGCGATGGTTCGTCGTATGCCGCTTTAGGATAACTCTCCGCCAACGCACTGGGTCGAGCTACAGCATATGCAGCGGTCCCAGCAAGTACAGCGATGGACGCCAAGGCGAATCTGCGTGTAGTCGATGTCGATGTGGTTGCTCGGGTCGAGTAGAGTCGGGCAGAGGCTGAGGCTGATCTAGCAAGAGGTCCAAGTGCTGTTCTGGCGATCATTTTTCCTGTATTTGTAGATAATCTAGAAGAATGTGGATGTTCCGACGATGAATCTAGTTGCTTTGAGTTTCTGTTGTATTATTCTTTGTCCGATCGAGTGAATATCGTGATTATGAATTGATTACTGATGCGTCATCCCATCTTTTAACAACGGCATAAAGTGGAAGCATTTTTCGATCTCGGCAGACGGACATTCATACAATCTCCGTTATTGTTATGGCTTGTCAGTGAGTCACGTCCCAGCCAGATCCAGCTTGAGACGTAGTCGTATATGGAGGATTAGAGTCGACAAGCATGGGCGATGTTGCTGATCTTACTGCAAAAGCATACGAGATAGCTCGGAAGATCCCTCCTGGTAAAGTAACAAGTTATGGTACGTTGCGACTTCTATTGTTTCACACATATCTTCCTTCCTTCTTTATATATTGTTCTTCTCTTTGTATATTCGTTACACTCTCTACATGCTGGTCCTCCCCTTAGACATGATAAACAAGTGATGGTTCAAATCACTTATCTAGTCACTCAGGTCATATCGCAAAGCTGGCCGGGTACCCTAATTACTCACGGTTAGCTCCCTACGCTTTACTTTGCCGATTTATTATAGTCTGACGCTTGTAGACATGTTGGAAATGCTATGAAGATGCTTCCTAGTGATTCTCAGATCCCATGGCAGGTGAGTTGCTAGCTTACTGTCCCTTAAGTTCCTTCCTTCCTTCCTTCCTTCCTTCCTTCCTTCCTTCCTTCCTTCCTTCCTTCCTTCCTTCTCTTTCTTACCTTCCTTCTTCCTTCCTTCTCTCGCCTTACTTTCTTCGCTCCTTCTCCCTTCTCCCTTCGTTCCACATTCTGGCTTCTTCCTTCCTGATGCATCTTTGTTCCCCATCGCCTGGCTCCAAGTCTCATCGCCTGGCTTCATCTCACATCGCCTCTGCAGAGACAAAGCTAATCTCATTCAATCAGAGAGTCATTTCGTCAAAAGGCATAATCTCACCACGTGCAGACGAGGGTCAGGGAGTAGCTCGGCAAAAAGAGAGATTAGAACATGAAGGAGTAGAGGTTGAGACGCTCGCTGGTGCTGGTGGTGAGAGAGTGGATTTGAGAGAGTATGGGTGGTTTCCTGAGACGGTCGATTTGAGCGATCAAGAAGCATAGCATTGAAGTATATTTTCATCACACATTAACCTTACAATAGCAGTAACTGTACAGTACGATCTGTCTTTACAGCTGATATACAACACTGATTTATCTGTAACTGATCCCAACAAGATATACAAGAGTGAAATTACTTCAACCGCCATCGTCTTGGCTCTGATCTCGTTTCTTAGGGGGAGACGCGAAACTGGCTCTTCTCCTTCCTCTTTCTCCCTCAGCATCCCTTACATCTCCCAAACAGGGCATTTTTCTTCCTTCACAATCTCTCACCTCTATACCAGCACCTGCTAGCCTCTCTGCCCATACCCTCTTTTCCCCACTGACACCAGACATACAAGCTGTTCTTCCGAGCTCAGCATTGACCCATCTATACCCATCGATGTTCAGAACCTTGAGATGTGGCGGTGGTCTATTCACAAGGTCTGCCAAGAAATCGTGTGGTGCTGAACCTGGTATTGTCCAATTGGTTATAGTGAGAGTATGAAGTGGATGATGCAATTCGTGTGCTCTTGCTAGGATTCCAGAGAGATGCGAGTATTGATTGTAAAGTAAGAAACCGAGTTGTAAGAGTTGTGGGTGAAGATCGAGTGTGTCGAGTGGTGGTAGACTTCGTATGATGGGATATTCGATTGGTGGGAGGAAAGTTAATGAAAGTAATTGATTTCCGTGTGTTTCGTGTATAGCTCGAGTTCGTTGATGATAAGCGGTAATTACTAAACGTTTGAGTTGAGGTAATTCCCTATCGACAAGAGCGTCTAGTAAAGGTCCGTCATTGACTCGATTGTGAAGAATGAGCGTATGTAGTTTATCGAATTTGAATGATCCTTCTTGTTGGTTGTTATTCCACTGTCCAATTCCTTCATATCCTCCATCACCAGCAGCACCGACGAAACTGAGAACTTGTAGATTCTTCAAACATCTACTTTCAGCTCTCAATACTTTTGCCAAAGTGTTTTCATGAACACCTTCAAGTGCTTTCAGACCTCTCGCACAAGATCTTATGACATGTTCTTCCCATCCTCCTTCGGCTCCGAGAGGAAGAACTAGGTGTTTGAGATTAGGACATAGAGATGACAATGCGAACATTGATCGAGCGATAGTCGTCGGATGAGGACTGAAGAATCCTTGATCTGTTAAATGTGATAGATCGAGTGTTTGAATCCATCGACCAGGTGTTGAGTATGGATGAAGGTGGATATCAGTCCATTTCTTATCGCCCCGGACGACTTGTTCAGTCAATAGAGGTAGGTTCGTCGCTGTTATACACGGTGTTGCATATAGGTATGCGGAGGCTTCTTTCTGTTGTAATCAGCGTACTGTCTTATATTTCACTTCCAAAAGCGAAGACATAACAGTGACAGGATTTATTCTCTTACGAGTGACGGGATTGACTATCTTACGAGTCATGTCATGTTGGTGGAGATTGGAATGTGAAGATAGAGGAGCACCAGAAGTACAACCAGCGAAAAGAGTAGAGAGTAGAGAGTAGAGAGTTGAGAGTAGAGAGTAGAGAGTAGAGAGTAGAGAGTAGAGAGTAGAGAGTAGGGAGTAGAGAGTAGAGAGTAGAGAGGAGGAGGATAATAGTCAACTTGAACTTACTCTCCAAGATTTACAAACTCTCATCAACCTAACAGAAGACCTCATGAGTCCCTTCCTAATCACCTCCCTTCTCAGACCTGCCGCCCTTCCATTATACCCTACCAGATGATCCCATTCTGTACTTTCCACATGCACTTCCACCTCCGGACTTGAATTACGATATAAAGCTGGAGTTGTTGAATTACGACACAGAGCTGGAGTTGTTGCAGGTTCTGGCAGTGATGAAGGAGGAGGAGGAGGAGGAGGAGGAGGAGGATAAGTTTGTGGAGGCGATAAAGCTAGGTGGATGATTCGTTTTTGCAAATCAAATGGGAGGATAGGTCTAGGTCTAGGAGATTCAAGGTCGGTTAGAGGTTCAAGTCGAGGTTGGGGTCGAGGTTGGGGTCGAGGTTGGGGTTGAGATGTAGACATTATCGTCCCTCACGTTGTTGAATATCGGATGGAACTCATACAGAATTACCTCGTATAGCTATCAAATCGATGGTAGATGGTACTTGTGTAGATGGTGAGTTGATGATTCCGGGAAAGCTGTCAGCAGTTCATATCTGATGATCGACAACAACAAAAGACGTAGCCGAGCATCTCCGTCTATTTCCGCTTACCGCTTATTCTTCTGGTATGAACTCTAGCTGCAAAATACAATGCATGTAGGTTATCTCATAATCACAATATACATGGGCATTTCCAATTCTCGACCTTCTAGCAAGAACATCTCTCGTCGCTACAGCCAATTACACGTCTACGTCTATCTCTTTTCTTTCCTGTACAGAAATCATATAGGATGAGTCAACTTTGGTCCTGGCGCAGGTGGACCTGGGGCCGTTGGAGCGACAGCTAGTCAACATCATCAGCCGACTGGATGATTGGAAAACAATTTTGTGGGGTACTAACGAGGAGACGCTGTATCTCCAGTGGTGGTAGCAGTTACGCTCGATGCACTGTCCTCGGTAGTGGTCGAGGTAGGTGGTGCGGGAGTAGATATCGATGCTCGCTGAGATGATCCTCCAGGTTGTGGGACGTTATCACCAAAGATCCACTTTTTCACTGCGTCTTCCATCTCCAGAGGGTCTTTTGGCAAGCTACACTCTAATCAGCATCGACAAGATCAAACAAAACATCTACACACCTATCAATGTCCAGCTTTGCATTCCATCTGTCCCCCGCAACGTGCTTGAAGAACCGCGTCTCTGGAAAGTCGCCCGTCGCCTCTCGTTTCTTCGCCAGCTCTCTCTGCCTATCCTCAACCGCTGACTTGGCCGCCGTCGCTCCATGCATGTCAGCACTCTTGATTGCGTCGGTCAACTTTGTCCATAACCTGAAGACATTCAGCTTGGCTTGAGTCGGATGCTGGACTACTAACCGCCTCGACTCGTTCTCCTCCTGCTCAGATTCTGGCAATACTGACTTCGGCACCACGCTTGCACGTGCTGGATCAAAGAGAATATCCCGTGTCCCGCTCTTCTTCTCGACAAACTCCATCTTTGAGCTCCAGTGGCCATGAATCTCGCCAACTTCGGTCCGGTTAGGGCCCTTGACGTGACCCGAGATAACGTTGTATCCGCCCGATATCCACCCCTGACGAGATTAGCCACAAGTCTGCCAAGCGTAACGAAGACTCACCTTTGCTTTGAAATCCACATCACAGTGATACCCCGTGTTCGGGCAGGCGATCGTGGACGGATCACACAGCTCGAGTGTCATCTTACCAAATAGGATACCTCGGGCATATGTGTTTGGCATCTGCGTTGGTCAGTATACGGCAGTCGAAAGTCTCTCAGTCCGACATCTAGCAGCATCGCCCTAAACTCACCGTAATGACATACTCTCCATCCTCTGGCCTGTTCAAGAGTCGTATCCGATCCTCACCCTCCATAATCGTCGCCGCCGAGTTGCCCAGGAATCTGGATTTAGGCTTAAGTTCACCTGAGACGACTAATCCGTTCCTGGGGCTGATATAGAAGAATGCGGAGACAGGCTGTTAAAGGTAATCAGACATTGCCCATTTCTGATAACTGGGTGATCGAGAGAGAGAGAGAAAGTATGTGCGTTATTGAGAGAGATAGAGGAGACAGTGAGGTGAGATAGGTGAGACAGATAAGAGAGATGAGGGAAATGTGTGAGAGAGAGAGTGAGAGAGTGAGTGAGAAGGGAGTAGACATACAGGGTGGTGTGAAACTTGCTCAGCGACATAGAAACCTTGAGAACCATCTGGATAGTAGTACGCGCAACGGAAGAATTCGCCTAAAACAGGATTGTACCTATCAAAGTAGCAGATCACGTCAGCTTCCTCGATTCAGTCATTGGTATTGAGCAACACACGGTTTCTTTACACTAAGAGTCCGAATATTAGCACGATTGGGAAATATGGGATAGAATAGATTTCACCCTTTAGGTTTGATATGCCATCCTGATAAATAAAAAGTCATAACCATCATAAATCTTTCTTGTGGATCTTCTTCTTCTCCCGCTCTATACATGAAATTTTTGTCAATTGACCTTACCATGCTATCACAATGACTATCACTTACCCGAATATAAGTTCAGGATGAGAAAAGAAATCTGTGATACGCTCCAATAATGATCTAGGCTCAAGTACAAATGTAGGTAAAGCGATTTTAGTTAAATCCATACCTGGTCTCACTAAAAAGTATCTGACATCAGCGAACGCGTTCAAACACCCCTCCCTCCTCCCCTCTTCGCTAGTTCTCAAGGGAGAACAAAAAGATGGTGAATCTAGTGGGGTCGAAGAAGAAAGAGTCAAGACATACGCTGTGATATGAGACTCATTAATATATTTCCTTCCTCCTTATCCAATGTACTCGTGTCATTTGCCGATTCATCGTTCGTAGCGACTGAATCAACAGTATGTTGCGATGCGTCTGATTTTGAACGTGATTTAGACCGTGATAACGAGCTTGCTGTATTGCTCAAAAGACCCATTTTGATTTCAAAAATGAACAAAGAAAAGAGAATAGAACGTGTTTCTTCGGCCTCGGTCACTAATAATGGGGTGAGGGTGTTGAGTGTCGATGGATTGACCGGCGAGGTAATCAAACAAAACACTACTACTAGATCTAACACGAAAGCGATCGTTAGGATCGTACTTGATGTGTGATCTTCTAGACTTGTACAATGAAGATGAACAAATACTAGATCACCTAGGAAGAAAAATAACGTGTCTGAGGATGAAAAGCCAAGGAAGCGGAGGCGGCGGGGGGGACTAACGCTCTAACGCTCTTCGTCCAGCGTCATCGGCGGCCACGTACTCGAATAAGTGAGATTCGGCCCACATAGGCTCGCGTATAGTCGAAAATACCGCCCGAGGAGCCTAAATTTTAAATCCCTCTCTACTCGTGTATTCTCTTTAGGCGCTAACATGATGCATACTCGTACGGCCGATATGACTTGAAGAGTCATCCAATGGTCGTAAGAAATGCATCTACCAGCCCCCGTCACTAGCTCCGGGATGACTACGATCACTACTGGACGAACTAAACATCCTCGGCGTCTCCTCACCCGCCCGCGAAAGTGAGAGCGGCAAGACCGATTCATCATGTACCGGTTTCTTGAGATATACCTCGTCGCCCTGAGTCCATTTAGCACATGACGTGTCTCGGTATATGATGTGAGGTGACTTACCTCAAGAGGAGTGGTCGAAAAGGATAGATCTTTGCCGAAATGCTTGCAGAAGCACTTTTTGGCTAACTCGTAGTCAACATGGCTTGTCAATTTCTTCCTAGGTTGAACGGTCAAACTATGTCGCTATTCAAGAATCAGTCCTATTGATGCTTCGCCAACATTCTCTAGTCGGGACATACCGCGTCGACAGAGCTGTCTAGGACAGCAGGGCTATGTGCTCCTTCGCTGATTGACAACCGTACAGAGTATTCTTTTTGGCCCTTGGTCGCAGCATTGCCAGAAGACTTCTCCCACAGCTCTATAGTGCAGTGCGAGCAATAATCAAGTTCTGGTATCCTGACATTTGTGAATGGCAGTCCAGAAGCAAGCAAGAGGTGGACAAAAGTCGTGATGTGAGATTCCTTCCTGATAGCTAATCAGCACGGTTGTGTACCGCTTGAGAAAATACACTCACGTGAAGTAAAAGCACGCCAGAGATTGGCCAGTCGCTATTGCTTCTTCTAAATCTCCCCATACCTTTCGCAAAAGAGGTAGTGATGTAAGTACGCCTATCTCTTCTTTCGCTTCGGCGTCGAAACCATATTCTTGAGGCGCAACAAGATCAAAGAGCGCCTTGGCTCGGCTGTACAGATCATGCAAGCCTAGAAACACATTAAACAATAATATACTGGATTTAACGAGTATCACTCACGCCGATCTTGTTTCTCTGCTCCGGGCTTACTGGCCTGCCCTTTGCCTTCCGGATCAAAGACGGCAAACAAGAAAGCGCGATTGTGCAAGGCGTCGTATTTGAGCTGAATCTCGTGTCAGCTGAGCCTTCAATCATGGTCAGGCTAACTGACACTATCATACAGCTCGGACACCTGATTTTGTCAGCAAAGCTCAATACAACTACAGGCAGACTAGACTGACTCTGGAAGGATCGAATTTCTCTTGCTTTACTCCTACCCAATCCTCAAAGATCTTCTCCCATCGTTCCTTGAACAACCAAGGGGTATCACCTGAACACCATCTCTGTTGTGGGATCTTCTCAACATTACCGTTCTCGTAATTACGGCGCATGATCGTTCTCAACTCGGTCAGTTGCTCAATCACATCCTACGTCGCATTCGTTCAGCCTAGTCCTATTTCACCAGATCAGAATCAGAAATCTCACCTTGACCACTTCGACAGGCTCCTTCTTAAATGACTTTTCCCAAGCCAAATCAGGCCTCTTCTCGCTTTCGCCAGGACGCAACAAGATCTTCAGCTTTTTCTTTGCCTCATTCATCTTTTCCTTGCCGGCATTATTATCATCCAGAAGATCTCGACGCTGGATAAGGTGCGAGATCAAAGGACATGGCTCGGGTTGACGGGATGAAGTGATCGACGAAGCCGATGATTGGGCACCACTGCTTTCTACGCCAAGCAGAGCGTGTGCAAAGATTTGAGCGGTGTTCTACATCTCATCAGCTCCTGGACTTTCCTCAAACGGATATAGACATACGATGACCCGACGCTCTGATGAAGTGTAGATTTTGACATGATTCAGTACATCCTTGTTCATGATCATGATGTCCTGTGCACTGATTAGCATGGCCTTTTTGGGTTGTTTACCTTCTTGAATGCATCTCCCAGGTCCCGCGATTGATATCTGGCAGAATGAGTACTCTCCCCTCCCCATTTGACGACCAATTGCATCTTTTCAAGCCCTTCTGGGATATTCTTTTCGTCCGATGTAGATCCTTCGATCAACGCGCGCATATCTGGCGTTTTCGGTGGTTCGTCCGTCTCAGCGATCTCCTCTATGGACTCATCTGTAGCTTGTCCGTTGACGAGTGTTGTCACATGCTCGTCAGATTGGGCGTCTGAGCCCCGTTGCAGCCAATCTTTGACCTTTGCCGTCCGGTCCGTCTCATCTTCATCATCCGAGCCCTTGGTCTCCTTGTCTTTTTTCTGCTTCTTGTCCTTCTTATCCTCTTTTTCGCCCTTCTTTGCAAAGCTGGGTTTTAGTTGTGCTTTCGTCCCAGGTAAAGACATCTTCTTGCCAAGTACTTCCTTAAGCTGAGAGAGCTTAAGTAGTGTCTCGGGCGTGACGCCTTCGCATTTTGCAGACTCTTCAGCAGCAGCGAGAATAAACTGAAGTTGTCGAGGATCACGGAGGATAATCTCCTCACGATGACCCCGGAGGAGACAGAGAAACGGCTTTGTCCATGCTTCATGAGCAGGGAAGGAGAACTACACTAGTTAGTATATGCTTCACAGTATTCTATTAGCTCACTTTCAGCTTCATCTTCGGTGTTCGATCTGCATGGCGTAGTACAGTGATAGTTGCTCGGAGTGTACTGATTGTGGAAGAGCTCGCTTGTACTTCTGCTGGAGGCATTGAAGCGATTCCTGGTGCCAGAGACTTGAGTTTGCGCTCTCTCGCTACTTGGCAGACGGATGATAAAATATCGGCAGCCTTATCGTAGTATGCTTGGTTCCCCTTGACGAAACTCCAGCCATTGACATCGATGACCATACTCGGACCTCCACCTTCACACCGAAGCAGATCAAATCCGCAGACTCGTTGACCGAAGGCTTCAACAACATCACGGGCGTACTGCTCCTCGGCCTCTGAAAGCTTAGTGATGAAACGAGTCTCTTTGCCATCGGCATTGCGACGGACGAGTCCATCTACGACTGGAGATTTGCGCGTCTCGGCGTGAGAGAAATTGGGACCAACGGTGTAAACTTTGATATCCTCGGCTAGGATATGAGTCAAGGCCAAACACATGTGACGTACCATTATCTACGTTGATGAACTCTTCATAAATGTATGAGCCGATTGTCCTGGGATGATAAAGGTTCGGGTCGTATTCGCTGGATTTATTGCCAACCTAGCAGAGATAAGCAAATGATAATTCTCTATTGCTGCAGACACACCTTTCGGAACAGTCTTCTTCCGCCACCTCCCCGATAGTAGATGTAGACATTATGGTCCTCGCCATCTACAGGCTTCTCGACGAAAGGCTTCTCCATCACATGCCCATCAACGATAATTGCATCTCCATCTTCCCGTAGGATGACATCTCGACCTCGAGGTACTGGTTCCTTCTTTGCTTTACCCTTCCATCTCTCGGGAATGACTACATCTCCCCACGCATCTTCATCTTTCGCCTTAGGTCCCGGCAAGACAAGTCCTAGGTCTCGCATGACACGCCGTCTTAATTGGCGCTGTATACGTGGTCCACCGTCTCGCGAGATTTCTGCTCGCTTGGGAGTCGGAACACCGACATGATCGAGAATTGCAAGGACTAGCCGACGATCCCACAGTAAAGACTGCATTGCAAGTGAATTTATCGAGATGGGTGGAGTACGATTAGGAAGTTGGGTATATGCCAATGCTTTTGGAAGAGGAAAATCAGTAGAGAAGAACGATATGAGGACGTCCACAGGTGGCCAGTGAGTGATATCTATCAGGCTGTCAACCCACGTTCGTTCGCGAGTATTGGCCAAGCTAACTCACCTTCTTCGAGAATAACCACATCTCCAAAGATCTTGACGTCCACTCCACCACCTTCTATACTGTTCAGACGTGTCAAGATCTCTCGCATCGCTTTGCTGCGGGCTTTGACGTCCATGGCACATACTCCCAACACCACCGTCGGACCCTTGGCTCCTGACGACATGGGTGCAGGTGAAGTTGACCTCTTGTCGGTGCTGTAGAACTTCGTAGCATTCGGCGAGCGGGGTGGGCCCATCGACATGCTTGGCTGAGCTCTCAAAACTACGTTCCAAGGCTATATACAGAGATGAGTTGTAGTGTTCACACTTGAAAAGTGTAAAGAGCGGTATGGAAGAGTTGCATACGATCACGGAGCCCCACTCGATGTCATGATTTTTGGAATTTGTTGTTGTTGGTTTGCTAAGATCCTTTGCTCAACCTGGCCCCATATGGATGTAGGCGACCTCAGAAAGGCGCTTGATCAGGATGCCACTCAGATAGTCTACTCGGACGAGCTGTGCTTGGCGGTAGCGTCAGTGACAGAGACAACGGCAAGATGGATAGCGCAGAATCTTAGCGAGAGGTGAGTTGTCGGTCCCTCTTTCCATGTTCTGGGCTAAAGACGTATTCAAGAACACAACTTGTCGATACTTTCAGCCAAGATGGAAGTCAAGCCGACATCTGGAGTAGACTTGGAGCGATATGGAAGTCCATAGCTCTTTCTTTCGCCCCAGCGGTGTCATCTTCGACCAGCTCCGAGGATTCTCGTATATACCTCGCTTTGGCTCTGGCCAAGTTTGAGCGTAACCTCCTAGCTGGTCTACGAGAGCATCAGGATGAAGCCTCGTTCGTTTGGCTCCCAATTCAGGAAAGGATGATACTGATGAAATCCTTCTTAGAGCACATGAGTCGGAAATACGGCTATTATTGTTTGACCTAACGACATTTACCAGGATAGAAGATCCAAGATGTACCTTTGTCCCCATCGTCTCAGTGAACAAGGATAGCTAACATGGCTTTCAGTCTACACTCTCCATGCCGTATTAACTCAGCTGCTATCAAATATGATCTCGCCTACGTCTCCAGATCCTGAAGATGCACGGATAGCGGATCGTCAAATGGCATTGTATCTGAGTGGGAGAAGGGAGGACGACGTGATCATGTGAGTTTGCCCGCGCTCTTCGTCACGTATCGTGCTGATCTGTCTCTTTTTAGACGTCTGCTGGATGCGCTTGATCCAAAGACCAATCTGGCCACTCTCCATCTCATTCACAATACTACGCGAGGTAGCCCCGAACGACTGTAAGCCTATCTTCCCCAGTTAGCAGGCTATGCGGTTCTCAATCTGATATAATTCAAGGCAATTACTCCTATCTGAAGCTGGACTTCGATGGGTATCTCGTATACTTGCACGTATGGATTTGTATCTTGAAGCTCACGATGGACGATTCGAATTATGGTCCGTTTTCTTCTTCACACCCCGTTGTTTACGAAGCACAACTTACAAGAGTTTTTTTAGTCACGAAATTATCTCTCAATTCATCTCCAATTCACTCCACCCCCAACTGTTAAACTCGCTCTCGATACCAAACGAGCCGATTTCACCGTCCCAGACGACCCTACTCAAAATTCTGGACGCGTACCTCTCTTCGTCACATCCCAATACCTCTTGTCCACCGTCTTCACCCCATTCATTCCTTGTACCGATGTTTCATCTTCTCGCCGGCTATGCTTCGACGTCCATGGCGAATGTGCCTGATGATGCTCGTTTACCGAAAGTGTTCGAAGGCCTAGTATTGGTTTGTGAAGGGCTCAGTAGTATTGGCTTAGCAGTCCAAGCTCGGACAGACGACGGCGTTGTCGGTGATGGTGGTGAAGAGGAATTGGTGAGGACAATGAAGGATAATGACGATACAATTGGCGTGGTCAAGCCTTTGATAGGTACGGTTCAGATCCCCTATGCTGACGTGCACAAGCTGATACGGGGCTTAGAAATGCTAAGACAACTCGATTCATTTCTTCCTCGAGTCAAACCAGGAGCATCATCATCATCATCATCTTCGCCTTTGGCCGAATCACCAGATACAGCCCCATTAGCAGGTCTGAAGCGCAATCTAGTCCAACTTGTTGGTATACTGAGTTTCAACGATACAGCCGTTGGTGATCTCGTACGAGAATACGGTGGCGTACAACTCATATTATCCATGACAGAGATTGACGAGTCGAATCCATGTCAGTCTCTGTGTCTCCTTCCTCTTCCTTCAACCTTGATCTTGACCTTGACTTGGAATGCTGATTCTGTTATCGATAGATCTGAGGGAACATGCTTTGTTCGCCACAAGGAATCTCATGCATAATAACCCGGCGAATCAAGCTCTTATAGCGCAGATGGATCCGATCGGTGTCGTAGCTGATACAGGCGAGGTATTACCTCTTCCAGAGAAGATGAGACGGCATGGTCAAGATGCTCATATCGCCGACATATAAGGTTATAGTACTCGAAAGAGGTGTGGTGGAGACATAAACGAAATGTTAGAGATTGTCATAATTGGATACATAATGTCATGCAAGTCGTTATAATTATCACTGTAGATAACATACTTATCTTTCCGTGTGTAGTCCAACCTCACCCACTGTCATCTTCGACTGGATCGTTATTGTCCATGAATCAATTTTGTTCTCTCTCCAAGTCGCTCAAAAAGCTAAGCCAAGCCTTCTTCGTCACCATGCCTTTAAACACGCCTCGACTATCTGTGACGAGCAACTGCCTAGCTCCTAGCTTAACGAATAATTGCTGTACGAGCTCAAGAGGGGAATACATCTGAACTGTGATTGGGGCCTATAGAAGTCACATTAGCTTGCTTGGAGTCGGAACTAGAGGGCGAAATAAAGACTCACTCGATCGATGTATCGCGAGATATCATATGGGTTTGGACGATTATCCGACACGCTCTCACTCTCTGCAAAGCTAAAGATACTCATTGCGCTAGCTCGTGATCGGCTACCCATATCGTCCGGCATGAGGTTCAAATTGGCATCTGGCTCATCTGCAAGTACGGCTATTCATCAAAATTGTTAGTCATTTATCCTCTCTCTCTGTCTCTTTCTCAGGCAGACCACTTCATCATCGAGGCAATACTCACATAAAGCATGTTCAAGCTCATTCATCCCTAGAAATCCAACGACCCTCAATACAGCCGATGCTGACGGTCTTCCATCTTCTGAAATGACATCTTTGATCAATACTGGGAATCCAGTATCCGCCAGCCCGAGTCGAGCGGATTCCAGTAGTTTGCCAGTAAGTGTTCGAACTGTGTGTGTCTTGTCGGCACGGAGGTAGGGGACATGTCGATCTGCAATTTCAGAGACACGACGGCCACCCCATAGATATTCGTGTTTGGCGTCGAGATACGGTAGTTGATTTAAACTAGGGCCCTCTATTAGCGATCGTCGCGTTCAAAAAAGATCGGTCAGTCTCACTCTATGACGAGATCGTATATCCCTTTCTTCTCTAAACCATCCGCAACTGTCTTTGCCACCAAAACACCAAGCATGACAGGAACGACGTAATTGAGAGTCCCTGTGAGCTCTAGCACAATCACCGCAAGTGACACAGTTGTCCGTGTGACACCAGCAAGCGTCGCCGCTGCACCAACCTAAATACATGCTTTGAGCGACAGTGATCATGATCCCCTTGCAATAAACTCACCATGGCGTACAATCCCGGTACAATGCAGTCGGTGTCTCGACATACCCCGAAGATGGGTAACAGGGGATATCGCCATTCGATCCATTCCATGCTTAGTCCGACAATGCGGCCGAAACAAGCTCCAACCACTAGAGAAGGAATGAAAATGCCAGCTTCTCATGTCAGCTAGTGTTATCATTGCAAAGAAGATAAAGTCCAACTAACCAGGAAGCTTGATACCGAACGTGATGATAGTCAGAGCACCTTTCACAAGTAGCGCAGCGCCTAGCATCGAGATGACACCATATACTTGTCTTGGATGATCGACGCAGAGTGAGCTCGACAGATCGGATCGACATTCGGCAAATAGCTAAATTCGTCAGTTCTGACCCACGCAGAAGTAAGCTGATACGTACGCTGGCAACTAGTTCGGTACCACCCATACGGCAATACGGATTGAGGAATGATACGATCGTTGTAAGGATTGTCACCTGAAACAATGAACACTAAGCTTGCGTGGTTTTTGGCTGAGGGGATGAACGTACTAGCATGACCTCGATGATAGGATGTCGTTTTACCCAAGTGCCTTGACGTATATGCTTCGCCCAAAGGATATTCAAACGAGAAAAAACAGCCCCATACAAACCCTGTGGGAAATGAGCTCTTGCAGAACACACAGGTATGTTTGGACATACACCGAAAATGCCGAGGATGATGAAGATTGCGTATTCCCAGTAATGATACTCTTTCGTGAATGACACAGTGAACTGATTATTGATTAGCATATTGACTCCGGAGACAAGTATAGAAGCTTACCAGGACAAGGCTACCGTTGCCGAACGGGTTCAAACTCTTGAGCGTAATGGCGGCAACTGCAGCACACCAAAAGCTGAATCATAGAATGAGCCTTGCTTGGATCTTGTTCGAGGTCGACTTACCTCCGCCACAAGACCTTTGGGGGGAAATAATACGATACTTCTTCAAGCGAGAATAAGACACCGCCGATAGGAGCTCCAAATGCGACTGAGACACCCGCCGCACAAGCAGCTGATAATACTTCCCTCCGTTTCGCTACTTGTATCAACGGATTATTCGAGTTGGTAAAAATTCAAGACTGACCTTCGTTGCATTCGAATTTCGTGAATAAGCGAGATATGATATTCCCAACGCAACATGCAATATGAACCAACGGCCCTTCCTTGCCTATCGAACTGTGTCAGACTAACAGGTTCACCGGTCACATCAGGACTCACCCAGCGAAAGCCCTGAGGCTACCGACAGTGCTAAACCCACGCTCTTGGTAAGCAATGTCCACCCTCCCAGATATCCATGAATGACGAAACCTTGCCTCATCAGCTCTGTATCACTGCATGTTCGTCCCTCAAGCCTCACCGGATAAGATCGTCTTGATCTCTGGGATTCCACTCCCTGCAGCATAGAACATGACTTTTCTCGGAAACTCTGCTTTTTCTTCATTTTCGGCTGCTCCTGGAGTGGGTGGATCCAGTAAAGGTTGCCGCTCATCCCTCCCTTTACCAGGGGGCAACGATTTGGCAGTACCTGAGGAATCGACCTGACTAGGAGAAGGGACGAGAAAGGTCGAATCTTTGGAAGTACAGTGATGGGCGGACGATGAGAGGTAGATCGTCAAACAGGATGCAAGGCATGCCAACGCGACCTGAGATCGGGTTAGCAGGGAAATCTTCTCAGAGGCACAATAGGAACGTACAGCAACAAGACCATACGCCATGAATTCAGGTGCACCAAATACCCATCCTCCCCTCGGCCCATCCTTCTCACTCGGATCCAACACCTGCCCCCACTCAACCCAGTCACCGCAAACTTCTTCTTCGCCTCCAGTCGGACCACGATGGTGTGGTGCACAGCAAAATCGTTTGGCAGTTCCCCAAGACGTGGAGCAGAAGCCTTCTTTCAGATCGAACAGGGCCATTTCAGTACGAATTATCAGAAAGGCTATAATGGCGGTTGTAATTCCTACACGAGAGATCAGGGATTGCCTCGGTTAAAACCAAAGAGCCAGGAAACAAGCAAACTAGCAAGCTAGCAAGGGAGGGAGAGAAGAGGTAGTCTCACCAATCAGCGTCACGACAAGCCATCCTTGGAAGCGATCCCAAGCATTTGCGATATATCCTCGTATAGAATGACCAGCGCGGCCTCGTAATCGTCTGACGCGGGCCGATTCTTTGATCTAGGTATGACTTGAGTATACTTCATTGATGGGTTTTCAGAAGTGGACTCACGGCATCATGTATCCAGTCGATGGTGACATAGGAGCTGTGAGATCAGCTGAAGTTTCTCAGAAACATATACACAGTCGGTCACTCACCTATACCATACTCTTGTTCCATTGGCTCTTCTACCTTGATCATCGTCGTGTTCGTCTCTTCCCAACGCCTGTACATCGTACTCGTCGCTCTGTCCTACGCTCAACCCGACTCTGCTGGCCGTATGTCTTAGCCGTCGCAGGACTGAATTCTGGGGGCTCTTAGGGGATGGCGCAGGAGTATGTATTGCTGATGTTGTCGATAGATGGCGACTATGATGATGTCTTGTCTCATTACGAAACCCAGGTGTACCAGTACTAGCTGTATACTGAGCTGAATTTGAATGGGAATGTGAATGTCGATGTTCTGCCATTGCTGACCTATCTTTGAAGCGAGGCGTAACAACTGCTGATGGGTTTGAATAGTAATTCTCATGTGTCGGTGGAGGTGGGTTCAAGAGGGAGGGTGAATGAGTTGGACGGTGCTCTCGAGCTGAAAGGGGGAGAGGGGGCATGACGTGACTGGTGGATATCCGACGAGGAGAACTGAGAGCGCCGTCTCGTCTAGACGTATTCGTAGAGTGATCGGGCATGCCTAGTCCTAGGCCAGCCATTGAAGTATTGTGCGTCGCCCCATATCCTGCTACAGGAGTAGGCAGTGTACGCCGAGACGACGTGCCAACCACGCTGCTGCGCCCAACAGTCCTGGGACTCGATGGGCCAGTGGGCGTCTTGGTCCCTCCACGGGCCTCATCCCCATCTTCATGCGAGAACATCGAGGGAGGTCGTGACGGTATAGGCATGTTGGAAGTGATTGGTGATGTCGATCCAGCGAAGGAATTCGGATGTGGAAAATAGGTGATAGGTGAATTCGATACACTAAAGATAAAATCAACAATCAGCTTTGGTGTTTCAAACCTAACCAGAAGGGTGTGAACAGATAAGCAAAAGCAAAAGACTTACCTCGCAGCTTCAGCAGTTGCTGCAGTATCGACACTTTGCCGTCTAGAATGCGATTGTGCTTGTGCTTGAGTCGATCGATAATGTCGTAATGAACTGACAGAAGGTGGTCGAGCGGGTCGAGACGAAGAGGGAGGGACAGTCCTTTGTTCCCCCATGATGGTGATTACTTGGACGTTGTCCGGTCGGTCAACCGATCTTTGATCCGATACTTGGTGTGTACTGCTTGGCCACTCTTACACTAGGTAACAACAGGTAGAGAGAAATGTCAAGTCAAGTCTATAATCTGTCCAGCAGATACCGAGATTGAGGCCTAGACCGAAAGAATATATGCGGAAATAATGCTACAAACGTGACTCTGAGCTTGTAGACGCCATGCTACAGGATAAGCACTAGGATCAAAGCCACAGAAGCGCCGAGCGATTGAGGATGTACTAGGAATATACGAAACCTTAGTTACGCTGTTTCGGCTTTCAGCGACGCGCAGGTACGGGATTCGTTTGACCTTGATCCAAGCAGTCTTGCCTGCCTGCAAACCAGTCAAGGTACTGGGATGGGGAATGCGACCTTGTCAACAGCTATGCTTACAGAATGCAGCGTGATACAGCTCGCAGGGGCCGTATTGGATCACATAGCTCGTCGGATGATGCATACTCGTACAACAGGGTGGGATGGTCGCACTACGTCATACGCGTCGTGCACGCTCCCCTAACCTTCAAAGGTCACGGATCCCATACTTCAACAACCTCTAGCTCGTTATACAGTGTATGCCTGTTCCCCTATATAAGAGTTATTGATTGAATCACTGACACCAACTGTGTATTTCTCCCAAGGCTATCTCTACGATAATTTGAGCTTAATCTCCTCTGCACAAAACTCCCTAGCTCTCCGGTTTACATACCAGATGCTTCTTATTCCATAAAGGTCCATGAATGTCCTTCCTCTACTGCAGCTCTACCCTCAACGTCAAGAACTGAATCTATCCTCATCGGCATATCAAGTATTCTTGCCAGAAATCTGTTTCTGCTGACGCAACCTCTCCGCTAGATCAGGGGGGAATCTAGCTCGGATACTTCTGAAGTGCCGATACATGAAATAAGCGATTGGAAAGAGAGCTATGAATAAGATCTGAGAGAAGAGGTTGACTTGATCGTCGCTGAAACCGTGGTCTATCCTTGACATCTGGAGGGAAGATTCTTGTGCTTGGATATGTGGATGGAAGATGGAATGTAGGCAGAGATGTAAATGAGCTATAAGTAGCTATGTGCACAGCTTGGTGAGAGTGTACGTATACGTTGCATTTTAGAATAGGTTAGTTACGGCTTTACAGAAACACTTAGACACTGTGAAGGGGGAAACGAGGAGGCACCGAAGGAGTGGTAGAAATTGTTGGGCAGCTTGCGCAGGTCTGCTATCTCGTACTCGTTGATGTGATCGAGGAGGATTTAGGCGGCTAAATGTCCAAAGAGTGTTAGGATCACATATCAGAACTTGTCAAACAAAGGAACTTGGCCTTGAAAGCCGAAGAACCAATCAAATGTTTGCCCTGACAAAGCAGAATCGAAAAATCGTCCGAACACGTCCGAGACTTTGCCACACCTTTGACTCGTTACAAAGCATCACATCGTCTGATATTCAACATCTCTCCTTATTTCAACCACTTTCATCTGTTTGTTGTTGAATATATTAAGATGTCAGCTGGTCCCTCTTCATTACGGTGTATGTCTCGAACTATCCCTCGTCAAATCGCATCTTGCTCTCGACTGCCACTCCCGCTTTCGACCTTTGTACCGCATTCATATACAACCTTTACTCCTCGTTCATCCTCCTTCTCGACTTCTTCCGCTCGTTCATCTCCCTTCTCGACGTCCTCTGCTAGCTCATCTATCGTCAACATCACTTCTTCTCGTCCTTCGTTGTTGTTATTCAGAAGGCAAACCAGATCAGTTCATGCGCTCGCTAGACCTATAGACAACGCTGGCGGCTTCGAAGGTGTACCTGCTGCTGCATACATCGGGTCTGTAGGTGTGAATGGCAAGAGTACAGAGGATGTTTCCACGAGTACGAACAAATCGAGACCTACTATCCGGGCTAAGAAGAGTGCGATCACTATGGTATGTTCCTCTTGTTCTAATCTCCCTCTCTCCCCGTATCACAACGAGACATATGAACAGACTCATCGAGCGGATGAGTATCGATGTGAATTGCAAGACATGCGTATATCATCAATAGAGAGGGCGCATAGGGCGGACGAATCATACGAATCGAGCTAATTCAAGCTATTTTAGACACCAGCAGCCATCACCCGTCTTCGAGAACTGGTGTCCTCACCGACCGAACCTAAACTTCTTCGAATAGGAGTCAAATCTCGTGGATGCGCAGGAATGGCCTATCATCTAGATTACGTCCCACCACCAGGGGGTCGATTCGATGAAGTCGTAGAGCAGGATGGAGTCAGGGTGTTGATTGATTCTAAAGCTCTTTTCAGTATTATCGGAAGTGTTATGGATTGGAGAGATAACCGATTGAGTGCTGGTTTTGTCTTTGATAAGTGAGTTATACCTCTCTTTGTAGGCAGAGCTTGGGTCAGAAGAAGGGTGTCATTGTGGCAAGGAGAAGGAGGGTGGTGTCGCCGATAGATTTTGGGTGGAAAACGGAGTCAAGCTGACGCCGGTGTAGCCCAAATGTGGTCGATACTTGTGGTTGTGGAGAGAGCTGTGAGTTGCATCCAGCATGATACATAGGAATTGTAAGCTAATTTTGCATTCAGTCAATATCCAATGAGACAAGACGCATTGTGTATTGTGCTTGTGATGTGTCTGTTCTTCATCGTCCTGTGTAGTACATTAGTAACCCTTCACCACTGGCATGCATATCATCAGTTCGGGTGGTTGTGAAATAACAGCATGCATAATGCTAACAGTATCTATGCATGATCAGGTTCGGCATGAATGGTATCAAACAGTAAGGGCTATCTTTGAAGACGAATTCTGCCACGACTGCTTTTCCATCGTTGTTGTCAAAAAAGCAATCTGGCTTTCTGGTAGTCGTTTCCTGCCGTTGACACCGTTCCTTGAATGATCGCAGTCTGTCGATCTCATGCTGAGTGTAGTTGCTGCGTGCCAAATATCAAGTTGACATTTGGTCGTTGGTCAGTCCAAGGCCAGGAAGCAACCTGCGACTACCCGAATATAAGTTATGAGTTATGAGTTCATTCGCCACTCTCAAGATACCACCATCAACGTCAAAAACGTGCTTATCAGTGCATCAGCCGCGTAGCTGTGCAGTGCAATTAGTAGCCTCATGCATCATCTCCTTAATTAGTTGCTGCGATGCTTTTCTGAGCAGTCGCCTGGTAGGGTCAGCCTATACTAACCATTTGAGCTAACCGCCATCGGCAAGAGACTGTCAGGAAACGGTAAGGAGTAGTGGCGCGTTGACGTTTGTGGTGTACTGTGTATACGTGTATAGCCAATGAAAGTTTCTTACAATCCTACAACTTACTCCACCTCAAGGATAGCGCCAAACCCTGCAGGAGAGTGCCACAAAGACCCTACATGTCGCCGATCGCAATCTGGAGACCCCGGTTCTCAGTGACGTAACTGGTCGCATCAATCAAACACCCAAACCCAAAACCGTTCTCCACGACCTGTGCAACTCGTTGATATAACGCAGTCGTACTCGTAAACTCAACAGACTTGCATCCCTGAAACAGGGGAGGAGAAACTCGATGGGAGGTATAGAGGGGGGATGGCGAGCAGAGAGAATTTAATCCAAAAGTGGTAAAAGATCCGAGTGCGCAGAAAAGGATCATCACCCCAAGAAGAATGGAAAAAGCGCGTCATACGTTGAGAGATGACACAATGATGTCATTACTTGTGCTTTTTTTTCCTTTTGGCTCAGAGATCGCCACTGGTACAAAGACAAAGGCCCACTCGCACGTCCTGTGACTTGTTACTTTCCCCCCCAAACACATAAACATCACGCAACACTTTTTAGAATCGTCTTGACTGTTGAGTTGATTTTGTATTTCTTGAAAACTTCTCCAATACCCAAGACCAAGAGTAAGCTACTCTTTCACCTTATATAGCCTGAACAACACAAAGCTTATAACACAGCGAATTAGATCATAGCGCGTGAGTTGACACGCTCAAGTCACACCTTTACGAGTGCACCATACTGACCCACGTTTCCTTCTCTCCTCTTCCTTCTTCCCTTTAGCCAATATGAGCGCACCTGCTACTCATACCAAGATAGCCGAGAACCCCGGCAAAATGGGTGTCACCACTGCTGCGAGCGGGAAAGAGCTCGAGTCAGATATCCAGAGAAAGATGAAGCTCTGGGGCGTGATCGCTGCCTTCCGTGATGGGTGAGTTCTAAGTTGGCTTTGTCAATTCAAACAGTCAAAGCATAAATGTGGTCTGATATTCCTTTAGTCGAATGCCAAACAACAAGCAGATCGACAAGGCCCTTGAATACGCCATTGCATCTTCTCCAGTCGACCTCAAGCAGCTTTCACCAGAAGGTCGCGTCCTCATTGATGACACCAGGTATGTTCATTGGGTCATTTCATAGACGGATGGAATGTGCTCATGTCTTTAAAGGGATATCATTGAAACTGCCCGCATGATAGTGCAGGAGAAGAACGCAGACGAACTTTTCCAAAACGCCGTCTGGGACTCATATGCTGGCGACCCATCGCGCGCCAAACAGGACGGAGTCGTCCCAGTTTCAAAGGAAGACGCAAAGAAGGATGCCAACCAGGGTAAGCCAATCACTCAATGATGATCCAGCCCTTGCTCATAACATGCAGCTGCTGCGCACTTGCGAGTCCTCATCACCCTTTTCCTTACCAACTCCGAGGCACGCAAGATCGTCAGTGATCTCGGTATCATCGGTCGCGATCTCTTCGCAACTGGCGCAGCAAAGGCTGCCGACAAGGCTCGTCCTGATCAGAACCAACTCAACCAGGTCGACAACGAAGCACCCTCCAAAGAGTGGATCGGTGCCGACGGCCAAAAGCACGGTGCGAACGAAACCCCAGAGATGCAAATCAAGGGACCCGGCGGCGCCGAGGTTCGATACAACCCCAAGGACTCCCCGAGCGATGCAAAGTGAGTATAACCTGAATGAAAAGCCCTTCCAATACTGACTGTTTTCAGGGTCACCGACCCCAACGGTAACTCTCGCAGTGCTGGTCAGGCCTACAACGAGGCGCAACAGGCCAAAGAAGACGCCAAGAGCAAAGCCTATTCCGCCAAAGACCAGGCCAAAGGAGCCGCCCAGGACCATGCCCAGGACTTGCAATCTAGCCGCGACCCCAACGCGTCCTACAGCGAGCAAAAGGAGCAGCTCAAGGGTCGTGCAAGTGAGAAGGCCGACAGTGCCAACCAGAACATCGATCAGGATGATGCCAAGAACCAAGCTCGTGATAAGGCCAACCAGCTCAAGAACAAGATTCCAGAAGAACACCGACAGAGGGCTCAGGACGCCGTCAACTCTGCCAAAGACACCGTCAAGGACGCTTTCCCAGAAGAGCGACGCGACCAGTTCATCTACCGCTTGAAGAAGGTTAGTCAACGATGGATGAACTCTTAGCTGACATTCAGGTTGTGGTCGAGTGCCAAAGCCACAAGGATTACAACGAGGCCATGACTTGGCTTCTCGATGCCTTTGATCAATACAGCTCGCACGCCAAACACGTCACCAACAAGGGTGCCAACGCTGCTGGCTCTCTCACCGACGACCCAAACGTTTCCGGCGCCACTGAGAAATTCCGTCTCCTCCTCGAGCGATTCGCCAATGGCAAGTCAATGGACGGCATCTTTGACGCCCTTGACCAACTCTACACTGACGCCAAGAACGATGAGGGTCTCCGAAACTGGTGGTCTCGTCTCGACGACTATGTCCACCGTGTCCTCCTCGAGCCAGGATACATTCTCGAAGACGAGGCTACCCGCGAAGGCCAAGAGCTTCGCGATTCTGGCAAAGGTTACTTCCAGGACAAGTACAGAGGTCACTGGGAGAATTTTGCAGACCAAGTTCAATTGTGGACCACTGCCATGGCAGACGACCCGCTCAACAAGCGTTTGGGTGATGATGTCAAGCGTCTCACCAAGGACTTGCTCTTCAACGAGGAGGGTAACCTGACTTTCAAGCCTAAGCTTTGGAACGACATTCGACACATCATTCTTCCCATGGTCATCAAGCAGGTTGGGTGAGTAAAAGATCCACATTGGTAGAGAATATAAGCTGATTACTTCTTAGCTACGTGCCTCTGCCTCGATGCGAGTACACCGACGACAAGATTGACCTTGTTATCGAGAGTACGTCGCTGTTCTCTAACACAAGAATTCGCGCTAACCTGTGTAGACTTGATCCTCTCCGGACCAAACCTTTTCCCCAACGTCATCTTGATTGAGGCGCATAACCGATTCACCTTCAGCCCTTACAGCAACATCAACAAGACGTGAGCATAATTTGACGACCTACTGAACCTCGCTGATTTGGCCTCAGGCTCGACACACATCACCACGTTTTCCGTGCTGGATTTTCGCAGATCCAAGCTGATATTCGGTGAGTCCAGGTCCAGATTGCGGAGACTGACCGGTCACAGTGATGTTGCCTTTGCTTTCCGACGCAAATCTGGATGGCCCAAGATCTCGGACCACGGTCTTGCAGACGTCATCATCGCCGGCAAGGGTATTTCCGTCGACGTGGAGCTCGAGTCGGTCTTCAACAGAAGGGATTCCGTCTTCAAGGTTCGTTGTCTTAGACGTGGCTAGGATCTAGCTAACAAGCGACTTAGATCAACCACGTCAAGGTTGAGCTTGACACCTTGTCATTCTCCATCCGTGACTCCAAGCACGACTTGCTCTACAAGTTTGTCAAGTCTGTCGCTACTGGTGAGCTGGTGGTGTGACAATGAAAGTAACTAGCTGACTTTTGTCTAAGGGGTCATCAAGAAGGCTATCACCGTTGGGATGCAGACCGCAATCCGCACCGCTCTCGGACACCTCGATGACCAGCTCACTGAGGTCCGAAACACTGTGAGTCAACTTGAAATACCGATGATACTCTGCTGACTGCCACAGGCTGAGGACGCCAAGAAGAGCGATGAGACAACGCGAACACAGGCTCTCAAGGACATGTATGCCCGAAAGAAGGACGACGCAAAGGCCAAAGCCAAGGCTGCCGATGAGAAGACCGGGACCTTCAAGATCATCA
This sequence comes from Naematelia encephala, assembly GCA_002105065.1. Lineage (NCBI taxonomy): Eukaryota > Fungi > Basidiomycota > Tremellomycetes > Tremellales > Naemateliaceae > Naematelia > Naematelia encephala. Next base: position 459,905 of record MCFC01000001.1, read on the forward strand.
CTGACCGAGACGACCAGGTGGGTTTCCATTGCCTGAGAACAGAGCGTTAGCTGACGATTCCAGCTCAATCCCGACTTCAGCCACGACCCGAAGAAGAGCATGGCCAAGCGAATGTTCAAGACTGAGGATCTTGCTGCCAGCGGAACCGACTGGCGATCGCCCGCGTTTGACCTCTTTGACAAGCAACACCCAGCTGTCACTGGTCATCATCACCCAGCTGCCGTCCAAGGCGCTGGTTCGCAAAACGTCAAGACATCGGCTGTCGCTGCTGCTCGTGGCGAGCAAACCCACACCGGCCCAGGCATTACTGGATCTAACGCCAACGGCACCACTGCCAGTCAGTTCAAGTCCGAGGCCCAGGCTGTCAAGGCGGATGCGCAGAACACCAGGTATTGAACGGTCTGATGCAGTTTGGAAATTAGCCGTTCTATAATTGTGATTGTGACAAGAGAAGCCAAGAGTGAAGAGACTTACCATTTATATACCTATTTAACGACATGTATGCGATACTTCTAGTTTAATTGACCCTTGAGTGGTTCCGGAAACCGTCCCTTTTGCAACGAGAAGATCAGCATGACGTTTGTATCATGTGTCATTTGCCCCACGTTGCCCCAGATCTACGGTGATTCCCCCGCACTTTCGATGTGTCACATAATAATTTCATTCATGCAAAGTGACTCTGTTTGATTGTGCTCACCTGATTGACATTGCAGGCTACGTCGCATAGCTATTCTATAACGCCTCGTATCCCATCAGGTTGGATACTTCCAACTCGACCAAACACCTCCTTCGCCGGTGTTTACCGTATAATTCCCACGCACAGACTACTCCGTGTCACAGACTACATCATCGTTGTTCTCGGATCATCACTACGTCTTCACTCCTTACTCCGCCAAGAAAAATAACACCTGCATGGTCGCCACACTCTCAAGGAGGGCTGTAAAAACAATTACATCAATTCGGGCAAGAGTGCTGGTGGGGAGTGGAGGCGATTCATCAAGCAATATCGTAATCGCAACTGGCCAGGCGCCGGTATTCCAACTGGTAGGGGGTCATTCGGAAAGTACGGGGACCAGCTCCCGCAGGTTCCGGGTTCGAGGTTCGAGTTTGTTTCGTACGAGTTAGTGAGTGTATTCTACTTCCTTTATGACTCTCGGCTTTTCATCAATCTGATCTGATCGTCGTCTTTGTGCTCTAGGATTTTACGGCCCTTAGAACGACTGGACATCCAACAAACCTCAGAAACGACTGACGGGCCGATATACGCGAGAGTTAAATCGACAAGATGGAAGAAGAAAAGCGACGTGGCGACGACGGTGACGAAATCGACAATTCCTTCTCTCCCTCTCCTTCTACGGGAAGTGCTCTCGTTCAACGCATACCACTCAGTGACCTAGCTACCATCCCTACCTTATTCCCAGCCCCAGTCGCGAACCTCGTGACGGCTCTTGCGACATCTGCTCGACTCAGTCTACGAGTAGCAGCATTCTTTATTGAAGCTATCCTCGAGACATCGCAATATTCAACACGACTCAGTTTAGGATATACGCGTCGTGTATTGATTTCCGCAATATCTTCAGCTCGAAGAGTCTACCTCATGTCAAATGCAGCTTTCGAAGGTGATCTAATGGGTCTTATGGGTTTCACAGATGAAATCAATAAATCCACTTCAACATCTTTTCCTTCAACAGATGGTTTCCTTCAAATTCTAGATAGATATACCAATCTAGGTATATACGTCATTCATCATACTTTCACCATGGCCGAATTATTCGCAATGTCAGGGTTTTACTTGACTGCAAATGCAGTTCAATCTGCACATTTCGCAGCACAAGAATCAGTCGCTTTGTTCGATAGTCTTTTCGGATCAAACGAATCTTCAAGAGCTCTCTCATCAATCATCACCATGGTTCGAAGAGAATTGTTGGAAGATGAGAGATTTATCAAAAAGGATAAAGGCAAATTAACAAGTCTGACAGCTTTGACAAAAGCTTTGACTGCCTTTGCTTGCTTGCAAACTGCTACTTGGAAGAGAACAGCGGAGAGAATGCAGATGAAAGTGTAAGTCTACCTCTCCACAAACCCTCTCTCCTGACTACACCCTCTCTCCCGCCTCTCCCCTCTCTCTCGACCCCATCTCTTACGTCAATCGCTTCACGGAAGAATACCCAGCTGATATGATATAGTCTGTATGACTGCACGGTCACCTCCAAGTTGGACGAGAGCTATAAATCAGCTACCATGGTCCTGAACAACCTTCCCCCACCATCCGAACAACATCAAAGACTCGTTCAGCCCAATGAGCCACCACCTCTTGCTGGGCCAGGACCATCCACCATTGCTGCTCGGGATCGTCAACGTTTCCCACCTTTTGGACCTCACCAAGAGGTACAGGATGATCGCCAGGAAGAAACACGTCTGCCACAAAAGCCTACTTTGGGTCTCGACGACCTACGCGCATTGGATGACCTGCTTGGAGAATCAGACGACGAAGAAGGTCAAGAAAGTAGAAATGCGGGAGAGCACGTCAGGCGCCTTCGCCGTAGCAAGCGGAGAACTCGAGACACTTTCGAAATCACAGACACTCTTACCGAGTCTACAGTCGTCACGCACCTCTTAGAGCAGCGAAGTAGCGAGGTGCAAGTTCGGCCAACGGATCATCCGCGGGTTTCGAGCATAGCCATGCCAGAATTGCAAGTCGAGGACGCCGGTGATGAGGATGTACAAATCAGCGTGACAAGACAGGTTGGCCCAACAGGGGTGTCCACTTTGGTTGACGGGGATGAAAATGAGTGGATCGAGGTGGATCAGCTGCTGGATGATGACTTGAGAGACGAAAATGGCTCTGTCATACCCTCCATTCCTAATGGAGGTTCCTCGGTCGCCAGTCAAGCCTACAGCGATGCACTCGAACATCCTTCTGCAAGCTCCGAGCGAATCCAGCTCGTATTCAAGACGATGACAAACAAGCTCTTACAGCGGAAGAGGACTTTCAGGCGAGTCCGAGCAGAAGACACGTCGGATGGGGGTGGTCGAGATATTGGTACCTTGCAGGGCAAGCGGAGTGCGAGTCGGCTTGGTAGTCGACCAGATGTACGCAAGGTCGACTGGGGTAAGAAACCCAGAAGTCCATCCGTCAGTTCATCGGGAAACGGTACACCTAGTAAGACGCATCGCGTTGTAGTCCGTCAGACGGACTCGCCACCTCCGACCCTTGAGAGCCCTCGCAAGTCGGAATCTCAATTCGGTAAGGCTGTCTCTCGAGCCCGTTCGGCACTTTCGATAGGATCTCGTCAGAACTCGAGAGAGACTAGTCCTCATCGGTCGAATACACCAACACCGCCATCCACACCACCGCCTGCTTCTCAAGAGAGTAAACCAAACACACGAGAAGCCTTCAGAACTGGAGTGCGGGCGCCGCCTCCCTCTCCTATGGCATCGAAACCTGCCCCACGTCCATCCTCAAACTCATACCGAGATCGTGAAAACCATCGAAATCGCCCTTCGCTTACCGCAGTACAAGAGACGGTGCATAGTAGTCAGAGTCGAATTCAGGCCGCATCAGCTCAACGACCGGAACAAGCGGACGAGACACCAGCCAGTCTGTTCCCGCACGATTCCCTGATTCGCAATATTCATCGCTTCATGCGGTATTCTAGTGCAGCTTATGGTGTATGTCGCCGTCAAATATTTAATATTCTCTGGGAGGAGCTGATTTGGGTGTAGCAAAATTTTCTCCGTATATTCGGCTTGGGTAATAGTGACTACAACTTTTCAAGTACCGCTCGGCATCACGCGAATAGCTGGGCATTCGTACGTCTGATATTACCTCGGCAGTATGCAGCAGGGTGCTGAATATATTAGGCCCAGCACACGAATATACCCATCGATTCGCTTCTCTTATCTTCATACACAGAGCAGACTCCTGCCCTTCCGAGAAGTAAAGCGCCGCCTTTGGTCCATTATATCGCTGTGGAACACAAGTTGCAGGCTGTTGTCTTGTGAGTTATTGCCACTCTCCGGATTGCCACAAAGAGCTGAGCCTATCAGAACATGTCGTGGTACCCTTGGACTTTCCGATGTTTTGATTGACCTAACATGTGAATATCGATCGATTCACGTGGAAGGCGGAGATCCCGACGGCGATTACTACGTTCATAGCGGGATGTATCAATCCGCCCTCGGTCTCACGGCTAAACAGTCGACAGTCCACCAAACTCTGGTCGATACGCTCGTCAAGTATCCAAATTACGGCTTGGTAGTCACCGGTCATTCCCTGGGAGGAGGTGTGGCCGCTCTACTCGCTATAGCGTGTTCCACACCCGCAGCCATGTTCCTCAAAGAGAATGCAGCGCGTGAACAACCAATATCACATCCTCCCATCACTACGCCGTTCGTGACGAGCTTCACATCGGGATTACCAGCTGGCAGACCGATACATTCATATGCGTACGGACCACCGGCAATTACTTCGCCCGCTCTGGCAAAGTATGCAAGAGGACTCATCACTTCTGTCGTACAGAATTCGGACGTGGTGCCTTGTATCAGCCTAGGCACTTTGAGGGACCTGAGGAATATTGCATTGACTCTGTACGAGGAGGGTAATGTTGCAGAGGAGATTGTCGGAAGAGTGAGTGTTTCTCCCGGTTTTTCCTTATTTTGCAGCTATTTTCTTGTGAAGGATTTGGATTGATTCATTATAGGTGGTTGGGATATATCAGAGCAAGCTGCCTTTCCAAAATAGTCAAGCTCCAAGTGTAACTGGGAATTCTCGATTCTCATCGTCGCCTTCAGCACTTCAAAGTCCTTCGACGCCGGGAGACGAAGAGGTGCTTAACGATTGGATGGTCTCACTCATCAAGACTATGAGGGCGGATATGGACAGTGATAAGCTGTATCCACCTGGAGTGGTTTATATTCTTGTAAGTAAAATTGGAAACGAATGCTCGAAAGTGCACCTTGGTCGCTCATTTGTCGCTTAGGAATATTTCGACGTGTTTGTAACGACTGAAGCAACGGATGAAGAGAGACGAAGAGGAGCAAAAGCAACTCATCACAAACAGGCTCATAGAGTGGTGCGTGTATGGACCGCAGGCAACGATCAGTTCAGTCGCTGATGTTCGATGGTCAGATTTTGCGACAATGCGATTCGGTAGAAGAAAGGTTCAGAGAACGTGAGTTTGTCTAGGGATTCCAAGATTCCCAGGTTGTATGGTTGCTGATATGATATGCGTGTTCTAGCATTGTTCTCGAAAACAATGCTCAATGATCATTTACCTTCGCATTATGAGAGATCAACACAGTTGTTGTATGATGGTATGGGTTGTGGGAAAATGTAATGCTTGAAAGGTCGAAAGGGTGGGGAACATGTGGCGATGGACGGCTGGGGAAACTGCCAAGGCATAAGTATACGAAGACATTGGTATTTATATTGGAATAGGCAAAAGAAGACATTGGTGTACGAAGACATAATGGAGGTATATGAGGCATAAGTTTACGAGGCATAATAAGGCATAAGGAGTACACACGTAATGCTGTAGGTTCTAGTCAGTATGATGCATGTTGTTTGATAGGCTGTGATCGTGAAGGAGATTAAAACATAAACGGTAATATGAAGGCCAGTTACGAATGATCCCAGAAATACCGTCGAGTACATTTGCCACTTGTCCAAAACAAGTACCCAATCAGGTGCTCCCACAAAGTCCTTGAATCAATCCGCCATCGATCAATGAGCTATCTTGTGACCAAATCCTCGGTGGTATGTATTACACCCAGGTTGGATATCTGACCGCTCTTCACTAGGCAGGGTTATCTGTCAGCTCAAGCACCTCGCAATCGGAATGGCTATTTGACAACTCGATTGGGTTCGGTACCGTTCCGTTTCAGCGGTATGGCGAGGTCTTGAATGCAGAAGCAGAAACCAAATAGGGGCAATTAAGTCAATCCCTTTAGATTTAGATTTTGGAGTGCCGAGTAGTATCACGCCACACTCTACTCTCCAGATGAGGTGCACCAAGCAGAGAAGGCAATATTGGACCGGAAATGGTTCAGCGTTGCAAGGTTGGTAACGTAAAGGGGTGTTAAATCAGGATGCGTTATGCCTGCTTCTCCCTTATGCTGTAGGTATTATATTCGCAAGCTCAACTAGCGTTCGCTTATGTCAGATGGAGCCTGAAGAGACGGATGTGATATTTTGCCTCCCATGCACACTCAAAAACGGGGGGTGAGTGAATTCCGCATTGTTGTGGACATTCAGGGATAGGAGGAGAAGCTCCAAAGCAAATGTGCATTCGTCAATCGTCTATAGAACCGTAGAGTATGTACTGTATAATACATCAATCTCGATACTCTGTTTGCGCCATCTTCATTCTTCACATGTCTCTCACATTCCCTCAGAGGCTACCCCATCAAGCTGACTTCTTCGGAATTATGCAGCCAATTTACCTTCACGATCGGTTTCGTCTCATTCAATGGTACTTCAATGGTTGAATTCTTAGACTTGAAAATATCGGAGTCCTTGATTGTTGTATCCTTCAGTACTTTCACGTTGAGATCTTCCGCCTTGCTGACACCCCGAAAAGCATCGTCAAGACACCTCGTCATGTGCTCTGCTAGTAACTCGCACAACTTATCTACCCTTTGTTCGTTTGCCAATGATGGACGCTGCAAAAACATATCCTCAACGTCTTTTTTGTAAAGGTAGCACCATTGTAGCCACTCTCTCTTCTCTTTCTGCTCCTTCGTCGAAATGGAAGAATTTTTTCGAGAGGCCGTTGTAGCTCCCAGGCCGAGTTCCGGAGTGTACGAAGAGTGTGTAGGTCGATCAACACGGCGTACTTTGGGGACGGTGCAGTAAAAGGTATCCATCGTCTTTGTGAACATAACCTTCGACACCAACTCAGTCACGCACTTGGTTTCCTCTGGGTACCATCTCTGGCGGCCACATATGAGCTCGGGGTGTGGTTCAACCTTTACCCAAAATGGAGACTGAGTACCACTGTGACCTTGAGCAGCAATTGTGTGCGTTGCTTCCGAAAGGCTTCCGCTCGACGACGATCTTTGGTGTCGGGTAGGTGATGGTGTGGTCGATGGCCGTGCTGCCGTGTCCAAAGAGGTCGGAATTTTGTGCCCCAATGACCGGTCTTGTCCATTGGGTGAGCGTGTTTCCGGTCTTGGAGGAATGCTGTTCACACTAAAATCGTCATGTTCAGCTGCACTTGATATTCCCCTCCGAGTGCTTGAGCTTGCCATCATGGCACCCCTGCTATTCGGACCGGAGGAAGACTTCGTGCTCATCCTTACCGACGTACTTCTGTGATCATCACCTTCCGGAGAGGGTGATGTAGCTGGTGTCCGGAACCTGGATAAAGGATGTATGGGAGTAGTCGGACCTGTTGCCGTGAACCTGAACAAAGGATATAATGCAGAAGTCGACACCGAGCTGCCATGATCCAATGAACGGGTTGATTGTGTCCTGGTCGACGGTCTTCCGTGACTGCTTGGGCCTGCCGTTCCCCCTGTCATGGACATGGGCGCCGATTTTGTTCTGGGGCGTATTGGTGGTCTTGTTTTGGAAATCAGTTCTGTTGATTCTGGGTTGAAAGTCACGTTTCCCGGTCCTGCATTGGTCGACAACCTTCTGGTGGCCACCGTGTCGGGGTGGAAATTCGAAGAAGGGGATGATGTTCCTCTGGATCTGTATTCGTAGCTTGGGGGCTTCGATTCAGAAGGTGACAATGTCTGTTCGGGAAGGCTCGGAGGGTCGGAGCTTGGCGATTGTCCTTGACTCGAATTTATGCTTTCTCGTGATCCGGGCAGTCCAATCTGGAGGTGACTGTGAGCGTTTTTTCCCTTTGGGTGCAATGTATGTCTCACCATAGAAGCGGCGTCATCAGCCGAGTCGGCGCTTGTTTCTTGGCTTGTAATTTTGGACTTTCTTCTGGACACCCACGCACTTAGTCTCTTGCGCATTGGAACGTGCAGTGAGAATTGATTTGAAAGTTGGCAGAAGGTGAGAAAGCGGGTCCGGTGCAGTCGAGTCCAAGAGTGATGTGTTCAAGATTGGTGTGTTCAAGAGTGTGTTCAAGACTGGTGGAAGGGGACTTGAGTTTTTCGTGACTGATTAGCTGCATTATAAACATAGGCCAAGAGGGAAGCGTTCCCCAGCACCTTCGAATGTGTTCCCATGCCTACTCATCTACATAAAATAGCTCCGGCCCCACCGCCTTCGTCGGCTAAGGGTCACTCTCGACGAACAAGGCAGCTAACCCGAGCAGATCTCAAGCCTTCGACTCATCTAGGCTGTGCAGTATTCTTCCCAGTTTCCAAACTCGACCCTCTCTGCATCTCCGCCGAGAAGACGAGGATTTCTCACATTTAAGCTGTGCAGTGTCCTTCGGAATCATTAGGCTCCTACTTTCTGAAACCTCACTAAGAAGGCGTTGAGTGGCTGTCGCCGTTCTGTCCGAAGAGTGTTATGAGCTAGGTCAAGATTGCTTTCCTTGCTGTGACGCTTGAAGCGATACATCCATAGTGACGGATCGTGGTCGTGTGGTGATGGATACTCTTATATGAAAGACCTTGTATTCGTACATGCACCACGTAGCATAGAAACGCAGCACGGACTTCGCTCCTCTGTTGCGTCGGTGACCTTCAACCTGCCGACCATATAGCAAAAATAAATGAGCTCCGCCCTCGCAGCACGGACTTCGACGCACGGACATCGCTCCTCTGTTACATCGGTGACCCTCCGTGTAACCGAGCAACCTCAACCCTGAAAGATATCCGAGATGACCCGTTTGCGAGGTTTGAGGTCTCCGGCTAGAAGTACGTTGCGTCATGGGAATTGCGAGTGCAAGACCAAGACGACCGGCTTCTCACCATTGGAATCCACCAGTCTTCGATCATCGAGCTACGTGTGTCGTCATACAGAACCCAAGCTACATTTGTCGTCATATAGAACTCAGTCGCGCCGAAAAGCCGAAGCTCCACTCCATGAAGAGGTTCTCTGCGAGTCTTCCATTCAAACACAGCCCTCGAAGTGGCGGCGTATTTTCCAGCTTCAGAGCAGAGAGTTTTCAAAAGCCGGATGTAAGTGGCAAACCATGGGTGGGTAAGCTTATACTGTATTTCTCCGTGGGCTAGGTTAGCTCTCTGCATTGGTTAACCCTCCTTTGTTTGGTCAACTCTCCACTGCGTTTCATCAGAAAGGGTCTCTAGGAAGCCTTCTGAACGACGTTACTGCTAGATCATTACTACTTGGCTCGAGCTTCTTTTCCAATCACTGACCGTCGACCGCCTCGCAGAACCGAATCATTTCAGTATGACGACGCTTATGCATATCTGAGACCTGGACTGCAGGACGACTCGTTGCAAGAGGATGGAAAGTGGGGAAATATTGCGTCATCAGACGTCTTCTGAAGCTTGGGATCTCTCGGTTAGCACCAATCGTTTGTGGAAGTAGCACCGCATTTTGATCGAGGGCTACCAGTCTGCTCCACTCTCGAGGTTTTTCTGGGCCCAATGGCTCATGACTGAGACCACGGAGCAGGGGTACTCATTGACTGCTATAAGAGACCGCGTTCAACGTGGTGGGACCACTACGTAGTGGTGGATCACACAGGTCTGTCCTTTCACTCCCTTTGCTTGGTAGGCTGCAGTCTCGTACAGTAATGATGAATTTATCCAAGCCAAAACGCATCAATTAACACAGACTGGAGTGATCCGTGAGAGCCCACCCTGAGGATCAAAAATCCACCAACTTCAACACTGACAAAGACATGCATAAACAATCTCCTCTACTGCGAACACAACTCACTTCCGGTCCAAACCAGTCCGCTCCATTTACGGTCCAAACTTAGCCTTCAAGTCCTTTGCCATATCCTCAACAACATTCTCGATCGGGTTGAACCTGATGCCCAGAACCTTGGTACATTTCGTACCGTCAAAGACGTTGGATTGAGCGTCGATTTCGGGTTTCTTACTTGCGTCGCCTTTGGGTACGTTAGGCAAGTCGGGGTAGTTCTTGTGGATTCCCTGCGGCGTTGTTAGCTTCGAAATCCGACTAGGCAGCAGGAGTAAATTTCGAAAGCAGGCACGAATAGAATAGGAAGGTCTAGAAGAGCAAAGGAAAAGACATACCACGACGTAATCGTTGGCACTGAACGGTCCAGCAGAAGATATGAATCGTTGACCCTTTGCGTCCTCGACCTCCAGAGCGCGAACATGAGCCAAAGCACCTAAATGATCCGTGTCAGATCTCATTCCGTTGAAGACACGATTTCATACTTACAGTCCCGAACATCAACAAAGTTCTGGTTACCCATAGGCAAGTCTGCCTCAGTCTTTTGACCGCTCATCCAGGCGTAGAAACCCGCTAAACCAAATCAGCATAACGTATATCACAGTGGTAAGGTGCAGGAATCAGGGATATGGACGTGGACGTACCGACAGAGGTGTTGAGTTGTTCGGGAGAATCAACTTGGTGGATGATGGGTCCCAAGACCTAGTAACCATTAATAACCTTCAAAGGAGACGGCAGAGCGAGGTGGGAAGAGTGAAGTCCGGACGTACAAGAGGAGGGTTGATCGTAACTCCTTCGAAAGCCGGCTGCTCCTCTTCGAGGAAGTGCCAGAACGCTTGTTCGGCGAGTGTCTTACTGGCTACACACAGCTATCAGCAAGTTTCCGAGCGGTACAAGAAGAAATCAACGTACCACGGTACTTGTCTGGTTGACTGGCGTTTCGTCCCTTTTCTTCACACTCCTTGACCGATACAGGGTTCCAGTGCTTCTCATTGAAGCTGTGGATGTGTCAGGGCTGGCAGCAAAGGCGAATATATATGCAAATTCAGACGTACTGGACGGGAGGCGGGACTGAGGTGTCCATGATTGCTGCCACCGAAGACGTGATGACGATCCTCTTGCAGTGAGGGCTAAAACGATCAGTTTTCGTTCCGATCAGAAACGAAAAGAATGAATCTCACTTGTTCTTCTGCAAAGACTTCAAGATACCAGTCGTACCATGGACAGCTGGAACTCGGAGCTCCTCTGGATCATCTGCGTTGAAGTGGTATGGACTACCTCCACCTCAGCCCACAATCCTGTTTTGATAGCGAATGACTCACCTGGCCATATGAGCTACAGCGTCTACACCTTTGACGGCTTCATCAAAAGCACCGTCCTGGCCATCGTGAGCCTGCCGATCTCCTCGTTGTATACACAACAGATAAGATTCTAGATCTCACCTCGCCGATATCCTTCACAATGACATATTCAAAAGAATCTCCATGCTCCTTGAATAGGTTCTTGAGATACTCGCCTTTACCAGTAGATCGTACCGTTCCGCGAACTTTATAACCGCGCTCAAGGAAAGTCTTCACAGCCCATCTATAGAGCAGAGTCAATGGATGGTCTGATCCTTGGCCGTGAATCACGGAATGCGGGAAAGGAAGTCTTACGCGGCAATGTATCCAGATGCACCAGTCACTAGGACTAGGTCTCCCTTATTGATGACTGTCATTATTAACAGTGGATGGAATGTATGGACAGTGAAAGAGGAAAGAGCAGAGAATGAATAAAACCCCCCGAAATGCAATTATAGGTTTCTCAGTTCCGAGAGATATCCGTCACCTCCACCTCCACTTACTCGTATATCCATGATGGACGATTTCGCGTGGGTCAGTAATGCTTTGACCATATGTGCCGAGCAGGCAAAGAAGCAGAAAGTATGCATAGTGGCTGCTAGATTGATAGGTGCTCGTTTGGTCTACAGACTTTGCTACCCACAGCAATGATAGATTGTACCAGTTCGGGCCGGTACGCCGGGCCGAACCCCCTTAACAGCGACCTGTCCGAGTAGAGGGACTAGAGCATGACTTGGCTATCCTACCGTACTACACCATCTCTCAGCTTCTCATGTGGCCTCGGAAGTTCCAAGTGAGACCATACCTTGCTTTCAAAGTAGGTCATTCACTACACAGGGGAATGGTTGTAGTGACCTGTTGAAGCACGTGACTCGGTTTTCTAAAGGGTCATTAGAAACCGGCATCTGACGTCATGGCGGTGAGGTCTCCCTTTCTTGAATGTCCGTCCGTAGTATTATTATTATTCAGTAATATCGTCGGATCTATTCATACCACAACAGCTTGGGCACAATGTATCGATCCTCTCGCCTGTTGAGGCCTCTACTCAACACCTCTATCCAGTCGCCCTCTGCTCGACCCCTCTCTTCGCTCTCACCAGCAGCTCTCAAACTACGTTCCGCCCAGACCACCACTACCACCCCGTCACTGGCTTTACTGGTTCGGAAGCGGTTCTATGCTGAGCAGCCAAAACCTCAACATAGAGGAGAGAATCAACATGCCACATCAACTGCTAGAGAGGAGGTAAGTCCGATGGCCTTGTCCAGCGTGAGTCAACTGACATTTTTTATCAGATCAAGGGGATCACAAGGGACGTTGCGGAAATGATCTCTGGAGGTGCTCGTATTCCTCCTAATGAGCTCAACACACTACGAGGGAGGGAGGTATCTTCATCCGTAGGGCATAAAGGCTCGGTGATTGATGACTTCGTAAGTATCACCTGTTTTCGTCTATTAAGTCAAGGAGCAAGGAGTGCTGACGCCATGGCTAGTATGGAATCACGAGGGGTATTATCGAAGCAGTACCCCGACCTGCAATGATATTTGGTATCTTCTACTCATTTCAACTGCAAGAATACGAGCTGACCCGGGTTTCGGGTTCCAGGTCTCGCGGGTCTCTTGCCTTATCTCGGCACAGCAGCAGCGACCGTCTTCATGGCTCGAGAGGCTTCCATTGCTGCGCAGGGTGAGTCATCCGAGACAACTCAAGTATTCTTTCGTCGTGCTGATAGTTGCAGGTGAAAGGACACTATCAGGTCTTGATCTCGCAGGGTCCCTAGACCTGCTGCACAATATCGAGCATGTCCAGATCACCTATGGAGCCATCATCCTTTCCTTCCTCGGCGCAATTCACTGGGGTTTTGAGTTTGCCGGACTTGGAGGGGAGGTCGGTTACAGGCGGATGGCCATGGGGGTTGTGCCTGTACTTTTCGCTTGGCCAACTACGTTTTTGACGCACGGTGTATCGCTGGCGGTACAATGGCTTGGATTCACTGGCATGTGGTTGATTGATCAACGTGCAAGCACCAATGGATGGAGTGAGTACAGATTCAACTTGACTCTCTCTCTCTATCCATGAGAAGAAAGTCAGTAGTAATGATTCTCTCTAGCTCCACCTTGGTACGCTACTTATCGATTCTACCTATCAATTGTGGTTGGATTCAGCATCATAGCGACCTTTGCCGGCACATCATACTACGGTGCAGGTGCTGGAGCCGTATCAGATCCAAAGCGGGTATCGTCATACAAGCGTCTAGATCGAGTCCGAGACAAGAACTCTCCGTCTTCTCCTGGTGTCAAGGAAGGCAAAAAGACAGGAACGATTACCGGCGATTTCTCACTTGAACAAAACCCACATGGAAATAGCTTTACAGTCTTACGCAATGTAACGAAAGACGATGAAGAAGCCAAAGCTAAACAAGAAGAGGAAAAACAGAAGAATCAAGAACAACAAGATAAGAAAGACGAACATCAACAGGATAATTCACCTGGAGGAATGAAATCTGAAGCGAAGGATAGGACTGGAGCCAACCAGAATGAACAAGGTGGAAAAGAAGAGAGACCTGATGAATTGAAGAGTAAACCTGATGGAGCCGAAAAAACACAAACAAAGGAAGATGGTGAAAGTGATAGTGATGATGAGGAAAAGAAGGAAGGGGAAGATGATGGAGATAAGGAGCCTAAGGATGATACGAAGAAAGCAGAAGGGAAACAGAGAGAGAAGAATGAAGGTGGAGAAGCAGGGAAAAGTCAAACCAAGAAGGATGATCCAGGAGCCAAAGGGAAAGCAGGTGAAGAGAATACTGGCAAGCGGTGATTCTACACGAATCATTACGTCTTGGAAGGAGAACGAGAGGGAAGCATGTCAACTAGCAGGATGGACAGTGAAGTGAAGAAGAACTGGCTGGATCAGTGTGTAGTATTGATAAAGACAAGTCGAAAGAAGAATCATGCACATGACGTCGACGAACAAGAGAATGTTTTACCAAGCTGTTCAAACTTAAAAAATAATGCAGTCAAAAGCCGGTATCGCAGATACGAGTACAGTATGTTGTGAATATCAGTCAAAAAATGCTACATGATCATATTGATTTCCTACACCTTGAACGCAATTCCATCAGAAATAACAGAATGATACGCGATGCTCTACAATATGACAATCTGACCGACATAGCCAAAGGTGACAACGACTAATACAAATCTTCTTCCTAACTTCTCTCTCACACACGTCCAATCCCAGTCTAGTATTCGGTAAAAGAACACAGACTGAAAGCGGCACTTCTACCAGTAAATAAGGACCAGCCTTATCCTTCGGTTCTTTCCTCCTTTAATCTCTCCCTGCCCCCCTGCCCATCTCCCTTTCTCTCTTCTCTTCCTGCCTCTCACCTTCCACCTAACCCTCTTCAATTCTCCTTGATAATCAAGACTTCATCCTATTCCTCCCCCTCGTCTCAGCAACACGCCTACCCCACCACACAGGCAGAGTAAAGCACATCCCCCTCGATCGTTCATCCATTCAGGGATTGCTTACTCTTACTCGAGCATTCCTCCCCTCATCCATTCCGGGTTCAACCACGCCAGCAGTACCTATCCGGCTCTCATCCATTCCGAGGCTTCTTCGACCTGACCGCATCAAGCCCTACTGAGGCCTGACCAGCGGACCCCACACTTCCCCCCACGCTCGTCACGGGAGTTTCCAGTCCCGTACTTCCAGGTGTCGGAGCAGGCGTCCATTCTGCGCCATCTCCACCTAGTAGCTCGAACGAACGCTTTCGATCTCTGAATGACGTGCTTTCTCCAAATACTAACGAAGTACCAATCGTACCCGTGTCGGTATTGCCCACTATCGAAGTGAGTTCTGGCATTGCTCCAGTCGCCATGAATTGCTAAAGACATCATCGTCAGTCTTGATACCAACGCTTTCATCCGGAGATGGAAATCAGTGATACGCACATGTAGAACAAGTTGATACGTATCGTCTGACCATCCCATCGCAGCCAGAGGATTACGCATACCGACTGTTCCACCCTCGCCTTCTCCCTCACCAGATTCTTCATTTCCAAACATGAGTGCCCCAGTGGCAACAGCATCCACAACGCCTTGGTCTGATAGAGGCGGTAATCCGACAGAACGCGGAACTTCGGCCGATAGCTGGATAGCCTTGAGATGAATCAGGTGTTTGTCCAGAATCCCAAACAGTCCATATTTCGTGAATGGCTTGGCGAGGACATCGTTCATCCCTGATTGTAGATACGAGTCGACATCCTCTGTTTACTGTTAGTGGAGGATCGTGATGCGTGGGCCAGCAAGAAGACACTTACGAGGCTGGGCATTCGAAGTCATAGAGATGATCGGGGTATAGATATCGAATTGCCGAATCAGGCTCGTCGCTTTGCGTCTACACTTTGTTAGCCACGATCAAAGGTCATGGATGATAGGACAACGGATGAGAACCGCAGGCTATCCCGGTAGAATACCAAGTTGGGTCTGCATCGCCTTCCCAGCCCATGAACACGTCCAGATCATAACAAGTCACTCACCCATCCATACTCGGCCCGAAAAAGATATCCATCAAGACCAAATCATATTTCGTCTTGTTCATCCTCTCGATAGCTCCCTGAGCATCATCGACAGTCTCCGTGACACATCCGAATTTCTCCAAGAACTTTGAGCTCAATTGCCGATAAACAACATCATCCTCAACCACGAGGATTCTCGGTGTCTGCGTCCAGTGAGTTGCAAGGGTCGTTGATCTTCGTAGACGGAGTGCTGCAGGAGTTGTCTTGGGTGCTGCTTGAGGTGGAAGAATCAGAGTACCAAATGGCGATTCTTGGACTGCTGGGGTTGATGTCGCTGTAGTTGCAGAGGAAGATGCAGCCATTGTTTTCGTTGAAGGGACTATGGCGTCAGGTTGAGCCGAAGTGCTCGCGCTTGCACTTGCACTTGTGTCGAGAGGATCGGGCATTGTATCAAATCGCATTTGTCCCTGACCTGATAACGCCTCAAACATGAGTCGCAATGTACTGCCGTCACTTGATTTTCGAGGTAATGGCGCATTCTCAGTCAACCACGTTGGCGTCTCTGCGAACATTGGAGTGACATCTAGTGGTTCGCCATTGTACAATGTCTGATCCGGGTCTGGCTGTCCTTGCGATCGAGATTGGGCGGGTGCAGCCATATCGACCTGCTCATCCATCTGGTCCGATGTACGCTGAGCACGCGCACCTGATCCACGCCCACCAGAAGCCGACGCGGATGTGCGAGATCCAGAAGGCGATTGACCTTCGTGTGATGGAGTCGAGTGGGGCGAGACTTGTGAAAAGCCAGCACCACCACCGGTAGTGTACTGCGGATGGAAGCGGACTGAAGGTGTAAATGTCTGAGCCGGGAGTCCCGCCGGAGGAAACGACGTCATGGAAGGGATAGGAGGTAGGGAGATTGAGGGTTGAGAGATTGAATCAAACACCTGGTAGAGATGCTGTATTCGAGCAGAAGGTTTCATGTCGCCCATTGGTGATCCTCCTGATTCTGCAGAGCAGTCAGAGATTGCCTCTGTTCAGAGATCCCGGGAAAGTGGGTCCAGTAGACGCACCTCGCTCAATCTGTCCCAGATGACCCAGGACCTCTCTGAACAGACCCATCATCCCCATCTCCCGATTCCGAGCATCTCGCACCTCGTCCATCGCCTTTGCTAACCGGTCTTCAAGGTTGATCACGCGAGTCTCCATCTCTGAAAGTCGGCTAGGATCTTCTCCCATAAGAGGTCGGGGGGAAGAGGTGTCTTCGGCATCGGCTCCTTTCTTAGGCGCAACTACTTTTCGCTGCAACGAGTCAACTTTGAAAGGCGGAGAAACCTGAAAGAGCTGACCTTGATACTGTCCAGATCAGACCTGCGGCCAGCTTGGAAATTGGGATGCTGGAATTCCCAGACCTGGACAAGACGCGTTAGCGTAGTTGCATGATGAGTGATAAGTTTTTTAACATGGATGCGCACATTCTCTTTGATTTGGCCAGTTTCTTCGTCGGTGTGCTTGATCTTGTAACCAATCAGCGTGTTGTCTTGGAGACAATGTCGTCAACGTACCTTTGAAAACCCGTACTTGTTGAGCTGTCTCACAAAGCTAGAGAAGTTGGAATGTCGGAAGGTTTGGGGTCTGTACATAGTCACTATTGACCCCTCCAATCCAAGAGAGAACTCACAGAACTTTGGTGGTAAACTCGTTCATATCCCAGACAACGAAACTGGCACCTCCCTTTCCCCAGCCAACAGAGCCCCTCTTAGCGCCTTCTCCTCTACGTTCACCGGGCGCCTTGCCTTTCCCATACATCGCACTCTCCTCCTCAAGCATCTTGTAGAGCTTCTTGATAAACTCGCTGGGGCCCTGTGCAGACCCTCCACCAGCTCCAGCTGACTGACCTCCTCCTCCGCCTCCATCGGCGTTACCCACCGACGACTTGCTGGGATCATTGCTGAGTGGATGAGAGGTCAATCCACCCGCTGGCGGAGCAGCATTCGATCTACCAGCTTGTGGAGGGACCTGAGAGACGAGGTCTTCGAGTTTAACAGGACCGCCGGTAGCGGAACGTGCTGTATCTGGTCTGCGGGCGGACGGTGTTGCCGCTGGATGGATAGAAGACCACCCGTTGGCTTGGGTTGGCGGAGGAAGTTGGCCTCGTCCACCAGGTCCAGTGGGCATGACGGGATTGTTGGAGCTCACTCGTTGTAGACTGACGGGAGGAGGATAAGCATACCCGTTACCTCTTGATGGACCTGCTGGAGCAGGCGCTGGCTGCCCATAGTCGTATCCTCCTGATGCAGGTCGATGATAAGCGTATACATTCCCATCATTCCCTTGATAGGTCTGCATAGGTGGTCCAGGAGGTTGACCAGTCATGGAAGGGTGATAATATCCAGGAGCAGGAGGTGGATGCGCATTGTAAGGCGGTTGGGGCGGTATTCGGGACATATCCGAACGAGCTACGAGCTATGCCAGAGCTTGAAGCAATCCTACAAGATAAACACCCGGGATCGAGCGTGGGAACAAGTACCGCTAGCTTTACAAAAGTAAGGATATAGAAGAAAGGAGGATTATAACTTGGTTGTTTGATGATCAATGAGAGATGGTATGGTGTAAAAAAGCAGCCTAGCGAGTTTGGTACAGGACAAAAAAGGGGGGACCGTGAGTCGTAATCCAGTTTTACCTTTATTATCGCCACTCTTACAGTTATCATTCAAAAATCATCGTCATTATACGCCGGATTCAATGCATGCATCCATATATCAATCATCTTCACAGTGTCGTCAGCTCACCATACCCTGGTCCTTTCAGTTTGAAGCGACCTTGGCGCTGAAAGCCGCTGCAAAAGCTTGTTCAACCAACTGGTACTGATAGTGTTCGATTCAGTGGCGTCCATATCAATGCATTTAGAGTAGTACGACAAGCTGTCGATCTCATGCATGTGTCCTCGATCCACTTGTGCCTGCTACCAAGACCTTGACTACTGAGGAAGGGTGTGTTGAATACTGCCCTGTGGTTAGGTACTCGCATGTTCAGGAGCATATGACAGGAACGTTGTTTCCAATGTAAATTTATCATCGGCCATCTACTCTGTCAATTATCTTTTCCATCATTCTCTTCTCTACATTCTGTGGACGGGTGAACGAAGGTAGCATTATTGTCTCACTTTTTGTGAACAGAGAGCAGCCAAGGACCAACAACAAACAACGAATCAAATCCGCTTAATCCGGAGTGACTGATCCTATTCTGGTGCCTTCAAAGTGGACTCAATGTCTGCCCTGTCCCCAATAATCATCCTCACTGGTGCCTCGCGAGGTCTAGGCTTAGCAGTCTTATCTCTTCTCTTGTCGCACCATAACGCCCGAGTGACCACTCTGTCCCGCTCGTCCACTACCGAGCTGCAGAACACCGTCAAGCAGTATGGAGAAGATCGAGTCCTCGCGATTCAGGGGGATGTAGGGGATGCAGAGGTGAACGCTGGTGCTGTGAAGCAGACTGTTGATAAGTGGGGTGGCATTGATGGGCTGGTGTTGAATGCTGGAACTATGAGTATCTGTGAGTCATCGTCTTCGTCCTGTCTTCCTCTTCCTTGCGATTCCCACTCTCAGTTCTCCTCTTCCTTTCAATTCCCATTCTCAGTGAATATCATAACCGAGTCCAATCTACTTCATGACTACCGGCATTTTTGAGTTCATGCTAATGTGCTAATGATATTAGTCCGCCTTGATGCTGTCCCTCTGGAGTATATCCCAGGATACATCGAAACAAATCTTTCATCATCCATTTACCTGATCCAACCAGCTCTGCCCTATCTTCGGAAATCGACACTTCCCTCTCCGCTATCATCCTCCACAACATCAAAAAGTACAGGCCGTATAGTTCTAGTGTCGTCTGGGGCCTCTTCGAAAGGTTATGTCGCTTGGGGTCTATACAGCGCTGTCAAAGCCGCTCTCAATTCAGTAGCGAGAACGCTCGCTGCGGAGGAGAATCTCAATGGAAGTGGAGTAGGTGTTTGGGCTATAAGGCCTGGTCTGGTAGATGTACGTCGCCGACATTGTCACTGTAACCCCAGTCAAGCTGATTTCAGTAGACTTCGGTACGCTATCTGACTTATTGTTGTCAGATGAGGACAAGCCCGTAAGGACTGATTCATTTTGGTTCTTAGATGCAAGATCTACTGCGTTCTTCCGGAGCCGAGTCCATGCACCCAAACGAATTCGCAAGGTTGAAGACGGCATATGACGAGGGCAATCTCTTGCGTCCAGAACAGTGAGTGCTCACGTATCCTTCCTCGTATAGTATCCCACCCTGGCCTTTGTTTGACAATATCCCACCCGACCTTTGTCTAACGATATCCTAAACCCTGCCTTACAACCTATCCTGCCCTAGCTCGCCTCTACCATCTACTGCTGGGATCATGTCCAGCGTGCTATCTCTCAACAAATGTTCACCACGCTAACAGATCGCAGACCCGGTTCTGTTCTCGCTGGTCTTGTAGCTCGAGGAGGTCCAATGGATCTGAGTGGAGAGTACCTAAATTGGGCGGATGAGCGACTCTTAGCCTACCGAACTTGATCACCCCGGGCATGGCCCGGGCATGGCTGTCCCGCTCGACAGGTATGCAGTTCTACAAGTAGCCTACGGGCCTTGATCCTCCCGTCCGGAAGGTGGGGATGTATGTAGGTGCAGTATGCAATCCCGGAACATGAGAGCAATGGAGCATGTGCAGTTCGTTGGGGTCCAAATACTGTGACACATGCCATGCCCAGCTGTGAGAAAAGCCGAAACGAAGCGAGCGTCGTCTGCCACATGTCCTATGTGTCCCCTCCCTCACGTAAAGGCGCATCTTGGAACTCCCGCTGAGCGGGTAATTGTAGCCAAGGCTTACAAAGCCCCCTTTCCATGTGAACAGGGGCCACTCTTGATGCTTTGGCTGCTTTGTGACTATATCATCGCATGATGGGTAGGTTGACTACTCTGTACGAGTAATTGTCTTGAGTGTACGATTGCAGTCAGTGTGCCATACTGGATTTACGTGCGAGACGGAATGGTATGAGGCCTTGAGATCTGATGCCGGTGATCGCCAAGCAGAAAGTACACTGAACTCTTTAGATTCATGACGTCGCCAAGCTCCCAACTTTTCGACTTGGCCAAGACGATTGTCGGCCGCAACTCTTCTAAAGTTTGACTCAGAATCCATCTCCGAGGCTTAGACTCGGAAACAACTTTACGTCCCGGGGATTCCGGAGAGTTTATGTTGCTATCAAATTGATCCATTGTTAATTTATCAAAAGAAGCGAGAATGAAAAAGCTAGAAGTATCAACTACTTTGTATTTTTTCCCACCCTAGACACAAACACAAACGAAAAAGAAGAAAATACACACAACCTGTTTTTCCAATGAGAATAAGCTTGGATCCCAAAAGCCAACGCCACTCGCCCACCCGCTCAGAACACGTACTGTGATATTAACAACACGAGGTAGAGAGAAATCTCCGATAAGATATCAAGTGTGTGACCATATCAAGATATGGTGAGACTTTGGCAGTGTGCCTCCCTGTATGGTAGTCTATACTATAGAGAAACGCGCTCATGTGCCGACCCCAGAAAAATAAACGTGCAATGGCTGACGGCGTAGTAATCGCGACGCGTTTCGATTCCTTGGAACAATTTCGATTAACTCGTAACGCCAATAGGTCCATCCGGCCGCCGGGTTACGATCTATATTCCCATGCATTGAGGGTTCCACTAGGTCTTTCAACTTACAGGGTACTTGCACGTTTTTGCCACTGCGACTTGAATATTATCATAATGACGAATGAACGACTCCGTTATCGGCGTCGGGTGAAAAATAAGTCGAGGCCAGAGCATCTTAACGCCACCACCAAAAGTCAAAGAGACGCGTACTCGTGCACGACGACGCCTTGTTTCGGACTCTCGTTCTTAATAAACTGTCAAAACAGGTTACCACGGTGGGTCTTGTTGTTGTGATTGTGGTTGTTGTTGTTGTTTTGTTTTGTTATAGTGGCGAAAGACAAGTGTCATCATAGGCAGGCTAGATAGAGTCAAGACAAGCACAGATACAGTAGTAGTATCAACGAGACACTCAGGCCGAGTCACAAGAGATCCAGCTCAGTTCCTGGCTGAGTGAGCCGTTCAGGACCCGCCAGCTGATCGTCGATCATTTCAATACAGACTAACCGTGCATTATGCGTTGTGGTTCAGCTCTAGCAAGATTTTGCTGGCCACTTTACGCGTCTCGGCCTGAACGCGTGATAGCAGGCAGATAGGATAGGAGCTCTTCAGCACAAAAAGGCCAGAACTGTCGACTAGTCAAGATACACACTTCACCCTTCTTCCCTCTTGACCACCACTCCCTTGTACCTCGCACACTCTTTTTTTTCTTGATTCCCACTCCGACTTCTCTCTCTCGCCGCATCATCTCACACAAAAAAGTTCAGCCTAGAGGGCCGATCGTCTGGGTCTTTCCCTTGATAAAAGAAATTTCCGAATCTCCGAGCCACGGCACCGCCCACCGTCTATCTAATCCTTGCGCTCAAGTGCCGCTGGCGTCACTTTAAGCTTTTTCGTACCTGCAGCTTCTGTGCCTTGTGTATCCTAGCGTGACGAACTCGTATCGTTACTTTTCCACTGGAACTCTTTGTGCTGACTTTTTTTTTCCTCCATTACTATTTTTCCGAGTAGCAAGCCCTAGGGGCCGTTACATCTCCTTACATTCTCTTAATAGCCTATAGCTTCACGCTCCGGTCAGCGTGAAACTTGAAAGTAAATCCCCCTTCAAACGCCCTAGAGAGGTCCAAAGGAAAAAGACGTAACCGTAACCGTCTAATCCCTACTCACGAGGCACCTGCCGAACGAAACATTCGTGTTGGCGCCCATTCGTCACTAGGCTCCGTTCCCCCGATCACACACCTTTTGACACCTTTCAATTCTCAGTATCGCGCAACCCCTGGCGGGACGCGACGTTTGGTCCAACCTACTTCCCCCGCAGCACCACCGAGTTTCGTGTCCGTGTGTCCTATATAGATAGGTGCGTGCCACTCGGCTTTCTTGCCATTCATTGTAATTCCACCTCCAACCCCCCCCCTCGTCCATCCTTTTCATCCAACCTGGTTCCGTCTCCCACTAGTCTTAACGTCCGAAACGCGAATCTCTTCCCGCTCGAGCCCAATCTGACTCGTCCCGCCTCCCTCTCTAGATACAAAACCCCCCCTTTCATCTGGCTCCTGGCGCTCCAGCTCTTTCCGTGCATACCGATCACACAATGTCGTCTTCTTCTGCTATCTCATTCTATCCTGCCGGCACCCCAAAGTTCTGTCCCTCCTCCCCAGAATTCGAAGACAGACTCCACCCAGCCTCAATGCTCGAATGTGGTGTACACGACCCGGCTCTCCTCGAGCTCATCCGACAGGATGTGTCGCGTGAGATGGTCTGTAAGTACAAGCGACTGTCGTCTTCACGCAGAGTAGAATGCTGACCAGTCCATAGACTATCTTGCTGACCGTGCAACATCGGTTATCGCGTGTACCACTACGATCCCCGCTCCCCCTTCCCCACCTGCCACTCCCGTGCGCGATGGCTCTGCCGTACAGCCAGGCTTCCCTTCGCTAGACACCTTCATTGCCGTCGTCTGCGAGCAGTCCAACGTCCAAATGGGCACCCTCATGGCCACCCTCGTTTACCTCGAGCGACTCCGAACGCGTTTACCAAAGGTCGCAAAGGGCCTCCCCTGCACCCGACACCGCGTGTTTCTCGCTACTCTGATCGTGGCTGCAAAGTACCTAAACGACTCATCACCCAAGAACAAGCACTGGGTGAGTTGGCATTGACTCTACTGAATTGTGGAAGGCAGTGGCTGATACTGGATTCAGTGCCGTTACGCACAGATGTTCTCTCAGGCCGAGATCAACCTCATGGAGAAGCAGCTCCTCTTCCTCCTTGACTATGACCTCGCAATCAACGAGGTCGAAATCGTACACCACTTCCAACCTTTCCTGCGCCAATTCACTTGGGACTCTCCCGTCGCCTCGTCATCCTCACCTTCTCCCGTCTTCCCTCCTACACCTACCACCCCTGTCCGACAACTCCCACAACCACAAACACAACAGCAGCACACTGCCAAGCGACACAGACGCGTCTCGTCCCGTGCTTCAGAGACCTACATTGCGCCTCCTCTCGATCGCTCTGGCTCAACCCACTCTCTCGAATCAGACCTTGTCCTTACCCCAGCGCAATCGTCTTCACCACCGCAGATTGGCCGCGTCTCACCTCAGAAACGTTCAGTATCTCAGGTCCAGATTCAACGGCCACCTGCAGTATACGAGGCACCCAGCGCTTACAGTCACGCTATTCCACGTTCAATGACAACGTCCTCATTCACCAGGCAACTCGAGGAACAAAAACGTTCTGCAACACCGACTGCCGCAAAAGAAGGCGGGTTCCTTCATCGTTTCCTCCGATCAGATCGTAAACGACAGGTCCCCTCTCGATTCGAAGAAGACGATGAAACCGTCGCAGCATTGTCATGGACGGCTGTCTAGTTGTACCATTTCTTTCCTCTACGTTTGTGAATTTTGGGCTTTTTGGTGAACGTTTGGTTGGTTTCCACTAGGCGGACAAGGATCGGCGGGTTTTTGGGTCTTGACGACAATGACATAATGATGCTTGGTACATCATCTCTCTTTATCTCTGTCTTTACAGTACAATACATCTTGGCACTCTTTATACAACACATCTTTGTACGGGTTATAGCTTTCGGGCGTGGATCGCCTCAGACTCGCTATTGTAGCATAGTAAATGGGCGAATATGCAAATGACAGAGTCATGCAATGCACACTGTAACAATTCTGCTGTTATACATCTGCGACAGACTACAGCTGGCTCTCTACAGGATTCATTCCACTACGGCACCGCACGGGGGGATCGCCACGACAGATTCGCCACTGTTATCAAAATCCAGTCAGATTTGACAACCAGGCACGGGGTTCTCGCTGATCTATAAAGTCTGCGGCTCGTTTGGCTCATTGCTGGGCAGCTAACACAAAGTAGGGATGAGTACACCAGACGTAGCGCCTGCCTTGGCGGCGGACCGTAGCCATGCCGTCCAACTTGGTTCTTTCCCCCTCCTGGACTGCCCCTTTTATGCGACGATCAACTTCCCAGACTGCTGGTGTGTCCTCGACCCCGGCTTCCTCGAGATGGGAGACTGGAGTCTGGAAGATAAAGAGACTCAAGACCGTCTAAAGACACTGCGTTTCTTCTTGAGAGATCCGGGAGTCGGCGTCGAAGCGCAGTATCGTCGAGCCGACGGAGGCTTCTTCGTAAGGGTCAGTGTGATCCCTGCCGATGCCCCCGGTAGTTCGTGGGGCGATCCTTATGGAAAGGGCTCCAGGAAGGCGAATATGAGACGATTGCTCGGATGGATCACGGATGACTGGGAAGGCGAAGGGAACGGCAAATTGATCATGGGCACCAATGTGAGTACTTGGGGTCAACGTCCATCTTATCTCAAACGAGACGCTGACGATGGAGATAGCCCGACGACGCAAATCTCAGCATGCGCGGTATCTACACTCAGCTTCCTGATCCCCCCAAACCAGACTTCACAGATGTCTCCACCAGTCGCGCAAAGGATGTTGAGCTCTTTTCGCGCCTCGAGGGATATGAGCAGCTACCCGGTCTCAAGTCAACTCTCAGGTCCTATCAGATGGTAAGTATACGACTAAACACCGTTCCGACGAACTCACCCTTGCTCAGAGATCAGTCGCCAAGATGGTTCGACAAGAGCTGCAACCTAATACTTTGGTCGATCTTTGTTGTGTCCCGGTACCTGAAGCCGGTCGAGAAGGAAGGTATTATGTCAATCAAAGCACCTATGAAATCTTTACCGATCCCTCCACTGCCCAGTTTCCCAGAGGGGGTATCTTGTGAGTGACGAGTGAATCATTGTCCCCTGCTGATCAACAGATGTGAACAAATGGGCGTGGGCAAGACTCTCATCTGCCTAGCATTGATCTTGGCGACACTTCATCAACCATGCGATGCCCCTCCCGTGGACGAGAACACGTCTTTGGTCGTTACGGGGACCGCACTGCGGACGTATCCTGGCTTAGCCTATTCTCGCCTTCGAGAGCGGCTGGAGGAGTTCCCCGACGCTGCTGAATCTTATAAACCGATCAAGCCATCGTTGGCGATGCTTTGCGCAGATGTCCTCGCCAGGGACGATCCATCAGCAGCGAACGATACCATCATAACCTCCGATCGAAATCTGAGGAAATTGCTCTGTCAAACCCCGTTTTACTACGAGTTCCCTATTGCCATTCTGGATAATCGACTGCGAAATACTCGTATTGACGAGACTACGCGGAGCGCCAATCGGGTTTATCTCTCGCCAGCTACACTTGTCATTGTTCCTGCAATCCTTCTCTCACAGTGGAGGCAAGAAATCGATAAGCACTTGGAGAAAAACGCGCTGAGGTTATGCTTCGTCAAGGCCGAAGACAAGATGCCAGAGCTGCATCATCTCTTAGCGTCGGACGTGAGTAAGCCGTACACTGTAGTCGGTTACTCAAGTTGACTCTCACTTTAGCTTGTCTTACTGGATGTTGATAGTATGTGTGACAGTTTTGGCACACGTTGACCCTCGATCAGAGCTCGGAATGGAGGCACGCAAAGGTTCCCAATCCGTACTGAAACAGGCCAGATGGAAGCGTCTGCTCCTAGGTAGGTGTCCGTGAGTACCTCTACTAAATGTCACAGACGAGGGAAGTCTGGCGAATCAGCAGACCAACGTTATTCGATTTGCTCGTGACCTCAATATAGATCGCAAGTGGTTGATTACAGGCAGTGAGTGGTCCGTCCCTATTGTGTGAGCTCAACATGACGAGTACAGCACCCACCCGTAATATGCATCAAGGCGCTGAGGGTGAGACTGCCGACATTGCGGGTGCGCTCCCAGGCGGAGTCCAGTTCTCCGAAGGCACAAAGCCAGTAGCCGAGGGATCGGAGGCCGAAAGTAAGCCAACGACATCTCGAGACGCCGATGCTCCCCTCTTCGCCAATTTCGACACGGGCGATGAGAAGCCTGATCGAAAGGCCGACTTTGAAGTCGAAGACCAGGGCAATGCCCGCACGGAGGATCTGACGGGCTGGACAAAGAGAGATAGGGAAGATTCTAACCGCTTCGGCGGGATGTTGTGCAATTTCTTGGGAGCGGACCTCTTCTCTCTCGAAGGCGTGACCTTCCGTTCAGTCGTCTCTGGAAAGCTCTGCGCAAAAGGCGGGCCAAGCTATGGCTCGGTTGCAAGGATGCGCGAGCTTATGGAAAATGTCATGGTCAAGCACCGGTGAGTATGAATACCATCTGGTAAACGACATCTGCCTTGACTGAGCTTGCATCCAGATCCGGCACGGTCAATGAGGAGATTGCGGTCCCGCCACTGACCACCGTCATCCAATATCTGGATTTGGACCCACTGCAAAGAACATCCTACAATGCTCTGGCGGCGTTGATAGCTGGTAACATTTACACAGGTATGTGATCATAGCTGGAGGATTCTGACTTGCAGTCTCGGCAAAGAGTCAAGGACATTTTCTTCATGCCAAGAACAAGCGGGCATTCCAGAACGTCATATTCAATCTTCACTTGGCCTGTTTCTGGTATACAAGCCCCGAAATGAACCTTCTTGGCAGCTTGGAGGCCTCTCAAGCTCATCTCAACGAGGCTCAGATGACTGAAGAGAACCGAACACTGTTGGAAGAGGCTGTCCAACAGCTTCGAAGCGCCATAGAGGATCCCGTTTGGTCTGAATGGAATTCGAATGTTCACTTCTCATTGCCTTTCGATGCGAGCCTACTGCCCGAAGTGATCAAAGTTGCGTCGACAAGAAGTCCCAACTCTAATCCAAATCTGGTTGATGCTGGTATGCTGTTAAAGCTGCGAAACGACAATAAGGGGGGTGTCTCCCTGGACGAGCTGTCGACGATTGCTGCTATTGAATTAGCCGCAACTAGCTTTGCTGCTCAACCAACCGGTAAAAGTAAAACTAGCAGAGGCAAGAAACTGGATGATGGGGTCTCATCCCAGGTCAAGGCGCCGGTCCCTGTTAGCTCAGAGACAATGGTGGCGAGTAGGGGTAAACAACGGACTACGGTACACGATGTGGAAGGGATCGATGAACAACTGCAGCTAGCAAGGAGCAATGCTGCAGCACTCCGAGAGCGCCCGGACCATACGGATTTACCCCGTCCATTGCCCGAACGAATGCAGACCTACAGCCGATCGGCCAAGGTCAACTATGTACTGCACAGTATTCTAAGTGCTCACGAGGAGGACAAGTTTGTGATATTCGGATCTGTATCTGAGATCGGGCATCTCACTGAAGCGTTAGATCTGGCGGATATCAAATCGTAAGTCTGCTTCTTGAAAACAGTGGTATGACTGACGGTGTAGGTGTTATGTGGGTGCCGGAGTGATGAGCAAGATTGAGCGTCGGGAGAGTTTGCGCAAGTTTGAGGAACCGGACGTGAAGGTTTGCATGCTAGAGTTGAATCTTGGTGCTAGAGGCTTGTAAGTACTCAAGTGCTTTGTTGTCCAGGACCTGCGAGCTAAAGTAAGACAACAGGACAATGACACTTGCGAATCGGATGATTTTCTTATCTCCCGTGTGGAATCTTGATGTCCAAGCACAAGCCATCAAAGTGAATACTACTGACTGCTCTAAGCTTTGTCTTGACTGACAATGTCGTCTCTAGCGTATCCATAGAATTGGACAGACGAGACCAACTAAAGTCGAGATCCTCGTTACAAGAGGAACGTTTGAAGAGGAAATTGCTCGTCGAGAAACTGTATCTCGGACCGACGAAGAGGAAAAGTTGTACTCGCGAGCGATGGTAGAGGTGAGTCATAATTGTCCTCGATTACTTCATAAGTATCTTACCGATTGACAGAAACCTCGTTTTGTGTATACTTCGCATATGCCGACATTCCGGTTCGACGCTCGGATGGCGCCACATCCGCCACAGGCTGGGGACGGAGAGGTCGTAGAGGTCGCTCAGACTGATAGGAAGGGGAAGAAAAGGGCAAGGACAGAGCGGTCGAAGCGGGATATGACGCCTTCTGCCGCTCAATCATCGAGGCCGAAGAAGAAGGCAAAGACCCGCTTTGCTTGAGTGGTCCGGCAGTCTTGTGCAAGATACGGGAGGGTATCGTGGGGGGAATCTTGATAGCTTCATTTGCGGAAACAGGATTGTGGGTCATTTGACCGACATCACTGTAATCATTGCGTGTCGTTAATAGCATTGTATCATTCAGTAACATCATTGCAAGTTTTTGAGAACATCATTGTATGTATTTTGAATATCACTGCATGCCATCAACAAATCGCGACGAAGTTGCGCATGCATATCCAATACAATACATATCTTCGTAGACTCTTAACGCTTGACCCAGGCGGACTAAGGGGGATTTATCAGCTCTTGATAGGTGGAGATCAATGTGGTTGAGACTTACCTTTTTCCTTGCCTTTGGACGACCGGTCTTCTTTCTCTCGACCATACGTGTGTCGCGCATGAGCAGTCCAGCTGTTCTTTGTGAGCATATGGCCAGCAACAAGACGGGTTTCAAGACTCACCGGCAAATAAGACGTCCTTTGCATCTTGACGCATAGCGACTAGTGCTCTGGCCAGACCCATGGCGATGGCGTCTGCCTGTCCAGTAGTTCCCCCTCCACGCGCAAGGACGAAGACATTATACGCTCCCAAAAGTCCTGTCAATCGGAGTGGCCTGATGACTTTTTCGCGATCGATAGGTCGTGGGAAATGAGCAGGTAGAGGAAGATGATTGATGAGGATCTCTGAAGTTGGCAATATAGCCTTTTCACCATTCAATGTCGATGTCGATGTCGCAGTAAGGGAAGTGGTGAAATCTGAGTTTTCTGCCGGTCGGAACGGTTCGAATGGAGCATCCAAGAAAGTTGAAGCGTTTTGAGAAGGTACTATCCAGACTCTTGCTGAGGCTTCTTTTCTCCTTCCAACTCCCTGTGCTCTTCCAAATTCATCTATCCCACTTTGATTCCCTGGTGAATTATCTTTAGATGATAAAGAGCTATTATACCTTGATCCTCTAGAATAAGAATCAAGTGTATTTGAAACTTTTTGAGCTACTTGAGATCTTCCACCGACTTCAGCGAGGTATCTCATTCGATTTAATTCGTTTAACAATGTCGTCACACGCCTGTGGACTGAATTATTCACTTGTCTTCCGAATCGTTGAGAAAGTTCAGAAGCAGTCTTCCATCGTACTTCAGGTAATTGAGGCATGGTCAAAGATGCTGGTAAAGGGTAAACGTGAGCTGTACGTAGAGCTCGTTGAGTTTTGTTCAAGAGATCTTCGAGCGCAGTCACTTCGGTAGTTTGTTGGGGTCGACCAGAGAAGAAATGAGGTGATGATGGTCGAGGGGGTCGAGATGGTGGTTCGATATCATCAATATCTCGAGTACCGAATCGAGGTGGGTATGAATCGGTACTAGCATTCCGGCGAAATGTGTGTGATAGTGACGATAGAGGTGTAGAAGTCGAAGAGAGACGTAAACATCGCAGCGTGGAGGTGGAAGTCGACGCCATGATGGTTGATCTCTTGCCCTAGACGCTAGACGGGTTCAGCGTCGTAAGGGGATAACAAGGACTTAAGAGGTAGAAAGACGAGCAAGGCAGAACGAAATGGGAACCAACTTTCAGGAGACGAAAGAGGGATGAAATACCACGTCATACTTTATTTGGCTCGGTAATTTGATAAGCTTCATCTCCATCTCCCGGCTGATTTTCTGAAATTTCAAACGTAGTAGTAACTTCTAATCGTTCAGTAATCTTACCTACATTCAAGATGCCGCTGAACGAGACATCGACTACTGCCAAGCCCGAGTCCCAGATAATCTCAGATGATAGTGATGATGACGAGCCAGGGTTCGGTCTAGACGATCTTATTCCAGTATGCCCTGTTCCTTATGCCCTATGCCCTTATGCCTTACCCCTCACAACTTTGCTTCCATCCTTATCTCCCTCATAATCTGACTATTACAGGAACCAGAATCACCTACACCCGCTCCATACTCGTTCTCGACATACATCCCCCCTCCGCTTCCCTCGTTACCCATACTCGATGCCCGAACGCAGCTCATCCTTCGTCTAGTCGGCTCTCACCCATTATGGGGACATCATCTGTAAGTCTGTGCTCCCCTATTCTCTACCTGACCTTCATCCCTCCTCCCTTATTTAGTCCTCTTCCCTTCCTTAGGGATTCCTTGCATCCCATAATCACTCTTATTCCCTTACACTCACACCTTCCCGTGCATGGCTTCCCGCTAACTAGTTTACTCAGATGGAACACCGCCCGAACACTAACCGACTACCTGATGGAGAACCCGCAACTGGTACGCGGTCGCAAAATCCTCGAACTAGGCGCAGGCGCAGCATTACCTAGCATCGTATCGCTTCTCATTGGCGCTGAGAAAGCAGTCATGACAGATTATCCTGATACGCAACTCGTCGATAACATGCTGTACAACGTTGAGACGAATCTTCCTTCAGCTCTTGTCGAACGCGCAGACGTAGAGGTCAGTGAAGTAGCCCATTTCCAGCTCACATCGCTCCGTGCGTCATCCTGATTCTTGAGCTGATATGTATATGTACAGGGATTTACCTGGGGGCGTGATCCCGGACCGTTATTGGATAAAACGCATGGAGAGGGATACGATCTTTTGATCTTGAGTGATCTTGTTTTCAACCATTCTCAAGTATGTTCTGTACTCTTTAATACCTGTCCGAGGCTCAGGCTAATGCGTCCCAGCATCCAGCTTTGATCCGTTCAGTCAATTCACTTCTTAGAGATTCTACTTCCAAACCTTCACCTTCCCGACCTGACTCTATTGTCCCAACATCACGAAAGTCCCCTCCACTACAACAACAACAGTCCCCTCCGCTGCAACAACAACAGTCCCCTCCACTACAACAACAACAGTCCCCTCCGCTACAACGGCAACAGTATCCTCCAGAACAACATCAACAGTCCCCTCCAGAACAACAACAGTCCATATCACACCAACGATCCTCTCCAGAAGAGCGACAGTCTCCTCAACCACCACCACCGACATACCCCTCAATTCTAGTATTCATAACCCATCATCGCCCTCACCTGATTTCCGCCGACCTAAATTTCTTTCCAGCTCTAGCGTCATCAGGCCATGGATGGGCATATCAACGTATCGTAGAGCGTTTCGCTGGAGTCATGTTTGATGAGGATCCGGGTGATGCTATAGTGCGTGGAACTGTTTATGGTTGGAGATGTTGGAGGGTTAGGACAGA
Organism: Naematelia encephala; assembly: GCA_002105065.1. Classification (NCBI taxonomy): domain Eukaryota; kingdom Fungi; phylum Basidiomycota; class Tremellomycetes; order Tremellales; family Naemateliaceae; genus Naematelia; species Naematelia encephala. The sequence goes on from MCFC01000001.1 coordinate 491,942, forward strand.
GTTGGGAGAATTGCCAGGTGAGGTCGTATTTCAATAACAAGGTCTGAAAGGGCAAAAGGCAGTGGTGATGGTAATGGTAATGGTGAGAGAAGAAACTGCATGAGGTGGTGTCGAAGAGAGAGAAAGTGGTGTTGCAGAGAGAGAAATCAGTGTCTAAGAGAGAGAAATTAGTGTCGTCAGGTCACGGTGAGAGATTGAAGGGGGAATAGACCACACCGTTGTGTTATCTACTACATATGTCTTCTTTCACTTTTCTTTGAGACTCCTCCCATTTATCCATACATCGTTTGCATTAAGTATGTATGCATATAATGTACTTTCGGTTCATTGGTTGACATACTGTAATCACAGTCACTAACACGAAGAATTGAGTATGTATGCATCTATTATTGATTTATTGGGGTTTTGTGCAGTAGTACAACGGTCTATCGACCTAAACAGGACTATACTTTGTTCTTTTGTCTTTCCAACATACTCCTCTGTTCTATCTTAACGCCGGCCTCTTTCCTAATATCACCTCACCCTCTTGAATGATACACTCTTTCCTTTCGGAATTAATCCTTGATTTCCTTCCTCTTCATCTCTTCCTTTAAGATCACCACTTACTTATTCCCCCAACGCATCTTGGTCCTATCACCACCAGCTCTGATGACATTAAAAGTTATAGCCTGAACAGCATTCTCTACACCATTTTCAGCTCTTATCCTCTCACCGATCCGCGCAGCTTTTTCAATCATTACTCTATCGCTAGTCGCTTTCCGAAGTGCATCGGCTACTTCATCGCTTCGTAGTGAAGAGACTTTCAGTCCTACTTCGAGTTTTGTTACTCGTAGTGCCCTTTTTGAAAATTGTCAGCTCCTATATTCCATATCTCACTTCACAAATTCTTCATCCCCACTCCAAAGTATAGATTCTACTTCCTTATCCGCACTCCAAATGTCTATCGATCCCCCTTTGCACCCCTGACAAAGACGGAAACTCACCAAAAGAATTGATCTCCAAACCAAGGCTTGATCAAAGTCGGAATACCAGCTCTCAAGCTCGCGCCAACAGTTCCCGCACCACCATGATGTAGTGCCGCATCAACTATTTAAAAAGAAAAGCATCATGAGCACACACTTCCAATTTCGACATTCACAAGGGGAATGATTATCGACTTACTCTTCGGGAACAACCAACCATGAGGAACTTTTTCCAATCCATAACAGCTAGCTGGGAATTGAATCTGTTCTCCTTCTTTCGCCGGATCGCCACCACGACTAGACCATCCTTTCGCGACGATCGCGCGTACATCGGCTTTTTCTACTGCCTTGATGATTGATTTGGTCATTGCGTTGGGTCTAGGTACAACGATAGATCCAAAGCCCTATCGAAAAAAGTTCAGCTCTAGATCACTCAACAATCTGAGGAAACTCACAATATACACAAGTGGCTTTCCATCCGCTCTTGCCTTGTCCATGAAATCGACCAGATCCTGAGGCGGTGTCCACTCCATATCGGAATTCTCCAAGTTCCAGTAACCCGTGATAGTGATATCATCATGCCAGTCGAGTGGTTTCGGTACGACTGCCGAACTGAAATTATACAAGAACGGTACTTTGGTGACGCTGAGCATACTCATGTCGGTTGAGCCAATCCCGAGATACTTCTTACGCCACCTGTTGATCTGTCCCGATGTCGCTCGCCAAATGATATTATCATATAGTACATAAGTCGAGTAGTTGAATGAAGGACCCATTTCAAAAGCAGGTACCATGAATGCTTGTGGATACGCGTTGGTTCGCGTCCATGGCATTGTGAATGCTCGGAAGTAAGGGATTTTCAACGCTTCCGCAATGTGTACGCCGGCCATAGCTGAGGGAGATTCAATCAGCACGTCGGCGTCCTTGCATGCATTCCACGAGTCGACCAAGACTAGTCATGTCAATACTGAGCTCAAAGCCGTATCTGAACACTCACGATCGTCAAGCCACTGCCTAAAAGAACCTAAAGACTCTTTGAAGAAGCCCGGTGAGAACATCTATCAAACGTCAGTCGATCAATGACAGGGTGATAATGCAACTCACTTTATGCTCTGCCGAAAGCTTCATCAGAGCCGTAGGATCTCCTCCTGCTTGCCGGTGTTCAATCCCGTACCCTTCGATCCATCCTTTGAACTCGTCATGCGTAACAATCACCACCTTGTGATCGTCCTTCATGAGTCTCAACCCGAGCGCAATGTAAGGTTGTACATCCCCTCGCGAACCGATAGTGAGCATGGTAAATGTTCGTGGCTTTAGACGCGATACGTTGTTCCATGGTTTGTTGGCAAGGAATGGCATGTATGCCAACGCCTCGTCGGGGAACGCTCGTGGCTCGAACAACGCACCTTTTGGAGGAGCAAGAACGTCGGCTGCGTGAGTTCGTAGTGCTTTCCCAGTGCTACCGATCTCGCTGATAGGGCTTGGACTGGATATAGAAGGAGCCTGTCCTTCGAATACAGAAGGAGTCTGTCCTTCGGTTTTAACATCCGGTGAGGGTACAGGGGCGTTGTACAGAGGGGGCGATGACTTGGGTGACAAGATTGTTGCAGGGGTAAAAGGAGCCGACAATTCACGAATTCGTCTAATGGCTTCATCTCGAGCAGACTTCTGCCAGAATTCAAATGCGAGGTCATGATGGCCATGGATGTGCAGAGCCATGCCGTGGAATGCGGCTCGAATACCCTGGACTTCGTCGGCACCCTTGATATCACTACACTTGAATCGGTATTTGGTATCGGTACCGACTGTTGCGTGGCGCCAGAAACAGATATACTTTGGTGTGAGAATAATGTATCCTCGAGCTGGTACGAGTCCTTGCGAGATATAGCACCGCTTGACTAGTTCCTGTCAGCTTCACACTCCGTTTCAATGTGCATTTGACTCACGCCAGATCCCCTCGTCTTCCTTCAAACCAAAGAGCCTTGCTACTTTTGCGATCCTCTGTTCCTTTCTGGATTGACCGGACGAGCTAGGTTTGCCAGCCTCATCATCATCCTCAAGATCTGACGAGTCTTGGGTGGACGTCCTTCTCAACCCTGTGATCGGATTCTCCACTTCATCGTCGCTGGTCAGACAGTCATATCCTCCGATATCCAATACCATCTTTGGTCGTTTCGCTCCATCTTTGTACTTCCTATGGGCAGAGGCTTTCACGGCAGCTTCCAGAGCCTCGGCAAACCACACCTGCTCATTCAGGACGGCCACATTGAAATCGAATACGCGCCCGTGTTCATCTCCACGCTTGTAAGGCGGAGCGCTGAGCTTACTAGCCTGTGCCTGAGCTGCGTGAGACAAGCGAGGGGGAAGGGTCGAGTCAAGATAGTGGGTACTTTTTCTTGTAGGAGATTTGGCTGATTCGGCCAATACAGGAGGGGTCTCAGCTAGAGGCGACGATGATCTGGGAGATGAAGAGAATGGCCTGTCGGGCGATGAGTCTCGAGAACCTCGAGTACCCGACGGAGATCGACCCAGCAAACTCAAACCAGGCCGCAAGGAGAACCTTCGAAGTGGCCGTTCTTCGAGCGTCTTTCGAATCACGTCGGAACCAGCACGCTGTTTTTGGCGTTCTTTGGGAAGATACACATCGTCCGGCTCGAGACTGGCAGCAAAATCGCCCTCGGCGATACGCTCAGGATGCCAATCGACAGCTTCGCCATCACTGAGTTCGACGTCCAGTCCAACCAGGGTAGCAAATGAATGGTAGTCTGTAACACCCTTGAGGCGTACTCGATCAAGGGGGAGACAGCAACGCATCATTGTCCAGTGCTGTCCGTCCATATCGTCTGTAGGAGAGTCGGGATTGAGACCGTCCTTGGCTGCCTTATTCTGGCGCCACCTCACACGCGCGTGACGGAAGATTGCAGCCTCGAATTGACGACGCCACGCGATCGCAGATTGCTCGGTATCAACGGAAAAGAACGTGATACGAGGACCTTCGGGGGTCTCGTAGGTCACATGAAAGTCACAAGGTTTGTCTGGATCAAGTGGCTCCAAACGACGAACAGACGAGACTGGCGTCAGACCTGCCAAGGCTTAAAACTCACGAAGTACACATCTTAATGGCCGCACTCGTCCTGCTTCGTCCCCGCTTGGATAGGTGGTGACCATTTCCGCACTCAGCTCCATCCACACTCGGCGTGGTGGTAGCAGAGCAGCATTCCTATGGATCGTCACGGGACCTGCCTGCAGTACGTCCGATTGATGTGCAATAGACGTGTAGGAAAGATCGTTGCCTATCTCCGTAGCTCCTGGAGGAGCAGTGAACGCAGCATCAGGAGGCAGAATGGCGTGGAAGAGTAGGCGATGAGTTGTTAGGTGCAAGTTGCCCTTTTACTGTCAGTACGTTGGTCTCAACTTAGACTGTTTCGCTCACAATCATCATGACTCCCCTGTCATGATTCGTCAGCGACGTCTAAAGATGTACAACGGCGGAGACTCACTTGAATAAACTTCCCTTGCTATCTGCCAATAATCGCTCAGGCTCGGACGGGCTGCCGTCCGAGTTGACCATCAATTGATCAATTGGACCGAACTCTTCGATAATTGCCTCGAGCTTCTCGACGTCTGATATATCGTTATCTGATATGGAGCCCGACAGATATCGTCCAGTCTGTGAGGGCTTGCTGGCTTCGTTCGTCTGCTCGGCCAAGGGATTTGTCTCATCAGCTGAGGTGTACGCAGTCGAATCTTCGGACCCTTCAGTACTAGATTGGATGGGTGGTTCGAGCTCTGGATTCTCAGACTCTTCGACTTCAGAATCAGTCGCAAGGGGTGGTGGTGTAGCTGTGATGATTCGAGGGAGGCTTGGTCGGTGTTTTCTAGTCGCTTTACCAGTCTTTTTGTCTTGGTCCTTGAACGAGAGCGGAGAGAGATTGCTCAGTGATAAAGCTGACCAGTCAGCATGAAGACATGAGTCGCTTGACGCACCTGTGAATATAGATCCTAGCTTCTCACGGTCTTTTATCGTCTTACCCAAAGTGTCGTCCATCCATTTATTCATAGCTTTTCTCTGTTTCTCTTCCTCGACGTGCACGCCGGTGGTCTCAGTGTCGACGTTTGTCGCTGCAGACTCCGCCTCTTCTTCGGGTATCGATTGAGGTGGGGATTGCAGTAATGCTTCGGAAGGCAAAGCGGCTAGATGAGGTGTGGGTGGTGTTTCCGCCAAGGAGGGCCGAATAGTCGCTGATGAATCAACTCGACCCGGACGACCGGTCAGACTAGTCTCTTCATCTTCATCGCTATCAACTTCACTGGCGTCGATGGGAGCATCGTTTCCACCCGCCGCAAGCACCTTGAGCACTCCAAACAGCTCACAAGATGACGCCATCTGTGATCTGCAGGTACCGAAGATGCCGTTATGACGTTCTTTCGGCTTTGGAGCTTTGGGCGGTTCATCCTCTTCACGGAGTTTGGATTTTGCCGGTTGGGTTGAAGCTTCGGACTGATGTGTCAAGCTCGAAGATGACGGGTTCAGTAGGTTTCCAAGCCTGTGCGTGATGTGTGGCAACGCAGCTGCAGGCGAGAAGGCGCTTGCCTTTGCTGGCTGGGTGGAGGGTTCGGATTGAGAGTTTACGGTGGAAGATGAGGGATTTAGGAGATTTCCAATCTTCTGGGTAATCTTCGGCATTGTGATTGCGAGATAGAAGGCTGATGGTTATGGGTATATAAAAGAGAGAAAGCGGGGGTGGTAACGTCGAGATTTATGGCTTGGTCATGCGGTTGTCTTGGTTTTCCTTCCAAAAAAAAGGTAACAGTACTGACAGCAAGGAGCAAGTACTGATTTCGTAAGCTTTAGTAAAGATAACGAGTGGCGAAGACCTACTGTAGAGATGACCGAGATATCAAACTCCGGTCGCTGACTGAGAATGGAGACTTTGAATGGAAAGTCAACAAAAGACTGTAGTCTATTGTTCTCTTTGAAGCTCTCAGACGATTTTCACTCGAATGACTATCCTATCCGGCTTTCCAAATATTCTTGCAAGTTTGATTTGTCCTCGTTGATGACCTGAGACTGTGACCGAATAATGGAAATGGAGGTAAATAACGCCCGAGTAGTGATCGTCCACGTCGGCTGGGATCTACTCTACTTGGTACTCGTACTAACTGATTTTGAAAGCACGATGACGCGTCTCACTCGGCGAGAGGTTTGGTTATTCACCGGGGCCGAAGTGGAGGATTCTATAGTATAGTGCTTTGGACGAAGAGGATGAGAGATATACACAGATGAAAGAGATGGGATGGGACGTTTGGAGCAGAGGGACTGACTGGGGGAGGGTCTTTCTCATAGATCCCATGGAAGACGGTTTACGGTTTACGGGCCCCGATTTGATAGTGGCTTTGACAGGGTAACACAACTAGATCCGGCCTAAAAAAACCTCAGCCACCAAATCCACGTGGCAAGTAATGAGATATAACGTCACGTGATCTGATCGTTCGCTTTCGTCCATCTTTTTGTTTTTGCGTCGCTTCCTAGTGTAGCAGCATTGTCAAGTCATCCTTCGAGCAGTAGTCTTTCATATCGAGTCTGTCCGTGTTGCTATCGAGTGAGTCTTTGTGGAGATATGCCTGCACCAGTCACTCGGCCCAAATCGGATATCCTACGATTTCAGACACATCACCATCTTCGCCAACGATTAGTCCTTTCCATCCTATCTGGAAAATCGTTGAGGATAGATAATATCCGTTCGGATGATGTTCATGTTGGTCTGAGGGATTATGAGATCAATCTCCTGCGCTTGGTGGAGAAAGTGACTAATGGGAGTACGATTGAGATATCGGTTACTGGTAAGTCATCAACTCTTCCTCTTCCTGCCTTCACGATACGCGGCGGTAGTTGGTATAAGATTAGCTGATATGTGTATAAATTAGGAACATCATTCCTTTTTCATCCAGGTCTACTCCCAGGAGGATCACATTCACATACATGTCACGTTGGCAGAAGTATAGGATACTACCTCGAGTTACTTGTTCCACTCGCTCCATTCTGTAAGAAACCATTCGATATAAACCTGTATGGAATCACGGGCGAACAAGGAAGAGATATGACTGTCGATATGATTCGTACGGTTACTTTACCGCATCTTCATTTATTCGGAATTATAGATGGGTTAGAACTTCAGGTGAGTTCAAATTGTTACCACACATATTTCGACCTATAGTGTAAAGCTCTACCTTTTATAGACCTATCTGGAGTACAGTCGCTACTTTTTTCCGGTCTTTAGAAGGATTATAATAGAGGAGAGCTAGCTGACGAGTATCTCATTTAGATAAAGAAAAGAGGAGCAGCACCTCTTGGAGGTGGTCAAGTTATATTCAAATCACCCGTCGTGCGACATCTCAAGACGCTGAATTTCGTCGCTCGAGGAAAGATCCGTAAGATTAGAGGTGTAGCGTGAGTCTTTTCTTGCTTTATTTCTTTTCTTTCCTTGTAAGAGTCAGGAACGGGAGACGGAGGAAGAAGGGAGTAGGAGTGGGAGCGGAAGCAAGAAGGCAGGAAAGCGGGACAGAGAGGGAGAGGAAAGAGGGCAGGAGAGAAGGAAGGAGCGAGAAGGGGGAAAGGAGCGAGAAGGGGGTTAACAATTTCTTTTGTCATCTATTTTGGGAATTGGAGATACTAACTTATCTCTCTTGATCACGATTATAGTTACTCTACTCGCGTTTCACCACAATTCGCCAATAGAATAGTTGATTCAGCACGATCCATCTTGAATCGATATATACCTGATATATACCTCTACACAGACGTTTACAAAGGTGATGATTCTGGAAAGTGAGTGTTTTGGCTTTTTGCGCTTGGTTTGGTTTGGTTTTATCTATCTCTTTTATGTTTCCTCAATATTCTATATTCTATTCCCATGTTTTACTGCAATTCTTAATCTTTAAACTAATAACAAAAATCAGATCACCAGGATACGGTCTTACATTAGTTTCACAATCTACCACAGAAGCTTTACATGCTTCTGAATGTCTTTCAAATAATCAACCTACATCTTCATCTTCCAATCCGACTTCTACACTTCCACAAACACCTGAAGACCTAGGTATAAACGCGGCTAGATTGTTACTTGAGGAAATCGCCAGAGGAGGTTGTGTAGATAGTTCACATCAATGGTTAGTATTACTATTCATGGTTCTGGGAAAAGAAGATGTGGGGAAATGTTTATTTGGTAATCTTACTGCACATACGTGAGTTTATAACCTCATCGCTTTTTTCTCTCTCTTTCGCTCTTTCTGTCTCTTTCTCACACACACACACACACACACACACGATACAACCAGGTCAAAGAGCTGATATGACTTGTATCTCGTAGAATACAATTCATGCGGGATTTACTACTGTTCTTTGGAGTTAAATTCAAAGTAACCCCCGCCACCAGTATCACCAAAGGCGCACGAGAAGGGGACAAGGAAGGAGACGAAGACGCTGACGACGCACTGCCAGAACGGACAGATGGTACAGGTGAAGTCCTCGTCAGCTGTGTCGGTGTCGGTTATAGTAATGTTAACAAGGCAATGGCCTGATGCATCTCCGCCAGGCGGTCTGTTGTATACACCATATTACAGGTCACATGTTGAACAATATACTTTACTGTGTCTATTGCCTCTCATTCCCTCGCTACGATGCATCCACTACTCACTCGCGATTGGCTCTCTCAATCATCCCTGATTCCTTCCCGATTCTGGTGTCGCTGTCTGACCCACCACTGGAAGGCCCCGGTTGGAAGAACCCGGCGATCGAAGACTGGGTGAGCCAGGCTTGGATCTGCGCAGCTTCCACGTCCTTGGTGATGTGAGTCTATCCCGCAGCGACTGCCGCTCAATGGCTGGTGTAGGAGGCGCCGTGCTTTGTGTGGATGGAGGCTGCGTTGGTGTTTGTACTCTACATCCTCAGCTCCAATCGGCGCCAACGATGGACTGACTGTTCTGGCGCAGACGCGCTATGCAATACCTCGACGGTCTCAAGGTGTACCGCATGAAGCAGCTCGTCTAATGCCTGTAACCGCTGCTGAAGTGCTAAGTCCAGTGACCCAGCATTTCCAGGCGACACGATGCGTTCCGGACGATTACGTCGTTCCCACAACGTCTCGAGCAGCATGGCTGTGTCTGCAGCGACGTCCAGCGGTCCAGCGGCCGTGGGGACAGGTACCAAATCCGCTGTGGCCTTCGGTAAGATGTTTGCCCTGTCACGCAGGAAAAGTCCCATGGGTCTTGAATATGTCGCGCTAATTGGATCCTCTTCGAAAGGATCCTGAGGATCTTCAGTCCTCCAGTATTTCAGGGGAATACGCGCACGAACCGCACAACTAGCAAGAAAGTCAAGCATCTGCGCGCGAGCTTCCTGCTCCTTAGTCGAGTCCCGTTCATAGACCCACTTGCATAAATTCAGCGAAGACCGACAAATCTGACTCTTGCGACAGTTCTTTGTCGGTAAGAGTTGACAAGACGTGTAGAATCTTGGCCATGGTTTTCAGCGTCTTTTGCACGCTACTCTGGGGTAGGCCAATTTCGCCATCAGTCTCGCCTTCCATGGAAACACTCACCCTCCGACAGTCCAAACAGCTGCGGCTGTATCAATGCTGGCCCAATGAGGCGTAAGAATACGAAGGATGAGACTGCTTTGTACATGATATCTCGTCTGCGGATTCAGTGACTTCGATCCTCGACGAAACTCACGACTCGCGCTCAGGGTGAAGCTCCTTGACGTTTTGAATCATGCACGAAAACGCCTGCCTCAAGAGACTACCGAATTTAGCTGGGGCTCGAAGCTTTACTACATAGACTGACTTTGGAAAGGCTTCTCGTGCCGCTTTGCTGTGAGCGAACACCAGACCTGAAGTCCGACTCACCGTAAATATCTCTCCAACAGTCACGGGCAAGGCTACTCATGGCCCGGATACTTTCCGGATACAAGTCCAGTAGACTTCCAGAGTCTGTTTTGGAATAGAGCTCGATCGTTTCTTCAAAGCAGTGTTTGACTGTGCGCCCGAGAGAGGCATGGAGGAAACCACCACAACAAAATCGCATCGACGACTCGACAGTTTTCGACAGTGGCGAATTTGCTCGGAAGAGCATAGACCAGTCTGCATCAGTCTAAGTCAACTGACAACTCACTCGTGCCGGCATCCTGCCGACACATCTTCTCCAGTTGAGGTAGAAGGCTCCCCTCCGCGATGCTTATCCTAGTGTATAGCTCCATGATCTCCTCCAACTGCCCTCTTTCAGCCAGCTCGTAAAGTATTTCCGATCCAATGGACCCTTGGAAACGCTGAGAACGTCAGGACTATGGTCTTAATACTAATAGATCAGACACTTACACTTGAAAGCTGTCGACTTGACCGATTATGCACCGGTACCTGTTTGTAGGCAACAGTCACCCTCAAGTCACCTATGACATCCTCCGTCGATACATCGCGTAGAGGAAAACGCTCATCGTGATGGCTCGAAAATGAGGGAGTGAGGGGCACAGTTGTTGAAGCGAAGGGAATTGCTTGAGACCGAAACATGCGATACACTCTGGCAGCTGGCATTGTCAGCAGTGACAATCCCAATGTACTTGCTGCAAGACATAAATTCAGGCACTTCGTCAAAGACAAACGTCTCCCCCCAAAATGGAGTATTGGCGTCCTGTTCTGCACAAACGGATGTGGTCCGGCAGATAGTGATGTTGTCCAGCAAGCTTGGGACATCAACTTCATCCAGCGCTGAAACCTACATTTCTATGCACAGCCTGTCTCGTCCTGCCCATCCTGGTCTGGTACTTGGGTTTTTTGCTGCAGACCCTTTTCCAATCTTCCTTTTGGAACGAACGCTTCTTAGGTCTCGCGAGGTGTGCATTCCACTTGCATTTGTCCCTTCAGTCCGACCACCTTCAGTTGATAGTCCTAGACCTCGCTCTTGCAGATCCATTATGCAGAAATGTAGATGCCGATGAATCCTTGGAAAATTCTGCGTTGTTCGGATGGAGAGGGCGCGTAGTGCAGCCAACCAATCACCTGCTTCTTCTCCGGAGCTAAACTGAATGAACAGGACAGCTTGACTTTCGTGACCATCTCTCACTTTCTGATTCTGCGGAGTGACTGGAGCCTGACTACTATTTCCCGGATGGCTCTTCATGCCTGCTGAAGCAGGAGGAAAGAAAATACCTCTGGCCTCGGGACCTGGTGCTTCTTTGGTGGGTTCAGAGACAGTGGAGCTTCGACTATGTCTCCCAACGCGGCCAATGAGTTGTGGACCAGGAGGCGAGGTGTCATTTGGTGAAAAGTCTAGCTCCATTCTTGACGTGCTGGAGACCGATGGGGGTTGACTGAGTTCAAACCCGGCAGGAGCGCTGGGCGTCGAGCGAAGGATTATGGATAGAACATGGCGTCTCTGAAAGACAGAGAAATGGATTGACTGGACATCCGAGGGCTCCCAATATGCTTTTGAGGAGTGGAGTGCTGGGATTATCTGTTCAACGAGCAGACCCTTTGATGCTTAGCACGTTTTGAACTCGAGATCCAGTCTGTAACTCACCTTATCATCGTCCTCCAGAATGAGCGTTCCACCGTCTTGACCACCAAATCCACTTAAGGATAGCTCTAGAGACCCAAATCGCCATTGAAGTGAAGCTGGATCATTGAGCTTAGTGCTTGCTGAGTAGTCCAGCTTGGGGAGAAATGATGGTGGCGAGAGTGTGAAATTTGGTGTCGAGCATGACGCTATTGGCTAAGTTTGCGTGCGGTCAATGCTACATTAATTGCACTTACGCCGTAGTACAGCTCTCTGCGAGTCAAAACGTCTCCGTATTGACTCCCGTCGTTCTTCTCTCTCTTCCATCAGGAGTCCCTCAATCAACTGATCCAGTGGATTATCAGCAGTTTCAGCAATTTTTGCCTCTTCAAAAAAAGCTTCAAAGGACTGGGCTGGAGCTCTCAGATTCTGCACAGATTTTGATGGTAACAAGGTATGGGATGATGGGCCAGCGGTCGCTTGTTCTGGAGAAAAAAGTGGGGCATATTCGAGCTCGGGCTCAATTCTCGTCGACTCGTATGCGGACTTTGGGAAACGCTAATAACATTAGCATACATGCTCCAGTAACAAGTGGGCTGGGGGCTTTGCTTTACAGGACTCTGTCTCTTTCTCCTGCCTTTCATATCTGCTTCCGCTGTCGTGCCAAGGGCTTCGGTCACAGCTGCGGAGGACGAGCCAATGACATAGACGACAGGGGAGGTGAAAATTGTGTTACTCATTTCAGCAGAAGTGGAATTTTTCACAGTTTGGCTTATAAGATGTGATATGGAGGGGAGATAGAGAGAAGAAGAAGAAGAAGGGAGAAGGAAAGAAGGGGAGAAGGAGAGAAAGAAGAGGTGGCGAATTGAGAGTCGGTAGTGCCCGGACCTGCGCGTTCAGAACTTTGCAACACTCCAAGTGATCTCTGCATCATTTACTGGCTGTCGACTACAATCAGCCTCCACGGATGATCCTAGTCTCGGCCTAGATCTATTAAAGCGAAAGGGATGGAGTCGCGAGTTGACGCAGATCTCGAGAGAGTATCTTGGTAGGCTGCTTATCTTTGCTCCTCAGCTAGCTTGACAAGGACGACAGCCAAATGAGACTCGGTGAGTGGCGAGCGAGCCGTCCTTGGACTCTATGACATCGAGCTCAACTGGCCCACAATTACCCATTGCACATCGATGAGATGGACGTCAAGACAAGCGTCCCCAATGATTCTGCTAAAACGCCACGTCATGAAATCTGGACCCGGGGAACGGCCCGCCGTACTACCGATAAATCAGGGAGCAGGCGTCATTCCGATAACCCATTCGCTTCGTCTTAGTCAAGGAGTACTTTGATCAGTGCAGGATCAGTCAGCTGTTAGGATCTGTCTGCGCACCAAGGTTGATTCGGATTGATCAGTTGAATTGTGGTAAACTGGTGCGTTCTCACCATACTTGACGTAACCGTTCGGAAAGTCGCTCAATTTAGCCCTCCACTCCGTCACACCCTCCACCTACTCGTACTTCCCCCTCCACCATTATTCCGTCTTGTCATTCTGTTTCCTTCCCCACCGACCCGGCACTCTATCTGACTCAGTGCTTGGCAGTGATAGCAATCCATTAAACCCTTTGGATATAGCAAGCGCCTCCTGTGAGTGTCCATACTACCATTTCGGCATATATCGGCGTATTTGCAATGCCGTGAAAAGCCGCCGTTTGTGAGCATCGAGCTGGCTCAGGGGGACTTCGGAGAGAGAGTGGTCGATAGGATGGCGCGTACTGTGCTGCTATTCGTCCCACTCTGAGCCTCTATCACGTTCAGCTTTCCGTTGCTTAGTCTCTATTGGTACCCCGGCGACGACACGATTAGCTAACCTGACGTTCCAGCCCCCGAATTGTCAGCAGCGCGATGTCCAAGCACCCAACCCGCGGTTCCATCCCTTCCATGGAGACGAGTGGAGAGGCTCTTAAGGATGAGACAGTGATTGTTGTACTAGGAGCCTCTGGAGATCTGGCGAAGAAGAAGACGTTTCCCGCCTTGTTTGCACTCTTCCAGCAAGGCTTCCTACCGAAGGATGCGCACATTGTCGGATACGCTCGAACGAGTGAGTGTTTGCTCCTAGTTCCTCCGCTGACAATTGCAGAGATGGACGAACAAGAATTCCACAAGCGAGAGACGCAGTATCTGAAGAAGAGCTCGGACGATGAGGAGCTGGCCAAAAAGTTTGATTCGGATGTGGAGGAATTCAAGAAGATCTCGACATACGTATCCGGTCCGTACGACGAGGACTCTGGTTTCCAAGAGCTGTTGAAGCATATCGAGGAGCTCGAGGGTAAACGCGAGGGCAAGGGTCAGAATCGAGTCTTCTACATGGCTCTTCCTCCTTCGGTCTTCACGGTTGTCGCAGCTGGCCTCAAGAAGAATTGCTATTCGAAGAACGGGATCAACCGAATCATCATCGAAAAACCCTTCGGTAAAGACCTCGAGTCATGTCGCGAAATGATGTCTGCCCTCAAGGCAGAGTGGGCTGAGAACGAAACGTATCGTATCGATCATTATCTCGGTAAAGAGATGATCAAGAACATGCTGGTCATGCGATTTGGAAACGTTGTGCTAGATGCTTCCTTCAACAGGAGCTTTATCAGCAACATCCAGATCACATTCAAGGAGCCATTCGGAACTGAGGGACGAGGAGGTTACTTTGATGAGTTTGGAATCATCCGTGACGTTTGCCAGAACCGTGAGTCGATGAATTGGAATTATCCACGTTGGCTGACTGCTCTAGATCTCATGCAAACATTGTCTGTTCTCGCCATGGAGCGCCCTGTTTCTTTCTCCGCCGAAGACATCCGAGACGAGAAGGTAAGTCACACGATCACCACACTCCTATCTGGCAGGAAACTGATGTCATCTAGGTCAAAGTATTGAGATGTATCCCCCCGATCAAGCGAGAAGATGTCCTGCTCGGCCAATACACTGCCAGCGGTGACAAGCCTGGCTACCATGACGATGACACTGTTCCTAAAGACTCTGTCAGTCCTACGTTCGCTGCTATGGTTCTCTGGGTCAACAACCCTCGATGGGAGGGTGTCCCATTCATTATGAAGGCTGGTAAAGGTTTGTCGCGTTCACATTCAGTCTTGATTGCGAGCCAATCACTGACGCGGACTTGACATAGCACTTAACGAGGCCAAAGTCGAAGTTCGTGTCCAGTACAAAGACGCGACATCTGGTATTTTCAATGACATTGGGCGTAACGAGCTGGTCCTGCGTATTCAACCTTCCGAAGCAGTATACATGAAATTGAACTCGAAATTGCCCGGATTCCAGACCCGTGCAGTACCTGTCGAACTCGACCTTGATTACGGCAAGCGATTCACCGACGCTCGTATTCCCCAAGCATATGAGGCTTTGATCCTCGATGCGTTCAAGGGCGATCACTCAAACTTTGTACGAGATGACGAGTTGGACGCTGCTTGGAAGATCTTTACTCCCATCTTGCACTGGATTGACGGTAAAGACGGTAAGTAGTAGACTCATGACTGAGTCAACAAACGTCAATCGCTGACGGTTTCTGCCATTATAGGGGAAAAGCCAAAGGTAGAACCGTACCCATACGGATCTCGAGGACCCAAAGAGATTGATGATTACACTGCTAAATACGGATTTAAGAGATCCAACGCCGACTAGTAAGCTTGATACTGTCTTTTACTCGCTATAAGAGTCCGAAGACAATATACTGATATCTGTTTCTCAGCCAATGGCCTCAAACCAATGTCGCCAAGACTGCCAACCTTTAAGTCAAGGCCGATTAACCTGCTGGAGGTGCGTTGTTCGGCGCGACGACAGGAAATCAGAAGTTCCTTCTGGAGGAGTGATTGTTTTGACCTACGGCGAAATGAAGATACACCGTGTGCATGCATCTTGATTCGTTTTACCCACCGTGATCCAAATCTCTGTCGTTGGTGTCAAGTACACTCCATATCGGCTTTCTTGCGGTGCTATATGAGGGGGTGTTGGGTTGTCCACAAATGCATAAGGTTCCAAGCTTCTAGCTACATGCAAATTCTCAAACATAAAGAAATAACCAATGGCAGAGAAAGGCTTATGGTGGGCTTGCAATATCTATGAACAGAATAAGTACGGGAAGATGTTGTGATGCTTATATCGTAATAATCGTGACGAGCTCTAAGTAAAGTTTCCAATGGTATTTCCGAAAATATGGCAATGGTATCAATCTAGCTCTTCTTCTACGACCGTTTCGTGTTTCTGAGGATGCGGGGTATGTACAGCTGGGAATGAAGATGACGATGGTAGACTTGGTGATAGTGATGGGAGTGATGGTGGATCCTTTATCGTCTCTCGATCCGGTGGTTTCTTGTGAGGTTCCATCTTGTGCGCACCGTGAATGGCTCTACCACATCTGATCCCTTCAGCATACTTCACACAGGAAGCAGAAGCAACTCACGAACAACGACCATGACTATGATCGTCTCCACATTCATCGTCATCCTCGTCAAAGCTCTCCTCGTCTTCCCTCAGATTTCCCCTGCCTTCGGCGACATTCTTTGCCTTGGCTTTTATGCTCTCCTTGCGCCTCACCTCGGCCCTTAAGCGTCGTACAGCACGCCTGCGTGCGTTTTCAGAACCAAAAAATAGCTCGTATTCACAGAACCAGCAAATAAAGTCATCCTCCGACGGACGGACGAGACGTACTGGATTTGGCTGCCCGGAAACTGATGTAGCCTTGCTGGGGGGTCGGACAGCGAGCAACCGCATAGGCGGGGGGAACGCGAGGGATTCATGATGAGGATAAGGCTCGAAAGGGTCACCTTGAGGAGAGACCATGCGAGAGAGGCGATCTGCTCACTTTAGCAGACAATAACAGCTAATACTCACAATTATCCACATGGTGAGGGTTACTTTGGTTGGCTAAAACGCTCCTCTTCTTCTTCTTTGGCTTCTTCTTCCCATTTGTACCAGATGCGTTCTTGCTCTCCTTCGAATCTGTCGATGCAGTCTTGGGGAATTCCGCCTCCTTTAAGCCGACTGGCTCTATCTTTGGCGGTATAGGCCTAGATGTTGGAGCCAATTCTGCCGAGTTGTCGGCCTTCTGTTTGACAGACGACGCTGCAATCGAAGCGGGAGGGCCAGTAGAAGTGACGGATGATGGAAGCTTGCTGGAGGACAGAATCACCGCTCGAAGATGGACGACCAGGCGTTGTAGTGCCGCCTGTTCTTTGGTTCTGGCCCGGAGCGTTGTTGAAGCTGAGGCTTAGCCCTGATTTAGCAAATGTAACTCAACTCACCTCGACTGCTCATCTCAAATTCAAAGCTGCCTTCGGGTGCCCAACCTCCACGCTCAATCGGCTTCCGTCCCGCTTTGATTCGCCTCCGCATGTCATATCGTGTCCGCCATTGCTCGAGTGGTCGGGAAATGTTCTTCTGCTCTTCCCAATTATTCCTCCAACCAGGCTTGTCTGGTGCCCATTCGCCTATCCCCAGCTCCTCCAACGACGGTATGAGCTTCTCGAAAGCTGGGACGTCAGGCAGGGTCAATTTGTTGCTTCCCAGCTTGGCAGTCCCAGCGAGCACGGCGCTCTGTGCATCGAGGTATAGCGTTATGAGCGCTGCTTTGCGCCTCAGGAAGAGTGCTTTCCGAAACGATGCTGCTTTAGCAGCCTTTGATCGAGCGAAACGGTTATTGATGGGAAAAGTTGGGGCGGCGTTGGGATCTTGTCGAACCCATTCCCCGTGTCTTGTCCCTTCGACGTCCTCGTTGCGTCCAGTTGGATGGGGGAACTGGGGTACCTTGCGCTTCTTCCCGCCAGAAAGCGGACCATAGTCGTCGGCATCACGATCAGCATCGGGATCTCGCCCAGCTGCAGCCCCGCCGCCAGCGGAGAGATCGGCGGCGGTGCTCATGAGAGACTGTATTGAAGGCGAAACAAGACTCAAGCAACAGATCGACTGGTTTGCATGGTCAGCGTCTGTTATTGAGACCTTTCATATCACGTCCATGTGCTCAGACTCATACTCCCGTCGTCATATTCTCCCACATACTGCGCTATGACCACCGCGAACTCACTCAAATGTGCCTCGCCATTTGTGCTAGGAGTGATAGTCGATACTACAGACCACTTTACTGAAGCCGCAACGTGGAATATGCTCTATGATCTAGGTGAGAGGAATGTAGAGAAGGAGGATATGATTTTGGACAAAAAGAGACCACGACGGTCGAGGCGGAGAATTTGACTCGTTTCAGGTGGCATTCGAGTGGCGCGAGTGGCAAAAACAGCTTGGACATCCCTCGTTCTGACATTGTCTTATCGCATCTAATCTATGGGTACAACCGGGAAATCATGAGGAGTAAGTAGTACTCTACGTATACATACAGATCAACTCAAGATCGTCAGACCGTATGAGTGGCATCACTAGCCACATTTTCCGAAGGAACCGTCTCAGGGGGTAAAGTTGAAATGGAGGCTTTGACTGGATTGGGGGCGTGGAACACCTTGATATTTCAGCACCACACCATAATATCGTTGTAGACTTACTGCATCGAGCTCCTCCACTGAGTATATTAGCTATAGCCCCTCGACCGAGGGCTACTCACAAGTACGATTTTTGGTTTCTACCGCCAGAAAGTACCACGCCGCCGTCTCCACCATATCCCAACAAATGTAAGGAAGATATGTCCCTGAGGAGTTTAGCTGCCATATTTTTCTTGGAAAATAATGGAGTGATGGGAGACTGGACCAGCACAACTCACACCATCCGATGTTCTTGATAGCTAAAACGAGCATTAGCACATTTTTGTCTTTCTCCATTTGCCACTCACCGACTGGAATCGCAAACTGATTGATAAACGCTGACATTGTCTTCATGAGTCTGCAGCAAAAGAGAGGAGTGTAGTCTGAATTTACTCACAACACATATTAAGAGCAAGGACCATGCAACCCATTCCCGTTGACCTTTGATCCATGGCCAGACATTCTGTGGGATATAGACCGAGTAAAGGCTGATAGCACCACGCATAAACACCACCAAAGATGATCAAGAATGCAATAGCGGCTTTCGATGCCACGTCATTGGTAGCTGCTTCACCATCAGTCTTGACCCCACTGGCAGCGCTGCATCCCATAGCGCAAGCGAGGGTGATTCCACAGGCGAACGTTCCTGAAATCAAGACTTTGCGGCGACCAAGCTTGTCCGTCTGCCATGAGCCGATCACCGCCCCAAGGAGAGAGACGAGCGAGGCAGCAAGACTGAATAAAAATCATCAGGTACAAGTAGCTCAGGGGATTTGAACTACATAGGTTACGCACGTCATGATCAGTTGAGAGCGAACACCTATCACGCCGACTGTATGTATTATGTTTCAGCAGTTGAGCGCACCATCACGAAAGTGAAACTCACCTTGGCGGTACAGAAACGGGAGCTAGCACCGATGTCAGTTGTAAAGCCTTGTTTAGGGCTATACATACGAAGAACGAGCTAACATGATCAGCTATCTCATGATCAATGTGTAACAGGAGATTCACAATCCTGAACCACTCAACTGCCCAAAAGCACCCATCATAACAGCTTGTAGGCATCTAACATCAGCCAGGGTGATCAATAGAGCCAGCCAGAAAAGACAGACCAAGCATCGTTCGATATCGCGCTGCACGATCTTTGACCAAGACTTTGTAATCCCACCGTCTAGGTACCAGAATGAGAGAGGCTTTCAGCTGGCTGATTTCCATCTTGACGAAAGCCGTCATCTCGCCGTCACCGTGCAGTTCAATAAGCACCTTCTCGGCTTCATCCGGGCGACCATTTGCGTATAGCCTATGAAAATTTCCAGGTCAGATCGAGCATATGACATTTGGGAGGATCGATTGAATGCACTTCAGCGTATGAATAACTCACCAGCGAGGAGATTCAGGCATGAACAGAATGGAGAGTGCCAGAGTGCATCTGACAATCAGTCTAAGATCACTATACGTTCTGAAATCGGCTAATAGCTTACGGAGCCAAGAGCTGTCTGGTACCTAGTTAAGCAGCAACACCCAACCGAGGGATGTGGAACTTACATCGTCCAAGGGGCGCGCCAAGCCCAAGTACTGTGAATCTGTAGAACCATTCAGCACATCGATGAGCCCACTCAAGCTCACTCGAGAGGTGCCGATACATATGCCAGTGGCGAGAATGCTACCGAAGACTACAGTCTGGTTAGGGTGAGACAGATCAGAGAATGAAGACGACGTACTCCAACACCTGAAATCCAGTCCCAAATTCAGGAAGATCTACAATAGAAAGGGGGAATATCGTGGAAATATTGACTTACACGTTGGCCAGACCTGTATGATGTAAATCCTGAGCTTTTCCAGGAATATTGTCAATGGCTCACCTCCAACAATACCTCTTATCTTGGGTGGCGAAAGTTCAGTCACATACGGACCAGCAGCTACGATACACACGATCTTCAGTCAACCTTACCTCCTTGTATCAAATTTGAAATGAGTTGTAGGCTTACCTGGCTGTACCATACCTACCGCCGCACCGAGAAAGAAACGTCCACAAAGAAGCATCGCGACATTATGAGCATAGGCAACAAGCACTGTACCGAGTATGAAGATCAAAGACGCTGCACTGAATCAGATTTTCAACCTTACGATAGCTGTAAAGCTTTTATTATACTCACAAATAAGCATTCCACCTCGACGTCCAAATCGATCCGACTACAGGGATAGTAAGCTACCAAGACACGTTGAAATTATGGAAAAGATACAAATATTGGACCTAGCCAGAACGTCGCACATGCCGCGATTGGCCATAGAGAGAACACCAACTGTGCAATCAGTATTGGGAATTTAGGGTATAGTGCTAAACTTAGGAACTTACGCCTGTCGATACCTGAATATTGAATGACCCAGTATCAGCACTGAACCTTACGGTCATATAGGGGGAAACACCATACACCCAACCCATCAAAATCGACTAAGAAGCCATCAATTTGCCAGCCTTTAAAACTCAGAAGGCATGCTTACAAAAATCCTGATACTGCGACATGACACTGTCCGAACCGGTCAGCTTTGAGTCTACAGAACACAACTGGACAATCTACTTGATAGCGGTCAAAGAGGCGACACCGAATCTGTGGTACTGATCAGCAAAGAAGCTAAGAGTGGAGATGGGGAATATATGTAGGTACCCAGCCATGAAGTTTGCGAGAAAGGCGATCCCCCATATCCCATAAAGCTTGATCATGCCTCTCGACCTCAGATCGATATCTACTCTATCAGCGACCAGTTTATGACTCTATTGGCTGATCTCACAGGAAGTTGCTTGAGAAGTATCATCGTCTGCAAGGTCCAAGCCAGTGGGGAATGTCGAGTGTGGCTTCTTCTCTGTGAGTATCACGGGGGCCGGTGTTCTGTCCATTGTGAATATGCAAAACTAGGCAATGTAGATTGGGAGAGTACGAGGAGTATATGGCCTTGGTTCAGAGTTGGAGGAGTCAGAGAGCCTTAGCAAGTTCAGAATAGGATGAGAGCCTTAGGAAGGTCAGAGTGAGATGGTCGTGCGATGCGAGTTGGAGCGGGAAGACCTTTAATATATTCTCGGTATGACCTCATAATGAACCCCGCTCAGTGTCATATTATAGCCTCAAATCGAAAACTACAAAGGTGGACAACAAAGGATCCATCTATTGACCATTTTCCGCGGATTTCCCGGACTAAGAAAACTAACGTCCTTTGTCTGGACAGGGGTTTGTTCCACCCCTGGAGCACCTGCTATGGCTTGGTATATTGTACAGTAGAGTCCTGTGCTTCACGTAGCTGTCTGCAGCGGGTCTTGCCGTAATGCCGCGCAGTCTTTGTCCTAGCTCCGTTCATATTCGTCCGTGCGATTTGCCACTCGACATTTCGTATTCAAGGTTTTCAAGCGCCTGAAATTGAGCACTCTCTATCGGTTTCCATCATATGGAAAGGGGAAGGTAATGCTCCAACCATAGATATGTGCATATTTGGTTCGGCCAGACATGATACATTCGTGAATCCATCGAGTTGCTTCCTTCTTTTTTCATATTGCTTGACAAAGATATACTAAACATCGCCTTTTCTCCATTCATTAGTCAATTGCCCCACAGCAGCCATTGTTCCAAAGATACTTGTCCAAAGTGGATTGGCCCAAATTCCACCTACGGTCGACCAGTGGATCGTAAGAGGAGCATAACCACTTGCACAAATCAGCCATTGGCTAGAATGACTGCCGAGCTTGAGACTTACCCATTCACAAGTACGGCTGTCTTCCATGCTTCCCACTCCTTTCGTAATGTGCTTACTGCCTCTACCGATGGCGGAACAGATACCGCCGAGCTGTCATTCGCCGGTTTATCTTGTAACTCGTAGCCCTCTGCTTCGGATGTAGTGACGACCGGTCTGGCTGACCGAGCTTCTATCGTACGTTTCTGAAGCGAGAGGTAGTTCTGTCGTAGTTTGTAGATCTCCAAAACCACATATGCCCTTATAGAATATGAGCGGCTAGTTTCCGTATGGAAGTAATATACTCACGCCCAGAATCTAACACTCCATAAGGAAGCCAAACCAGCTCCTTGAGGGGTGAGGGGAACGACACCCTTGCTAGCTAGCCATGATAAGTGTTCGAGGGGATAATAACACAATAATGTTAAGATCTGGAGGGTTGGAAGAGTTTTTGGGGAATGTAGCGCAGATGCCGGCATAGACAGGGTTAGTAACCGGCGGAGTGAAGACAGTGGTTTCGGGTGTAATGCCAATAGCCATTGTAGTATCGGTAGAAGACCTGATCCCAATCAGCCAATCATCCAAGGATCCTAGCAGCACGATGGATGATATACTCACCGAACGCTCGCATGATTACTCTAGCATCTCCAATACTCCCTGCAGCCCTAGCCCACCCTTCAGCAAGCTTGACCAGTCCAAAACCTCCATCCACCTTGACTCCTACAGCTCCTGCCCTGGACATCTGGAGACTCAGTCGAGGATGATTGGCTCTGAATTTTGCCAGACGGAGAAGGAGAGCGATGACAATTGGAGAGGAGTACTGAGCTAGCATGAGAGACGCATCGAGCCCGGGAATGGTCGATGTGAGTTTAGTGAGCCGTGCGAGGAGAGCCTGTGGTGAGGCTAGCGGCGATAGCGTTTTCGACATCTTGACTCGGTGTATTGTCGTCCGAATGACCTGACCTGACGCTGGCTGGCGATACGACAATGTCAATAGGTCTTCGAGACACTCTGCACAGTACGAACACGTAGATTCTGTAATGAGTATCGCTTACTTGGTGTTGCCGGATTTCAACGACCGTGAGAAAGTAACATGAAAAGTCAGGCGGTCGGAGATGCTCGGCATCTCCACCGAGGCCGATCATTCCATAAATCCTTTGCTTATTCAACTTTGTGATTTCATTCTTCATCACTACACAAAGCCATGCACTCCGCCATTGCATCGTCTTCACGCCTGCCACGAGCTGCTGCGCCTGTATCGAGGGTTGTTCGAGCACGATTCCTATCGACGTCGAACCGGGTGTCGTTTGCCGCCAGCTCTCAACATGGCGCTAGGCTAGCTACCTTGGGCGGATCAGCAATGTATCGTGCCCCCCTACCTTTCCCAAATTCTTTACGTCAACAGCGTAGGCTCTTCGCGGTATGTATGAGATCATGCTGACTTTTATAGAACGATCAATGTTCATCCAGACTGAGACGACTCCAAATGAGGCATCTCTCAAATTCATACCAGGTGTCCCAGTGACCAATGGCGGGACACACGAATTTCTTGATCTCCGCACAGCACTCCCTTCACCACTTGCCACTCGACTTCTGACGATTGATGGTCTGACTGGAGTCTTTTTTGGACCAGATTTCGTCACTTGTTCAAAGGACGAGTCTTACGCTTGGTCGATCTTGAAACCGGAAATCTTTGCAGTCCTGATGGAACACTTTTCCTCTGGAGCTCCACTATTCAAAGAAGGTCAGGGAGATAATGGTCCAGAAGACACAAGAATCTTGGATACCGATTCAGAGATTGTTGGAATGATCAAGGAATTGCTCGAGACCAGAGTCCGACCTGCTATTCAAGAAGACGGAGGAGATATCGAGTTTAGAGGATTCGAAGAGGATATCGGAATGGTCAAGCTCAAGCTCAAGGGAAGCTGTAGAGGTTGCAGCTCGAGTAGTGTTACTCTTAAGAATGGCATAGAGAGGATGCTGATGCACTATGTGCCAGAGGTCAAAGGAGTAGAGCAGGTGAGTACCAAAACGTGATTGTTTTATTCTCTGCTAACTGAGAGCAGGTATTGGATGAGGAGGAAATAGTTGCTCTGGATGAGTTTGCAAAGCTCGAGGCGAGATTGGAGAAGAAGGCACAGGAAGAGAAGAAGAGAGAGTGAGTGATGAGTGCAGTTTACGGGTGTCCTTCGAGCTGACTGTATCAATAAGTATGAGTCAATACCTGTCACATTAGATGCATATCTGTATTTGTTGGCCTTGTATACAATGACCACACGCAGATAGCACTTTGAGCAGAAAAGCCTGACCACATTACTGATGCACTTTGAGCAGAAAAGCCTGACCACATTACTGATGCACTTTGAGCAGAAAAGCCTGACCACATTACTGATGGCATCCTTTCTTTCCTTCTTCCTCCTCGCCTCTTTCTTCTCTCGCTGATTCAAACTATTACTTACAAGTCTTACATCGCACCAGTTCTCCTTCCTTGTACTTTCTTTTACCAGCCCACTTGCTTGATACAAATACACACACTCTTAGCTGCCTGACCTCCTACTCCGCATTTATACCTAACGATCCTCGAATAAGATGGCGCAAACCCAATTAGAGAAGTACCCAAGATCTCCTGCTCATCATGCTGGATTGACTCTTGTGCGCTATAGTCACAGTCGCAGATCCTGCGACTGTCAATGGACGATAGGTGATAGTTGCTCATGGTTCTTCCCACTCAATGCCGACCCACAAGTCTTTACATACAAAGTAAGCAAACGAGTTGGAGAAATACCGTATACTCTGTTGTCTAGTAGATTACTTGTTTGACAACGCTAGCGCGACCTTTTCCTCGCTACATCCGGAAACGCTCTTGAATCTGATGAGAAACTGGTTAGGATCACTAATGAGGTTGCATGGGCACTTGGAATGGCTTCGAATCACTTTCAGCCGCTATTGTAAGTAAGACCAGCTTGAATCATGAGTCGTCAGTACTCCTTCAGCGTTTAATCCTTGATAGTGGCGAATGTGGTCTACGATGGACGACGGAAACTCTGAGATACTGCATGTTGCAAGGGGAACCACATACTGCAGCTGTAAGTGACTCATATGGTGGGTTAAGAAACCACATGTGATTAATTAAACAGGCACTTGCACTGATTCCTCCACACTCTCCTACACGTCTCCAGCAATCAGGATTATTCTCAATCATAGAGTATATCGCCAAACAGATACCAATTCGTGCTGGGAAAAACATCCCATCACCATTCGGAACGGTTTTCGAAGCCATGCCAGCCCATCACAACTTGAGGATCTGGGGGCAATGGAGTGTACGGCAAGCCAGGGCTTTACTTGGTTATCAGAACACATGGTATGGCTGGCAACATTCAGATGTTGCTCCGTGAGTGGGGAGACTCAAGAACACTAAATCTGATTTGCCCCGTTCTAGGCCTCCTTCTCCGGCTTATTTTGCAGAGTATGGCAATCCTCAGACCCGCACTAGGCACCCCTGGCTGTTCCACGGCAACGTTCATCGTCCTGAGATACCACCTCTTCACCTGTGTCCTTTCCCTGGCCGGTGTCCGGCACCTTCTAGACCACCTCTTCTCAACCTGCCAGCAGCTGTCTACAGCTTTCAGCAGCCAAATTTGACGCTCCCAATGGATTCAGGTAGTGCAGCTGTATCAGGAGGCAAGGAAGTTTATGAGGAGGTGGATGGATCCGAGGAGGACGAGGTAGGTAGATTGGAGGAGTCAGAGGCACAGGAAGATGAGGTATGACGAGATTTACTTCTCTTTGCCCATCACTGATCTGATCAGATACTGCCCTCTGAACACGGCTCGCTTCCTGCTTTCAATAGGCCTGCAGCCGTGACAGTCCGAGTTTGGCCGTCATTGCCGCCTACACCTGCTTCCTTGCTATTGGTGCGGTTCCCCGGGCCCTAAGGTCTGTATAGGCTTCTGTAGGTACTTCTTTGTTCAGGGCGTTGGCGTTGGAAGGTCGTGAATTTTGTCTCGACGATAAGTGCTTGTCAACCATTCAAAATTATTGAATAATTGTAATGAAGCAAGCGAAGCATTTCTTCAAATGATGGAAGCGAGGTTTGAGAAGACGGTATTGCATCATTACCCCTTGATGAGGAACTGGCCTCCTCTGTGCGCTATGCTCCCCTTGTGATGAAACGTCGCTGGTAACTGGGGTTCGCCCTCGCATCAACCCATTCGTCGCCGCCACACCTGAAAAGCCCGTCAATTTGCTTCCGTCCGCTTTGGATCATGAGGATGAGGATGACCATGCCCGGTGATCCCTCACACTTCCCTTGCGTCTCTCCTTTGTCAGAGAGGCCATGGAGCATGGAATGTATTCTTCTTTGGCTACTACGGTAGTCAATGTGATGGCTAGCATCGCTTGAAGAGACCTGGGTCTTTTCAGTTATGACGGTTTTGGTCGCGTTGCTCCAATAGTTGTTTAGGTATGACACTGCCTATGGGGAGAGTTGCTATTACGACTGGCGTTGTATGAGTGTCAGCCCACCCTTGTACAGTCAAGTTGCTTAGCGTATTGACAAGCTGTCGATGTATAGTCACATATGCATTAGCTGTATGTGTCCCAAAGTAAGTAGTTTGCGCCACGCTCCATTGGATTTCCAGCCAGACTCACTTGTTCACTTTCTCCGCGTGGTCCAGGGTCGACTCAATGTGGCACTTTGCATAAATCCTCCTTTCCTCCTTTCGACCACCTCGTCTCGTTCAATTCCATTCTTTACCTACTATCCATCCAACCCTCTATTCATATTTCATTTGTCCTTCTTGATACAGTCACCTGGCACAAGCAGATAACAGACAGTGCAAGTATCGGTCAGAGGTTATACGGCAATCTCGGTGAACCGGGCGAATTCGGTAACGAGTTTATTAAGGATTATCTCGCCGCCTGGGTCTCCTCTCGACGACATACCTAACCCACGTACTCAGCTTCAATCCGACCTACTCAGACCTAAGTTGGATACGACTACAAACTAGATGAGCACTACAAGAGGTTCGGGTAACTCTCCCGCGAACAACTCGCATAATGCAGCTTCGTCGTCATCTAACACCCAACCTACTCCGGACCGCCACGAACAGCCTTCCGAACGTCCGCTTCCTCTCAAACGTGGACAACTAGCATATTGGCAGGCAGTCAATGCTGCAGCTCCATCAGCAGTGACGGTGATCAGGAATCCAACAGACGCATCACCACGAACACCAGGCCGTGGATCAGCTCTAGGGAATCCCTCACCAGTCGCTGCAGGACGAGGGGACGCTACTCCAAGTATAAGGATCAGGCTACCAGCCCAGGGGTCGGCAAGTAGTAGTGGGAATGGGAATGCAACTGGTGCAGCTGTTAGGATGATGGCGGAAGGACATCAAGGTGGAAGGTGAGTAGCTGTATATTTTCGGTGTCATGTTCGTGTGGCACTTTTGAACGAAAATGACTAATGACTTTTTACAGAGTATCCCTTGAAGCAGCTCGTGCAGCCGCAAGTGAACTACGAGCCCTTCAGGACTCACCATCTACACCCCTACGTACTGCCTCACCTCGGGGTCGTGCTCGCGTCGGCGTCCATTCTGTAATCGACATGATGGATCTCCCTCCTTCCCGCGAATCTCACTCTCGTCATACAGCCTCATCTCACCGACCAGCAAACCTTGATGTTCTCCGAGACAGTGTTTCTAGGATCGCTTCGGGACCTCCTACACCACATGTACCTCCTCCCATCGCTTCACCCCGTCCAATCACCGTTTCGGGCCCTGCCACACCAGCATCTGCATCTATCGCTCGCGAATCGTCAGTGGAATCCACCGGCGCAAGCATCAGTCGATCCTCAGAAGCCGGTCCGTCAGTCGTGCCAATCACGACCGAAAGTGGTGCCAACACCCCTTCACATGTAATGCATGATTCCATCGCCCTGGCAGCTTCTACATCTCGTCAGGACGCAGATGGCGACGAGATGATGAAGGAAGCTGCAGAAGGCTTGCAGTCCCGCCGACTGCGCCCCTCTCGCGCCGCACACGATAACCAGAAAGCTGGTGTCAGTGCCAGTGGCAAGGGTGTCAAGCTGGGTGGCGTAGGAAAGGGAGGCAACACCACAGCTGTTCGGCGCAAAGGCAAAGGCGCGGATTTGGTGAGTGTGGCGGTTTTTGTGAAATACTGTATTGATGCTGATACATGCGACAGCCCAATCAGGACTTTTGTTCGGCTTGTCGGGGTATCGGCAGATTCTTATGCTGTGATGGATGTCCTCGGTCGTTTCATTTCATGTGCCTGGAACCTCCATTGCGGATCGATGAGTTGCCAGAAGAAGAGACATGGTATTGCAAGAAATGTCAAGCGGAAAGAGTGAGTCTCTTTGTCGTTATGTTGTACTGATTATAAAGCAACCCAAGCCTGTCCCAGCGCCAGTATTGACTCCTCAATCGGCCAATGCATCTACCCTAAAGCCGATTGTGATGATCTTCGAGGAGCTGGTTAGGAAAGTCGACGAAGAGAATCCAGAGCAATTTAGACTGCCACAAGAGCTCCGGACCTTCTTTGCAGGAGGCAAGTCCTTTGGTCCTTTTTTGAATTGTGTTTTTTGAGATCCTTTGTACTAATCCCCCTTGGTAGTTGGAACAAGTGCTAGAGGGGATTACGTCGATGCTGATGAAACTCGGACTCGTATAGAGTGAGCTTTGGTTTTGGTTTTGGTTTTGGTCTTGGGGTGGATGTAACTGACATGACTAGTCGAAAGGGATTTCAAGAAGAGAGGGACGGTACGCGATTACGAGACGGAAAACATCGAGTTGTCTCATGCTACGTTTGTGGTGGTTCATCAATACCTCTCAACTCGATCGCCGCGGATCCCGAAGCGTCATGGCGCCAGATTGTGTCGTGTGACTATTGTGCCTTGCACTGGCATTTAGATTGTCTTAATCCACCATTGGCCACTATGCCAAATAGTGGACGAAAGTGGATGTGCCCAAATCACGCTGAACAAGTCATGGTGAGTTATCCTTTCTACGATGCTTCAACAATCAATGGACACGAGCTGACACACTTATTTTCATATTTACAGCCTCGACGTCGGACGGTTCGAGAAGGTCTAGAGATAGTTGATATTGATCGACCTGGACTACCTAACAATGGGAATATAGTCATCATCCCAGAGGACGGCGCAAAGCCACAACTAGAGTGCGAAGACATGATCATCAATAAACGCAAATATCGAGTGCCTGAAAGGATCATCCGACTGAATTTCTGGGCAAAAGTCTTGGAAAAGAGGTGAGAGATAGATTTCCTTCAAACACAATCATCTACTGACTTTTGGTCAGGGGATTGAAACGGAAGAGAGATACTAGTGAAAGTTCTCTGACGAGTCTAGGATCAGATACTGAGCCTAAACGAGAGGCGAGTCTTTTCGGTCTCCACTGGGGAGTGACTGCTAATCCCAAGTAGCCAACGGCCGATGAAGTAGAAGCTGCTAATCTCGTCTTGAACCTGATGCGTCCGCAACAGACATCCGAACCAAGTACGACGAGTTCCAATACCGAACCCCAACAAGCCAACGGAGACATACCTGTTTCCAGCGATTCTGTGCCTGCTGCACCGCGTATCATGCTCAGACTTACACGACCATCAAATGTTAATGGTAACTCCAACACCCATTCATAATGTCGGTAGTGTACAGTATTCATGAAAAGGTGCAGTGGTGGACTGTGGTGGACAAGATGAATGGATAAGGAAGGAAGGGTGTGATGATGGTGTTCGAACACCTCAGACATATGGTCGAGGAAGGAGTTGACGGGAAGGGAAAGTGGATGGTGGGGGGGATGTATTGGGCCTATGAATGATGAAGGAGGCGAAGGTGACGGGAGAGGTGGGATGCATCAGTAGAATGCACAACGAGGCAAGCACATTGTCACATTGTCACATTGTACCTGTTTGCTATCGAGCAGAGGACAATGTACTGTATCTATTTTGCATTACGACCCAAAACCCAAGAGCCAGATACTCAAGATGCAAGATGCTCTTGTACTTTACTGTATGTCTATATCTACGCGTTCTATTCATATATACAACACGCATGCCGATATGGGTATTGGTATGGTATTGGTATTGGTATTGGTGTGATATGGCATTGGAATGGTATATAATTCGATTCAATTCATTGCCCTCATGGCAAGTTCGAATGCAACGAATGTAGCTCCATTTGCGAATGGTGAACTAGTTCAGAAGGATCAGCTACTGACTGACTGCAGAATGTGTATTACTCAAGTAGCAAGGTCTTTGTTTCGTCCGAGTGAGGATTGAGGTTATGACAAGGGACTTACCGAATCAGAGTAGGCATAAGACCACCAGTGAAACCTCTCCAGCCGTGTGCTCGCCAGACTTTTGTAGCACAGTCAATCATGCCGCTATATTGTCTCTTGGTGGGATCTAGACTATCTGTCTGGAGTTTAGATTTGATCACGTCCACAGGGTATATTCTACAATACGAATGAATCATTGCCAGATCAGCTTTGATATACTTTGTGTGGGCCGACCGAGTAGGAAAGTAAAGACTCACGTTGCCCAAAGGCCGTATCCTGCCGCAGCACCATATGTAACTGACCAGATAGGTGCGATGTCTTTCCTATCTACACCATGCTTCTCGACATGGTTCTGGACTAACCACTCGTACACCAGGAAATATGATCTAGACACCGATATCAGCTTGATTTCTTTCCTTGTTTTCCAAATGCCTGGTTTTCTTTTGCCTTGCTTCTCAAATTTAATCAAACCAAACCAAACCAGGCAAAAGCCGTCGAAAATCACTCACCCATAACCTAGACCATCACGCCACATGGTAGATACCTGACCTTTCATGATCCCCGCTATTCCAGCCGAAGCATACAATTGTCGCGCACAATCAAGTGGTCCAGCGAACGTTGACTGAGTCTGAAGACGGATCCTGATATGTTCAACGGGCGTAGCGACGATCGTATTGGCTACTCCTGCTATTGCACCAGAAGCATATAATTCGCCTAAAAAAACACAGTCCTTGTCAGCTCTAGCGCCACATTTTGAGATGCAGAGGACGAGGCCGAGGACTAGAACAAGAACAAGAACAAGGACAAGGACAAGGACAAGGACGAATGATGTCGGTATTGGTATTGGTATTGGTATTGGTATTGGTATTGGTATTGGTATTGGTATTGGTGACTTGCCTAGATTCAGTTGTTTGCCAGGATGACGAGCACCAAATGTTCGTTTTGACCATTCGAGGGCACCGAACTGGATAGATACGCAAGCACCTAAAATAATATCTCGTCTCAGCCTAGAGTTCCGTCTATCTGCCTCGAAGAAGAAGAGAAATAGGTCATACCTATGCCGAGTAATGGAGTTAATGTGCCCTTTGTTTCATCAGCACCTGTCCTCCTGACTCAAAAGTTCGTCCTCTCTCTCTGTCCAATTCCAAGTAGTCCAGAAATGATAAGAAGAGAAGGAGCACTCAAGCACACAGATACCTTATAAAAACCCATTGGTCCATCATTCTTCAACAACTTTGTAGCGCAATCCAATGGAGAGGCATACGTCCCAGTAGGAGCAGTTTGTATTCGTACTTTGATGATATCGAATGGCTACACAGTCGCAATTGCAAGTGAAAATACGAAATACATCAGCTCAGCCTTTACAACACTACCAACAAGAAAAGATTGGGTTTGGGTTTGAGAATCTCATACAACATACCTGGCCAACGAGTACTTGGGCTATACCTCCTATAGAGCCACCTATTAGATCTTTCTGCGTCTGACTGAGCCGAAGACTAGGCGTATGTGGAGGTGGTGAGAGTAGCTCCGACATTTATCTAGTTGACAGCAACTCCTCACGCGATCAATGGAATCGACATGAAACAAAAATCACTCTGGATACTACTTTTTTTCTTTCGAATTCCGAAATTCCAATACCGTCGGAACAAAGTACGAGCTCGTATCCCAATATCCAATCGTTCCAGACAAGAAAGATATACAAATAATACATATCGCCGCTGACGTGCAGCCAAGCTTTTCTATAAATAATAAGACGCATCCTAAACTTCTACAACATGACTTGTGGAAACTCATCACATCCTCACATCTGGTATTCCCTCAACTTGTGGCCCACCCAATTCTGGCTGAAGCCCTTGCCAATGGGCTGACCATTTGAATCAAAAGTGATTCCCCCTGTTAATGGTGTGAAGCTTCCACGGGGTACCGTCTCACCACTCATTGAACTGGAATCATTTCTATCTGGCGGTGGATCATACACGAACTGGTCAAATATATCTTCAGGATTTGACGAGTCAAAGGAAGTATTGCCTGAAGAGGCGGAATGGGTCGAGCCGCTATACGCTTGTCTCGGAGGAACGGAAAGATCGAGATGTTGTGCGAAAGACTGAGGAAGGGTTGATAGGGACGAGGCGTGATGGGATACCGATTGGGGTTGTTGTGATGGTAGTTGCAGGTGTTGCAACGGAGCTTGAGAGGTTGAAGCCTGTGAGGTATTTTCCGTTCTCCGATTTTGCTCCTCCAATGCCTTCATGATCCGTTCCAGAGCGCTACCGTCAAGGGGCTTTGAAAGATCGATCAGATTAGGGTTCACCGATGGCGCCGCTGCTGTTGGTGCAAGGGGCTGGTTAGAACCTGCCGCGGTCCCTGGATCTGGCGGTGACGTCGTCACACCCAATTGTGTGGCGAACTGCTGGAGCTCATCGTTCCACAGCATCGGGTCGAACATATTCAGTTGCGGTTGCTCGTACCCAAACGATGGATTATCATGCGATACTCTAGGTGCAGGAGTTGACAACTGCCGAGCATCAATTGGTGGTAGATTTTGACTGGACACAAAGCTGAAAAAGTTGAATAGATGATCGTTTGGGTCCCTGATCGACTCAGCGTTGCTCCCAGAACCACCACTACTATTCGGCTGGGTTTGCGGCTGCAGTTGCGCCAGGAACTGGGCATACGGGTGGTCACCGAAATCCGTGTTGCTTGGCTGGCCCGACAGCGGCGACTGCTGTTGTTGAGCCAAAAGCTGAGCAAGAAGCGCCTCATAATCTACCGGCAGGTCAGGTGTCTTGAGCGTCGTCGCATTTTGTGGGAGATAATCCGCAGGGCCCGGAACCTGGTCTTGTCCCGACTGGCTCCCCGATGACGCGGATATGTCCATCTGATTGAAATCCATCGTATCTGGCAAGCCGTTGATGTAAGACATGATGGTAGAATCTTCGGCGAGAGAAGACAAATCCAGATCGAATGCGCTGGATTCGGTTGAGGTATCGGTGGTCTGAATCTGCGGAATCTGCTGATTGACAGTGAGCGAGGGGCTCGTGGCACGGGATGAGCCCGAGGAGTTCGTCCTGCCAGAAGGAGAAGGCCGGCGAGTAGCGCTGCCGTTACCAGTGGAAGGGGGTGCAAGACGCGCAG
Source organism: Naematelia encephala (assembly GCA_002105065.1). NCBI lineage: Eukaryota > Fungi > Basidiomycota > Tremellomycetes > Tremellales > Naemateliaceae > Naematelia > Naematelia encephala. The sequence continues at coordinate 525,143 of MCFC01000001.1, forward strand.
CTTGAGTAGGGAGTGTCGGTTGACTGGGCGGTTTCGGCAGGATCGGCCGAGGCTGGGGATGAGAATGGGCGTGGGGATGATTAGGCGTAGCGTGAAGAGCGAGGGCCTTACTTGCTGATTTGCCTGTCCCGGTCGAAGTAGAGCGCGACAGGGAGCCAGACGGATGAGCAATCACCGTAGCCCGGCGGCCTAAGAGCGAAGCATTTCCCTCTTTGTGAGCATACTTCTGTGATGTCGAAGACGCTCGCCGGACACCTGCCCCCACCTGTGAAGATGGACCCGGCGACGCTCGCCCGGATATAGAGCCTGCCCGTGATCGTCCATCAGATGAAGCAGACCTAGGTGGGGTCAAATTTGCGCTGGGAAAGACTGGTGAGACGCCGGCACTAGAAGCTGCGCCGAAAAGACCAGGTGAGAGGCTTGGCGGGGTGAGATGATGAGGAGAATTGGCGTGATTTTGTGGAATGGTAGGTTGGGTCCCACCACAACAGGACGATACTGGTTCGCCCTGGTTTCCATCCATACGTTGTTCGCCATCTTCGTCGCATGCACACCGTACACAGCATCCGCAGCATTGTTCTTCACAAGTACATTGGCCCGGCGGGCACTGGCATCTCCCATTACAGCATTCGAGGGGCTTGAGCGAGACAACACCGTGCGACCTGGCGGCATCATCACTGACAAGGACAGCAGGAGGCAGGATCCTCGTGTCATGTGCATCCAGCTCAGAAGAGCGTCGATGGACTGGTTGAGGAACATTTGCTGCTGCAATTGACAAAAGGTGGCCGATCGAAGTGATTCCAGATGGCAAAGACAGATGGTCGGCACAGTTGAAGTTGCTCTTGCACCCGTCCCCACAGGACCCATCGTGGGTGTGCGGCACATCGGAAGCAGGAACACGATGGGTGGCGCATCCCGCACATTCGCAGTCATCACCGCAAGTACAAGCACCAATGACCACATCTTCAGACGTGGGGAAGGCTAGTGGCTCGTCCACGTCCATCTCCATTGGCTCAACTTTGACACCTCCGCTCTCCGCCATCGCATCGAATGTCTTGATCCCCGGCAGCCCAAGGGCTGATCGGGGGATCTGCGAAGCAACGGTACCATCGTCCTTGAAAACAGCTCCCAGAAGGGTATTCATATCAGCGAGAGGGCGAATCTTGGGCGGTGGAGGTCTGGTCGTTGCAGCCGAAGAACTAGCCCACCCAGCTTGCTTGGTCACAAGCGGAGAGCCTGTAGGTCTGTTCGCGTGACGTGGGGAAGCATGACCGCTGGTGGAATAGGGCGAATAGAGCTTGGTCTTGTGTACATGAGGAGACGTATGAGCAGGATGGCGCATGTTTTCGGGGGAAAGAAGACTACGATTCGGGGCCCCTGTATCTTGCCAAGCGGGGTGCGAAGTCGTAGAGATGGAGAGCAACGGAGCAGCAACCGAGCTAGAGGCAGGTGCTGTGGGGGCAGTCGAGGTCGTGGCTTTGGCTTGAAACATCTCGATGAGGCTGTCGGTGATCTGAGCATGACCCGTAGAGTCTTGGGTGGGGGTAACAGAACCACCGGGAGCAGGCGGCGAGTCGATGCGTTCCCTTTTGGGTTGACAACATTTGCATATCCCGCTGCTTCTGCATGTGCATGGATTGAGCAGATTCGCCACTGTTGAGAATCAGCACCGCAGGCCCGGATGAGACATACCTGATCGTTCCGCCAGTTTCTGAGTATCTTCACTTCCCAGTGTCGACAGCACATCGGCCGCTGCAGCCATATCATGTACATCCCTCAAGCCATTTGGAAAGGTGGGCGTCGAGCCGGGAACTCCTTTCCTAGTCCCAGTATTCTCGTTCAGAATCTGGCCAGACGGCGGAGTAGGTGTTTCGGAAGGAGAGGAAGAACGTTCAGGTAGCGTGCGATTAACTTCATTGGGCAATAGCATCGTTGGTGGCCTTGGATCTCCACATTGACACTATTCAAAACGTCAGTCGATGAGTAATTGGGGGGATTAGGGGACTAGGGAAGATGAAAAGTAAAACCAACCTTTGTATGTACTGATGCACCTGGACCCTTGCGCTTTTCCCGACAGAACTGACATTGTGTTGCTGGTCGTCCTTTCTTCTTGACTTCAAACAGAGGTCGATCGGTATGAGTACATCCCGACACACGATGGCCCTTGATGCATGTCCCGCAAGCGAATTTCTTGTCGTTTATGAGAACCATGATGGGTCAACGACGGCGGACAATTCGTCGAAAACAACCAAATTCCACCGGCCGGCAACTGTTATTCCCACTGGAACAACGAGACTGAGATAGAGTTGACTAGTTGACCGACAGTAGTAGAAGGTGTTCAAGGCTGACGACAAATCCTGAAAGGATGGATGCTCCTATTGTTACTGATCTTCCCTTCCCTCCACCATCATCTTGATCTCTTTCGCTTTCTCGTGCAATTCTGCTCTTTGGGTTGCCGCGTGTGGGAGTTAATGTTATGATGAGGTCCTCGCCATGGATGTCTTGCTTGTGTAGAAGGTCTGGATTGTCGTCTGGATGATCGTTGCTGGTTTTTTTTTTGAATTTCGTGTCAAAGGGGGGCCAGTGGAACTGCAAGGGGAAAGAACGGAATCAAATAAGGGGCGATCGGGACGGCGACGTCGTCCCAAAAGGGGAATTTGTGGGATACCACGTGGCTCACGTCTCCCCCAGGTGGCAGTCATAAAATGGCCGCACAAGGGAGAGGCAATTGTATCTGTGGGGATCCTGTCATTAAGAGACAGTACAATGTAGGTGTTCGCAAGCAGAGAAGATATGCGAAAAGAAAATCATTCATGTCATGATGGAAGCAGGTCCAGACCTAATCCGTGTCGTCGCATAGCGACGTCCAGAGCCTCGAAGACTCTCGCCACATCTAGAGCAGTCTTGAGTTCCGCCTCCTTGCCTCCTGCCAGGCTTTGACTGCCTTCCAGGAGCGCAGTACAAGAACTAAAACGAATCTGTTGTATGGCCTCGTATAATTGTGGGTCCAACTTGACTACTGTAGCAGCTTTGACTGAGCCACGAGTAGTTTCAGCCAAGGCAAACAGGTCAACACTTTCCCGCTTCCATTCTGCGCGAAGACCGGCTAATTCGGATGAGGTGTCTGGAGGGTCTATGATCCCAAAATAGACCAGTGGGGCGATTGGTAATGGTAGAGGGGAGAGATTGCTGAGCTTTTCAGGATGAGGGAGGGCGACATCTAAGTCGCCGTCTTGTGCTTGACGGAAGGCGAGATCTTGTAAGAGTCGTAAAGGTGTCGAAGGGAGTGCTTGGAGTTTGAGCGTTGTCTGATATATCACAACTCACCATGATCGGGTAACTGAACAATGTCGGCCTGTAGGGGAAAAGATTCGGCAACCTATTATGTTGTCAGGAGTTATCTACTAGAACTAGCGAAGACTTCCATACCTGATTACACCAGATTTTCGCCCCGTTTTCGGGATCATCAACTATCCTCGCCTCGTCCAGTCCAGCCTTGACTACCTCTCCGACACATCTTGCGGTAACCCTTTCCCCCAGCTCTTTAAACAACCTCACTAACCCCTGAGAGACATTAACACCCTCCGCCCACCGTTCCCCGACCCGTACAGGCATACTTTCATGCTGTCGTTCCCGCATGATTTCCACTCCAAAGAACTCTACAACCTTGGTTTCGTCCATCCCACCTTTACTGAAAAAGGAAGTAGAAAGGAGGTTGTTCGCAGTCCAATCTTCTGCCGACGTGAGATAGAGCCCCATCAGTCCTCGAATCGCCAGATCAAGAGGTGTAGTCTGGGGAATTGATGAGGTGAAATACGATACATAGTCTGGATGAGAGAGATGGGCGGTTAGTATGTGAAGGAGAGTCAGGATGTTGAGGGTGTGTAATGGAGTAGGGAGCGATAGTGGTAGGCGAGCCGGGAGGTGAGTCGGGGGTGTCGATGCGAGTAGCGTAGTAGGAAGGGCACCGAGGAAGTCATTGATAGCTGTCTTGGAGATGCTGATGTCTGACATTGTCTGACAACGTTGTAGACGTATAGTCTTCCTCACTACCTAGGAAAGAGTTGCCTTTTGACAGAAATGAGAGAATACTTTTAACCACCAACTGAAATTACTAACTGCCTCCACCCTTGTTTCGAATGGGGCTCCGAATGAGCTGCTTCAAGGTGCATATGGTGGTGTAGGATAGACGTTGATCAGCATGATACCGCCAAGCTGGCTAAGAGGATTCGATAGTCATGCGTGTCTATACATCCGGAAAGTATGGCTACAACAATACAGACTTTGATCATGCTTTAGCCTTCTCCGCCGCCCATTGTTCCGGTGTGAGAGTTTTCTACTCGCCCGTCAGCTGATTCCTTCTTCCTCAGACCTGCTGACCGAGCTTGGCTATGGCCATGATCTCTCTTGGATTGGGTGAGTGAAAGAAGAGAGGGTCTGGACTTACTTGTGAGAATGCATGTAATTGAGCTATCTCATCGACAAGAATTTGATTAACTAATGGTCTTGGTCAGCAATACATTCTGGCGGCATATATTCATGTAATACGAAGTAGCAAGGCAATCTAGTCCTCGGACTTTGTGAGAAACGAAAGGATGATATAGCTTGTATTTTGAATTTCCAGAAAACAACTTACCCAATTTATGCCGTGCAAGGGTCATTTTCTTTGCGAAATCCGGCGAGACGATAGTAACTGCATAAGATGATCCGCAGTTACCAGAAGTATCTGTAACTTCCTACACATCTCGCATCAGCTTCCGACATCTTTCAGATCAACATCATCATCATCATCAATATCGTCGTCCTCGTCCTCGTCCTCCAACGTCTTTGTGTTTAGTAAGATGATCAAGACGTACCAGATGCTCGATCTTCAAAGAAGAGCGTAACCTATCCTCGATTGCTTGTTGAATAGGCAATACAGCTGTCATCCTGCTCCACTGGTATTCAGAGCGACCCTTGAACTCCTCGGGGCCTTGCCTTTCAAGTGAAATCTATCTATCGAGTCTTATACCAAAAGGTGGACTACTAAACACGATCATCACCGTTCGTTTGTCCGACTTTTAACATTTCCAACGGAAGAAATCTAAAGTGGTATACATGAATAAAATTCCATACAAACGCGTCGCGGTCTCTTTCTTTCTTTCTTTCTTTCCTCATTTCCATCTACCTTGTCACTGTGAATCCCATCCCATCTCTATACATTTATCTCCATCCTCATTACCAAACTCACTAGGTGAAAGGTGAAAAAAAATGGCCGCTGCCGAAACTACTACTGCCCCTATAGCAACCAAGGAGAATGGGTCTGCTCCTGCTCCTACAGCCGAGAAGTCCGAGGAGATTCAGAAGGTAGAAAAGAACGGGACTGGGAAAGAGGTTGAAGGGAAGGACGAGGTTGAAGGGAAGAAAGAACCTGAAGTTGGGGAAAAGCGTAAAGCTGAGGAAGTTTCAGAGCCAGAAGAGAAGAAGTGAGTGGATTTTATTATCAAACAGGAGGAAAAAGCTGAAGATGTTCTTTTTTAGGGCAAAGATAGAAGATAAAGGGAAAGGGAAAGGAAAAAGTACGGCAACGGAAGAGGAAGAGGAAGAAGCACAATTCGATCTGGGGAATGAAAGTGATGATTCGGGCCCAATCGTTTCTGGACCTAGAGTACGAAACAGGGTTGACTATTCTTCAGTAAGTCAGCCACTCGGGGGGAAAGAGCATGCAAGGCTGATGCTGGCTTTTTTTTTTACTTCAGGCAAAGGCCCGCGCGGCAGCTGGGCTGAATGAGGATGACGAGGGAGATGACGATGACGATGATGATGATGACGAGGTCAACTCTGATGATCTAGGTGATGAAGATGAAGGTATGTATCTATCGATCTCTGGTCGAATTATTAAAGCTAACAAAGATACAGAAGGAGAGGAAGACGAAGGCGGAAATGTCGATGAACAAGGTGGTGGCGAAGAAGACGATGAAGATGATGAGGACGAGGAAAAGTGATCATATATCGAGCTGGTCAACTGGTAAAAATCTCTCGTAGCATCGTTTAATGTCAACGTGATCGTGGTCCCTCATTCGCTGTACATAATGCATGATGTAGCCAGGTGAATTTAAAGTGACTATTCGTAGCCAGATGATTTAAGTGGCTATGCGTCTTCTCGCTTCCTCTTCTCTTGTCCTGAAAAATGACAGCTCGCTCTGAAGCTTGGGATGTGTAGTTTGGCCAGGACCGGAGACGAGCTCATGTAAGATGAGTTCGTAGATGGACGAGAGATACGAATGACGTTCGTGTAAGACTTTGATCCTGCTAGATTGAGCGACAACAAGTCTGACCAGCTCGGTCCGAAGTCGAGTCATACTACCATCCAATCAGCCTTTGTTTGTGATTCGTTCGACTCACCTAGAGAATATCATAGCTTCTTCTGCCTCGTCACTGAGCGCTACCACGCAGCTGAAGAGTGCCGCATAGCGCACTGCGACTTGGCGAACTGCTCCGTCTTTTACACCCTTTCCCATGAACCCTGCGAGACCTTTACCCTCTGCCTCATCCGCCAGACGCTTCAAACTAGCGACATGCTGGTCCATCTCTTTCCGGTATACTGGCCACATGCCCATTTTCCACGCTTGGAGATAAGGAATGAGTGGGAGAGTGCCGCGCGCATCGCACGTAGCGAGCAATCGATCGTTTAAGCGTATGATAGTCAAGAGCGGTACAGCCGGTGGTGGAGGTTGAATCAGTCCATCATAGAAGAGAGAGCATGATTCCAGAGCAGTATCGAATACTTCGTGCCATATTCGTTCGGCATCACGAAGAGGTTCGTTGATCTCAGTCAAGCCGAGGCGACGAGCCGATCCAAGCCGACTACGGCCAGCTTCTGACATGGCGTCAATGTGAGATGTACCGGGAGATTCCATCGGCGTGCCTTCTCGAGACCGTATTGGAGGCGCTGAAGGTGTAGGAGGTCGAGAAAAGAAGCGGACGATAAACGTGAACTCGGCAGAAGCGTTATCTATCAGAACCAAACCCAGTGATCGAAACAAGGCTTCGACAGGTGTCCGCTGCACATAATCAGTCGACTCCACATTCAACGGAGTGGTCTCACAAATTCTTTATCATCCAGCATATAAGCCAAGACCACCGATCCCGCTTCGCCCTCCACATCAAGCTCTGCATATCTAAGCCGGTCATACGCCTGACGTATTCCAGCAGGCGTATTGTCCACGCTGACTTTAGCCTCCTCTGACGAAACGATCCCTATGAGTTCTGACTTTTCTGGCGTCCTCGCTTTGATCTGTCCAAGCGCCCTCGCATACCGCCGCATCCCAGTCTCATAGTATGCTCTCGCAGCATTGACATATCCACGTTCGACCTGTTTGGCAAGCCTGGGACTCTGTCTCACGAGAAACCCATAAAACGGCTGATATTTGAGCAGAAGCGATGTTTGGAGCACCGCAAGATTCGTCGATAGTCCTTTTGAAGCTGATTTTAGCGGTCGAATGAGAGACAGAAGAAAGGGTGGTAGTTGTGTTAGAGCTTTGAGTCGCAATGCTTCCAGTATCGGAAGTAGTTGTTGGGTTGAAGCGACTTTGGGCCGAGAGGCAATGGCTGATAATTTGGATTCAAGTTGAGGAATGCACGTCAACCATAGTTCGGGATTCTGCGCCGGAGCTGTATCGCGCATAGTGAGCACCAGTGATGGTGGGAGGGTTATGTCGTTAAGAAGGGCCAGTAGAGGTGGTTGTATAGTCTTCGATGTGTCTATTTAGCATTCTCTGTAGTGATAAGATATTTAAATCACTCACACGTCGTCCTCTAAGCTGGGACTCGATCTCGGCGCTTTTGGATTGCAGATCAGATATCTGCCCCGAGACCTCTGAAAGATCATTCTGAAAGGTCGATAGGTACGAAGCGAGTGACGAGAGAAGCTCTGTGCTAGACTGCAAGATATGAGTTGGGGCTCATCTATCAACACTGATTTTGCCTACTTCGACCGATTGCTCTAGCTCTACGTAGTCTTTCTGATGTCTCAAGACTTGCATGTCAGCTCAATTGCACATGAAAGCTTACAAAGATCTCTCTCCTTCTCTTCTTCCTCCTCTTCCTCATCAATGCGATCCTCTGAACGTCAGCCGCATCCGAATAGCTGTGGCCTCACCAAGTGAGAGTCTAGAAGGGCCAGCTCCAGGTGACTGCAGTGGTCGATCCTGAGGGGTCAGCTACTGTGCCTATAGTTTTCGCCTACCTCTACATGTCCATTCGGTCCATTTGGAACCTTCCCACTCATCGCAAGTGATGCGTGAGGACGAAAATAGAATATGGGAATCGAGATGGACGAGTTGAACGACAGGCCGCAGTCCAGGTAGAGAGTAGCGCGTGTCGCGTTTCAACGTTTCAAAATCCCTTGGGAAACCTGTCTTTGCTTCGATTCTTTGATATCAAACGTCTCATACTCACATGTCCGAGCTGTTCAAGGACATACCCGAGTTTATCGAGGTATGTTAATAGATGGCGATGACAGTACCGCTAGCTGGAGCTAATATCATTGATTACAGACAAACATCGGGGAGTCGGTGACGGCTCGTACCGAGACTCTGGCGACATTTCGAGAGCTAGGTCCACCTGATCTCTGTCATGTCGTCAAGAGTATAGGGAGTAAGACAACCCAGAAAGATGTCAGTGACCTACACGACTTGTGCACTTGCTGGTGGTTGCTGATGGAGAATGACAGGTCGGATCATATCACTACACATCTGGAGTGGAAGCCTCGTCATCTGCCTCACTTGCCGCCTACCTCAACTCACTACAATTCTCTATCGAAGAGCCCCCAGGATGGTTTGGTGTTGGTCCAAAGGCCAGTGGATGGAAAGTCAGGAGCGGCACATACTGCTGTTTCAATGCTTTTTCCCGGGTGGATATCCGAGTCGAGGTCATGATTCCAGGAGGCGTACATGCATATGTCGTGGATCTACGAGGGGAGAAGTGAGTTGAGCGTTGAGCATTTCACTCTTCGATCTTCAGTCTATCAGAGTTAGCTGACGGTACATGAAGACACGAGGCAACACAGGAATTGTGGACAGAGACATATATGTCTGCGATTCTGCGTGCGATTCGCTATGCCGACGATGCCTCGTACAGATTAGCAGGGTACCGGAAACTAGACCCATTGACAACCCTCGAGGCTGAGATCCGCTTCTTGCGAACAGCAGAGGAACTCTTTTTCAAGGGTGAGTCTTGACTTGTTCCCGTCTTCCGTTCTATTTCTGTAGCTGAGACCTCACTCACCTTCCTCAGGTTGGCAGCTGGGTTCAGATCCTGAAATCCAAGTCGCAACCGTCGTCACGAATCACCTCACTGCGGCAGTCATGAAGTACTTCTCCGACTCGTTTCGTTTACACCGTGCTGCCAATCTGTTTGAACGTGTAGCAGCCCAAGAGCCCGAGGTTGCTGCTTTACTTGCTCGAGCTTATATCGGAATGAGTCAGTCTCTTACTTTAACGCCGCTTCCTTACGTGACCTGCAGCATCACACAGGTTAGCTGACCAGGTTTAGACGAGGAGATCAAAGCGGTCAAAATCATGCATCAATCACTACTCGATAACCCCCAATCATATACCATACTCCATGCCCAATGCGATTTCCTCCTGTCGAAAAACAGGCCCGACTGGGCACAACGAATAGCGCAGCAAGCTGTCAATTCGGCACCGTCAGAGTTTGTCACTTGGGCCAAGTTGACCGAGACATATATCGAGCTCGGGCAATTCGATTCGGCATTGCTTACGCTCAACTCTTGTCCCATGTTCACGTTCAACGAACGGGATTTACACCGAATGCCTACACCGCTCCGAACCCATCTACCCATCAAGAAGTTCATTGCGGATTCGAATATCTTGGATGAAGAGTCAGCGAGGGACAATGAGGTGAGTTTCTTGCCATGCGACGAGAATCGGCCAGACACGGATAATAGACTGGACGTCAAAGCTGACTTTGTCTAGGCTGATGTGGCGTTGCTCCGATTACCTGCACCTGGTCTTCGTGGCACTTTTGCAAAAGCCTATGCTCTTCTCACTCTTCTCGTATCCAAGATTGGCTGGGACGAACTTCTCAAGACGCGGTCCCAAGTATTCGTCATGGAGGAGGAATACCGCATGCACAAGACGACTGCCAGCCTCGACTTGAACGGAGGGACCAATGGCGGTGGTGTCGACGAAGATTCATCCGTGCGAGCTGTCCGATCACCGGTGGATCCCGGTACACCAAGTGATATACCGACCATTCGCATATCGTCAGAATCAATGAGAGAGTCAAATGGACATTCAGCAACAGACAAAACCAACGCGGGGAAAGTACAGGTGCCAGAATTGGAGAAACCTGAAACAGCACAATCGGCAGAAGATCCAAGTTCACCAAGTAATCCGGTGGATAGCGAAGCGAACGTATCTGCTTTTTCAAACAAACGATTATGTGAACGTTGGCTAGGTAAGTTTGGTCATGATGAGTCACGAAAAGTGCAAGGGTCCACTGACATCGGGATACAAGATAACTTATTTTTGGTCTTATATGAGGATTTGAGGGTATACACAATTTGGAGAGCAGAAATATCACATTTCAAAACTCAACATATGTCTTATCGTAAAACAGGTACAGAGGTATGTACATAACAATACTCCGCCCCATTTCATGTTTTATCTTAATTTCTACCTCAAAACTCTGTACAAGTGTCCTCGAGTATCAAGCTGATCATTTGTTTTGTTTTGTTTCGTGTCATGTCATGTATAGTGGGAGATACTTGGCGAATTAGCATTAAGATTACATCATAAAGAAGAAGCCAAGGACGCATTTTCAAGATGTCTCGACTCTAAATTCTCCGCCAAAGCATTATTGAAGTTGTTGGAGATGTATTCATCAGAAGGCGATTTACAAAGGAGTCTAAATGCTGCTATTCGTTTAACGACTTATCATCATCGGTACGTCCAGACCCTTTTTTTTTTGTTTTCATGTCATTAAACCGAACCCATCAGAACTGATGAACATATTCAGTTGGTATATGGATGCAGCGTACCCTTCTATGGTAGCTCATTATCTATATAAACTTGGTCTAATACATGGGCATGCCAAAATTCAATACACACTCTTAAGCATGGTATGTTTTTTTTTCCCTTTTCTGCGTCTTTGTCCTTTCTCTTAAAGTCTAAAGAAGAGCTTATCGTATCTTTTCTCTCTACAGAATTTACCGGTAGGTATCTTTGAAATCATGCAAGGATATATGAAATATGCAGCAACTTTCAATGTGAGTCTGTCACTCGTAACCATCATCATCATCATCATCATCATCATCATCATCATCATCATCATCATCATCATCATCATCATTATCATCATCATTTATCATGGTCCGTGATTCAAGATCAAGTGCTGATTATGATTGGATAATAGGTCGAAGGATCTGAATTTTGACATTAATCTGCTTAAAATACAATCATGCATCCATCCAATTGCAGCAGTCGTGCTCAACTCAGCTATGTAGCGTTGTCATCGAGTTGTGTTTTTTGTCTTTTTTTTTTTTGGCTAGCTTGACGCTTGAACGAGACGACGTAAGTCAATGCGATGACATACCAAAAATGCACAATGAAGGGCGACAAAATGCAACTAACATGAAAATGCTTGATGTATGAACAGTAACTCGTCCTCAATCTCTGCTTCTATCCAGAAACTCGTCCTCAATCTCTGACACTCTGCCTCAATCTCTGCTTCTATCCAGACACTCTGTCCTCGATCTCTGCTTCTGTCCTCATGACGAGTGATTTCCATCCTACCTGGAATGCTATCACCACTCTTTGGCAAGTTTGAAACCTTTACTGATCAGTCACTATTCATCTCATTTCCAGTTGGTCCTGCAGACTCACCCCACTCGAAATCAAGCCAGACATGATTATCATCGTCAATGACTCTCGACCTGACGTTATACGACCCGGATCTAGCGAGCATACCCGAAGGAGACTCTTCTGATGCAAACTGCACAATAGGTACATCAGCATCTCCTCTCGACCGTTTCTTATTGTACCGTAGAATGAAACGTGACGTACAATCTTCGTGTATGGTTCAGGCTGAGGTCCATATGATCCAAGCATCGCTTCAGTCTTGTCCACTTTGAGTCCAGAACGCTTGACGACTTGGAGGTACTTGAGACCGGAGATAATCTCATTTTCTATCCTATATACTCACAGTCAGTTTAGCGCAGATCAAATATACGAGTTGGTCAAGTTGAGATCTATCACTTGAAGACTTACACAAAAGTTATACCGACAGAGTATTCTACACCTTCTTTGATCGTCACTGATCATAAGCGATACTTCTACGCCGACATCAACACACCTGGCTCCTTTTTCAGCTTGCTAAGTTCCGCAGCGGGTTGAGTGAGGTCGATAGAGATGGGTTGAGTCAGAGTAGGTGAAGACAGAAAGAGGGTTTTCAAGATGACCTGGAATTGTGTCAGAGTGTGTATTTCAAAGACCATCTTACTTTTTTGACACCTCCGCCAGTCGCTGCGCCGATACCTAGTGATTGCTTCCATCGTTGTAGGGATTCATCTTCCTGCACTGCTTTTTAGCCACATCATGGCTCGAGCTAGCTTCAGCCGGAAGACTGACCTGATCCAATGCAGCTAGCTCAGCTACCGTCCTGCTCTGTCCGACCTGTTCTCTGTCAAAAAGGACCATGCGACAAAACTCACTTTGTATCCTTCCGTCTGGGTTGGGTTCAAGTCGTCCTCTGTGGCCTAAGGGTTGAATGAGCAAATGAATAGAGGGATCAGATAGACCGACGTACTTCATGAGTGTGAGACATTGTTTTTCTAGTGTTATACGGAGGTTTTGGGCTGAGACAAGTCTGTGGATATGAGCTTGAGCGATGTAAGGATCGATTTGATGGAGATGAGGAGACAAAGGAAACAAGGTGGACAGGTCGGCAAAGACGCGAACCGTGCATAAAAGACAGCCACGTGGAGAGGTACCACAACGGGAGGATCGAATAAAGAAACGCGCTGTGCGTTGTTGCATGATGTCGACGATCACAGTAGTGAGTAACAGATTCAACACAGTGAGACGCATTCGTTATCAACCGCACACACACTCACAACGGCAAGGGAGATCACTGGATACTATCTGATTTGGCTTCCGAGGTCCAATCCAGCCCAGTATGGCCAGCTTGGGTGAGTACTTCCTTCCAATCCCACCAAGTCATTCATTTCTCACCGAACACCAGTCGCCATACTGGACGTTAAGGGCAAGGTAAGTTATATATTATTCTCATACTTCAAGAGAAAAGTCACTGAGATCGGTAGTCCCTGATAACACGCTCTTACCGAGACGATGTCCCACCTTCCTACATCGAGCGCTTCCTCCCTCTCGTGCTTGATATGGAAGAAGAAAACGTCCAGGTCACCCCATGTTTCTCTGACGAGGGCATCAATTATATGCATATACGGCATAATAATTTATATCGTAAGTTGTCTATCACCGACTAGTCGCTTTCGCTCAATGCTCATCTTCAGTCCTCGCCATGTCCAAACGTAATTCAAACGCTGCTGAAATCATCTTCTTCCTTCACCGATTATGCTCTGTCAGTTACTTTCCCTTCCAAGTGTTCGATTAGGAACTGACAAAAGCAGGTGTTGACCGAATACTTCAAAGAGCTCGAGGAGGAGTCGATACGAGATAACTTCGTCATCATTTACGAACTGTTGGACGAGATGATGGATTTCGGATATCCCCAAACGACCGAGAGCAAGATCCTGCAAGAGTGAGGAATGGCTGCTAAGTGGCGCTGATAAACAGGTATATCACTCAAGAAAGTCACAAGCTCGAAGTACAGGCTAGACCACCTATGGCAGTCACCAATGCCGTGTCATGGCGATCAGAGGGTATTCGGTACCGGAAGAACGAGGTCTTTTTGGACGTGGTTGAGAGCGTCAATCTTCTGGTAGGGTTGCTCGGAAAGACCGAAGCTGATGAGCAGGTCAACGCTGCTGGCAATGTCATTCGTTCGGAAATTCTCGGTGCAGTAAAGATGAAGTGTTACCTGTCGGGCATGCCTGAGCTGAGGCTTGGTCTGAACGACAAGGTCATGTTTGAATCAACGGGACGTGGTGAGTTGCTCAGTGCTGGTGGAATCACAGATACGTTGCTTACGCTGGTACTTTAGCCGCTCGTGGAAAGTCGATCGAGATGGAGGATGTCAAATTCCACCAATGTGTGCGATTATCTCGATTCGAAAACGACCGAACAATCTCCTTCATCCCTCCCGACGGCGAGTTTGAGCTCATGTCATATCGCCTCTCAACACCCGTCAAACCCCTCGTCTGGGTAGAGGCGTCTGTTGAGAGTCATCGTGGATCTAGGGTCGAGTATATGGTCAAAATCCGCGGACAGTTCAAGCGGAAATCTACGGCAAACAATGTCGAGATTTATGTCCCGGTTCCAGACGATGCGGATAGTCCCAAATTCAGGGTGAGTGTGTTGTTTTGGGCTATACTAATAGCGATGTAGACATCAGTGGGCTCAGTGGTCTACGCTCCGGAGAAATCGGCTTTCGTATGGAAAATCAAGCAATTAGGAGGAGGAAGAGATTATCTGATGCGCGCTCACTTTGGATTGCCAAGTGTTAGGAATGGTGCGTACATACTGCAATAACAGCCGTCTGACAGTCGCAGAGGAGCTTGACAAGCGTGCACCCATCAGTGTCAAATTTGAGATTCCTTACTTTACAGTCTCCGGTATTCAGGTTCGATACCTCAAGATCGTCGAAAAGTCAGGCTATCAAGCATTACCATGGGTCAGATATATAACCCAGGTAAGTCAACGCTTGATTGGCAGTGTAATACACACCTCGCTGACGGTGTATAGAATGGCGACGACTATGTTCTGAGGACGATCACAGACGCAAAATCATCTTCCATCATTGCTCCATTGTAGATCATCTAGCGTGTGCATGTATCTTGAGCATTACAAGCTCCATGTGCCATGTGCTCATCTCCCACGGTGGTCATCACGCTTACGGTGCCTGGTGCCTTGACCCAGGAACCCTGATCATCGTCGCTTTCCTTTATTTTCAAAAAAAAAAACCCGAGCGAGCGGTGGTGTGCTCAGTTTGTTTCTTGGTCATTGGAAAAAAGAAATAAACCCCGTCATCTTGTTCATTTCTATTTCTTTCTGTTAGATTATTAGATCATCCCATAAAGCAATCTCTACTACTTCATCTACGACGTGTGTTGATCATCAACTCCCCATTTGAGACTCCAGTGCAAAAAGAATTGCCCGATAGTCACGCGAGCACGTCATATCAATCCCACGATCTCATCTCGTATACCGTTACGCGTTTGAAAAAATGGCTCCAATTGCCACTACAACCCTTACCAACACCACACAAGAGACATCCGATCGACTTGGTCAGCTCAAGCTAAACGTCGCCAATGGCGAGTCCAGTAGCGGGAAAGCCAGTTCGAGCTTGGTAGACCCGTACAACTACGTCGTGAGTGTTTGTGATTAGGGTCATGGCTGACTTGAACAGGGAGAAGTTCTTGGCGCTGGACCTGGTCCGAATTATCCATACAATGACCTACTCCCTCACAATCCCAGACGATCCCACCCTGACCCCCCTCTTCCATATTACGATATCACCGATCGTGGCCACTTTGCTGATCCGGACCACTCTCGACTTCGAGCAGCCGTCGAAGCGAAAGGTGGACGTATAAAGGATCTAGGTATCTGTGTGGGAACAGTCGTAGAAGGTGATGTGAAGCTGGAAGATCTGAGCCAAGAAGCACGAGATGATCTCGCACTTCTTGTCGCTCAGCGAGGAGTCGTTTTCTTTCGGAAACAGCATTCGTTGACAATCGAGGATCAACGAGCACTAGGACAACACTTTGGTCCCCTACACACACACGCCACTTATGCCGTACCACGTCGAGGTGGTCTTGATGATGTCGTCGTGGTTTACTCGGACAGAGACTCGAGACCTGATCTATACGCTTTCTCAAGGGCAGAACTGTTCCATTCGGATGTCACATACGAGGTCCAACCTCCAGGCGCAACCATTCTCCGTCTGTTGACCACCCCTGAAGTCGGTAATGATACCCTCTGGTCATCTGGGTAAGTGCTACGACTCACTCTCAATACTCGTTAGGTAATCACATTGTAGCTAACTCATTGATTCTGTTTAGATACAATGTATATTCTCAGCTTTCAAGACCTTATCAGATCTACCTCGAATCCCTCTCTGCCGTCCACTCTGGATTCAACCAAGCTGCTTCACGGACAGCTGTCACCCAAGTTCCACGACGAGAGCCAATTGAGACTATCCATCCTGTCGTCCGCGTCCACCCCGTCACTGGTCTAAAAGCAGTCTTTGTCAACCCAGGCTTTGTGACTCGTCTTGTCGGTGTCCCTAAAGCCGAAAGTGATGCGACGCTGGAATTCCTAAAACAATCCTTTGCTCAGCAAACAGATGCGACTTGTCGATGGAGATGGGAGACAGGAGACGTAGCAATTTGGGATAACCGAGTCGTTAACCATTCGGCCACTTTCGACGCTTACCCTTCCCTCCGCCATGGTCTGCGTGTTACCCCGCATGCTGAGAAACCACTCTCGGTGGAGGAGTATGAAAAAGCTACAGGCAAGGAGGCAAAGGATTGGATCAAAGAGCGTTTCAGAGCACTTGGTATTGACGGACCGGCGGGCGATGATGGAAAGACCAGGCCTAAAGGTTTTCGCGATTGAGCATTGGTAAGAGCAAGGAAGAATTCGGAATTCGTTGTTTTAGTTGTGCATAGTATCATTCCTCGCATTGCGTATCCCAAATTCGGACAATGCATGCATGAGCAAAATATATTTTGGAATTTAATTCACAAAACTGAGTCCCTCTCACTCTACTCCCAACAGGTAAAAGGACCTCCACCTTCGGGCGCAGGTTGTAGCCAAAAGTATGATATGGACCCAAATGCTTCATCGTATACCACCTTTGCACTATCACTCATGTCGGGCCATCATATTCAGTTGGGCACATTGGAGCTAGGCCTGACATCTGGCGTTCCGTCGTCTTCGGATTCTTGGACTCCTCTTGATGAGGTCTTCCTTCGATCCGACATCTTCACCCCAGAATCATCCGAGCAGGTATCGACTCTGCTCCATGCACTTGGAGATCCCGGGTTATCCTTGAGAGCATCATGGCGAATGAGGGGCATTTCACTGGTTGTTAGGGTGTCACTTTTACCCTCGGACGCACCTGGTTCAATCTGGAGACGAGTGAGAGATAGGAAAGGAGAGAGATGCAAGATATTACGAAAGCTATTCTTTCATTTGCGTCGTGGATGGGATACCGGTCAAGGAGGATATCTTATGGCTGCAAATGTACGTATCCATGTATAGTTGCACGAGTATCTGATAGGTGTAGTCTGTAGAGGATCAACGTATGGCAGAGTTGTACGCTTCGTTACCGTCGCCTGAACAACCGGACTTTGAAGCGAGCTTTTGGACAGCAGACAACGAGGCTAAACGTAGACTTATGGATCTGGAGGAGCCTCAAGGAATCAAAACCAGACTCTATCAATACCAATTTGTGAGTCACACGCAAATCGATCAAGCTGATAGGAAGCGCTCGGTAGCAAAGATGTTACAGATGGAAACACAACCCAAACGCCTAGTCGATCCGATCTTCACACCGCTTCATGAGGAAGGGAGGGATGGTGTATATTATGTGAATCTAACGACTTGGGATATCCAGAGACATCCAGGATGGTACGATCTTCCAAGAGGCGGTATCTTGTGAGTCTAAGCTTCAGCGATAACTCTGCTGAAGATGATAGATGTGAACAAATGGGCACTGGAAAGACTTTGATGTGTATCTCTTTGATTACATCAACACTACATCAACCCTGCACGCCACCTCGTAATTCCATCGATACTTCAGACGTCGTCACAGACCATGCGATGCGGACCTATCCTTTCGACAGATATGGTCAACTTCGTGAGCAAGTGGGCGAGACCTTACATCCGGCAGGACCAGGGATCCCGTCACTGGTAGATATGTGTGCGGACATTGCGGTCAAATCAGATCAATCATACCGAAGGAGTCCTCTTCCAACTCACATCGACGAAATACTCTCTAGGCAGAGCTGCTTCTATACTTTCCCAGCATACGATGATGCTATGAGAGAGGCAAAACGCAAAACATTGTCACGTTCGATACGAAAGACTTATCTAGCAAATACCACTCTGGTAGTCGTTCCTGGTATCTTGGTTCAGCAGTGGAAGGATGAATTGGCAAAGCATGTGGAAGATGGTGTATTGAAGATGTACGAAGTTGGAACAGAGGCTTTGCCAGACATCGAGTTTTTAATGTGTCATGATGTGAGCAAAGCAGAATTCACGCAAGTTGCTGATTTTTCAGATAATTCTATTGGATGTTGCCAGTATGTTGTTGGTATGTCTATCATCTGACCTCTATCAGGGTTTGGTCAAGAAGAAACGATGCACAGAATACAGCAAGATTGGGAGCCATCTGTCCTGCTTCAAGCAAGATGGAAGCGAATCATTCTAGGTGAGAGACTTGCTCCAGTTCGGTTGGCTGATTGTAGATGAGGGCCATGTGGCCGGTAGCAAGACTTCGAATGCTATGCGTCTGGCTATAACGCTTGATGTAGAGAGACGATGGCTCGTAAGCGGAAGTAAGTGACTTTGGACTCTACATAGCTAATGGCCAAGCTCCGACAAAGCACCTTCAGCAGGGTGGCGAAGTAGAGGCATCCTCGTCTACCGGGCTCTCTTCGAGATCGAGCACGACTTCCCGAGCTTGGTCCAGGCGCGATCTCGAGGATGCTACGAGAATTGGTGTTATGGTTGGCGGCTTTCTCGCAGCAGAACCTTTCAGATCAGAGGCTACATTCCAAGAAAAGGTCACAAATCTGCTACGAGGCCGTGATGGGCCAAAATATGGAGCAGTCAGACGTCTAAGGTATATCATGGGAAACATCATGGTCAAGCATGCGTAAGTTTTCGATGTTGGCTCCGCTGACCGTACAGGCCACGAGTAATTGACCACGAAGCACTGCTCCCTCCTACTACGCTATCGACCCAGATGTTACAATTTCACCCAATGCAGCGCATAACCTATAATGTGCTTGCGTCTCTGATCGCTAGTAACGTCCACACAAGTGAGTAAATTTGAATTGCTGGGCTGACGGCTAGGCAACTTTGAGGACCAAGATTACTTTCTGCATCCTCGCAATACCGAAGCCTTCAACCAAGTCATCAAGAACCTTCATCTTGCCTGTTTTTGGTATTCGGCGCACGACATGGGAGCTCATGATTGTCTTGAGCGGACCAAACACCATCTTGAGAATAACGAATCGATCACTGCTCAAGGTCGTCAAGCGCTCCAAGAGGCTGTGCGGCACCTGGAAGCTGCGCTTCACACTCCGGGTTGGGAAGAATGGATGACTAACGGTGTTTCTATACCGTACGAAGCTGGCGACTTTACCGAATACATCCGTCAATCATGGTCAGATAGCATGGATAGCAACCCAGATGCCATCGATGGCAAGAGTCTGCAACTTCTTCGAGATTTGAATCGGAATGGAGTGGAAGAGCATCAGTTGCATGTTGAAGGTTGGGTGGCGAGAGCCGACAAGTGTCAGGATTTCTTCAAAATCATGGAACTTGAAGAGAAGCGCGGTCAAAGGGAAGCCGAGCATTTCGCCTCTGCGAAAGCGGCTGCTGCTCAAAAGCCACTTGCGGCTACAAAGAGGAAAGGACCAAATAAAAAGGAACAGCTCAAATTGCAACTCGAGCAAGCGAAGATGAACGCTGAACGAGCGGCAAAGCCGGATCTATCGCATTTACCACGACCACTACCGCACGTCATCAAGACCAAGAGTCGTTCTTCAAAGGTCAATCACGTTGTCGAGTCAATCTTGGCCTCGGACTTGACGGATAAATTCGTAATCTTTGGTGACACTTACGAATTGGGTCATCTTACGGAAGCGCTTGACCTGTTTGATATTCGATCGTGAGCTGATACTCAAGTCCCAAGTCTCAAGTCCCATACGGAACAAGCAGCTGATGAACAAAGTGTATTTGCTGGTCATTCCGTTTCGAGCACGAAGCGGGTCGAAGCGTTGCGTAATTTTGAAAAACCGAATGTACAGGTCTGTCTTCTAGACTTAAAACTTGGAGCAAGAGGCTTGTGAGTTGGAATAACTGTACCTCACTGTACGACAATTTCTGATTTTAATTCATATTAGGAATCTCGTCTGCGCAAATCGAATGATCTTTCTTTCACCAGTATGGAGTCTAGATGTTCAAGCTCAAGCTATCAAAGTAAGTTATAAACTCCATCAACAACTCCAACTTCAAGTCGCCTGAAGGCTGAACTGATAAATTCCCTTAGCGTATACATCGAATTGGTCAGAAACGAGCTACATGGATCGAAATCCTCGTTACAGAAGGTACATTCGAAGAAGAAATTGCAAAGCGTTCTTCAACAGCACGATCAGAACAAGAAGAAAAGCTTTATTCACGGGCTATGATAGAGGTGAGTTTGGGTCTCGTCAGAAATATGACTGATGGAAAGAATCCTCGATTTGTGGAAATTTCTCCATGTGCCCAAAATGATAAGTTGTTCACTGTACGTTTTATACCAAACGGCGAAGACGAACAAACAACAACAACAGCACCAGAACGTGATTTAGACCCTGCGAATGATCTGGATTCACCAATCGAAGTATCTCCAACTACTCCAATTCATCGTCGAACCGACAGTGACATTGAACCTGTCATTGTGTTACAATCTCCAACAGCATCTTCCGTCGCCAGGGACTATATTCCTATTCCTACTGCATCCATATTGAAACGTAAAGCCGATCAGCCTACATCCAAACCTAAACGTGTTCGTGTAGCATTTGCTTAATTTAATTTAGAAAACGTATTATGATTGCATGCACTCTGACATGTCAATCTCCATGTCTTCTTAAACCTCCAAGTCATCTATCTCAACGACCAAGTTGTTTCGACCTCCAGGTCGTCTCGACCTCCATGTCGTCTCAACCTCCATGTCGTCTCAAGCTCCATGTTTCAAGTTGTTCCAACAAAACCATCAAGTCGTCTCGACTTTCAAGCCTTCTCAAACTTCCACCCTTTGTTAACCTCCAAGCCGATTCATATCGTCTTCAAACTGCAGTTTTACGTCATAAGGAATCTCTTCAGTACCACGAGCACCTTGACGTATCCTAGTGAGAGCAAAGTGACCTGCGCGAACGACGCTATCCGTCTTGGGCGCCACTTCCCAAGCTTGTAGTAGCGCTGGCCATCGTCCCCAGCGAGCAGCAACAACTAGGAAGACTGCCCAAGTACCATCTGATAATGAAGAGTCGAGTGCAAGTGCATGTCGAAGAGCAATATCGATTTTACCTCTACGAAGGTTTTTGAGAACGACGATATCGTGTCTGTTGTTTTCTGGTAATTCAGATAATTTGACATGTGTGAGAAACGCCCAACGGGAATTAACACACGAGTAGGCGATGACGTCGATAGGTGGTGCAGGTATCGAACCGCTCATATCTAGTATCGTAAATGCCATGCCAAGGTCGTTGTATACTAATCGTTGATAGGCGAGACGAAGCATCGGATCGTGAAAATCGAGATGATCAATGACTGATTGTGCAAGTTGACGATCATTGATGAGTAGATATGCTTGAGCTAAAGCCAATCCTTCAGGTTGTTCCAGTTGCCTAGCTGCAAAAGTAGCGATAATTCTCTTTGCGAGAATCGTGGCGTCGGGTGAAATGCTTCGGTCGGAAACGACCAATGCAGCGATAATGTCAAGCATAGCTTGCGAACTAAGTGGTGTTGCTGGATCCCAAGAATCGACAAATCCCCGTGTCTGATCTAACAGATTGCTTTTGGCTAGTAGACCTAAGAAACGAGATGTCTGAGCAACAAAGGCTGAAGGCGCATGCCGATCAGTATCGCGCAGGAGTTGTTGCAATACTGCTTTGTCTCGACATCGAGCGGCGAGTCGGATGATGTTGATCGGTGAAGGTGGAGCTCGGTCCTCATGAGGTATAGCAGCATAAACTTGTAATCGATCACGCCATGGCGCTTCCGAAATATATGCGTCGAAGATGTATGCCGGTAATGGACCGTGCTTTGCCAGACATGGTAGCATTTCTCCAACCCATTTTATCTCCTCTAGTAAACCGCCTGCGAGAGCTACGCGACAGGACTCTAAGAGTAGCTGATAAGTTGGTGGAGATATTGTCAGGTGTTCCATTGTTTCAAATAGGATTTCAGACACCTGTCGTGCTCGGTAGAACATTTTGTAATGTAGACAGCATCGTAGAACGATTGATTGTACGAGTAGAGCTCGATCTTCACTTTCAGAGGGTCTCAGTGAATCGATAGCTTCTTCCGGGATTAGATCGTGCTCGACCATCTGCCGGATGAACTTTAGGGCCGTATCGGCATCGCCACGTTGAGTCAATTGTAGAATCGGCTCGAACATGTCCCAGGTCCGTTCAATGTTACGGGACGTATCGAAGATGGACTGCCATAGGTGAGGTACAAGTTCGGTATCTTGTTCAGCAACGAGTGCGCGATATACGAGCATACTCGCTGCATGACTGAGTGGAGCTGCGTGTCCAGACTGTATAAGGGGGTGTAGTTGCGAGTAAATCGAGACAACAAGCGACGGGCGAAGTGGAGAGGTACTTTTCGTGTCCAATTCCAGCACGTCCCTTAACAATTGAGGATCGGGATTACGAAGCAACAGATCGGAAACCAATAGTTGATGTAGGCCAGATGATCGAAGTGTCTTGTAGGCTTGTTCGACATGCGAAACGCGTTGCGTGAACTGTGGGAAGGTAGGTCTAGTTCGCAGACACAAGAAAGCAGTCGCTGGATCAATACTTGCTGTCCAGCTACCCATACGTTCTTTCGCAAGGATGGCATTGACGAGTTCCGCATCAGAAGCATATTGCAGGGTAGAGGCGATCGGATCGTCGGGGAAAATGTCTAGGGTGATCCTCGATGAGGTGGCAAGGCTAGATGGGAGAGTAGGAAGAGGTGCTAATCGCCAGAGATCGTTAGGAAGGGTTGATAACGCGGTAGCGAATCGTCGAGGAGCCGTATGAGCTGAACGTGTTAGATTGATGAGACCCCTAGAGCTGCTGAAGATGAGCCAAACTGTTAATCTGAGAGACAGATACGATAGGAAACAACACTAACCTCGTCATCATGTCCCGATCGCACTGCAGTCCAGAGCGACCGCCAAAGCGACAAGGCAGACCTTCCTAGCGGTCACGACGAGCGATCTGGGAAGGGCGATTGCTGATCCCGCAAAGAAAAGATGTGAAAGAACGAAAAGAGATACAAGATCGAAAATATGTTGATATTTACTGGAGTATTTTCGATATTTTTTTTGTCAAAATCGTCTTTCCGTCACTTGATTCAACTTTTTGACGTATTTTAGCTGTTCTCCACGTAATGGTACGTTGCCTGGTCCGTCGGTGTGAGATTTAGCTGACGGAAACAGCCTCGAGCTAGTAGAGCTAAAGCAGCACGGCATGCAGCAGCTGTCAAATTGCCCTCAAAGCTTTCTACTGTTCTTCCAGAGAACGAGAACGAGTTCAATCAAGGACTTTTTCCTGATTCCACTGTACAAGAGCATGAGGTAAGTTGCTCTGGTCCCTTGTGCACTGGAGAGTCTCAATCACTGCCCTCGTCCCTTCTTTACTCCAATACTAATCAGTGTCATATAGAGACATGATGTCGTCGTACCGGAAGCCTCGACCTCTCGACATCGCCGCCTATTTCTTCCGCAGCCAGGTGAGCATCCATGTGTCTTAGGTCACTCTAGATGATGGTGAATCATTCTGAGACTGATCACGCAGAATCAGAACCTGTACTTCCATCTCACCCGTATTCTCGATCGCATAATCGTCGAGAGAAACGGAAAGCGAAACAACAGCTCGCTGGAGGAGAATTACATTCAGTTGCTGCGGCTCTATCTATTGCCTTAGGAGAAGATCCTTCGCAACTACCTACACCTACAAGCGCTGTGCAGAAACAAGAGGCTAGGAGAAAAGCAGAGGAGAAACGCCTCGAAGATTCAAAAATCAAAGAAGGCAAGGGACGCACTCTGAGTGAGAAAGCCCGAAGAGCTCAGATGTAGGTCTTATACACATCGATCACTCGCTGATATGAATAGAAAGCTCGAGTCGAAGCGAATACCGGCAGTGATGAAGCATCCTGAGTTTCAGAAGAATCCTTGGGCAGCTATTCGGCTGCACGCTGGAAATAGCGTCGCTGTCACAGACCAATCTGCGAGAGTCTAGGTGATAAGAGGAATTAGAAATAGGAATAGCGTGACAGTTAACAAGCCAAGCTGCACGAGTCTTAATTGTACATGATAATCGTATAGTCACATGGCAATGGCAAACGAGCTATGATCCCGCCTGTGTATCTTCTTGTCGTATATCTTGACGACGCCCCCGCTTCTGTATTTTATAATACACTTCGTGTATCCCATCATATCGGCCAAGCCTGAACGTCAGTCTAGTTACGGAGTGCACTCAGGCTAGTTACGCAGTGCACTCACAAATCGGTGTGATCCCCATCGGGTACATCTCTTATTTTCACCTTGATGTAGTCTGGATGTGCCGAGATGACCTTGTTGAACCAGACTTGAATGCCTATCAGCTTTGGACAGCTGGGCAGCTAGACGACCTACTTTGTCCTTTTCTAGGTACCATTCCATCTTGCCATCCCCACCAGATCTCACAAGAAAGTGGCGAAGTGTGACTGGAGGCGAGAAGACCAGATAGGGCAGAGATACTTCCTTCTAACCACTCTGGTCCTGTGTCCATGGAACCACGATTAAGACAAATGAGATGTTCTATATTATCAGCACAAGTCGACAACATATTCAAGAACTGTTCCATTATCTATTCAGCTTACCTTGACCAACACCACCCATGTTCTCTTCTTGGAAGTAATCGGTAGTGAGCTGACATGACGGTTAGTGCGATTTTCCCATACAGGACGTACGCAACCTATACAACAAGGACATTTGCCCCAAAATCCAGTTTGCCGTTCAGGCTCATCGTCCACCGCAGAAACCTCTGGCACAGGTACACCTTGAGGATTTACATGTATTTGGGGGTCTGCTGGGAGTAACGACTTGGCCAATTGAAGCGAAGATGCTAGCGCTTTCGTACCCAATGCCCAAACGTTGGTTGCAGATTTTGCAACGCTAGCCAAGTGAGGTAGCTGAAATCCTCAGTTAAGAGCAGATAACAGACATCCAGTTACCCAGACTCACTGTGAGATGCTGTGTCGAAATGAGTGTGTCTGGAATCCAGGTGAACAGGGAAGGGTAATAGTCCGGATGTCCTTGAGGTAATAACGGCGACCATGGTGAGATCAAATAAAGATACGGTGGCGGAGAGGTCTGGCTGAAAAAGGTTTCATGGTGGTTGACCAACAGATGAAGAGCATAGCTATCTTCAGTACTGATCGAGTCGTAGTGATACTCACTAGATGCCAGCGGAAGTTGCCAGTATATGATTTGGCTTTATTCCCAGATGCTCGAGGACAGAAACAGTCATATCTACGACTCTTCCAGTTTTATCTCAACAAAGGCAATCATCACTGACTGCAACTGGTAGCAATTCGATCCTCTAGCGGCACATTTGGTGTAGCGCCCACACCAGGTCGGTCGATAGCAATGAGGCGAATCCCATAGTGTTTGCAAAGCGGGTCTACTCATGAGCGACCTGGCTCGGCTCAGTCAGCGTGGTGTATTCACCTTGAGGCGCCGCAAACCATCTTGAGCAGCCACTGGGTAAAAGCCACAATAATGGCACTCCACTGGGATCACCAATGTCGGCATATGAGACTGGAAGTCCGGTGCGAGGGCATCTGCCAAGTCGCCGATTGAATTTCAAGAGTGAAAGGTAAGCTTGAGGGTCAGAGAGAGCTGTAGGTTCTTCCGTCATGCAGAAATGCCGAGGGTTTGAAGTGATACAATGATCGCTGTATGTGTTTCTGCAGTTGGGAAGCGATACATGTGCGATTCAATGTTTGTCGATGGTGTAAACTTGCTTGCTTGCTGGCCGCCCAGAATGAGATCTCGTCTCTTAGACAACCGGCCCAGAAAGTTATATGATCCCCTCTTTAATTTAGGCTCTCGGGATCAACTTCTTTGGTTGTGGCAGTGTCTCTATTACATGACTTTTTACGTCTCGCCCCCCCCCTTCCTCCCCTTCCTCCCCCTCTCTCCCCTCTCCCCTTCTCCCCTTACATATCTCTTCATTTCTTCCCTTGTCCTTATCCTGTCCTTGTCCTCTGTCTGCTCTTAACGACCCTCTGTCACGTCAACCCGAGCTCCTAGGGATTTGCATCGCATAATACAGCCCATCACTCGTCACGCCGTTCAAAGACATTTTACGATTCCCGCGATCTCAATTGATATCTCTCAAGAATACGCATTCAACTTAAAACCAGCTACTGTATTTCTAGAGTACCTTGCTTGCTCGACTCGAACATCATGTCACTGACGCCTCTCACTGCTCCCATCCGTCAGCCACGCGGACCATCGACCAACTCTTTTGGTGCTCCGCCTCCACTGCCTGGCCCTCCCGAGGCTGATAGCGAGTCACATTTGAGACGAAACAACACCGTTGGTTCACACCGTGCTGTTTCACACAAGGTTTCAGCTTCCATCTCCGGCCCTGCGGCGTCGTCTGCGTTCCATGGGTCGAAGTACAACAGCGGCGTGAACAGATTTCGGAGCGGCAGTCTGTCTGGTACGGGGCCCGCGGATACCGGTCTGATACGACGTCCGAGCGGACGGGCAGTCCAGACTGAAGAAGCCGTTCCAGAGGGCGGTGAAGAGACTATAGGAGAGACTACTGGGTGGGCAAAAGGCCTAAGTCGGCAGAGCTCGTTGCCATCGAGAAGAGGTACGTCATAGTTGCACTGCAGCACTGACCAACAGGTGTCAATCCGGTCACACCGGCTAACAATAACAATATGGCTCCACCTCGACCACCTCGCCGTATCTCAACGCAGACGTCAACGTCACCACCACCCCCCTTGCCGTCGGCTCATATCCCATCGCACTCGCTCTCCTCGCTCGTCATGTCAAATCGCCCCACATTCACCACGCCAGACGAGTCTCGCGGTGCAAGCGTATCGCGAACGCAGAGCCTTCGTGCTCAAGCCAAGGCTTCAGATCCTAGCTCTTTGGGAAGGAGTGCTAGCTTGCGTGACGCCAGCGAGGTGGGTCATCTGTGTGGTTACTTTGTCTAACGATTAGTCCCATCGAGTCATCTCACCGCCAACGCAACAATCCACCCCTCATCATCCTTTTACTCCACCGACTCCGCCTCCGGTATCATCATCTGCTGCCCTTCCACCGTTCCAGTATTCCGGCAGTGGAGGAGCTGACATCAAGCGACATCAGTCCCTCACATATGGTTCATCTAGTCGTGTGCGCGAGCGACTGGAGCGAAGTCCAGCTTTACTCAGTCTCGAGCAGCGCGAGGATTTGCTCCGGCGTGAGATGGCGCCAAGACCTAATGAGCCCCCACTCAGTCCTCTGGGAAACAGCATGTGGTCACCGTCTAATGCAGTTGACGATGGCTGGAACCGACCGCTCGTCGCCAACACACAGCAAATCACCGACGCTCTCGAGGCGATGAATCTCGGCAGAAGGATGATGGATGATAAGGGCCCTGCAGCTCATCCAGGCGACGAACCCAGTTGGGTTGCAAACATGGTTGGATTGCCCAACGGCCATTCGCCTCAACCATTGCGAACCGCTCCATGGGATGCCGCTCGCCAATATGGATACCCACAGACTGCTAAACCAATGCCGTATCAACAGCCATTCCCATCGTATCTTGCATCGCCCTTTACACCATTGTATCCGACGCCACCTGCTACTGCGCCCTTGCCGTTACAGCCTCATGATCTCGACGTGATCTCACTAGCAAGGGATAAAGGCTTGAATCCAGCCACGTTTGACTGTCGGCCACCTGCTGCCCGGTTTTTCGTCATCAAATCTTACACGGAAGACGACGTGCAAAAGTCGCTCAAGCACGAAATATGGTCGTCGACCGTGCTAGGAAATAAGCGTCTCGATGGAGCTTTTCGCGAATCAGCCGGCCAAATGCCAATCTACTTGTTTTTCTCAGTCAATGGTAGTCGGCATTTCTGTGGCGTTGCTCGAATGCTTACTCCGTGAGCCCGTTGTATCTAGCTTTTGCTGATTTCTAGTGTCGACGAAAGTCAGTCGAGTAGCGTCTGGGCTCAAGACAAGTGGAAAGGTATTTTCAAAGTCAAATGGATCTTTGTACGAGACGTACCCACTGCGTGAGTTTGCATTGTAAGAGTCAAGTTATCTAGTGTACTGATGATTTTGAATATTCAAGTGCGCTTCGACACATTCGCTTAATCAACACTCCCGAACAAAAACCGATCACGAATTCTCGTGATACTCAAGAACTGCACTACGAAGCAGGTTGTGAAGTGTTACAGATTTTCTTGGAACACCAAACTAAAAGCAAGACAAGCTTATTACAGGATTTTGCATATTACGAGGTAAGTCTCTTTTCTTTTTCTTTGTTACAGATACAAAGGAGAGGGGTAGAAGAGGGGGACGAACGGAAAAAGAAAGAGAAGAGAAGAGAATTGAATTTGAAATGGAGAAGAAAAAGAGCTGAAACAATCAATATCAGCGTCTCTCTGCATCGAGATCAGGAGATAATTCTCCAGCACCACCACCACAACAACAATTACCCCAAATCATCGTTCCACCCCCAACTTTTATACCTCCTGTACCTCCAATTCCATCTCGATTCCGATGATCCGAATGTTTTCGGTTTCAAATACTCTTTGAAGTTGAATTGAATTGAATTTGATTATAATGTACTTTCTTTTGGTTCACGTCTTTTTATTTCTTTTTTGATGCAGACTTTACGAGAATAACTTGACTTGATTTGATCTGATTGTTGTGTTGTGTTGTGTATACTGTAGTAGCTATTTTGATAATGCAATTTAAAAAAAGATATCGTGCTAGTCAGTGACCTTACCTACGTTTGAAACCCCCCCAAAAAACCCCAAAACGAGATATTTTTTGACACTAGAGGGATGAATATCATGTATGGTAACATGACTCGGTTACTCTGCTTTCTTTGTCCTCACTGTTATTTCTGTTAGCAGCATTACAGTAATCTTTAGCCATTTCAAGTCTATCAATGTTGCGTCATGGGATCGAGGATACAGTTGTTGTAGTATTAAAAAGCATGTACACGAAATGACGGGGATTCTCGCCACTCATGCAAGAATCTCAAATATCCTTCCCTCGGGGAATATTCATCTGGTGCAGCTCACAAGATGTTAACATCCGTTTACAGATAGATTGTAACGACCAGACCACTAACATTTCCAAACCAGTCCGTGAATGACAAATAGTCCTTAGCGACACAATCACAGTAATTTCAATGGCAGACAACATTCATGCGGATTATCTCATAAAATGCTACGTAGTGACAACAGCTTGGTATATATGCCTCCAGGTGCGCCTCCGGAGTCTATGTAGCTTGGATCCAAGCATTACAATTTGCTTTCGCGCAGCAATGAATTCATCCGATGGATATTGTCTGTAGCATCCTGGGCTATTCGCTTCACAAGCTCCTCGCAGGTCGGTATATCGTCAATGAGGCCAACAGTGATGCCAGCGCTGATAATCAGCAGAGCCAGCCATAAATACACTTACCTCCAGATCCCGGCATTAACATCTCCCTGTTCGTACACTAAACGTCCCCTGGCGCCAGCAACAAGTTCGCGCAACTCCTCAAATTTGGCTCCGGTAGGTCGTCGCTCTAATCTGACTACCTCCATCGCCACTGCATTCTTATATACTCTTGCAGTGTTGTGAAGCGTTCTAAAATCAGCTCTGCCAAGCTTCCTGCTCACCTAAATATGTGTATGGTGTCTCTCTCTGTCGATGCTACGATCCTCTCCTTTATATTTTGATGAATCGGAGACTCGGCAGTACACATGAAGCGAGTGCCCATATTTATGCCCTGACATGAGCGTTATAAAGGCACGGACGCACAGATGCTCCGAGAGCGAGTGCCGCACTCAGTCCGCGTCCGTCTGCAATACCACCCGAAGCGATGTAGGGAATCGTGAGCTCTTTGGCTGCTCGTGCGAGCTAATGTCAGTCATGAGAATTGGCGTTCACTCACCAAGACAAGACCACCTATATCGTCTTCACCAGGATGCCCTGCACACTCAAAGCCATCGATGCTCAGGCAGTCGACACCCATCTTCTCGCCCGAAAGCGCATGACGGATAGTCACACACTTGTGGATGATATAACGTTTCGGGGGTGGCGAACTGGATGGTTGATATGTCTGTATGAGTTTGATCAGAGGACCAGGTGCATTGCCTGCGGTCTCGAAAATCGTCACACCCTCGTCCATCGCTGCGCGAGCATAGCCGGCGCTTGAGGTTAGCTCAGCATGTTATAGCCTGCTTACTAATCTGGGGGATTGATGGAAGGTAGAATGGTGATATTGACACCCTTGAGTCAGCAGAGTACAAGCTGTCCACGCACGAATTGGCCCGGTTTGCCGTCCATAATTCGACGCGTCTCACGGATCGCCTCTCTTAGAGCATCGGGAGTCGGTTGTGTCAGAGCAGTGAGCATACCAAGGGCACCAGCTGTCGCGACAGCAGCTGCGAGTTGAGGAACTCCGACCCATTGCATGCCTATGGGGAAACATGAGCTGTTTTCAGACACGACGGATTTGGCAAAGTTTACCGCCTTGTACGATGGGATACTGATGGTCAGCGACACACCAGGCAATTATCCTACCTTGATGCCAAGATCTTTGGTGAGCCGAGTAGTGATAGGCATGATGGTGACGCGGTTGTGACTGTTATGGCAAAGAGAATTCAGATCGACTACCTACTGTGCTTGAAACAGCTCTATTCTTTCTTTCCTTCTTTCTCCGGCTATCAACCGCAACCGGGGAAAGGTGACATGAAACGCCACAACCGGTCAGTACTGGAATGGCGGGTTCGGCTTTTGGCGGCATTTCAACAGGTTCTCGCCACGTGGGAGATGAGCGCCCCTCCACTGGAGTGTACCTTAAGTTCATTTTCTCTTTTGGCTCTGGCTTTTTTTTTTTCCCTTTTTCGGTTTCGGGAAATCAGAGCGAGACGCGTGTGAGCGTGAGGGGGACTAGCCCCCATTTTCCTGTCTCGTCGTTCTACTTTCGTTCCCACACTGAACTCCACTGCTTATAATCTACCTCCTCCCTCTACAAAGCTCTTCTCCCTTCTCACATCCACAACCCCCCTTGCTCCACAACACTCACCGCAGATCAAGTAATCCAACATGGCCAGCCAAAAGGTAGGTCTATCTCTGCCTATCTCCCACAGTCTCTTTCTTCTCTCTAACCGGTGCTTCAGAACGAGTCAATCAAGACTGTCGGTCACAACAAGTTTGGCTTTGACTCTACTGTCGACGTCGAGACACTGAGAAGCCTTTATCTTGTGAGTTGCCTCGACTGAGCAGCTCTGACGTAAGACCCCCGTCTTTGTCAAGGACGGCTCCAAAGTTGAGAATGTCACTGGAGCTCCAGCCAAAGAATATGGTTCCGAGTCCACTTACGACAAGGCTACCAACGCCATTCAGTACACCACCATAGCCAAATTCCCCCCCGTCAAGCTGCTACCCAACTCTGAGCGCAAGAGAATTTTGGGTGAGTCAATCGCAGCAGCGGCAGGCGCTGACAAATAGTTACTGGTGGTGCTGGTTTCGTCGGATCGCACTTGGTCGACCGTCTCATGCTCCTCGGTCACGAGGTCACTGTCCTTGACAACTTCTTCACCGGCAGCAGGACTACCGTAAGCTCAATCCTAAGTCTGTGCTGAATGATCAGGTCTCGCACTGGGTTGGGCACCCGAACTTCGAGATGGTCAGACACGATGTCGTTGAGCCCTTCTTGATTGAGGTCGACCGTGCGTGCAAACACATCGCCAAAGCTTACTGTAGAAATCTACCACTTGGCTTGCCCTGCTTCTCCTCCCCACTACCAGTACAACGCGGTCAAGACCATCAAGACCTCGTTCATGGGAACCCTCAACATGCTCGGTCTCGCCAAGCGAACCAAGGCCCGCTTCCTCATCACCTCAACCTCCGAGGTCTACGGTGACCCCGAGGAGCACCCTCAGCGAGAGGACTACTGGGGTCACGTCAACTGTATCGGTATCCGTGCCTGTTACGACGAGGGCAAGCGAGTCGCCGAGACACTCACTTACGGCTACCAACGCCAGGACGGTGTCGACGTCCGCGTTGCCCGTATCTTCAACACCTTCGGTCCTCGGATGAACCCCTACGATGGCCGAGTCGTCTCCAACTTTATCATTCAGGCGCTCAAGGGCGAGGACATGACCGTTTACGGTGACGGTTCTCAGACCCGATCATTCCAATACGTCCACGACTTGGTTGACGGTCTCATCCTCCTCATGAACGGGGACGAGACCAGGCCTGTCAACGTTGGTAACGGAGACGAGTTCACTATCCTCGAGTTCGCCGAGGCAGTTAGGGTAAGCGACTTGAAAGGACGCAGCTGACACCCAGGACATTGTCGAGAAAGTTCAGAAGGACCAGGGCAACCCACTTGCAAAGAGGGTCAACATCATTCACAAGGACCTGCCAAGCGATGACCCCCAGCGACGACGACCCGATACCACTCGGGCCAAGGAGAGCTTGGGATGGCAGCCTCAGTGGTCTGTCAAGCAAGGTGTAAGTTGCTTTTACCTCCGCCTTTCAGCACCCTTCACCTCTTGTTTCTCTATCTCATCGCTTCGCCAATATGGTCGGTTTGCAGCGGCATACGCTCTCTTCATTCTCTTTCTGCCTCACTACTTTCTCCTTTGCTCCTTCATCCTCCTCCTATAGTCTTCGCATATCTCTTTAGATCAGTGCTAATCTAATCATCCGTAGATCGAAGAGATGGTTCTTTACTACGCAAGCAAACTTGCCAAGGGGGAAATCTAGATCAAGCTGGATGGTTTATTTAGGTCATAGCATTTGCGTTTTGGACATAGAGTGACATCTCTGCAACTTTAGTGAAACATCAATTTCCGTCCTGCCCACAGACGATCTCATGATTGTGCCTGATGGAGAGGGTGTTCAGTACCGAAAGCTCAACAATGACATGGAAGCTATCCCTCCCCATATAACCCTCACTGGCGAAAGCCTCCCCACGAGCGAGCGAGCGAGAAACTTGTCCTAGTGCTGGACGTCTTTTTTTGAACCAATCCCAACTCAAATGATGCAATGCGCAATCTGCTGACTTGATTACATAACTTGCGCGTTCATTCTAAACAATTCCCCTCCCAAAGCTAACAACGGGCATCACAAAACAAAAACAGTTTTGCACACTCTGACAAAGTCCGTAGATATAAAAGGTAGATTAAAGGAGTGTGTTGGTATGGGCGGCCGGCCATCTGAACTATGGGGCTTCCTTTGGTCCTCGCCGTGGTCGTGCAGTGTTAGCACCGTTTCGCCTAGTTGGTGCTGTTCTCCTGCGTATGATACTGCTTGCTGAGCTTGGTGGTGCTGCTGTCTTTTGCTTTGCCAGTAGTGCCGCTCGACGCTCAGCTGGATCTGCAGTCCGCACTTCGTACCCTGTGGACGGTACGTCATCGTCTGAATCAGAGGGTTCCATCATCTCGATGATAGGTGGAGCTTGAGCTTGAGATTGAGATTGAGAAGGACGAGAAACAATAGGTTTAGTGATGGATGATCGACGTTGAGATTGAGGTTGAGAAGGAAGTACTCCAGAGGTAGCTGAAGTAAGAGGCGGTGATAAAGGTGGTATGGTCGATGGTGGTAGATCTTTTGGAGGTTCTTCGACGATGTAAAATCCTCCAGATGGCAAGTCATCGTCAGAGTCGGAGGGTACCATAAAGTCAGCATCCACTTTGGTGTATGTTGGTTTAGGTGGAGAAGGAGGTCGTTGTATCGATGCTGGCTTTGGCTCAACCGGAGATTCAGTTGATACTTCGGGTGATACTGGACGAGCAAGAGTAGTTGTGCCATTCTGAGCCTGTTTGTTGGGTTTCTGAAAGCCATCAGTTACGGACAACTCTGCTCAATGTAAGATAGATTGCCTCACCAATTCCATGCCGATCAAAAAGTTGTCTTGCTGCGCGATAAGAAACTCGAGCACTTGCTGAGACAGTATATGTTCTCGAGGTCGCATAGCGTGTGCTGGGTGTGATATTACGCCAGGTTGAAAGATGAGGGCAAGATCTAAATTTCATCAGACATCTTCTCGAAGAGTCAAGAGATGGTGAGATTATAGGAATCAAAAGACTCACTGGGAGCAGTCATGAGATTCTTGTCTGACTTGCGATCAAATACGCTCAGTAGATCAAGTACGTATAGCAAGAGATATTGATTGATGGGCGGTAAGGCTCGAATCAGTTCCTTGTACTTTTCGATAGACTCTTCGAGTGGTCGTTCCTCCACAAGTACATCACGGAACGCATCATAGAAATCAAACGGCACGATAGGTTCCTAAGTATCAATCAGCTCGACTCTTTTTTTTTCTCAATCAAGAGAGCGCTGCGTACAGGCATCTGCGTGAGAAATCTGATCAATCAGCCAGATCCTTGGTAGACAGAGACTCACCTTCGGAAGATAGTTGCTACATCATGAGTAGTGTAGTTGAGGGTCTTCCAATCAACGTTTTTACCAAACTACCATTCATCAATGTTCAGCGAATTCCGAGCTAGATGACATGTAGAAAGATGAGTCAAACTCACCTTTGGTCCAGTATCGAATATAGCTTGCAGATCACGCATTCGCTTGGCAGAGCCTGAAATACGAAACGTGCCCTCTACTTCGGTAGCGTTCTCCTTGAGGTATAGCCCGCATTTGGCAACGACGACAGGTATAGACCTTTTATTTCGTATCAAATCAGCCTACTGAGATGATTGGTCAACTGGTTGTGACTTACCCCCAAACGTATAGAGATCCATCAGGTCCTGAAGTCGATATCTGTACAGACGCATATTGCATTGATTGGGACAATGGCTCTCCGAACACTGACCGGTCATCTAATAATCATGAGCAACTTGATTTGAATATCCTATCAATGGATCAACGATAATAACACCCCACCTTGCTGTTGCTGCTGCTGCTGCTTGCCATCATTTGTCTGACTGAACCCTCTCCACCATGTCTTTAGACCCTGTACTTGGTCACGCTCAGAGTCGCTCGACAGCACTTTCTTGATCGGTTCGGAATCCAGGTAGGTGGGAGAATTGTCGGCATCCCCTGGAACGTAGGTCGCCGCCGAAGGATAAGCTATCCTCCCACGAGCAGGATTCGGAGAGGGACGTGTAGACACCATGATTCCGGATAAAGGGAATACAAGGCTTTTGGATATACAGATGTTATACTGTAAATAATGTAAAGTAAAGCAAATCAAAGAGAGAACAGGGGTGGATGCAGTAAAAAGGGGGTCCGAATGGCAATGAGCTATGACGACGCCGACGCCGACGCCTCTTCCGCCACCTGCTGCTTCCCGCGTTGACCCTTTGTTGTTCTTTTAGCCGGATTCATTCATCAAATTACGGTATAATATAGCGTCAAGTTGCACGTAGCAAGCAAACAAAAACAGTCTATCCCATATCCCAAGTCTCTGGTGCCCAGATCCAAAACCTCATCGTGCGACTCCATTCGTCCAGCCTCGTACACTCTCCAACAGTCGTGCAATAGCTTGAGCCTCTCCAGATCGCACATCATTGATGCTGACTCCAACTGTGTCTATTCCCGAATCAATCAGGATGTCCATCATCGCGAACAGTCCTTCCAAGTTGATCTGTCCATTGATCGGGGCAAAAGCGTCGGGCGGCACCGGCGGGTTAGGCTCAATCCCCGAAAGAGACCGGACCAGGAGGAAGATCACCTCGCCCGAGGTAAACGATTGTGGGAAGCTAGACGCTTTCGGATAAGGGGGAGGCAGGGTGTTATTGACCCATTCAATGAGCTCTCTTTGGGTGTCGTCGGGCACAGGAGGCGCAGCCTAGAGTCAGCGTAATCAGATAGGGGACTCTCACGATTGGCTGCTGTGGTGGAGGCGCAGATGAGGGTCGGCGACCGTCACGGGAAGGTCTCGAAGGCAGCGAGAGATTCTGACTGGCTCTGCGAGTCGTGTCCAGAGACATCTATCATCATCAGCCAGGTCGGCACAGGCACTCACCAAGACGCTCGCATCATGTGCAGTGAGCTGATTGACGTTTTCACGCCTAGTCGCTCGCTGTGTAGCATCACGAGTGGCAGGAGAGGGCGGTCGTGGACTCAAAGCTTGAGCCTCGGCAAGAGGAATCGTGGGGATGTTGCAAGACGAAGTGACTGGAACCGAATAATCACGCGCGATGGTCGCTTTCATCAATGCTTTCATCCACTCGCGGATAATCGTCTGCTCGGAAGAAGAGAAGGAGTGAGGCTTGTCTGCGCCCACTAGACGGAAGCCATATGATCCTGGATTGGTGTTCTCATCGACGATTACTCGTTGGCCGCGGAGCTCGATATGACCCTTGACACGGTCCTCCTGATTGTCAGCATAGGATCGGCGTTAAAACACACCTCTTCGCTTTTCATGTAATACAAATGAGGCCCTTTGAGAACAAAGTATCGAGTCTTCCATGTCCCGTATCTCTCCCCCTTCTTTTTCATGTACCCAGAGAAATCTGGCTTGCCAATCTGCTGCAGTGCACGTGCATTAGACCCTGTAGTCGAAGGCTGCTCGACGTTGACAGTCTGCATCTGACGGCTGGGTGTGGCGACGCGTGTTGAATTGGTCCCCGGTGACATGGAACTTCAGTCAGCCATGCCTAGACAGGTATTACTCACGAAGGAGCCGGTTTACGATTACGCCCGAAGAAACTCAAACGATCCTTCTGATCCAGACTTGTCTTCCCTTTCTTATGTCCAATGGAGCCCGTGGACTCGCGTTTAGTTGTCGATGTGGATGGAGTGACGGGACTGGCAGGCATGCTAAGTGATGTCGCGGTGATAGATGGGGTAGTGGAGGTTGCAGGTTGCTCCGCTGGAGGGCCTTCTTTGATCGCTGCCATCGGTGGAGCGACCGAAGGCGTCCCGCTCGTTTTCCGGCCGTGTGACCATGCAGAATAGCCGCCATTTTCCGGAGGTGTAGGAGACGACGATATGGGTGGTGTCCCGGTGGATGGGGCAAATGCATTGGGTGCAGAACTGAATCCTCGCATCGATCCGTTGACTCCAGGTGACAGCTGTGAGGACGCAACTGACGAAGGCCGTCGTAATTCAGCAATCGCCTGAGCGATGCGAAGACGCTTGCCGAATTGGGGGATGTCGAGCTCCTTAAGCAGGTTGGCATCAAGCTCAAGAAGTAGGTCGCCTGAGATTTCATGCTCTGATGGGGTGTCAGCTTTGCCAGATCGTCTGCTCACCTTGGAATTTTGCACAGATAGACTCGTCAAAGCCCTTAGCCGCCGCCCAATTGACGACTTCATCAACTGTCCACGCTGACGGAGCTGACATGGACATTCTCCCAAATGATCCCACAGGTGGAGTAGCAGGAAGGGGGAGCGCAGGCTCTAGCGTCTCTGCCGGTGGTGTGCTGACTGAGCGGTTCGCAGTAGGCGCACCGTTGGATTGAATCGGCAAGGTCGGGGCCAATGCTACCGATTGCGTGCCATTTTGCGGTTGAGGTGCATCTGCAAACCCATTTGTGTGGTGGTGGTCTTCTTCGTCCTCGCTTTCGTCTGAGTAAACAAGACCAGTAACTCCTCCACTAGTGCGCTGTTTCTCTCGTTGCTCATTCGCGAGTTTGGCTTGCTCTGCGAGACGAGCTCTTGCGTCTTGCCTGATACCCAATTCCTCCTCGTCATCACTTTCGGGTTTGGCAATGGATTCAATGGCGTCCTGGATATCGCCAATGGTCTTGCCCATCATATTGCCGACACCAGCTGCCGCAGCTCCAGCAGTCGCGACAACGGTATCGACCACCCCATTAGAGGATGCAGCGGGTGCTTCAGACGGGAGTACTCCATGTGATGTACCAAGCGGTGTTTGCGTCGGTATGTTGGGCGCATTTGCATCGTCGGGAATCGCTTTTGGCGATGGTTGTGCGCTTGGGAGACGTGGTGCAGGCTCCGCGGCTGGTGTTTCTTCCGTGATATAGGTAGCAGGGAACAGACCTTCCTCTCCCTTGAGATTCCGACCCTAACAATTCAGCCCGCGTTATACCAACAACTCACCCTCCACCAGCCGTCCCCGAAAGCCTCGTCTTTCTCCAAAACCTCAATCTCCTCACCAGCTTGGAACTCTAGCTCATCTCCATGCTCTGCAACAAAAGTGTGCACCGCTCGAACTTTGAACATTGCTGAGTCGAGATGCTATGGGTTATGTGATCTGAACATGAACGGGGCGGTTGTAACCAAGATTTTTCTGTTTTCTGACAAGGGGAAACAACTGAGGGCGACGTCATTGGAGGGAACGATGCCTTGTGTATGTCTGACTTACGATATGCTGATTTTGATTTCTTTTGACCTTTGACCACAACACGATATCACTGGGAGCGATATACGAGTACGAGGGTTCTGCGATGACGGGATGTATTGAGAACTCAAGCAAGTATGGAGAGTGAGAGTCTGCAAGAGGAAAGAGGATAGCGCCGGGAGCGGTTGGTTGGGTTGGGAAGAAGGAACAACTCAAAGCGATTTTGGTTCCGCTCCCCCCACACGCGACCCTGAACCCGCCGCCGATTGCCACGTGGTCAGAGCATCTTAGTGCTACTGCACGTTCCCACCCAATAACTCCATGGCTTGCATCTTAACTCTCTACATTCGTGTACATTTCATTTCTCACGCTTTTCCTTTTGCCTCACTGTTCTTCTCTATATACTCGTCCCTCTCTAATCAATCATGGCTGTCACAAAGGGCGTGATCTTGGTCGGTGGGCCCTCCAAGGGCACTCGCATGAGGCCTCTGTCTCTTGACTGTGAGCTACAAGCTCCCCCTCCTCTCCAAGCTGACTCTGACTCTCAGGTCCCAAACCATTGCTTCCTATTGCTGGAAAGGTGAGTGACCTTTATCGCTATATTCTGACAGGCGCAGCCTATGATCTGGCATCCGCTTGCAGCTCTGGCCCAGGTATCTGGGCTAGTGGAGATCATTATTATTGGCTTTTACGAGGATTCAGTCATGAGCGGGTTCATCAAAGACGCCAAGCGAGAGTTCCCAAACATTACCATCACGTATGTTGTCACTGCCAGTATGATCCCTGACGTCAATAGCTATCTGCGAGAATATCGTCCTCTTGGTACGGCCGGAGGTCTCTATCATTGTGAGTACTTTTATGGAATCTAGCTCAAATCACAGTCCGTGACTCGATCCTTCGTGCCCCAACACCACAACACATATTCATCTGCAACATCGATGTCGCCTGCTCATTCCCTTTGGCCGAAATGATGACCCTTCACTCGAAACATCGAGGAGTCGGTACAATTCTCAGCGTGACGGTTAAGAAGGAGACTGCCACTCAATACGGTTGTATCGTTACTGATCCCGAGACCCAACAAATGGTCCATTATGTCGAAAAGCCAGACAGTTGGATTTCCAACATGGTCAACGGCGGAGTGTATCGTGAGTCTAGTACGTAAGGTGCGTCTGACGGAAAGTGTTCGACAAGACCCTGTTCGACGAGATCAAAGTCGCAATGGACGATAAGACTGCTCGTGCTGCGTAAGTTATCTGTCATAGTCACGCTTATAGGCAGTGAGGATCCCCTTGTCAAACCTGACGAGATTCTACGTTTGGAACAGGACGTCATTGTGCCTCTTGCGGCGGCAAAGAAGATGTACGTTTACGAGACAAAGTCGTTCTGGAGGCAAATGAAAACTGCAGCGTGAGTGTCTTTGAAAGAACCAGCTGATTCCCAGTTCCGCCGTCACTGCCTCCTCACTCTATCTGAACAATTTCGCCAAAACATCCCCCGAGCTTCTCGCCAAACCTTCGGCTTCAATCATTTCCCCTACTTTTATTGATCCAACTGCATCGATTGACCCCACCGCAAAGATTGGTCCTAACGTTGCGATCGGTCCACACGTCAGGATCGGTAAAGGCGCTCGTGTCAAAGATGCCATCATCATGGAAGGTTCCGTTCTCGAACAGCACTCTTGTGTGTTGAACTCCATCGTCGGCACAGATTGTCATATCGGCCCATGGGCCAGAGTGGATGGCGCACCCGAACCAGAGGCAGAAGTCAAGGGACAAATCAGCGTCACCGTATTGGGTGAGTTTCACATTTGCATCCTGAACTGACAACGTAATAGCTACAGAAGTCACCTTGGCCCCCGAGACGCTCGTCAGGAGCTGCATTGTTCTCCCCAACGTGAGTCTGAGCACATGTCGTCGAGGCTAATAGTACCAGAAATCCCTCGACCGTAATTCTGCAAACCAGGTCTTGCTTTAATCACATCTCCAAAAGCCTATCAATGGCTAAGCCCAGATCATCTCCACATCCCTCTAGAACAGCCTCAGCAATATCCTCATCCAAGTCCGGGAACATTTGATGCAACGTTTGTACATTGGCGTGTCGTGTCTGAGTGAAAGCCTCTTGTGATTGTTCAAGAGTCGATTGGAAATCCGGGATTGGCACCTCGGGTGTTCCACTATTGTCAGACTCGTTGCTTTCTGCAAAACATACCTCCTGCTCCTTGACTCATCGATTTCCAGCTGTGCGAATCGTTGTGAAGGCGATTCTGGAGTGCTGGGCCGCCGTTCTGGAGTTTCTTTCTGTATACCATCGAAAATCTTACCAATCGCACCCAGTGGGCGACTGACAACATCTGAGACTTGAGTTCCTGTCCGCTGGAAGAACCGTCTTGTGTTGTCCAGTGACGGAAACGAGAGAGGGCGTGCAGGTTCATCTCCCTCTGTGGTTGCAGAGAAAGGTGACATTTCAGACGCGATTGGTCGGCTGACGGTAGCGGAAGGGGATGGTGGTAGCTCCTGTATAGCATCTTCAACATTTCGCTCGAATTCCTCCCGGGATATATTGCTCAGGCTGGACGCATCCATGGTTTCGATGAAGGAGATAGCTCCAGACTGTCATTAGCCATGATTCCGTGTCGAGCTCACCAAGCTTGACAGATAGTACCCTGCCTCTCCCTGTAATTTTGAAGCACTTCGGAACCTGTTGATGTACCTGCGTAATTTAGCACCCGCTTTCTCTCACACTCACTCAATGTTGGACAGCAGGTTTTCCGGATTTGCCTGTAACACCACAAAGATGAGGATGGGAACAAAGGTATCCGCCGAAGCAGCTTCAGCGCCATGAGCATGCCGAATGAGTCCTACAGTCAGCAGCATGCTCGTACGTTGTACTCACCAAAGATGACTTTGCAGCAATTCAGAATACAAATCATCTTATCACGAGGGGCTTTGTAGTGATTGATCTTAAGCAATTCTATTCGTCAGTTCCGTCTGATACCGAACCGACCTTGCTCGGCGAACCCCAGAAATCCTTGACTCGCGTCTCCCTCTGGCACGTCAAGATGCCGTTCTCGAATCCAGCCGAAGAGGCGAACTCTCTGAGCAAAGACGGCATCTCGTTCTAGATCGTCTGTGGTGATGGGCTGTGATGGGACAAGTTGTGGTGTAAAGGTACTTAAGTCAGCTCGTCAGATTAAGCTGGCTTACTAGTTGTATAACCGGTTCATGACGAGTTTCTCCATCGCTTCTAACGCATTCTCGAACTCTGGAACAGGCTGAGACTGCCATGGTTCCACCTGCCTCATCTTTCCAGAAATGAACTGGAATCAGCTTTGCGCAGCAGCTACGCGACCAACCTCGAGGAAATCGTGAATCAGTTTGACCTGCTCATTGACTGTGAAAGGCTTTTTGGCAAAATTAGACAAGAAACTAAGTCTCGTCAGCCACGTGAACGAGAATGGTGACCACAAACCTTTTCAGATACTTTGCGACAGGCTCAGCACTCTTGGCTCTGAGATCTTTGAGAAACCCGGCAAAGTTGAACGGGACCTCATTGGGTTCAGCATTCGCCACCGGGGTAGCGAGCTCGGCCCGCGCTGCACCACTCGCTGACGATTCACCAGGCTTATCTGGTACTGGAGTCGCGAATGGATCAAACTCGGCAATGTCGGTTCTGGAAGGCGTGTAACCCGGTGTGTCTTGGGCGAGTCCTGGTGGATTGGGCGGGGGAGCGCCGGGAGTCAGAGGACGAGAGCGAGGAGCCGGTGTAGTCAGATTATCGACCGGCTCAGGCTCTGCGAGCTGTTGGGATTGTGTTCCATCCATCGAGGAACAGTTGATGCAATGAGCAGAAGTAAAGTAGAAGGAAGACAAAGGGCCATGTCAAGATGAGCGACAACGCGCGCGGAGTCCCCGCATGACTATTCAGGCCATGCCACGTGTACTCGTACGAACGCGTCGTTGGAAGACCGCCACAGACTGCAAATCTCCGAAATCCCGGTTCATCTCGCCGCCGCCCTTTCCCCCCGTGCAGTCAAAGCGAAGGTCTTTGTTCTCTCTCGTTTTCTCTCATCTCTGCCTTTTTCTGCATTACTTCCGTTTCTTATTGCTACTTTGAACATCATGTCAGCTATGGATATCGACAAGCCGCTCGACGAGGTTCGTCTTTCAGCTCGTTACTTGGCTCAAGCTCATTTTTCAAGATGATCAAGGCCAAGCCTAGGGGGGCGCGTCGTGGTGGCCGCGGTGGACGTGGTGGTGCACGAGGTGGTGCCGGTGTAGCTACTTCGACCTCGGCTCGTGCGAGGTATGCCACAGCTGTCCCCAAAGCAGCCGGAGCAACCCCAGCTGCCAAGCCAATCACGGCGGAGGCTTCCAAGATTATCATTAGCAACCTGCCTGCCGATGTCACCGAGGCAGCTGTCAGGGTGAGCTACAAGATTAGATTTCCAGCTCATGTCGCAGGATCTCATGCAATCTACTGTTGGGCCAACCAAATCCGTACAATTGACTTACACTGCAGCCGGGAAGAGCACGGGTACTGCGACTATCTTGTTTAAGAACAAGGGAGATGGAAACAAGGCATACGCGGCGTGTGAGCTTTAACATCATGTTATCATACTGACCCAAGTAGACAACAACAGGATGATCGACAATCGTTAGTGTCTCTACTCCCTCAAGCGGTCACTGCGACGCCGAGATGGTCCGCGCAAGCGCACTCCTGACTCGCTCTCATACCCATCTGCCTCGGTGCACACTCGATCGAACGTTCAACTGACATTTCGTCACTTTCTTCCTTTTTATCAGAGCGACCAATGAAAGTCGAACTTGCCCTTGACCCAAATCAAATGGTTTCGCTCGCATCGCGCGTAGCTCCTGCACCTACAGCCCGAGGAGCTCCTGCTAAACGCGGTCGAACTCCTCGACCACGGAACCCTCGTCCTGCCAAGAAGACTGCCGACGAGCTAGACGCTGAAATGGCGGTGAGTCATGAATGTCACTGCGTTTGCTGATCTCCCAGGCCTACAAAACCGACGCCGCAGCTTGAGAATTGTAAAAAGTATACTTTGTCATGTCGATGCATGATCGCAAACCAACTCTATGCTCATCGGCTGCCTTGCAAGCTTGCAGCCTGCCACGCTGCTGAAAACGAGAGAGGATGCACTCCGTTGTGCTGTTTTGCCTCTATGATTCGGAAGATAAAGTTGGCTAGGATGGCCACAAATAAAGCCACGCAGATTAGCATTGGCCCCCAGAAATGATCTATTGTCAGCTCGATTCTAGGGGAATCGAACCCACCAAAGCTGCCCGGATCTCTCGCTGAAATCATCGTCAGACGTCGCTGGAAGATCGCCAATCCGTAGATGAGAATTCCCGCAGATCTATTGTCAGCTATAATTGACGCAGCGGCTCACATGAGGGCATAGGCAAAAGCAAACCATCTTGCCATAGAATCTCTGGCACCAAAGAGCAGCCCAGAAGCAATGGTTGACACCATCACACCTAGTGACAAATAGGCGTTGTGCGTGCGCTCGTTTGCTAACCACACTTTAGATTCAACCTTGACCGCAGTCGGCTTCTTGTCTATGAACGGTCAGCGCCTTACACAATCAGGTGACACAATCAGGTGGCAGGTACTCACGGGGCACTCGGAGCTGGATAGTGGGGTCATCCACAGCGTGGTAGTACTGAGCTCCGCTATTTGGTCGTCAGAGAGTCTTAAACAATTAAGCGATACGGTACTCACTCGTCAGGAATCCTGTCCGCTCGTTTGCTCTTGACTCTCATCCCTTCACCTCGAGCCGGAAGACGCCGCAGAGCACCAGACGAGAACCTGCCAATGAGATACGCAACCAGGGAGTATGTAGCGTCACCTACGGATGATAGAAAGCGTCCGTAAGCTGCTGCCAGCCTGTTCTCGTGGACGACGCTTCTCCGCCATTCCCATCGCCGTTGGATCTAAGCGGAGTGCTCTGGACAGTCAGCGGGCGGGCAGCAACACAACCAACGGGACAATGACCTCGTCCGGATTTGATGCCATGCGGGTTTGCTACGCTGCAGAAGTTAGAAGGAGGAAGAAACCAGGAATGAAAGAAAGATGAAAGTGATTCAATTATATACTTTATATATGTATGGGCCTGGAAAAGACACCAAGAGAGCACGTGCATGACGTCGACAGAGGTGCCACATTCGGAGTTATCT
Organism: Naematelia encephala; assembly: GCA_002105065.1. Lineage (NCBI taxonomy): Eukaryota > Fungi > Basidiomycota > Tremellomycetes > Tremellales > Naemateliaceae > Naematelia > Naematelia encephala. The sequence goes on from MCFC01000001.1 coordinate 569,953, forward strand.
CGAGTGACTCTGCGGGGTTTAAAGTGGCCACTTTGGATTCCCAGGCGCGTGTCTGGCCCTCCGCTGCGTTGTCACTGGCTTGCTCCGTTCTTGGTCGTTTGACCTCTTTCCTCTCTCTACTCCTTCACTCTCTTCGCTACCTTGAATCTTGCACCTCGATCCCTTCCCAAAAGCCCGTAACCTATCCTCTCATCATGGGTCTCTCCGTCAGTAAACTCCTCTCGGGTCTCTTTGGCAAGAGGGAAATGCGTGAGTCGGCCCCACGTCGCGTGTTCTCTTACGTATCATGCCTAACATCAATGTCCCAGGAATTCTCATGGTCGGTCTCGATGCCGCTGGTAAAACAACGATTCTCTACAAGCTAAAATTGGGCGAAATCGTTACTACTATTCCCACTATCGGTTCGTTGGATGCTATGTTATCTTGACTGTATTTAGCTCATTTTTTCTTGATAGGATTTAATGTTGAGACGGTTGAATACAAAAATATCTCATTTACTGTGTGGGATGTGGGAGGTCAGGACAAGATTCGACCTCTCTGGAGACACTGTACGGATTATTTTGCAGTGACTAACCGGACAAGAGTTGACGTTAGCAGACTTCCAGAACACCCAGGGAATCATCTTCGTAGTTGACTCGAACGATCGCGAGCGTATCACTGAAGCTCGTGAGGAGCGTGAGTGGATCGGAAAGGTTCATGCTGTAAAGCTGACATGGCCAGTTCAACGGATGCTCAGCGAAGATGAGCTAAGGGATGCTCTCCTACTTGTCTTTGCCAACAAACAGGTACGCTGACATACGCCTGCCACGCCTTGATCCAGCCTTCAATGCCTGCTAATCTTGCTATAGGACTTGCCCAACGCCATGAACGCCGCCGAGATCACTGACAAGCTTGGTTTGCACTCTTTGCGTCAGCGAGCGTGGTACATTCAAGCGGCATGTGCAACTTCAGGTGATGGTCTATACGAAGGATTGGAATGGGTAAGCACAGGAGCGACACCTGTATCTGGGAATTTATCTAACTATACTCAGCTCTCTAGTAACCTCAAGAGGCGCACCTAAAAAGGCGTAGCCAATGATATCTATTTTCCTCTCCACGACAGCCTCTTTTGCCCTCTTGTGATACTCCGGTTGAAATGAATCTCTCCCACGCATAGCTTCGATATGGATCAATTCCGCACTCAAATAGATATCAGCCTCTGGCCTGCACATGCACGAGGCACTGAACCTTGGATGAGCGTCCAAGACTAGATGCTTCAGACTTGCTGCCCCTCGAACGCGAGGTATCTGGCAGTAGTGACAATGAATCGGAGGAGGACCGCTGCATCGTCCGCATAGCTCACACCAAATGTTCATTATTGGTTCTTGTCTCTCTTCACCGCACAGGTGTATTGGCGGCACTAGCTCATCTGCTCCCCTTATGCGCCTGGCCGATTGTCTGCATGATGGCTACCTTGTCGTCATTTGCAAACGGCCGGTCAACAAGGGGTTAGGGCCATGCTAATTACTTGCTACCCAGTGGTCTTGATCGAAATTCCGTGCTGTTGCACTTGTTTCATCACTGTAAGCAGCATGTTGGCAATATCAGCGTAATGGCATCGGGGCAGTTGGCCGAGTCCCTTTAAAGAATATGATGTGCCGTTCGCTCGGATGAATCGACGTACAGGATGAGTTTCCCGACGCTTGCCGTATCGCCGATAATGAGTTGATGATCGACTAGTCTCGATTGATTCTTCGTCCAGCTGGACTATGTATCGATTCAGAAAACAAAGCACATGTCCTGAACGTCCTGAACACTCTCTTGGCTTCTACAACACCGTGTACCGATTCTAGGTAACTGGACTTACTGTATCTCTCCCCAGTTCTCGATCGTCGTCCCACGCCGCTGTTCGTGGGATTTGTGTTTTTCACCGACTCGCTTTTTGGTCTACTGTGATAACGCTGTACACTACTCTGCGGTGATTATTACGCTCACTTCATGAGGTCGTGTCCCCAAACTCGTAGACGTCCTTTTGCTCAGATCTCAAGTCGGCAGCGATGATAGGCACCGTAGCAGCTTTGGTAGATGGAGTATTGTTTATCCTTTCCACCCTCTCTCTGATCCTCCTGGTCAGACGACCCACTTTGGGAGCTTCTCATGAGAGACGAGTGGCAAGTGGCGAGTGGCAAGTTATGAGTTCAGCATTCTTGTTTCTGTCGTAGATCAAAGCTGGGCTGCAAGATATAGGTAGCGAAAGGTCAAGCCAGATGTTTCCATGAGAGGAGCCTGGAAGTATCAATAGGGGCGTCAGAAACATCATAAGGATGTAGCAGCCAAGGGTACATAGCCAGGCCAGTTCCAAGTTGGTCAGACTGCCTGCCCTGTGAGCACGATCTCAAGTATCAGTTCGAGCAGCTACCTATATTTCTCTTAGACTTCACCACCTCAATCGCGGACTCGTCAACTGCGGTGTTGTTGTAGTGGACTCCCTTCACCTCAAAGCCAAGGTCTCTGTCCTCGTCGAGCTGTACGTGGGTGATGGTGATAGAGAATACTCGATATTATTGACTTGATGGCGCGATCATACCCAGTTCCAGGCTTTTCTACGTGTACAATTCAGATATAATACATACAAATTACTGAAGAGTAGTGTATGAAATCTATAAAAAGAGAGCGAAAATAGTATTTCCCTACCTGCTACTACTGAATGCCGCCGATGACTGTACGGAGCCGATTTCGACGAATTTAATTTGCTACCGAGAGTTGCAAACCTCAGCGGCCGCCGTCATGGACAACTTTGCATACTTACTCGTAACTGCGGGTCACGCGTCGAAGCAAGCGAGCGAATTAAGAAGGGCGCGACGACATGCATTAGAGTTAATGTTTAAAATGAATCGACGACCGAGCGATGCATATCTATTTGGAGACGTCTGTGTATTGCTGCGGTGAAACGCGTACAGGCGGGTTATTGTTGATGTTTAAACACAAGGACCCTGAATTCAGGGTCCGCCCCTGACGTTTTGTGATTTTTCTCCATCGACAAGTCAAGCTGTGCAGCGAAAAAAGTAACAAGAGCAACAACAACTCCGACAAGAAACTTACTTCCAAAGCTCGTGTACATAATTAATTGTCCTCAACCAATTTGCGCTCGGAGCAGTCACGTCCAAAGCCAAAGCCAACTTGCTACTTCTTTTCATTCAACTGAGACAGCTCCTTTAGATAACAGTCCTTTCTGCTTGATTTTTCACACGCCGTCCGAATCCCCCCGCTCACAGCCTCTAGACGAGGAAGACCCTTCTATCATCAACTATTTCTGTCTTGTCTTTTGCTTTGACGAACAACAATACAACATGTACTCACACTTCCTCTCTCTCCTCCTACTGCTCCCTCTCGCCCTCGCACTCGATGCCGACGCTATGCGCTCCCGCACCGTCTATCAGCTAGTGACTGACCGCTTCGCCCGCTCATCCTCCACTACGTCGACCTGTGACCCGGGCGCCCGCGAATACTGCGGTGGTACCTGGTCAGACATCTCGTCCCAGCTCTCATACATCCGCGGCATGGGCTTCGATACCATTTGGGTCTCCCCCATCGTCGCCAATATTGGCGGTACCACCGGCGAGGGCGAAGCCTACCACGGCTACTGGACGCTCAATCCCGAACAGCTCAACTCCAATTTTGGCTCTGAGACTGATCTACAGAGCCTTGCAAGTGCCGTACATGCAGCGGGCATGTACCTCATCGTGGACGTCGTCATCAACCATGTTGCAGCGACGAGCTCAAGCACGTTTTCCCCTTCGGATTCGTATGGACCCTTTTCCGCTTCGGATGACTTTCACAAATTCTGCTGGATAGACGACTACTCCAATCAGACTGACGTCGAGCAATGCTGGCTCGGTGACACGTCTGTCGCTCTTCCAGACCTTGACACCGAGTCCTCCGTCGTGATTGACTACTGGAATACGTGGATCACCAGTCTCGTTAGCAATTACTCGATCGATGCCATCCGAATCGATACTGTCAAACACATCCGCCAGACCTTCTGGCCCGGCTTTGCCAGTGCAGCTGGTGTCTACTGCGTCGGCGAGGTGCTCGATGGTGATGCCACCTATGTCTCTAGCTACCAGAACACGAGCGTCAATCCTTTCAATTATCCCATCTTCTACCCTCTCGTTCGCGCGTTCAATTCGACCAGTGGGAATATCGGAGATCTGGTCACCATGGCAGCGTCCGTCAAGAGCAGCTTCCAAGACCCCACACTTCTTGGGAGCTTCCTCAACAATCACGACAACCCGAGATTCGAAAACTACACGTCTGACCAGGCTGTAAGTGTCCCTGTGACCAACAGCTGACAACAGCTCATCATGAACGCACACGCGTACCCATTCGTCACGGACGGGATCACATTCGCATATTGTGAGTCTCCTGTCGACATCTCTAACTCACGTCAGACGGTAGCGAGGCCGGCTTCAGTGGTGGCAATGATCCCTACAACCGTGAGCCTCTCTGGACCTCAAACTACGACACGTCCTCGGTAAGTCTCCCACAAGACTCCGCTTACGCAGACCATGTACCAATACTTCGCCAGCCTCAACGCCGCGCGATCCGCTGCAGGTAACGCCTCTAGCACATTCTATACCAACCAAGTGAGTCTCCCAAATGCCATTGCTAACAACAGATGACACTCTCCCAACCGTCCGACTCTGTGTTGCAGATCGTCAAGAGCCCTCTGATCTCCCTCCTCACCAATGTCGGCTCTTCCGGCTCCGCCAGCTCTGTTTCAATCTCCTCCTCCACCTCGTCGTGGTCTGCCAATCAGGTCATCGTCGACGCAGTCACCTGCACCACGCTCACAACAGACAGCAGCGGCAATTTGGCAGTCGCATTTGACAGCGGGAAACCCCGAGTGCTGATTGCAGACTCGCAAAAGGGAAGTCTCTGTGCCAACGGCACCAGCACTTCCACGAGCTCAGCCACAACCTCAGCGTCAACCTCGACCTCGACCTCGACCTCGAAATCAGCGGGGGAAAGAAGTGTGGATGCGAAATGGGCCCTCTGTCTGCTTGGACTGGCTAGCGTTTTTGTTTTATAGATATAGACGGACAATGCACAGAGCTGCTGCGAAATATGCGATGATGATGAACAGTGGTCATCTCCCCTCAGCCTCTGCCTTCTCCTGGTCGTATCGTGCGAGAGCCTCTCGACTCTTCTTATTCCTCTCCTTTGCGTTCTCTCGATTCCGAGTGGTCCTCTCGATCCTCTGGCGATCAGATACATCCCTTGCACAGCTCACCTCCTGCTTCAAACACATGCTCAGCGCATGCTTGTCACCGTTACATGCTCCAGAAAGCCTTGGCCAGAATCCCTTGGCGTGACATGCTTCGAGAGCCGAAATGAACTCCCTGCATGCTTCTCGTCAGCCCTGGTCCATGTATGCACGCACCAAGTTGTTTTTCTGGGACGTCTAGATGCGGATGCATGGTGTGGATGATGCACTGGAGTGAAGGTCAAGTTGTAAAAACCAAAAACACGAAATCGCGGCAACTTGACCAACTTGACACTGCGCTTCCCATGATTCGAGAATTCTTGGAACAACAACATGTCCCGCTCATCCACTCCAGCCTACAACTTCCGCCGGGCTCCCATAGGCAACGGCAGAGCCAGCCAACCATCGCGCAGTGCTACTCCGACGCTTGGACGAAACACGATCACTCTCGAGGAATGGGAGAGCAAGGCGCCATTGAGTGACGAGCAGCTGGGCAGCATTTCAGTTGTGAAGGACAAGCTCGCCCAGAGACCTTTGCCAGAAAAGGTAGGCTGCACAAGTGTTTGTGTCTGACGACAGTTCAACGCTCGCGCTGGCCCATCAAACCCCCAACCCATCAAACCTCCAAACTGGCCCTCCCACTCGAGTCCCATCTCCTCTTTCCCATCTTCACCGACCCCTCAGTCCACCTCCCGACTCGCCCCCCTGGACCCGCTGCATCCTTCCAGCATCGTAACACCCCAGCAATTTCATGAACATTTTACTGCTCTCACATTGTCCACCGAGCATGAGCAGGACAGCCTCTACCGCGACCATCTGGCAGAGATTGTTGGCTTGAGAGAGAAATGCGACAATCTCGTCAACCTGCTCAAAGAGGGCGAGACAGAGGTAGGCGAGATGCTGCGATGCTTGGAGTATGTCGAAGAGCGAAGCGAGAGTCTCCGAGGGGCATGCGAGGATCTTCTGGAGGAACAGGTAGGTTCCAAATACAACCCGACTAACGCCAGACACACCTCCTGACCCACACGTCCCAACTCGCACACCGCCTGACCTTCTTCACCTTCCTCGAGCTCGCTCAACGCATGCTCAACAACCCGTCGAGCACCCTCGTACTCAGCGAAGAATTCCTGCCGATGGTAAAACGACTCGACGAATGTCTGGGATACCTTGCAGAGCATGTGAGTCTCAATTAAACGTTGACTGACGGCAGAACGACTTCAAAGATGCCGAACTCTACCTCATTCGCTACCAACAATGCATGACGAGAAGCATGACTCTGATCAAGATATACTTCATTAACACGATTCGAGCCCTTGGTGCTGAGGTCGGCAAGCGGTTGGCAGACAAGGTACGTCCGTAATAACGCCCAGCTGACAGACAGTCCTTGTCCGAGACTACCACCATGGCACTCCTGTACACTAAATTCAACTCTCTAAGCCCGACTCTCCAACCCCTTCTTGCGGAGTTGGAGCATCGTGTGGCCTTGACGCCCGACGAACTCACCAGTCTGCTGAACGAGTGTCATTCCGCATGGATGAGCACAAGACAGAGCCTCATTGGAGGGCGTGTGGCCGAAGAAGTCATACGGATGGATCCGACAGCTAGCGATCTCGTCGATCTGGTGAGCAAGAAGACCGACAGTGCTGACAGTAGACACGCGTGGGATGCAGCTATCTCAAGCAGACCTGTCTGGACGAATTCAACCTATACAAGAGCTTTTTCCTGTCCGGAGAATCACAGCTATAGTGAGTCGTCGCTCAGGAACCCCTCTGATCATCAGTGGATTCCTCGAAACACTTTGCGACTACTTGTACGACCACCTTCGACCTCGCATCCTGCACGAGCCCTCCCTCGAAGTGCTTTGCAGTGTATGCACCGTGCTGCAAGCCTTGATGGTGCTGGACGTCGATTCCGACGAGCAGCAAGTCCTGGATACACCCGTCTCAACACCGGGATCCTACGAGGGTAGCGATTACTTTGGGGCGAAACGACCCTCCAGCCGCCGCCAAGCGAGCGACTCGTCTACTATCATGACTCGTCAAGACAGTCAGCGAAAACGCCGGAAACCGCTGAATCGTCTTCACACGGAGGTACTCCTCAAGATGGTGCTGCAAGATGCGCAGACAAGACTAGTCTTCAGGGCACAAGCGTTGCTACGGGCCGACGTTGAGTATTATGCCCCTCACGACGGGGATCTCGACTACCCAGAAAAGCTGTCAAAGGGGGTAAACGCTCGAGCGCGACAAATGGCTGTGAGCTTGGACGAGGAAGACGACGATGCTCCTGCGTTCTTTTCCCTCCCTTCCGCCGAGGCACAAGAATCGTGGTATCCGACGTTGCGAGTTACGCTCTGGGTCCTCAGCTGTTTGTACACTCATGTTAAAGTGAGTAGCCTCCTTGTGATCCCACTGACAACAGTCGTCGGTATTTGAAGACCTCGCTCAAGAATCAATCATCCTCTGCCGCATTTCACTCTCATCCGCTGCGCAGCTGTTATCTGCGAAGAAGCCAGAGGACGGCAACTTGTTCCTCGTCCGACATTTGCTCCTCCTCAAAGAGATGACGGCCGGTCTAGAACTCGGACAGCGTAGAGGCGAGAGGGGATGGTCAGGTATCACCGATTTTCTGCGATCGCTGTTGGATAACGCGGGCACGATGCTGGGCTATACCCGGGTGTTCAAGTACAGCGAGCCTCTCACCGATGCCAAGGCCGTGAGTAGCACATCAATCAACCGCTGATGTTAGGATGTGGACCGCTCGCTCAAGGCCGCTTGCGAAAATCTCATCTCGATCTGTACCCAAGCTGCAATGTCTCCCCTCCAACCCTTCCTCGACAAAGCTGCGAACCGGTCGGACTTGTCAAGTCAAGATTGGGCAAAACCCCACAAAGTGATGGAGCTCCACGACCAGTTCAAAAAAGGCGTCAGGCGCGAAGTTGAGCAATGGGAAGCCAAGCTAATGTTGTACTTGCAAGACCAAGATACTGTAAAGGTCCTCGTACCTCCGGCCCAAGTAAGTAAGAATCCAGATCGTGCTGAGCCTCCAGAATAGCATTGTCGATGCCTATCGGCATTTTCACGACCTCATTCGGGCAGAATACGACTTCAGCACTGCTGCAGCTATCCTGACTCCGTCCGCAGTGCAATCATTATTATATGCATGATCATCCCTTGCCTCCCATCATCTTCATCAACGAGCCCATATCTGGCATGCCACCCATGCCACCCATGCCGCCCATGCCTTTCATCATTTCTGATATCAGCGCCATACATTTCGTAGACGTACCCTGCATTTGAGACATATCTGGCATGCCCCCGCCGCCGCCCATACCCCGCAGCATGCTTCCAAAGTCCATTCCGGGTGCACCCATCCCACCCATCATATCCTGCATCATCTTTTGCGCTCCCTGGGGACCAGCCGCGCGGAGTTTTCGCATCATCTCTGGAGGCATCGCTTTCTGCATGTCAGCGCAGTCCCGCACCAACGCTTACTCTCATAGCCTCGATCTGAGCCGGACTTGGCTGGCCGTTCGGCCCTAAAGGCTTGCCCCCTGCTGCAGCCTGCATCTTCTGCATTGCGCTCATCCTACAGGTCAGCTGTCGTCTCGTGTTGACGCACAATCCATTCTGGCCACCGGCCTGACGAGCCATGCCTGCCATCATTCTTGCCTGCGCTAAGAGTTCCTCGACCTCTCTGACGCTCGTGCCGCTCCCTCTTGCCACTCGTTTTGCCCTCCTGTTCAAGCCTGTCGGGTTTCCGCTCTTGTCAAAGCTCACCTGGGTATCAGTCATAGCAAGATGGGGATCACGCACGAAGATCAGACCGTCCGAATCCAATTCATCCTGCCGCATGGCGTCGGTGATAAAGATCATCCGTTTGAGCTTGGCTGATGCCTCCTCCTCGCCACCATCCAACATACCCGCAGGCATGCCGGGAATCATGGAAGCAATCTTGGACAGAGAACCCCTGAAATCAGTCATAGTTCCTGCACTCGCTCACATTCCCATGATATTCCCAAGCTGTTCACGCCAATCTCTGATTGAGAACTTGCCCTGTTCGAGTTTCTTGGCCATCTCCTTCTGGCGCTCTGGATTCGCACGTGCCATATCTTGCCTGAAATCATCAGAACATCTCCCTGCCATGACTCACATGTGCTCGACCAAACCCTGCATATCTCCCATACCAAGCAATTTTGAGATGAAAGGCTGCGGCGCGAATCGCTCGAGGTCGTTCAAGTGTTCGCCAGTACCGAGGAAGATGATAGGTGTTTTCGTCGCTGCCACTCTGCAACACTCAGTAGCGTAGGAATCCTGTACTCACGCAGAGATTGCCCCGCCGCCCTTCGCGTGCCCGTCCAACTTGGTCACGATGATCGCACCAAAGTCTGCACTATCTTTGAAAGCACGACTCTGAGCTTCGGCGGCCTGACCTATCGAGGCGTCGAGGACCATAATTGTCATGTCCTGCAATGAGCACCGCCCGCCTAGAGGTCTACGCACAGGTTTGACCGCTGCACTAATCGCCACCATCTCCTCAAATAGCTCGCTCTCTTGCTTGTGCCGACCTGATGTGTCCACGATGATCACATCGAATCGTTCTAACGTTAGCCTTCATCCTAAACAGACTCACCTTTACGAAATTTTTCCACACCCAAAGCAGCGATCGCGACTGGATCTGTCTCAGTGTAGCTACCATAGAATGGAATCTTGGCTTTGGTGGCATTCCTGCCGGTCAACCTCGAGAATCATCCAATACGTACTGTTTCAATTGGTCGAAAGCGCCTGCGCGAAATGTATCTGCACACACCAAACATGTACGAAGGCCTCTTCTCTGGTAGTGTACCGCCAACTGTCGGTCAGCAGAGCCTCCCACGCACTCACCTTGGTACAAGTCGTGGTTTTTCCGGCACCCTAGCATGTCAGATCTCGTCCAAAGCCGTCTATGCTCACCTGTATACCGACGGCCATAAGGACATTGGTCTTCCCCTTTATAGGTTTGTATGGCTCCGTACCAGGATCTACCAGAGCCACCAGCTCATCGAAAACCGCCTGTCATGAGCTTTCACATCCTATGAGATAGTCACCTTTTGGACAACATTCTTCTTGTTTGCCTCCCGCCCTCCAGTCTTTTCCGCCTCTTCGAGATTCTTCTTTACCTATAACGTCAGTCACGAAATATACCCGCCCACTTTGGTCTTGACTTTGGTCCGTAATTGGGAGACAAGCTTGACGTTGACATCGGATTCCAACAGAGCCGCGCAGAGCTCTTTAAGAAGCGCATCGATCACCTGAAACTCAGCGAGGCTAAACAGTTTGGCCTACCTTGTCATCCACGACAGATGCTTTTGACAGCTGGCTGAGAGCACCATGCAGACGAGCGCCGAGATCGGCCAAGACCATATTGATTGCACAGTATAGAGGACAAATACTTTGAATCGTCGTTTTACTCGGTTAACTTCACGCGGGATCAAACTCGGCTGAGCGTCTACAAAGTGACCTTGTTCTCACCGCCTGTCACCATACAACAATAGATCAAAATCAAAAATGTCATACGAGCACGTCTCGTCTCAGCAGTACATGTACGTGATGGATCTGAACCTAGCTCACTCCTGAAGCCAGGCAGATGACGAAGACCTCGATTCGCTGTCGTTCGCAGGTCCTGCGACTCTCCCCCAAAACTCAGGGCCACCCACCAATGCTCTGTCCGGCCGGATAGGATCAGGCAACACCCCAGCAACCTCACGTACTGGATGGGGCGGTGTCAAGGTCGAGACGAGGTACACTGGCGACTCAACTCTGGACGAGCCAGTCTCAAAGACTATTGTGAATCATACACACATTGACATGGCTAACCTCAGATGAGAGATCTCAACTCAATCTACGCCAAGCTTCTGCAAGTGCTCTACCCGCCAATGGGAAGCGGCAATAACCAGCTGCTCAGGTGGGCGACATGCCTCTCGCTGCTGACGACAGGGATTGGGATTTGTGGGGTCCTTTGATAATCTGCCTGTCTTTGGCCATTCTACTTTCGGTTGATGTGAGTGCTCAAACCCGCCCTGCTGACGCGCAGGCGCCACCCGACCAGTCCATGCAGGTCTTCTCGCTGGTCATCTCTCTCATCACCATTGGCTCAGTGGTCGTCACCGTCAATTCAAAGCTACTGGGAGGGAAAGTGTGAGTGTCCTGTCCATGCGAGGCTGATCGAAGGTCGTTCTTCCAAAGCCTGGTGCGTTGTGTTTGCCTGCCTTGACTTACTCCAGTGTGTTCTTGGATATGCCCTCGCTCCAATCCTCCTCGCTTCAGCCATTTCGACGCTCGTTCACAACATCTTCGTCCGCATACCCATCTCGTTGGCATGCTTTGCCTGGTCTGTCTGGGGTGAGTTCGAATATTTACCTATTCTCGCTGACAGTACAAGCCTCGATGAATTTCTTCAACGGCACAGGTCTTCCGGACTCTCGAACCTTTCTCGCAGTGTATCCAATGTGCCTCTTCTTCTTCGTGCTGGCTTGGATGATCATGATACAATGAATGCATAGGGCGTCTATATACAGCCAGAATAGATTGCCTCTCTCCCAACCACCACTCCAACGACCGCCGACGAGCCCCGGCGCGAAGGTGGATTGATGACTTCGCCCATGCAGATGGCACAATGATGATCGTAGATGTGATTCTTCAGGTCGAGGATCTGATACGAATCACGGTCCTGTCATTCAGCTACTTTGAAACTCCCTTGCGTACCTTGGCGACACATGATGGGCAACTAAATGCCAAGCAATTCGAGTGACAATCGACGACGACGGGAGCTTGCTGACCATGTCGAGAAGCTGTCGCCTGAAGAGCGGCAGACGTCGCCACTGGCGATGCGAGGGGCCCGTGGCAGAGCTTTGCGATGTCAGCTATGCCTGATCGGCACATACCTTGCAAACTTTGGAGACCATGTTGCGGTGAAAAGATTGGTTTCTGTCGAAAGTGACCAGGCGAAGACGAATGATCACAGCATAGCCCAACCTGGCGCTTTCTATATATCCATACGTATCCTTTGTGGCTTCAAACTCCGCAGAGACCCTAAAAAGATGTGTTGCAGACCGGAGAGTTCCAGTCTCGGACTGAAGGGTTAAACATGCATACACAGGACAGACGCGTTTCGGTGGTTCTGGTGTCAAAGATTCCGGTCCAAGACATACATCATCCATCTCAGAGGGCGGACCTCATTCATCCAGTCTGCGTCTTTTCTTCTGCGCCTGCTTTTTGCGTCTTGCCCGCTCCATTTGAGCAAGGGTCTTTGCCTTGACAGCATCTGGATCGGTTTCTTCGGGTTCATCGCGATTTCGTTTCTTGGCATCGGCAAGTCCTCGCACAAAGCATGCAACAAAAAATCCGTTCGTATGGTCTTCAGGCAGACAGCGAATGACCGATTCCGCCAGACCACTCTGGCCCTCAACCCCATCCATCTCATCAGGTCTACCTCTTCGCTCCCAAGCTGGCAGGACCTCTGCTCTTGGCGCCAATTTCCAGCCTCTCTCACGAGCCGAGGGAGACGAAAGGGCTGCCATGACGACCTGCTCGTCCTCCTCGGCATGTATCGAGCATGTCGAATAGACGATTCGCTCCGCAGCCGGAACTGGAAGTCAGATGAGGCTTCAGACGTCACCCACATTGAAAGGCATGAACAATCATCTGCAGTTGAAATGCAGCCAATTTTTCGAGACGCTCTCCTATGGTCTCGCTTTCCTCAACAGCTATTGTCAGACTATTCAGTGCAGATACCCACCCTGATCCACCAGATAGTCCAGCCGGTTGACAATACCCGACCCAGAGCAGCTCGGATCCAGCAATCTATCCGTCAGACAGACCCACAAAGTTTCTCACATGTGAGTGACCCTGGCAAATTCATCCGATTCGGGACTTGCATTGGTGAAATCGGCTCGCCGTGGCAACACATTGCGACATTCTGCCCTGGCAAGCATCGTCTCAAGAGTTTTGTACCGGACACCGGACCGCTCAAACGCGTAAACCTGACGTCAGCAATGTCAGGATTCATACTCACCTTACTGCGATTTGCCATGAGCGCAGAGATAAAGCTGGTCTTGTTGCCTGGAGCGGCTCTGAGCGTCAGTCAGGTCAGCAAAGGACTCACGTCGCATCAAGGCAGTCGCCTTCCTTCCATCCCTCCATCAATATCCGCGCTGGGAAACAACTCGCCTTGTCTTGGAGAATGATCGCACCGGAAGTATACCAGATATCAGAGTTCCACCAATTTGTCGTCGCCGAAAAACACAAGAGACAGTCAATGTGTGGGTCGACAAAGTAGCTCTTATCTGGGATGGGGAAGCCCGGCTCGACCTTGCTGAAACCGAGACCATCTAGGTGTTGGAGCAGCGCATTGAATGACCAGTCGCCGGCTCGGTGATAATCAACGTTTGGGTTCCACCGAACATATCTCACCACGCTGGCATCACCCTTCTTTCCTAGATCGTGCTTGCGAGCGACGCCTTCTTTGATCTGGATCCGCACCAGTTCGGCTCGCAAGCGTGCCTGATGTCGCAAGACGGCCTCCTTGGGCGGCCACTTATCGGAAGCCTCGATCCGCCCTTTTGCGGAAAAGAGGAGATCGTGCAAAAGAACGAGCAGAAGAGAGGCCGACGAGGGCCACGACTTGCGAGGAAACACAAGCCGTTCGAGCGAATGCACCGGGACAATCTCAAGGAGCCGCAGAAGAACAGGTTTATCTGAATGTCAGCAGTGTATAGAGGTCCGCGCACATTTGAGCGTTTCTATAACAACTGCCAATTAGCAAAATCTCTTATCTACCTTACGAGCTAGTATTCGCTTCGTCTCCCCAGTTGAGGCCGCTTTGACGCCGGCGGCCGCAACCGAGCCCTTTACAGAGCCTTGGTGCTTGTCGAGATGATCCAATGCATGGGCGGCAGCTTTGTAAAAACTCATAATAATATAACATGCAGCTGTTTCATGCTGCGGGATCGACTGTACAAGCAAGTCACCACTGTATAAACCTATTCGTCAGCTCACAGCGGACGGGACGGGCTATGAAATGTGGGGGATCAAGGCAAGATCAGAAGGTTGAAGATATAGTCGACACCATTGGTTCAGACAATGTAGATAATAAAAAGACATCATGATGATTGTTGGCAAGTAGCCTGCGTCTTATAAGAAGATGAGAGACTAACCTTGTCGGTGGATTGTGTCTTTGGCGACAACGATGATGAGAAAGACCGAAAGCCTGAAATCAAGTTTTGAAGTTTTGGGCTCTTGGTCACGTGATCTAGTCATGTCGAAGAGACGCGACTCGGGGCTCCGCAGCTCAGCAATACCTTTTCTTAGTACCTCCTCTGAAGTCCAACGCACTCGACGTCCATCCTCGCAGCGGTATGACTCAAGCTGCGCAGCCGTCCACATCCAGTACGGCAGGAAACGATCTATTGCAGCGTCTCCTCCAAGAGGGCGTCCTCACCCGCGAGTCTACACGAGACGATCTCTTACGATACCGACAGCTTCTGCAAGTCCTCTTCACCAATTGCGTTCTCATACCGTGTCGCCAAGAGCTATCCCTTCCTGCCACTGAACAGGCTGGCTACATCCTTGCCATTATTAACCGCCAGATCAAGGCTCGGCCGGACCTCCTCACCTGTCACACATCGGAGGGCACGACTAACACCCAATTGTACAAGTGGCTTTTACCCAGACTCGTCTTGGTGGCCAGTCAGCTTGACGAGCATGCCGGGACGGAAGCCCTTGCTGAAGATGCCTGTCAGTCAGCGGCCGCCATATTGCTAGCTCTCAGCAAAGATATTCCAGAGCAACCTGGGACTTCGATTAGGGGCGAGAGGACAAGCTTGATCACCCTGCAGCATCTCGTTCAGTACTGTAGTGTCTCGGACGAAGCAATCGAGCGTTTATTCTCATTTCCCCTCCCAAATTCCCCGCGGATCCGCTTGCTGTTGATCGAGATCGTCTTCCGAGCTCGTGTTCCCTTTGCCGACAGCATATATGCTGAGGCGGCTCGCGTTCTTTCGACCATACATCCACATGGTACATCCCTCGAGATCCGCTACGCTCTCGCCACAACGGCAGTTATCGTTTCCTGTCATTCGGCAATAGCTCTCCGTGCAACGTCTAGATGGCCGATGCGTGACGACATTCGTTGGCGCAAGGCCTTTCGCAGAATGGTGCACTTGGCGTCACAAAGTAACGATGAAACACGCTGCGAGCTGTGGTGGTCGTTACATTCTCGTATACAGGCCATCCATGCCGACGAACATCCCGACCTAATTGAGATCCTTCTAACCGCAGTAGCTCCTCGACTTCCTGCCTCTACTGTACTCTTGCTGCTCGGCGGCGACCTTTCGAGATGGACGAAGGAGAGCGAATCATTGGCAGAGTCGCTCCGAGTGGAGTTTCATCGCCGGCTATACAAACTTGAAGCGAGCGTCTCAGACCAAGTCTCTGACCAAGTCATTGACACATCCACAAATCTTGCGGTGTCTGATCGACTGCGCTCGCTGGTACCTTCCCTGAGGCTGGCAGATGGGGATGCGGCGGAATTGATCGACTCATTAATCCACTCGAGGTGAGTTTTCGCGACGAAAGGAGCTCATGACAGTCAACCAGAAGTCTTCGGACATGACCTGGGGAAAATCGTCTGCGAACTGGCGTTCTGCAATGACCAGAGAATTCACAAGAAGAGCTTGCCGGGAACGGTCCTCGACCTCTTCCTTGAGTCAGAGCCATATGTCACAGAGGCCGAGGCTCTTGGTAACCTTTCCTGCATTTTTGAGCACATTAACGCTGCTGTCCTGGCCGAGGCTTTGCAACAGTCCCGTCGCCGACGCATAATGGAGCGGGTTCTTCGAGGTTTACGTTCAAAGCAGCGCAGGTTGAGACTCCTGGCTAGGTGAGTGAGTTTAATATGACGCTAACTTAAGCCATGTGCTGGCTATATCCTACGCAGCTCAGTATGATCATATCGATCGACATGTTGGATCGAGAATTCGCTCGGGAGTGCGGCAGACATTGGCCGCCCTCTTGCAAGAAGGTGTAGGCCTTTGCGAGACCACTCTTCTCACAATTGGTGCCCTGTGTCGGACTGCTCGTGAGGAGGATTTCGGCTCTCTACTCGAACTCTTATTGGGGCAGCTAGGGTCGAAGAGCTCGCCAATACGCAGTCTGGCCTATACCGAGGTGAGCACCGTGCGACGCCAGGGGCTGACCCCAGCTGTCCAATCTTGCCAAACATTTTGGGAAGACGCCATACACGCTCCTGTCACCACACCTAGAGCGAGTCAGTGTCCTTCTGGCGGTCAGTCAGAATCGCAGCCCAGAGATTGTAACCGAAACCATGCATTTCATCGGATACACACGACAAAACTTTTTCGATCTCACGATGCAGCATTCGACTCCCGCTCTTGTACTGTCGCGAAATCAAGGGGCTCTAGACGCTCTCGCGTCTGTCGTAAAAAAGCCATTGGGACAGCTGTTGCTAGACAATGTTCCGTTCATCCTGACCAAGGCGTTTCTCGATCCGACCCGATCCGACTCAAGTCTCATTTTCCTCGTCAACACGTTACGGCATATAACTCAAGGAACAGTTGACTTTTCCGTCGCGGCTCTCATGGACACCTGTATCGTACCATTTCTCGTATCGCTGATCGTCGAGCTGGGCGACGACCGGAAGCAAGTACGTGCAAACGCCTCCGATGCTTTAGCCAAAGCAAAGCTGTACCACCCCGGGTCCACCGATCTGGGTGACTTCCTGACACCCCATATGTTAGGCGTTATCTCTCACCTCAACGACACTTTACACGATGTGCGTGGCAAAAAGTCGATCCAGGAAAAGCGCAAGATCATCCGTAGTCTGGGCGAGTTGGTGGACCTTGTGGGCCAATCAATGTCTGCTTTCTCCCCACAGGCAAGTCAAGTCATATTTCGGCGCTGACCTCCAGATCATGGCCAGCCTTCAAAGTACCCTCGGACTCGCTCCACTCCGTGAAGAGACGCTGCAGACATGGCGTCGCTTCATCAAGACTCTCAAATTTGCGGACATCGGACCCTTTGTCGGCCGGACCATGGGCGCCTTAGTTGATGCCTGGCAAGACCTCAGCCCGTCGGAACGATCGATTGCAACGGACACACTGAATTTCATTGCCGAAAACGTTGATCATCTCAAGACCTATACTGACGAGATGGTCAATCTCGACCACATTCCCGAGCTCAAGACCGCTGCGGCCCGTCTCAACACTTCTCGACGCACCTGGGACACTCGACAGCACCTATCCAAGTTACTGGAAAGGACCGCAAGCAAGAATATTGCAATCGCCTCCACATCGATGGGCGAGTTGCGAACATTGCTGAAACGTCACGACGTGGTCAAGCTTTCTCAGGGTGATACGTTTGACCCAATCATATCGCGTCTGCTCCGTAATCTTCTTGAAGCCGTGACTAGAGACGTAGACGCGGATCATCTGAAAGATACTGCCTGCGAGTGTCTTGGTATACTTGGCGCTCTTGATCCCGACCGCATGGTACCCTTAGCAGAGGCCCCTTCGATGACGATTATGACGAATTTCACAGACCCGGACGAGGCGGTTGAGTTCGCCATGGCTCTGGTTCGTGACCATCTCGTCGATGCCTTTAGAGCTACGACCGATACCAAGCACCAGAATCACTTGGCTTTCGCGATCCAAGAGCTGCTCAAATTCTGTGGCTTCACTACCAAAGTCCTTGACGGCGGAGCTTCTCTTCGAGTTCGTAGCAAGTGGTTGAGTCTACCCAAAGACCAGATTGACACTCTGGCTCCCTTACTGGGGTCGAGGTTTTCCCTCACCGATTCGCTCTTCAAGACTTACGATCATCCAATCTTCGACTCTGCCCCCACATACCGGGAATGGCTGCAGTGGTGGACCTCAGATCTCATCAGCAAAGTCATGTCAATGTCGGGAGATAATCGAGCGACAAGAGACAGCCAGGCCATCTTTGGTGTCTTTCGAGGCGTCCTCCGAATCCAAGACGTCTCCGTGGCGCATCACGTGTTGCCTCACCTCGTCCTGCATGTTCTGCTCTCTGGCACACCCGAGGCAAGGGCTGAAATCTGCAGTGAGATCCACACAGTCTTGGAAGCTCAGGTCAATCCATCCGGACCGGCCGACAAGCGGATGCTTAGCGCACAAGTCATCTTTGATCTGATGGATCACCTCAGCCGATACCTTCGTCTTGCTCGCCGGGATCGAAAAACGGATCACCCGAAGATTGTTGAATCTGTCTTGTCTAACATTGAGACAGAACTGATGGCCAACGCGGCTCTTCAGAGTAAGGCATATGCCAGGGCACTACGGAGCTTTGAACAACGTATTGTAACACTTCAACGACAGCGTACGACCCGGGACTTACAGACTTACTTTGAACGACTACATCAGATATACGCCGAGCTTGATGAACCAGACGGAATGGAGGGCGTGTCAGCATTTGTCATCTCGCCTTCATTAGAGCACCAAATCCGAGAGCACGAAATGACTGGCAGATGGACTGCTGCTCAAAGCTGCTGGGAGGTCAGACTGCAACAGCAGCCGGACGATATTGTATCACACGTAGGACTCTTGAAATGCCTCAAGAGCCTCGGACATTATGGTGCGTTCTCGAAAGATTGGGCTGACTTTAGACACATTGCGTACTCACATCCGAGGTGTATTGAGCAAGCGTCCTGCGTGGCGAAGGGAGCTCGCGCCGTTTGAAGCAGAGGCTGCGTGGATGTCTGGTGACTGGGCGACGATTGCGGACGTCGGTGAAGCAGTCCCTCCAGTGGCCAAGGCCCTCTTTGCTGCTCATGGCAGGTCCCACAACCTGGAAACTGTACTTGTGGACGCCCGCCAACAGATAGGAAGGGGCATTACTGCAGTCGACTACTCTCGCGCTTATGATTCGGTCCTTCAATTGCATCACCTTTACGAGATCGAATCAATCATCAGGACGGGTGGCAATATCCAGTCGATACCCGAATCGTCAAATCGAGACGCGATTGCTCGCCACAAGGCACATGACCTGCAAGTCAGCCTCGACCAGAGATTTGACACGATCCTGCCTGCGTTCCGCGCGAGAGAGGCGACTTTGACTGTCAGGCGAGCTGCTTATCGCCTCGTGGACGAAATATCACTTAGCTCACGAATCGGTCCGAGCTGGATCACCAGTGCGAAAATCGCTCGCAAAGCAGGATACGCCCAGACAGCCTACAGTGCTATTCTACAAGCGCATGAAGCCGATGCTCCGTTCGCATACGTTCAGCAGGCCAAGCTCTTGCACGACCAAGGCGACGTTCTCAAGGCTTTTACGCTTCTTCGCAACATGAGGGACTCTATCGTCAAGCCTTCCGTGATCGATTTGACGGACGATGGCTTTGAACAGGACCGGAGTCGATCAAAGGCAAGTGACAAGAAACTTATAAGCCCTGATGACAGGCCGTGTTGCTCGAAGCCAGGTGGGCAATCGAAACTGAGCGCTTTGATCCAAACGAAATTATATCCCTACACCAATCCGCGGCAATGTTGGCTCAAAAGTGAGTTGTATGATGTTCTAAGCCGACCGTAGTTTCGAGTCTCCTTATTATTATCTGGGTCGATATTACGATGGCCTTGCAGGAACGCCGGAACAAATGTAAGCGTCAGATTGACCTCGCTGAAATCTAGTGCGTCATTTAACCATCAAACTTGTCATTACTTTGCACATGCTTTGCGACATGGCGTCAAATTCATCTACCGGACGATGCCCAGAATGCTCACCATATGGCTTGATTTGGGGGAGACGAAAGACCTCAAAAAGCAAGTAAATTGATAACCTAAGCTGACGAAAGGCACGAACCAATATTGAAAGAGCTGAGCAAGATCACTGCGGTTCTGGACAAGGCGAGGGCAGATCTTCCAGCCTATCAGGTAAGTGGTACCATGAACTTTGACTGAGCCATAGTTCTACACTGCATTCCCTCAAATCGTGTCAAGGATTGTGCACCCGAACAAGGACGTTCAAACAGTGCTGGTGAAGCTCATCAGCTTGGTAATTGAGGCATTCCCCCATCAGGCGCTATGGCCGTTTGTGGGACTCATGCAGTCCAATCGGATCGAGCGTCAAGCCGCTTGCAAGAAGGTTCTCAATAGAGTACAGGTTCGTTCGTACCAGCAGTTACAGAGCTTACCTCAAGGCTCGAGGTTCAAGCGCAACGCAAGTGGTGAAGGAGGCAGAGCGTTTGTCGAGCATCTTATTACGACTGGCGGATGACCAAGGAGAAGACAAGAAGCGTGATTTCGCCATCTCGACTGACTTCCCCTACGTCAAAGCCGCATTTCCGTCTGCCATGATCATGCCACTGCAGGATGCCCTCACTTGCGGGCTTCCGACAAGACCGGGTTCGGTCCATGTACACAATACTTTTGTTATGACCCGTGTGGAGATCATCAGTAGGTTTCCATCGAATCCACTCTCTGATGATAGACCTGGAAGACAAGGTCGAGGTCATGCCTTCTTTACAAAAGCCGAAGAGACTGGTCTTCATCGGATCAGATGGCAAACGCTACCCGTTCTTGTGCAAGCCACACGACGATCTGCGCAAGGACGCCCGACTCATGGATTTCAACTCTATGATTAACAAGCTATTGAAAGGTGCTTCGGAATCCAGGCGACGACGGCTATGTGAGTCTGTCGCGGTGTCGGGTTCGCCTGCTCATCTCAGATATCCGAACGTATGCCGTTATGCCTCTTAACGAGGAATGCGGCCTTCTCGAGTGGGTGAGTAATACCAACGCCCTCAAAAGTATTCTGGAAAAGGGGTATGCCAGAAAGGGCCAAAAGGTCTACGTGAGTGATCCAGAGACGCATTTTTGACCGATGGCAGACAACCGAGCTGCACAAACTCCTCGAGACGAGCAGGTCTCAAGGGCATTTGGTGCAGATTAGAGTGTTCAAGGAAAAGGTCCTCCCAATGTGAGTGCTGGCAAGCTCGCCGCTAAACACAGGTACTCGCCGACGGTATTTTACGAGTGGTTCTTGTCCACATGGCCTGAGCCGTCAGCTTGGTTGACCAGTCGCATGGCATATGCGCGAACACTGGCAGTCATGTCAATGATTGGTTTTGTCTTGGGGCAAGTCGTCTTCATATGCAGGTCGCTGATGACCAGCCTCGGCGATCGACATGGAGAGAATATTCTATTCGATGGTCTCACAGGCGATACGGTCCATGTGGATCTGAATTGCCTATTCGACAAGGTATGTGGTGCGTAGATTCAATTCTGATATCAGGGTAAAACTTTTGAGATTCCCGAGCGTGTTCCATTCCGCTTGACACACAACATGGTAGATGCCCTCGGGGTAACAGGCGTCGAAGGCGTATTTCGCAAGGCCGCTGAGATTACTCTCGACCTTCTACGGACTCACCATGAGTCTCTGATGAGCGTACTGGAGGCCTTTGCGCACGATCCGCTGGTGGAATGGGCGAAATCGGTAAGAATCAGAGAAGCCGCGAGAGCTGACGAGCAAAAGAGTCGAGCCAAAACAGACAAGGACATCAGGTTATCCGCCGACCGTAACCTTCGACCGATCAAGACCAAACTGACCGGTGTCGTTGACGAACGAGTCGTCTCTGTAGCCAACCAAGTCGACCGCCTTATTAAACAGGCCACAGATCCCGCCAACCTGGTAAGCTCTATCCAACGGCACAACTAACACCAGGCTCTCATGTATCAAGGATGGGCGCCATGGTTGTAGAGTCAGGTCATAATACATGCATCACCCCATGCTCCTAGAACTTGAGCTCGTGGAACCGATCACCCTTGGATAGACCCCATGAGGTTTTCAGGTACTTGGCGAGGTTCTCAACCTTCTTGATGGCCTCGACAACGGGAGCATCGACAGTCTACCATCAGAACTATCCAATTGGGCGCTTACCTTTTGTAGCGACTTCTTCTCCTCCGGGAACTCTGCCTTCTCCTTGCCCTCTCCAAAGAACTCCCCCTCCTTGGTGGTCTTTGAAGCTTTGGATTTGGCAAAGTACACATCATTGACGGTTTCGGGCACGCCAACAGTCGACAACTCGACCTTGGTCGAAGTAGCGATGACATAGGCCTGGCTGACCCGTCGAAGAGGAACACCGTTCAGTCTGAAAATTAGTACTAGTCTGAGAATTGCAACCAGGCAGACTCACTTGAAGGGACCGGTGACAAGGAGCAGACCGCTGTCGAGCTGCTTCAAAAAGACCACTCGCTTCCCGCTATACTGACCAGCGAGGAGGATCAAAACAGTGCCTGGAGTGATGCTAGATCGAAGAGCGGTCTTGCCAGCGATCTTGCGAGAGACCTTGGGCCGTCGGATATCTTCAGCAGGATAGTATTTTGACGCCTTGGTCGTGGGGACCAATCGCTTTCCTCCGTTCGCCTTTCCTCCAACAGTCTTCTCGGTATACGCTGGTGTCTCTGGTTTCGCCGCGGCGGAGCCGGTCTTCTTGCCTGAGAAAAAAGTCAGTCGACTAGCCGTGCTTTGTAGAGTAATACTCACCTTTGAAAAGACCACGCTTGGCCGCAACCTTCGAGCGGGACAAGCGACCGACGTGCGCCGAAATGGGCTTTGATCGAGCCATCTGTAGCTGTTGTAAGGATACTGCAGTATGAGCTGTAGTGAAATGTGACTAACGTTTAAGTGCGAATGAGGCCTTGAAGGATGAGAAGACCGGTTTCCTCGAATTACTCACTGAAACGACAACAGCTCGAGACAAACGGGGATTCCGGTATTATATGCAGCGGATTAACTGTGGCGATTTTGCTCCTTCAGTCTGTCGGCTTTTGGGAAAAGGTGTTATCTCCGACGATACCGTTTTGTGTAGCCTCCTCATGGTCCTTCCTATGTTGTTGTTCTCCCTATCGAGGCATGCCGGATCCCAATTTCCCGCCAAATCTCTCGATCAAGCCTTACTCGATCGGATTCAACGATTCAAATGCTACTGCTCAGGCTGGAGCGATAGACAAATATGGTATAGCTGGGCGCGTTTGGTAAGCAAATTGCTCCCCCCCGTGGCCTGCCGGCTCATCCGCCAGGGAGGCAGGCAAGCCGCTCCTCGAGTATCTCACTCCTGGCAAAGACTTTGATCCTCCATGCTCTCTGTTCTCTGGAGGACATCAGCGTGTCCTTGAGCTTGGATCCGGACAGTCGGTTCCATCCTTGCGGCTTGCAACTTACCTGACTCCGGCGGACCTGGTCGTCCTGACTGATCTACCTAATGTCGTTCCCTTGTGCCATCAAGCTGTCAAGGCGCATGTGGGATCGATACGTGCCAGGGTAGTGGTAGAACCTCTGGCATGGGGTGAGGACGCATCCATGGTCAAGCGCCTCGGTCCTTTTACTCACATTTTGTGCTGCGATCTAGTGAGCCCAATTCGTGGACCAACTGACGATTAAGATCTATTTTCCCCACCTCTACCCATCGCTTCTTCTCACTCTGCTCGAGCTAACAGAGAGAGAGCCATCAGAAGAAGATACCTTTGGCCCCGAGGTCATTTTAGCTTGTGCGCGACTACCGTCTTGCGAGACTGACCAGTAGATCAATCGCGATCGCTTGCACTGGAGCACTCGTTCTTCGACGCCTTCGAACTGTACTTCAGAATGCAACCAGTACTGGGCAGAGACTGGGAAGGCAAAATTTACATATGCAAACGATGGAGAGTGACTCCGGAATGGGTTATGCCAAATACTACAACGGTAATGAACGGATCCGACGGGGTGATACGAGGACGAAGTTTTGGCCTCATTGACCAGTTGTTTGGGTCGATAGACTACTAGGGTATAGCCATGCAGGGTTACAAAAAATATTCAATCGCCTGTCATCAGCATCTGCAAGGCGTGATCGCATACCTTGGCTTGTTGCTGTTGATTCGGACCATCGCGCTGCATGTCAACGAGATACAATCTGCAACTCACCTCATTCTCCGGCGCAGCCTCGAACACGTTAAAGAATCGTCTGCCTCCAGGTGACACCTCTAATATACTCGCCATATTGCCACATCTATCATCAGCACTTGTCAACCCACTTCTCACCTGTAACAGTAATTGGGTGCGCTCCACACCGTGCTCAGCTGATCACCATACAACACTGAATATCCCTCCATGCACAGTTGATGTGCCCGCAAGACGTGGTTCATGCCGTTCAACGAGAGAAACTTTTTGACAATCGATGCTCCGAATGTATATCCTGCTCCTCTGATTGTCAGCGCTGCCACAACGCCGTTGACGGACCTAGGACTGATGGCGAAATCCTCCTTTTCAGGATCGGGGTCTGACCACACTAGATCGGCCATGGGGCCTTCATGGGGGATCTCGCGAAAACGATCGATAATTTTGATTTGGTCGATGTGATGTATTGAAGGACTCAAACCACCATGAACGCAAAAGATTGCATCGTCTATCACCACGCTCAAGGTGAGGAAATCGAACATATCGGTAAAGTACTGCCACACGTTGGGGGAACCGTACTTGCGCGTGCATTCCAGGTAGAATCCATATGTCTGACAGTCAGCATTGCAACTGAGCGACTCTCAGCATGGCATCAGATTTCCGTTCTCTCGAGCCCTTTCTTGGGGCGGGTTCCTCGCAGAGTGTACCGCTGTCCCCACGAACAGGGCCAAACTCATCGACGACAGTCTCTTAAGCCTCTTTTGAGGATTTCATCACGCGCCACGCCCAGGAAGGACTCACTTGGGTGACAGCCCTCGATTCGTGATTACCTCTGATAAGTTGAACCCGTTCTGGGTATCTTAGTTTAAGACAAGTGAGAAGCGATATCGTTTCGACGGAATGCAGGCCCCGGTCCACATAGTCACCTGCACGCCTCTTAGCGGTGTCCCAGAGAAAAAGTCTACGTGGACAAACCGAGAAAGAGGTAATTTGTATTGGGTGCCGATCCGCCGATCCGAAAGATCTCAATCAGGTCGTGAAACTGCCCGTGGATGTCACCGACGACGGTGACAGGTGATGCCACATGGACGACATTGCTCTCTCGCATCAAGACTTCCTTGGTCTTTTCGCATATCTCCCGGAGCAGAGCTTCGCCTAGAAGCTGCTTGTCGCGCAATCGATCGATGCATGCGTCGAGATCGAAGGGCGCCATCCGCAGACTGTCATGAGGCGATTCGTTGAAATGCTACCGATTTGAGATGTACGACACACAGAGACATCGATAGACAAAGATACAGAAGGGCGATGAAGCCGAAGCTCAGGCCTATTGAGATAGGCCTCTGAATTGGAAATATAGGCTCGCGTAATTTCAGGGTCTCCCCCAGGCGGTAGTGCCAACGTCACTTGTGTGTGCAGGCCTCCAGTGCTATCTCTCCTGTATCTCCCCCTGCCCTGCCTCTGTCAACGTCCCCTCGTCACCATGTGAGCTTCACTCGCGTCTCAAGGTTATAAAACAGGCATTCACTCATGACTGTATCAGGTTCTCCAGACATGGTGCCGACTACGACGATTATCCGTCCGTGAGGGCTGCGGCCAGCGGGTCGATGCATCAACCGACCCGGCCAGTGGACAAGGAAAAGACTGAAGCAGAATTGAGTGTCAACATCAAGAAGGCCACGAGTGCAGAGGAGACAGCACCCAGTGCGTGTCCCGCTTCCCGCACTCGAGAAGACTAACACCCAACGTAGAGCAGAAGCATGTCAGAAGTAAGGTGCCCCCTCTTTAACGCGCTGACCCCAGAATGCATCGTCTACACCTGGGACTACCACTCATCTCTGTCTGTATGGAATGGTCTACGAACCCAGCCCATCCTTGCGGACGAGGTGCAGACTTTCAAAAGTCTTATTGTTGTTCACAAGCTGCTTCAGGAAGGACATCCAGTGGTGAGTCCCAGACATCGAGTCTGACTGATAGAGAGACCCTCAAAGAAGCCCACGACCAAACTGGATGGCTAGAGACCTGTGGTCGGACAGTTGGAGATGGAGGAAAGGGCTACGGACCATTGATCAAAGCATACGTATCGTTTCTCCTGTCCAAGTTGCGATTCCACCGACATCATCCCGAATTTAATGGCTTGTTCGAATACGAAGAGTATATCAGTCTCAAGGAGATCGATGACCCAAACGAAGGGTGAGCGCCAATCCTAGTAGAGCTGAGACGTGTAGATACGAGACTATAGGTGACCTCATGACACTTCAAGATCAGATTGAATCCTTCCAGAAACTTATCTTCGCCAATTTCCGAGGCTCTGCCAATAACGAGTGCCGCATCTCGGCTCTCGTACCTCTTGTTAAGGAGAGCTTTGGTATCTACAAGTTCATTACAAGCATGCTTAGAGCCATGCATCGCCGTGAGTCTCAGCTTCAAATGCGATCTGATGAGCAGGAACCGATGCAATGGATGCCCTGGCACCCTTGCGAGAGCGATACAACGCTCAGCATTACAATCTCCGGCGATTCTACTACGAGTGCTCCAATCTCAAGTATCTGACTGGTTTGATCAATGTTCCCAAACTCGGACAGGTAAGAGGCGGCCGCGAAGTCCGCTGATGAGCAGGAACCCCCAAACCTGATCGACAGCGGAGTTGCCCCAGAGCTGCCGGAAAGACCAGCACCCGAGGTGAAGCGTGAGGTGCCGCGTGCAGAATCGCCTACCGCCACTCAAGCTGAGATTGATGAACAACGCCGGATGTTGGAGGAATACGAGCGCAAGCAGGCCACTCTTGTGAATCAAAGGGAAGCGGAGCAGCGACGGCAGGAGGAACTCAAGCGACGTCAGGAATCCGAGTACGCTGAACAGCAGCGTCAGCAGCAGGAACGCGAACGACTTGCCCAAGAGCAGTTGCAGCGCGATCAGATGAGCCAGCAGTGGAACCAGCAGCAGAATGGCCAGGTGACCCAGCTGCAGCAGGAAATGTTGGCGATGAGGGGTCAGTATGAGCGTGATCAAATGCTGCTGGAACAATACGACCGGCGGGTAAAGTCCCTCGAGAGCGAGCTCGGTCTCATCGGAGCCAATGTTGGCGCTCAGATGTCAGCCAAAGACGAGCTCATCAATCAGCTTCAAAGGCAGATTGAAATTTGGAAAAACAAGTATGAGGCTCTCGCCAAGCTGTACTCTCAGCTCCGCGGCGAGCATCTTGATCTTCTCAACAAGAGCAAGGGCTTCCAGCTGAGAGCGAATTCAGCCCAAGAAGCGATAGACAAGATGGAGAGGATGGAGCGTGACGTGAAGGCTAAAAACCTTGAGCTTGCGGATATGATACGAGAGCGCGATCGCGCTCGGTACGACCTGGACCGCATAAAATCAGTGAGCATTTATTTTGGTGGATTCTGATGCCAGAGCCACAAAGAAGAATTGGAGCGCATCAAGCGCGATCTCGCATTCGCTCAAGAACGAGCAGAGGACGCATCCCGACACAAGAGCTCAGAAGTTTCCACTGTCATGTCAAAGTACAATAGACAGCTTACCGAGCTTGAAGATTCCCTTAGGGTGAGGTCTCTCTTATGCGCAATACTGACAGGGCAGTCCAAGCAGATGCAGATTGATGAGCTACTCTCCAAGCTCGATGCCAAAGATGGGGAAATATCGCGCGCGTTAGAGGAAAAGGAACAGGAGCTTTTGATAATGCAAGAGGGCATGGACTCGACACTAAAAGAGCTGAGCGATCTTCGAATCGTAAGCCCTGGATCGCAATCAAGCTCATTGCCAGACTTCCGGAGATACGAATCAAGCTTTCGACGCCCAGGTTGACACGCTCATCCTTGACCATCGGAAGGAACTGAACGCCATCATCGACTCCATTCTACAGGCGTGCATCCAAAAAGTCGATGATGCCATGTACGAACTAGAGGCGCCAATGCAGACTGGCAACACTACTGCCACGCCAGAGTACACGTTGTCCATGATCGAAAAGGCCATGACTAATGCAAACGAGTTCGCTACTACCTTTATCCTCTACTTGGGCAAGAAGAGCGGCGGTGGTCATGTGGACGTCATCAAGGTAGCCAACGAGTTTGCTCAGTCTCTCTCAGAGACTCTGGTCAGCACGAAGGGAATCACTCGATTCTCAGACTCTGACGAGACCATCGACAAACTCATCCGTGTGGCGAAAACAGCTGGCGAGAATGGCCAGCGCTTTTTCATTAACCTCCAATCCTTCCGCCTGACTGCCGGCACCAAGAATGAGGATATCGCCATGCGTAGTAGTAGCGTGGCTCGAGAAGCTCTTGGCAATCTGTCGCAAGCCATAGAGCGACTCATTCCGAAAGCCAAATCGGCCATCAACACATCCAATGGCGACATCGGTGACGTTGTCACTCAAGAGATGCAGAACGCCACTCGTGCTATTGAAGAAGCTACACAGCGGCTGCAAGCCCTCGTGGCTCGTCCGAAGGGGTCAAAATACAACGCTCTTGACGTGCAGGTACATGACGCGATTTTGGCAGCAACTCTCGCAATCACCAACGCCATCGGTCGACTCATCTTTGCGGCGACCGAAAGTCAGGAGGAAATCGTCCGCGAGGGTCGAGGCAGTATGAACATCAAGCAGTTCTACAAGAAAAATAATCGGTGGACGGAGGGCCTGATCTCCGCTGCCAAGGCAGTTGCTTATGCCACCGGTCTTCTCATCGAGAGTGCCGACGGCGTGATATCTGGAACTCACTCACTAGAGCAACTCATCGTTGCATCAAACGAGGTTTCCGCCGCCACCGCTCAGCTTGTCGCTGCTTCTCGTGTGAAGGCCTCCCTCATGTCACAAACTCAACAACGACTCGAGGCGGCCGCAAAGGCAGTCTCGGACGCTTGCAAGGCTCTGGTGAAGCAGGTCAAGCTCATCTCTAATCAGCACGGTGAAGACGATTCGGTGGACTACAAGTCAATGCCATCACATGAGTTCAAGGTTCGCGAAATGGAGCAACAGGTTGAAATTTTGAAGCTAGAAAAGGATCTTGGTGCGGCCCGTAGGAGGTTGGGCGAAATGCGTCGTGCAGGATATCATCAGGACGACGACTAGTTGTATCTTTTCATGAACTTATATACCCAAAAGAGTTTTAACTTGCTCCCGAACCTGCCTCTCAAATTCGGTTCGATTGTCACGATACAACTTGCAGCACTGATGAGATTAGCGCTAACGTTTGAGGCTGTATCGAGCACTCAAGCTCACTTCGATGTCCGCCCCACTTTCGACGTTCGGCTCCGCAAGCATACTCAGCACACTAAGCAGCACACTTCGAACTCCTTGTACTGGAGACCAACGTTCAGAAGCCGACTCGTAGCGAAGCGGGTCATCGCCCGGAGGGTGGAGAATGGAGATGCAGACCACTCCGTTTGGATAGACTAATGATATCAGCCATACATACGAACAGAAGCCTTACTGTTGGGATGCAACAGAGGAGGATCGAAGGTCATAGTGAACGGGTTCAATGGATAATCAGGTGGCTAGTTGGGCAATCAATCAGCGATGCGAGACCACCTGCATGATCGACAACTTGCAAATGTGAGCTTGGCCGCGAAGACTCCGCCCTCCTGACGTCAACGCAAGAATCTCCCAATAGACTTACATATGGTGTACCTTCTGGCCCTTGTATAAGCGCCTCCCACTCCAACATGTTGTCTTCGGACACGGGACCAGCCGTTATGGTGTCTTGTAGAGGGTCTGCGGTGAGATCGCGGTACTCCTTCATCAACCTGGCATCAGAAACATCCTCAGATGAGCTACTCACCTCCTCGTCGCCGTCGATGTCTGTGCGCGAGCATTGTTGTTTCCGAACATCGTCCTCTTACGAGATCTACGAGATCCTGACGATGATGGGGTAAAGACACAAAGGGAAGTCAGCGCAGTGCCTCTAAAGCGGCGCTCGCCGCAAGGGGGCAATTGGACATAATTGGACATAATCAAAATGCATATCTCGTTAATCTAAACGGATATTGTACATCCTGGAACACCATCGTCCTCTATAAATACAGTCCTGCAGGCTACCAGTGGGTCAGTCACTATGATTGTACATGCTCTTGGTTGACGTACAGTGTTCTCATCTTTGCGGTACAAGACCTTTTCCCGTGCGCTTGTGAAATCCTGATTGTCAGCATAGCCATGGGGTCTCAGTCGCGTACCGCTTTCGTGACGCGCATCCGCCTTTCGCGCAGGGCCAATAGACCGGCCTCCGCTGCGGGTCAGCCAGGATACTTTCGGAGACTTACTGCACACCGCCTTGATATCGGCACCAGACAGATCATCTTTAGTCATGACGAGCTCTTCCAGATCAACGTCATCGGCTAAAGACATGCGGGATGTATGTAGCTTGAAGATGTGCCGTTTGGTTTTGGTGTCAGGAAGGGGAAATTCTGTCCATCAGGCCTAAAGCTGCACAACAACTTACCGATCTTCCGATCTATGCGCCCTGGTCGTATTAAAGCGGGATCAAGCGACTCGATCTGGCACTAACTCAGCCAACATCGAGGGCTAGGTAACGATGTACTTACTCGGTTGGTAGCCATGATCACTTTCACATCGCCTCGAGTGTCAAATCCGTCCAGCTGATTGAGTAATTCCAACATCGTCCTCTGAATCTCTCGCTCTCCTCCCGAAGTAGAATCATACCGTTTGGTCCCAATAGCATCGATCTCGTCGATGAAGACGATGCTCGGAGCGTGCTCCTCTGCCACGCGAAAGAGCTCGCGCACCAATTTAGGTCCGTCGCCCAAGTATTTCTGGATGAGCTCAGACCCTACTATACGCAAGAAAGTCGCGGATGTCTGATTTGCTACAGCTTTGGCAAGTAGCGTTTTGCCCGTACCCGGAACACCATACAGGATGACGCCCTTCGGAGGGCGGATACCCATCTCCTCGTACAACTCGGGGTGAGTCAATGGCAGCTCTACAGACTCCTTTATTTCCTGAATTTGAGTCTCCAAACCGCCAATATCAGCGTAGCTTTCTGTGGGGGCTTTGTCGAGCTTCATGACGGAAACCATCGGGTCCGCATCGTCGGCCAAGACGCCCACAACGGCGTGCGTCTTGTGATGCAAGAGGACAGAGCAGCCGGGCTCGAGCAGGTCTTTGTCAACAAATGACATGATACCGACATAATTCTCTGGACCGTTCCCCACGGAAACGATGGCGTGGTCGTCATCGATGATCTCTTCGAGCGAACCAACATCCATTGGAGATCCACGTAGCTCGTCAACTTTGGTCCGATCGGCCGCTGTTTTGTCTTCTCCTGATTGCGCAGCTTGATTTGCGACAAACTCTTCTTCCATGAGGAGATAATCTTTGATCCGTTCCATCTTCAGCATCTTCAGCTTACAACGCGTTGTTGGAAATACGGGCGGCAAGCGAGACGAGGCATCCGGTCCGCGCTTCTTCTTTTTCCCGACACGAGTAGGGATTGGAGGTTCCCACTTGGATTGCTACGACTGGTTGGCTCGGGAACAGCTTGCGCAAAGGTCCACTTGCCTTGTCCTTGGCGTCTTTGGAACCCTTGCCAGGGCCACCACCACCACCACCACTACCACCACCACCAGAAGCTCCACTCGAAGGTGCTTGACCCTGAGAGGTGTGTCAGCGGTATTATCAGCACGATAATGATAACGAGAACGAGAACACTTGCCATATTTGCAGTAAGGACTGGGGAAAGAAGTCTCGAAGACTATGTATGATGAGGGGATCCGACGAGTTGAGCCCAACTGAAAATGGTGGAGGACGCGCGTTGAAGGTCTGGGCTGATAAGGAAACGTCCGCTCCCGCAAATCCTCTGACGTCATTCTCCGTGATGTTTTGCCACCCATCTTTCGTTGGCGGCTCTCAACAGCAGAGCATCAACGCGTTACACTACTGCCATTGTAAAGTGCAAGCCCGCAAGCAATCTTCAAGATCGATCTTGCTTCCGCCATGTTTGTACTTAAGTCTTGTGAGAGCCCTTCGCGTTCAGACGGTGTCGCCCCTGCTGATGGTCTCAGTGCTGGGCAAGATGTGGGGTATGTTGGTATAGGCGGTCTTCGCTCACCCCCTAGGTAATCCAGCCAACCCCGAACTTATCCAGATTCCGGTGGGACAGCTTTACTTGGTCAGACCGAACAGTATAAAGGGATCCAGAGAGTGCATGTAGGTTGTCGGTGCGGATTTGGACTCACCTGCAAGCTTCAAAGATGCAGTCGCAACCATACGTCGTACCGGTATCGAGTTTCAGTATCAGCTCGTGATCACAAAAGCCTATGAGGAGGGAGAGGATCAACTGTTAGAAGAGGATTCAGAGAGTGAGTCCTAGCTCGTAGCTATCAGCTTTCCTGACCTCCCTGTAGCGGATGACGAAAGGGTCTTCCTCATTGACGATAGTCTGGGATTTCGCTTTAGTACCATTGACGGCGCCGCAACGTGCTCATGGAATGATCTGAGCGGTGATGATGGCGACTTGTGGGAATTCGTCAGCGGAAAAGTGGGCAGGAATTTATGTGGAGCTAATATTAAGCGAGTTTCAAGGCCGACGAATGATCTGTTTGAAATGACCCTGCTGCGTTGCATGTATGAGAGGGTGAGTTTACAGATTGCAATGAGAACTGACGACCTGCAGAAACACCAGCGCCCTCATGATGAAGCTTCAGAGGCCGATCTCAATAGGCTGAGGCTGGGATCTGAGGCAGGACCGTCGGGTTCCTCCACCAATCTCCTCGAGGCATCAAACTCGCCGAACGAGGCCATAGATCCGTTCAAGGATGTACCGATCCTGTCGCGCGACAAAGCCGAGTTGTACCTGTTCGACACAGAAACGGACGTCTTTGTGGTGCAAGAGAAAGAGGTGGATGTGGATATCGCCTTGAATGGCGAATATGACAGTACGTGAGAGATTGTCGGCCCTGTTAATGATAGCCTGGATCATTGTTCGACACGACAAAACGCCATTCATCTCCCTACCGGTTGACGCAGAGATGAATCCACGCTTTGACATGGTAAATTCATCGTCACTGCGGCAGCTGATGGCAGTCAAATCACGCTTTCATGTTTACATTCAGGGAGACTGAAGGGCTCCCAGGTATGACTTGGTGTTTGAAGTTTGTGCCAGAAACCTTTGCCGAATGGAAGGACAAATTTACCATCTATCTTTGGGAGGGAAAGAACAGGCAAAGCTACGGAAAGACGAAGGCCGACGAACAGCGCTATATCCAAGACGCGTACGGTGATATCGAGATGACCGACGTCGCGGGTGAGGAAGTGGAGGACGAGGATGAGGGCGAGGATGAAAACGAGACTGACGCCGAGGGGACTGACGCAGAAAATGACGGGGATGACCTTAGCGGTGAGGAAAGTTCTGAAAAGGCTGCGGCGTTTGCCTCGGGCTCGAAGAATGAGCAGCTGGCTGTGGGATACAAGGACGACCTGTCCTTTGTGGCTCGTGGCGACATGATTGGTGTTTTCGCACCAAAGGACAACAAGATGCGATACCGTACGACAATCGATCGAGTCAAAGACCTGAACGGCAAGAACTTTTCCCCAAGTAGGGTATGGCTCAAGAGCAGAGCAGAGCTTACGATCTAGATGATGCTGCACAACCAAGATAGTAACATGCTCCTGCTTGACCCCTCCAACCGCAATTCCGTTTTCCGAATGGACCTTGAGTATGGCAAAGTCGTAGATGAATGGAAGGTATCGGACGTTATCTCGGTCGACAACATCATCCCAGAGTAATTGCTCTCATGCCCCCCAGCGATGGTACTGACTCATGCTCAGCTCCAAATATGCTCAGATGAATCCCCAGCAAACCCTGGTGGGACATTGTTAGCGCTTCCATTCGCCTCACCATCTTTTCTGACCGTCTTCATAGCGCATAATGGATTATTTCGCATCGATCCCCGGGTCGCTGGGAACAAGCTCGTGGAGAGTCAATTCAAACAATACGCTACCAAAAATGATTTTTCTGCAGCAGTCACCACAGAAAGTGGGAAAATTGCAGTTGCCAGTAACAAGGGAGACATCCGATTATTCGACCAGATTGGGAAGAATGCAAAGGTTGGTGGTTGGCCCTTTCAGATCTCAGACGAGGATTGACTTCCTCAGACTGCTCTGCCCGCATTGGGAGATCCCATTATTGGCGTGGATGTGTCGGCCGATGGGCGATGGCTGGTGGCAACTTGCAAAACCTATCTCCTCCTGCTTGATCTACTCATCGGAGATGGGCGCTTCAAGGGCGCATTGGGATTCGACCGCAGCTTCCCCGCCGACAGCAAGCCCATACCTCGGCGACTGCAGTTGAAACCTGAGCATGTAGCTTACATGGTCGACCCCGTTTCCTTCACCCCAGCTCGGTGAGTCACCAAAGTTGCGGTAGTTGCACGATCTAAAGGAATAGCTTTAACACTGGTATGAACGAGGCTGAAAAGACGATCGTTACTTCCACCGGACGCTATGTTATTACCTGTGAGCTCTTATGACGCGATGACTCTGACGCGATAGGGAACTTCCGTCGGTTGAAACAAGGCAGATTCGACGACTACCAGATCAAGGCAAGTACTCTTGGAAATTCCGGTCATTCAACACTGACTTTACGCTCTAGCAATACGACTCAAAGGTAGTAGCGGACAATTTTAAATTTGGCGCCGATAAGAACATTATCGTCGCATTGGAGCACAATGTGCTGATGGCTGAAAAGAAGGATTTGACAAAAGTGAGGGATGCGATTTTTCTGGCTGCAACGCCCGAGCCTCGAAAGCTCTCGTAGCAATAGCTGACACTAGTTACAGCCCTCGCGTGCTTCTTTAGCTCCACGGCAGTCTATAGCCACGCCTGCGAAGAAACTACGAGATTCACATAGCGCTATTGTTCATAGTCCATATTGATGATATATAATCGCGAGATTGGTCGCAGACTCAGCGTGGGACCAGGTGCCGCAAAGCGTGTTAGCCGTACTATTGTAGCGAACAATATTTCAGCCAGTCGACACAAGGCTCGATGTGTCTTGGCTTAGTTCTTGATCACTCGACGGACAAAACGGGCGAGCCATCGGATCTCACGGTATACCTCTGCCAAGTGCCGTCCGTGTGTGAAGCTACAAATCGGCGTCACTGACTACACTCCCTAAACCTTTGTGTCACGTTGTTATGCTTTGCGGTCAGTCTGTTGGACCCTCAAACAACCGCGAGACTAGAACTATCGGTAAACGAGCGAGTAGTCAACTGAATGAATAGTCGGTCAGTCACGTGGACTCCATTGCGGTAGGGTCGA
This sequence comes from Naematelia encephala, assembly GCA_002105065.1. Classification (NCBI taxonomy): domain Eukaryota; kingdom Fungi; phylum Basidiomycota; class Tremellomycetes; order Tremellales; family Naemateliaceae; genus Naematelia; species Naematelia encephala. The sequence continues at coordinate 605,414 of MCFC01000001.1, forward strand.
AGTGGGTCACGACCCGACTGCCGAGGATAACGATTGGGAGATAGGTCGGTGTTTTGACGTCTGTGTTAATTGGTGAAGACCCAAATAATACAGCTGAAGAATTAGTTCTTGGCTATAATCACAGATTATGGCCATTTGGAGAAGCGTTGACGGTCAAAGTAACATATGATTTTAAATCCTTGCGGATCTGAGATGACTACAGAAGAGTTTATAGTCTGTCACGATGTGTCACGTCGCTTTGTCTTGCCTTCGGCGGATGGACCGTCACAACTGAATAGACCAGGGTATGGACGCACTGAACTAGTGAATAGACAAGAGGGAGAGAATGGGTGACAAAAGAAAGAAAGGATGACCGGGATCAAATGGCTCATCAACTGAGTAGACGATGGGAACCGGATAGAGTAAACAAGGATGGGGATTTTAGAGGGATATGTTGTATAGCTCTAAAATGATCGAAAGCAAGACAAGGACGTGTACTTGAGTATGAAATGACTGAAATGACTCAATGGAGAGATCACTGGGGATCTCTCTTACAAAATGGCTAACTTATATATCTACGAGTCGTTGACTTGATCAACCAGCCACTGTCTCAATAGACGAGACCATATGATGCCCAAGCCCAAGGTGGGTCATCATGCAGTCCGTCATGACAAACTCGTAAACTTTTGAAGTGGTCCGATGGTGGTGGGGTTATAGCTGCGAAGGATCCGGCCAGCTGGGAATGAGATGGTGGTGGCAAGGGAGAGAGCAGTGGTAGCAACGTGTCATGAATGAGCAAAGACCAACAAACGACGGTATCAATTGGACACGATGTCCCACGATTAGACATCTATAGCAAACATTGCTTGCATTCCAAACGAGGGTCGATGAGAGCAAACACCGGACAGGGACTAGAACCAACCGGGACCACAAAGGATCCCCCTATTGATGGATTGGTATCCCGAACTAGTCTCATGACAGGCCTAGGTGATTCTAGACCAAGGAGAAGTAAGACGGGAGTATAAAGAAGAGGAGGGATGCTCTCACCAAGGTAGCGGGCATCGATCAAAGAGGAAAACAAGATCGACCATCAGCCATCAGGACAACTGCCGACAAACCTGAGCAAAGATTGCTAAGGATTGGACATCGATGCTTATGATCACCCACAAGAGGTAATCGTCCAGTAAACAAGGAACCGTAAGAGGAAGGTACATCGAGACGTCGACCAGCCATCTCTACATGCTAAGCCGATACGGGTAACATGCATGAAGAGGATACGACGGAAGAAGTAAGAGAACGGGGACGGTTACTCTTTGCGGAAGACAATAGGTAACAGAGCAAAGGCAAGTAACGGAAAACATGGCTGAGACAAAGCAAAGATTGTTAATGGTGGGCAATCGTTGCTGAAGTGAGGGAATGCTTAATATATATATCGGTATCGCTGGAGAAGGGATTCCCCAGCGATTCTTGATTGTTGTCGTATCTTAGTATCTTAGTAACCGTAGTCCGAGTATATGAAGTCCTAGGAAACATCGAAAGACCAAACCCGATCGACGCAGGCAACTGGCTACTAGATTAAGTCCCCAGGTTGCTCATCGACACCCATCGTATACCAAGGTTACCGAAGTTTGCTTATAATCGATAACCTTTGGAAATCCCCAGCAGAGCTGTTTCGGACCCTTCCGCGCCGATCGGCAGAGGCATCGTGACACTATCCTCTGTCAATTTACAATTTTTTTGTCATGTTGCATTGCCTTGCCTTCAGTGAATAGACCGTCAACCCAACTAGATAGACTGGGGAATAGACGAGATGAACTAATGGGTACACGAGATGGGATATGTAAGGAAGGAAAGAAGACGGGGGGGTTCGGGATCAAATGGCTCGTTGACTGAGTAGACGACAGAAGCTGATTAGAGTAAACAAGGATGGGATTCTTAGAGGGATACACTGTATAGCTCCAAGAAGACCAAAAGCAAGACAAGGACGTGTTCTTGATTATGAAATGACTAGAATGACTCAATTGAAAGATCACTGGGGATCTCTCTTACAATTGATGGCTAATTAAATATCTATGAGTCGCCGACTTGATCGACCAGCCACCTCCTCAATAGACGAGCCACCTTCTCGATAGACAAGATCGTACGGAGCCCGAGCCCGAGCTGGCTGAACACGTGGTCGTCATGCAGTCCGGCATGACATCTTTATAGAGTCTCTGGATATCCTCGTGTTAAGACCCCAAATAACTAGAGGGTAGTACGTGTATGGTCAATACATATAGACAATGCCAGGATATTCTTTGTATGTGAGATCCAACCAACCACTCATTTGCTCTATTACCTCATCAACATCTCTTAGTTCTTTGTTGCCACTGTTAATTCACAAAGATCAGAATTTCTATCCTACTTTGCCACATCACTTTGATGAATGTGGCTGTAACATTGGAATCTTTTCTTTTTATCCTTCTCCTGTAATATTTAGGTTTGTAACTAGGCTACTGTAGCTTATCATTTATTCCCATATACTCTGTCAGGGACTTACCCCAAGGTGGTTTCAACGGGACCTGTTATGTACCTGCTACTACTATCCCTTGCCACCCTTATCCACACCACCAGCTTGTACAAAGTATTAGTCAGCATTCTCGTAGATTAGTAAGCTTCTCGTAGGATTTATGGGGTTTCCCAGAGATTAGTAAGCAAAGACCATAGGAAGCAGTGATTGATAAGCATGATTATAAGCGCTTATTCAGCATGCTAGGATCCACGGTATTAGTTAGTACTATATAAGACAAAGGCTGAGGGCTCTTCTCCCTCTTCCTTTGTCGATGAAATATCATAAGTTACTCTTCTTAAAGTGACTGTTGCTGCAAGCAACTTGTGCTGAGGCACTTCACACCGACGTCCATCCGTCACCAGCTCAACTCTGCCTATACGTCTTCATTGTCCTCTGTATATAGAGCTAGTCACTCTCTAGTTCACAGGCGTAACCGCCATCTCCGTTACCCATTTCTAGCTGGCTGGGTCCTTCACAGATATACCTCCCATTACTGTTGGACCAGTTCATAAGTTACAGTTGTCAAATCATAGCTCAAGTGTGGCAAATGGCTGTCTATCGTGTCTCTGGTGTTTCATTCAGAGGTCTTCCAAAGACAGGTTGTACGGAGTAGACCTCTGATGTCTACCCTGCCTGAGGTCCTGTTACGCCCGGTAAACCAGAGAGTGACCGACTCTAGTCCCAGAGGACAATGAAGATGTATAGGCAGAGTCGAGCTGGTGACGGATGGACGTTGGTGTGAAGTGCCTCAGCACAAGTTGCTTGCAGCAACAGTCACTTTTAGAAGAGTAACTTATGATATTTCATTGACAGAGAAGAGGGGGAAGAGCCCCCCCCCCCCCAGCTTTGTCTTGTATACCTCTATGGATTTACCTGTTTTCCTTATCTTTACCGGGCCTGCTTACTCATCGCTTATCAGTCTATGACAGTAAGGCAATAAGGCAACAAGGTAAGATGGTACAAAAGTGGAGGCTGCTTAGTATTCTACGGTTTATCCTTAGTAGTAAGGCAAGAAGGTAAGGAGGTAAGAAGGCAACAAGGTAAGAAGGCAACAAGTGGAGGTTCAGGTGGAGGCACATAGAAGATATATGTTAGGTACGTAACAATGGGAAATGGGATGGTGGTAGCAAGGGGAGGAGCGGTAGCAACAAAGGACTTGCCACCTGTTGAGGTCTTGAGTGGTGTGACCTGGATAATATTTTCCTTGGAAGAAAGATCAAGAACAAAAATCATAAGCTACTTCTATACCTTGTCTAGAGGTTTGTAGACATCTTGTTACTATCTGTCCTTGGTTGACCTTGGACTGACTAAAGACAGATGGATTGTGATGGTTTACTAAGATTGTTGTACTTATGGAGTTGACAGTGAAGCTGTGATGATATGCTTGGAAGGATCTGTCAAGCAGCATGAAGTAATGCACCAGCGTAGCTGGTAAGGTCAAGTGAAGTAACTATTGATAACTTGATCCTTGTGGAAAAGGACATCTACAAGACTGGTTCTTATACCTTCTTAACAGGGACTCAGCTCTCAGGGTAACGGTCTGAGAGATGCTCTTAGAAGCGCTCTGAGAAGCGTTTTGAAAAGCTGATGAGAAGCGCTCTTAGAAGCCTAACTACATACGATACAATTATTCATAACACATCTGGCCTCTATGTTTCATCTATACAGTCTCTCTATGCTTCCTCTACTGAGTTTCGAGAAAGAGTCTCTAGGTAATACACCTATCTCCACCCATCCTCTATCTATACTTTATAGAGCCCTGATATAGCCTTGTGTAATGACCCTCAGGAAATAGAGGGTAGTACATGGGTGATCCTAACAAAGCCGCAGCACATGGGGCGCTATATCCAGACATGCCGCCAATAAAGCTATAGCAGTAATGGTGGCTTTGTCAGGGACCTGTCCCAAGTTGGTCTCCAGGGGGACTTGAGACAGAGTAGACTGCAGAAGGTTACTAAGCTTGAACTACTTCTGACGAGTGTAGTTCATGAGACTTGTGTATTGGTTGACAGCAAAGAATGATTGAGAAGAGAACAAAGAGCAGTGACAAAAGCACTGCTCTGAGAGACCATGGTAAGATGGAAAGACAATTGATAAGTCTAACTCTGGGAGAAGTATAAAGCTACAGAATGTACTCCTTTTATACCTGCATGTCGTGATAAAACCACGTTGTGGGATCCCACGCCGAGGGCATCCATGTTGTGGACATCCACGTCGAGCTAGTGCCACGTTGAGGGAATCCACGTCAAGCATGCCCACGGCGAGTGAGTCCACGTGACTTGGTGTCATGACCAAACTGACTGGGTCATGACAGGCTTTGTGACTGTCCAATACATCTTCTACAACTAGCTACTAGACTTTTAACAGCAAACTCCTGTCAGGGACCTGTCCCAAGTTGGTCTCAAGGGGGGCTTGAGACAGAGTAGACTGCAGAAGTTTACTAAGCTTGAACTACTTCTGACGAGTGTAGTTCATGAGACTTGTGTATTGGTCGACAGCAAAGAATGATTGAGAAGGGAACGAAGAGCAGTGATGAAGGCACTACTCTGAGAGACCGTGGTAAGATGGAAAGACAATTGATAAATCTAATTCTGGGAGAAGTACAAAGCTACAGAATGTACTCCTTTTATACCTGCATGTCGTGATAAAACCACGTTGTGGGATCCCACGCCGAGGGCATCCATGTTGTGGACATCCATGTCGAGCTAGTGCCACGTTGAGGGAATCCACATCGAGCATGCCCACGGCGAGTGAGTCCACGTGACCTGGTGTCATGACCAAACTGACTGGGTCATGACACCTTCTCCAGTCATCCTGAGTGGCATGGCAATGCTCACGGTCATAATTCTTGTGCAGACGTCAAGCTCTAGCATTGAGAAGGAGCTTGGTCTTTGCTGCATGGTGCTGGGAGCCAAGGAGCTTACAGATATGGTGCAGGGTGAACAAGGAGATGCTGATGGAGTGAAGGTGAAGAAGGGATAGAAGTTGAGGTGGTGTCAGCCACCTATGCTTGATGATTATGTGCCGGATCTGGGATAGAAGGCATGGGGTGACGGTAGAAGGTCTCCCTGTGTGTTTCCCAGGCTTGAGAGAGCCACTAGAGTGATGCAGATTGACCAGACACAAGACAGTGCTAATGGAACAACCAAACTGAGAAGCAACCTGTCTATAAGAAGAGCAGCTTGCTCCTTCAACAATTCTACCCCGCTTTGAAGGTGTATATGGTATACCTGTTAATGTTATGCTGTTGAGAAGATTTGTGAAAAGTTTGAGAGCTCTATGCATCCCATATATACGCGTCTGAACAGGGAGGGGGTCAGGAAGATCGGGAAAAAGTTGTCACTTCAAAACACGCTAAACCGTTCCGTGAATTCTCTCTGGGTATGGTACCGTAATGATACTATACAATTTACAATACGATAAGAGAGTCTTGCTGGTGGGGAAAGGAGTGGCAGCGCTCACCAACACTCCAGAGGTCGGCGGTCCCCGGCCGGGTGTCACAATGGGCATGAGAACACATGTGCTGAGGGAGCACGACGATTGGACTTGCTACCAATGAACCAACACGGACCTGATGCTGTCGCACGAGTGGGCGATCCACTGTATAGGCCAGCATCGATAACGCAGTTGTGAAGAGTCATCCAATCGAAGACGTTCATACATGTTTGCCAGATATGATACCAATCACGGAAAGAGCCAAAATGGTATCCCGACCGACGCCGCGGCCGCTACCCCTCAAGCCACCGTATATCCCAAGTCTTAGATCCTCACCCGCATCGCGCTGCGGTCACCCAATCATATCCGTCAAGCATATTATGCACATCCTCCCTCTCAAGATCGCGAATACACCTCGCTTGCCATCTATGATCAGCTCGAGCCGTATTTGCCACTTACTGATCGGCTTTAAGTCGGATATTCTGGTATATCGGTGCTCCTGGTATTCTTTTCTTCAGCTGCACCTCCGCATCCGCTGCTCCGGGCGCGACCGTAGACGTCACTTGACTGATCATCGCCGATAAACCCTTCTTGACTTCTGACTGCGATGGTTGCTTCTTACCCGGAGTAATGTTCGAGTACGTATCGGGCGTGGCTGTGAGCATTTCCTGACTTGCAAAGCCTTTCTCTGCTTCTCCTAGGTCCTCGGATGTCCACGTTGTCTCGCCTGACGCCATTCGACGATGAGTGTCAGCTTTGAGCCCAAGCTTCGAGGCTCTTGATGCCCAACCGTCACCCTTCTCCTGCTCGATCACCTCCGTCGCCAGATCATATGGTGGATACAGTCTCGCGAGCTCAGCATTCATCGACCGACACATCTCCCCCCAGGCTTTTCCACGCATGAGACAAGTCTGCGACTTTGTAAACAAGCTCCACGGAGTGTAGACGAAAGGCTGAGGTGGTTTGTCGCCATCAGCGCGACCCGTGTTGAGGAATGGTGCCTGCACACCGGATGCTCGCGACTGCACCGGTGTAAGTCGAGCTTCTGGTGCAGGCAGAATACACTGCAGAACGATCATCTGAGCGGGCGGTTCATCGTCGTGATTACTCGATGGCAGTTCCAGTATTTCCGAAGACAGCTTCGCCAGGTCAAGCAGCTGTGGCCAAGGTTTGAGCGCTGTGATTAGAGAGTGTATGGCCACTCCGATAGCAGCTTGGAACTCGTACAGCTGCTCGTCATCCTGCGATTGGATTGACCCCGAACCCGTTGTTGAGGTTTCTGCCCGATGCACTGCGTCATTCGCCGTTGTCTGCAGCTCGCCCATCGTCATGTTTCCACACTCCCTCACCCACGCTCGCATAGACGGCGAGATCGGATAGTGCATTTCTGGAAGTCGATAGGCCGGGATCTGATGTCGAGCAAAATTGTACACCATGACATCCAGGCTTTGCGGTGCTGGTCTCACCCCAAACAGCGCTAAGTATGTCCCCTGGGTCTGGACTACCGGTCGATCACCTCTCTTCGCATATGTCTTGCAAGCGGACAGAAAGATGTCCATCTCACCACGTCCCGTACCCATGTGGTCCGCCAGAGTCCTCGCGAAAAATCGGGTGTCTGTCAACCGATACCCCCTCTCGAGCCACCATTCCACGGTGTCAAAATTCGCTGGGGTGTCTTGCGGCTTTTCGGGATAATCCACACACGAAGGTCTCCCGCCGCCTATCTCTCGACAAAGGAAAAGCAAAACACCCTCAGACGGTTCGATCTTGAGGCTGATACCATGCACCGATTCGTCATCCGCCATCACACGTCTCGTGCCCGTCGTCATGACACGATCAAACAAGACTCCTAAATCCCCCACCGAGAGATTAAGTTGCTGTGCGAGCCCAACGGATGCCTCGATAAATCGTCCACGAAAATTGTCTTCTTCTTCCTTCACGTTCACTCGCATGGCCTTGACGATCCGAGGGACGAGCGGCTGGACCAGGTGCCAGTTGAATGTCAGCTGGTACAACCAGTGGAATGTGCGTTGACGTGGATCAATCTCGGACAGCACACGCTACTATTAGCGAATCCTGGTTTTGCCTCACCCCTAGATCCGCGTTCGTCTCGATTATCTGCATAGGTATCGTCCCATCGTGCTTGACGAGAATCTTGCCAAAGTCGTCAAAGATCGCCTCGGCGACGACAATGTGCCTCGCCTTCTCTCGCATATTCCGCCGGGTGAGGATATCCACCACGGCGAGTCCAATCGAGATTATGATAATAACAGCACACATGACCGAGATCGCTTTTGTTAGATCAACCTTGCTTTTACTCACAAATAGTCAACCTCGTGCTCTGCCCCCCACCATTTGCCAGAGCCTCTGGATCAACGTCCTTGGTCATGTACGAGGTGCCACCAAGCCCAAGATAATGCATCCTGCTGTCAGATCGTTCAAATATATGACCTACCCGCACACCGCCGCAGCCAGAAACAGACTGCATAGCGATCGCTTCCAAAAGGAGTTCTGCCACTGCGCGCGGAATTGGAAAAAGGCAAAGAGTGCCAACGTCGCCGCCACACACGCCAGGACGAGCGCGAAAATCACCGTGACGGCCTACATCAGCTCCATCTCTCAGACCCCTCACTGTATAAGACACCCGTAGGTACGGAAGCTGAAACGAAGCGGAATAATGCATCAAGCCGACTGACTTCAGCTTTGATTCAGCATCCACTCACTGGTTAAACCGAGAAAAGGTCCAGCGGCGACCACGCGCCAGATCTGGAACACCGCGCCAGCACCTATAAGCCAAAAGGCCATAAACGTCGCAACCAAGGGGACGAAGAGCGACAACGCAGTCATGCCTCGAGAGAACTTCCATCAGCTAGTCCTCTCCATCACACACCTGTAGATACCACGTCACGCTCGGACTCGCATCCAGCCTGATACTGATCATGCTGACAAAGTGCATACCCCATACCGCCACCGCCGCAAAGCACAGGGCTGCGAGGGCGAGGAGAGCATTATTATGCCACCCGCGCGACGACGAGCGTCGCCCAAGCAATAAAAGGGTTGCATAGGATCCAAGGATGGAGACGACGATCGACGCGACGAGGACACCAGGTTGGGGGTCGAGAGGGATCGGATGAGTGCGGTAGTACGCGACGAGCTCCGTGGGGTCTGTCGTCAGCGATGCCTTCCTATTGCCTCTCACCAGTCCAGATCTGCTGAGGAGGTAGCATCTTGTGTCAGTGGGCAATAAAGCTCGAGCAGAAACATATCATATAGTTAATCGAGGCCTCGTCAACACTTGAGCAGAGGAAACGGAACGCAAGGGGATTTGAATGCGAGCCAGGACCGGTTGGAGCGATGGAAAGCGATCGGGGCGGGTCATGTCTTGGTTATTGCTCTGGCTCCCAGTCCGCATGAGGACCTCAGCTGCAAATTAAACAAGTGATCAGTGCGTTATAAACGCAATATCGCACCGAACCTCGTTACGAGGATCATCCAGGCCGCTTGTCTCGCTTCCTTCACGGACGTGAGCTGGCTCGTTTCGTACCTCAATCTCCGATATATTTCTCACACAACAGAAGACCATGTAAATTTGATCGTCTACAGTCCAGGCCTGTGCCTTGATGTTCACACTCTAGTCAGTAGGGTAGTCAAGACACGCATAGGTCCCGGTACATTTCAAGACTCGGCATCAGCTATCCAGCGATCATGCCGATTAACGAGCTCATTAACAATCAACTCTTCAATCTCCACCTCGCCATCTGCTCCATTTCCCGTCCGCCGCGTGAGATCTGCCAATCTCAACCACGTCTCTTTGAATTCATTGGCGTCCTCCAGTGGAGGTGTCTCTGCTCCACCTGGAATATCCTCAACACCTGTCTTCCTCCTCCCGTCTGTCCGTTCTACAAAAACGACCTCGTATTTTCTCCGATGTAGATCGTTGCCGATAACTAGCTGGTGCCCATAACGTGAGAGTGCCGCCCGTGCTTTAGGTATCAAGAAGCGCTCTTCTGTCTCTAGCTGGCTATTTTAGCAGACACCAGCTCAGGGCTCACCTTGAAGCTAACAATATAACCCTCCGGTGTCCATTCCTGCACAAGCGGTCTGAGAACTTTTGGTACTTGGTCCATCTCTAGGGACAATGTGCCGTGGCCTGATTGAATCTTATGCTCGGCCTACTGTCAGCGGTGAAAATCCGTGACGCACCATCTTGTCCTCGGGTAGGAAGAAGTCGGACACCGCTGCAGCGAGGTAAAACATGCCCCGGCGACCAAGTGGAGCCATCACTCCCGTTACGCCTTTCAATAGCCACAGGTATTCGTTGACCGTCTGAAACTCGATACTCAAGAGTGTGCCCTTGACCTGTGCGGCATGATATGCCCTGAGGATAGGCAAGAGCTTTGCAGTGTGTTCAGGCGAGACGGCAATGGTGCCGGATGATTCAGAAAGGAGATCCAGAAATGGGTTGAGCGAATGAGAGTAATGCCTCGAAAATGGCCGTAGCGAGTGTTGCCGGTGGAGAAAGATCACAGCGTAGCCCGCAGACAAGAAATACTCGGCCGAAGTCGCTCCTCGAGTCCCTTCCGTCAGGGGTGTACCATTTCTAGCTCACCTGCGGAGAAGTTGTCCAAGAAGCGCACCCTGACGATCAGCTCGCCCTCCTGGATGACTCACGTGTTGGCTTCCAGAGGTACCGTTGTTCCACCGCTCTGTTGTCAGCTATCGTCCACGCCCAAGACCCACAGTCACGAGCACGACCTTGTTCCCCTGCACGCCCCGCCAGTGCTCCACAAACTCGCCCATTCTGGCCGTCTTAATATCGAGTCCATCTGGAGGCTTTTGTGTGTGAAAGTACGATTCTGTCGAGAACACCGAGCTTCCCAATGACATTTGTGCTGCCAAAGTCCTAGTCCTAGCAAGCAATTGATGACAAGAGATGCTCGAGTACTGGTTGGATACTCTCGTGTAGCTTGCTGGATACTCGTACTCGTAGACCGGTGGACGGAAGCAAATCTCAGGCAATTCTCAGGCACCGAGCGATGATGATGATGTCTCTGTAATGTAATGTATTCGAGTGGTTATACCTCTCTGTCTCTCTATATCTCTCTGTATATCTATTCCAACATTTCTCTTATATCAAAAACACTATTCAACCACCAATGGGCCTTGTGCTCCTCCTCGCGCAATGCGTGTGCATGTTCGTCGCAAGCTTTCTGTGCGGCAGTTTGCCCCTGATGTTCAAGTCTGCCATGTCAGGTAGGTCCTTCTAGTGACCCCGCTCACCACCAGGTCTGCGTCTAAAGGCGATCTCCGTCCTTGGGATGGGGTTGCTCGTCGGCGCCGCGCTCACCATCATCATACCTGAGTAAGCCGACAGTTTGACCGTTCTGACGCCGATAGGGGCGTATCTACTCTTTACGACTCTTTGCCAAACGATGGTCGTGACCATGAAGAAGCTACTATCCGTGCGGTCGGGCTCTCTCTGCTTAGTGGCTTCGCCCTCATGTTGCTGTAAGTTTCACGCCGTAGTCCTCTAACTCCCAGAATCGAATCTCTCACCCCACATCCACCGCATTCTCCACCCTCATCTCCTTCATCCACTCCACCGACAATTCACACTCCCTTGACTGCGATATCCCCAGATCGAAGATCGCTTGAAAGCGGGCGACCATCCCCACATCATCTCAATTCATCCTCACCCATGATTCCAAAACGCATGCATGTCAGCGATGTCGATGAGTCTGGACGCAAAAATCCTCATCCTCAAGGCGGAGTGCAGGGTCTCAACGCGACCTTGGGCCTGGTGATACATGGTGCGGCAGATGGGATTGCACTGGGCGCCAGTAGTTTGTCTGGTAGCGGCAGTCTCGGGCTTGTCGTCTTCCTCGCCGTCCTGGTACACAAGGGTAAGTCCTCATTTCGTTCAAGCTAACGACGTAGGCCCTACGGCTCTTGGCCTGACCACGACTCTGTTGGGGCTGTCACTTTCCCCGCCCCAGATCCGCCGTCGGCTCCTTATTTTCTCCTTTGCGGCGCCACTCGGTGCAATTCTCACCTATCTGCTTGTAAGGGTGTTTGGAGGCAATTCTGCAGGAGGACAGCATGACGCAGATGGGCTGGGTTGGTGGACTGGTATAGCTCTGCTCTTCTCAGTAAGTCGCACTTTTGGTCTCTTCTGACAGCCAGGGCGGCTCTTTCCTATACGTGGCGACAGTCATCCAACCCCTCTCGGCGCCGTCACCCCATTCGCACACGCACTCGCACCACACCAGTGCCGACTTGGGCGAGGAGAATGATCCACCATTAGGTAAATATCTGCGCACCGGGATGCTTGTAGGGGGGATGATTGCACCGGTTATTCTTGCGGCTTTAGTAGGGGATCATCATTAGTCAATTAGCTGCGCATGCATTTACAATAGTGCCACTCGAGATTTGATTCCGCGGGGGCAAGTAACGAGTCACACCACTAACTACTGCGTCTCTGCACCTTCGCATCTCCCCTCGTCCCCATCCACCGTCTGTATCGTACAACCACAAGCAAATGGCAGCGTCTCTATCGCATCTGTAAGCGTGGTCTCTGGTCTGCATTGCAGGATGCAGCATGCTGATGACACAGGGGCCGCGGAGGTACGCTCTTGACACTATCGGCACTGACCATGACCAGCTCTCAGAGTAGCCAAGAACTACACAAAAGGCTACACCGATACCCAAGTGAGTTCTATACCATTTCGATACTGACATCCAGAGCAAAGTTCGAGATGCGACATCCAACGACCCATGGGGTCCTTCTGGGACTCAAATGAACGAGGTCGCCCAGCTTACTTACAATCAGTGCGTTCTCAACACCTCCCCGTCTGACGTTCCCAGGAACGATTTTGTCGAAGTAATGGAGATGATGGACAAGCGATTAAATGACAAGGGCAAGAACTGGCGCCATGTCTTCAAGGTATGCCTCCTCTCGAACCAGCTGACGCTAGGCTCTCACCCTCCTTGACTACTGCCTACATGCTGGTTCGGAAAACGTGGTTATTTACTTCAAGGACAACATTTACATTGTCAAGTGAGTCTGCAACAATACTAGGCTGACGACAGGACTCTCAAAGAGTTTGTATACGTCGACGAGAGTGGCAAGGATGTCGGAGCGAATGTCCGACAAAAGGCAAAGGATATCACAAACCTCTTGCAAGACGAGGAGCGACTGCGCGCAGAGAGACGACACCGGGGAGCAATGCGGGATCGGATGTTGGGTAACATTGAGCAGAGCGGATTGAAAGGCGAGGGAGACTATGGGGAGCCTCGGAGTTCTTCAGAGCACCGACAAGAGCCTCCGAGGTATTTACTTGATTGTTATATGGCTAACTTCAGGAATCCTCCACCTCGATCCCGAAACGAAGATGACGATCTACAACGGGCCATCGCTGCGAGCATGTCGTCTTCTGAAGACGAGGCCAGACGTCGGAATCGCCTCCATCAAGAAGAAGACGAGCTCGCACGAGCATTGCGACTGTCTCAGGAGGAAGACGAGCGACGGAAACGCGAACAAGAAGCGGCGACTACAAACGCACTCTTCGACGACAATCTCAACCTTACCTCGAACAACCAGTACTCTCAGCAACCAATGCAGACAGGCTACCCCCTGGTCGATGTTGGATATGGCCAGATGCAGCCGCAGTATACCTCGTACAACGTAAGTTTCCCGTCTTTCACCGCTGACGCCAGCCTTTCCAAGCGCAGATGTTGCAGCAACAGCAGCAAGAAGAATACATGCGACAGCAAATGATGCTGCAAGAGCAGCAGCGGCAACAGGAGGAATATCAGCGACAGCAGGAGGAATACATGCGCCAGCAGTTCCTTCAACAACAGTCGCTCCTGTCCCAACCCACGGGATACGGTTCCAACAATCCCTTTGCCCCTGCTGGTCAAACGCAGCACTCTCAACAGCAGATTCAACCTCAACAAACGTCCTTCCTCCCCGTGCCCGTCATCTCATCGCCTCAGCCACCACCACAACAACCCAAGCCAGTGGACCCGCAACCTACCGCACGACCTGCTTTCCAGCCGCCAAAGGACGATGGACAGCACTCGCAGCTTGCTTCGTTGCTTGCCAGGGGAAGGGAAGATGGTATGGACACATTCGGCAATGTCGGCAACCTTCGTGAGTACTTATTTAGACCTCGCTCACGTCCAGGTATCCCCGTCGGCAGCAGCTTTGCCCAGTCAAATCGCTTGGCGGTCCAGCAGACCGGCGCGCAAGGTCTTGGTGGGAACAATCCCTTCGGCCAAGCGCAACAAAAGCAAAGCGACCAACCCTTCTTTTCCGTCTAGGCGAGATTGTATAATGTACATGTCTATATATGCAACATACCCTATCAATAGCCCGCCAAGATCCATCCCGTCCTCTGTGCTAGAGCCACGGCCAGGATAAGTACAAATGTGCCGATCAGGACATCCAGCCAGACAGGTGTTGACCTCTCCTGCTTGTCCGAGACCAAGAGTGCACCTTCCGGAGGCTTGCCCTCTGAGACATATTCGGCCCACACCCGGCCTTCTCGGGACACGGTGAACACTCTGCCTCGAGCTCCAGGGTAAGGACCGAGAGGTGGATACCTCTCGTCAAATGTGGCAGCGCGCTCATCGTCGCTTGCTTGCCGAATGATCAGAGCATTTTCCGGCGGCAGATCATCCGCGGGCACAAACACACAACGACCCTCGTGCGTTATGGCCGAAGGGAGAGTATAGTAATGTCTCCCAGGGTAGGGAGGATAGATTCCTTCGGCGACACGGACAGAGTTGGAAGGGGCAAGTTCTGGTAGGAAGCGCTGGACCGTAAAGGAGTCAGACGTCGGGAGGATAAACCACCGCTCATTGGCAGGTGCTATTGAGGATGGGGCTGGTAGTGGTGGTAGTGGGATGACGCCGGGGAGTCGGGAAGTGTTAGGGAGGAGACGAATGAGACGTGCGGGGGGATTGAGCGAGATGTCGTACTGGACCCACAGGCCGTTGAGTGCGGGCACGAGCGGTTGAGGACTGTTTGGAGACTCGGGGATCGAAGGCTCAGTCGGTGTGGTGTGCAGTTGTGGAGTAGGAGGTTGTGTCACCGGGACAGTCTCGTGGGCTCTGCTATCCATCCCCTCAACTTCCATCGTTGGGGGACCTGAATCGTCGTCGTCCTCTTCAACCTTGTCGGGCAACAATTCTGCATTCTTGACGCCGCACGTAGGACATGCCCAATCTCTGGATCTGCCTACATCAGCATCATCCGACCTCAAGTGCAACCCACAATCCCGCTAATCTCTGTCGCTCCTCCTTTGAGTAATCTAGTGCTCCAATGGCCGAGAGCGCCTCTCCTGTTTGCATCCAGAAACTCCTCAGACCGGTGATAGCTGTCTCTCAGCCCTGTCAGCCCCCAGCACTTACCCGTCCGTACACCCCACGCTGGCTGCCATGATCCGGCGTGAAAGGAGGTAAGACCATCTATACAGATCTGCCTTTTAGCGGCCGCCCGCTACCATCCTCACCTTCTTGCCAAGTTCAAAGCGACCATTGGGTGTCATGAGGACGATATCAGGTGCAGACATTGGATAGCTCGGCGGTAAAAGGATCCTCAAGTGATACAGGCCTTGATCCCTCAGCAGCCGCTCCGGACCAGAGACTCACCACCTTGATACTCGCTGCCGGCGACACCACGCATGGTACAGTGCCACTCGAAAATATCACTCTGCCAAATCAACCAGCTGTACATCGCCTGGTGCATACCTCTAGCGGACCGGCGACGAAATCATCCTCATCCGGCTTGGCCAGCTCACTCGCTTCCTGCATGATCCGCTTGACGGCCGTTGAGCGCAGGTTGACCTTTGGTCTCGCCGAGCTGCTCGAAGACGCTGACATTGTTGTCTCCTGCTGTCTGTGCAGTATGAAGGTCGAAAGCCAGCACTCTGAATGTCCAAAATCAGAGAAGGTATTCAATACTCATTACTCAACAAAGGACATGACTTTGCCGTCATCGGTGGCGAATAGTCGGGTATTTCCCGAAGTTTTCCCGGGAAACCTACCGGATTCTGTTTACTCAAGTACAACTCGTTTGTCTCTTGATCCCTCCATCAGCCATATTCAACTCTTGACAGAGCTCACAGTCACTGCCCAGTCGCAAAATCAACGGGCTACGGCCCCCAATCATGTCCTTCTCTCCCCCTCCTACCTCGACAACCATAGGGCAAACACCAAACTCTCTTCCTAATCTCGCTCCCGTCGGCACGTCTGGCAAACCGCTCTCGGCCCCTCCAACCGCTCCAGACCTCCCCTTTACCGATGCTCAGGTCGAAGAGTTTCGCGAACAAGACAGGTGGCTTCCTGTACGTCTTTTCCCGTCTATTCGCTGTTCAACTGACTAAATATAAAGATTGCAAATGTCGCGAGGATCATGAAAACTGCTCTGCCAGGTTCTGCTAAAGTATCGAAAGAAGCCAAAGAATGTGTACAAGAATGTGTGTCCGAATTTATCAGTTTCATCGTGAGTTGTTCACAGCTGGCTAGGCCTATGCTGACATTGGTACCAGACGTCCGAGGCGGCGGAAAAGTGCTTGAACGAGAAGCGAAAGACGATCAACGGGGAGGATATTCTGACTTCGATGCGTGCCCTCGGGTTTGACAACTACGAGGGGGTACTGAAGGTCTATCTGGCCAAGTTCCGAGAGGCAAGTCACCCTCAAACGTAGTTTCGCACCCACTGACGTACACAGCACCAGATAAACCAAGCAAGACAGCGACTGGATGATGACTCCTTAGAGGACGATCACGATGGCAAGAGGAAACGGAAAAAGGGAGCTCTAGACGCACGGACAAAGCGCAGCAAGCAAGAAGAATAACATCATTGTATCACATATGCATTGTAACATCCATGCTTCAGACAAATCCCTAAAACAGCGCCCGACATAATGGACAACTGGAAGAGTGCGATGAATTGAACCACTTGAACAGACAGGAGGCATGAAATCGGTTTTTGCAAGTCCGACATGGCTTGGTCGGTAGTGTTCGATCGGTGAGAGAGATAATCCTGTATCGTCAGCTGGATACCTCATGATCCTACTCACGAATAGCAGATGGCACACTCGACGACTCCCTCAAAGTGCAGCGCAACATTCTTCTTGAACACGGTTAATGCCTCGAGAATCAGACCATTCTACTCGGATTAGCCTATACATTGGTCCGACACTGACCCTTGAGGTGATGGTCTGCTGAACAGACATCAACCACCCTCTCCACTTGTTCTCTGGCACCCCCACCCGCCTCAGGTCCCGTACATCGACGCCTCGAAGCGGAAATTCGGCCGGAAGGCGAATGCCAATCTCCATCGGTTGTTCGTCCACCACATAGCTTGCAATGGCCTCTGAGCCTCCAGACGTCCCTGCAGCAACAGTGGCACCTCCTCCCTGAGCGATACGGACATTAAGGCCTTCTTCCGTCAGCTGTGCCATCGCTCGCGGTTCGCGTAGTGCCGAAAATTCGAGCGCGATAATGGTGGGCGAATAATGCCGGGCGGTGAAAGCAAGCATCGACATGGACAACTGCCGATCTTTGAGCGACTCATAGTATGTCCGCATAGCCGAGGGAATGGTGACCAGAGCCCGGTAAAATATATGTGACGCCAGAGGGACGAGGTCTGCAGGCCCTTCAAGTTGCAGGACTGCCATCAGTGCCTGTAGCCAGAGCGACTTACAATCCGGGAAGAACTCCTCAACGGCATAGGAGCTTGCAGGAAAGTTCCACGCGCCTACCTCAGAAACACCCAGCATCGCAAACAGCATCGGTAAGAGGCAGTCGGTGACGAGCTTTGACGAATTGAGCTGGTCCATGTATGCCCAGCGTAATGTGCGAGACTGAAGTGAGCGATCGTCAGGGAGACCAACTCACGGCATCATCAAAGTGGTCCAATATTGCCATCCACGCCAGCAATTGACCCAGAATCTGTGGTTAGCCCGATCTTTCGCACCACGTACAATCTCGGATTTTGCCTCGTACCAATCAACTGCCGCTTCGTTCTCCACAATCCGAACCAGCTCCTCTGGCAGCGCAATCGTTCTTTCGTGCTTCCCATCTTCGTCCGCAATCGCAGTCTCCACCTCGAGGACGAGAGCAAGTGTTTTGCGTCGTACTACCTGGCTCAAAATCCGGTATGCAATGCACTGCACGGCAGTAGAGGACGAAAGACGCAACAGGTTACACAGCTCTGGCATGCCGGAATCGCCAACCGCGTCTTCGGTGATGTCATCCAACAAGTCCAAGAGCAGGCCTTGGATGAGCTGCACAGGGACAGAGCGCGCTGGAGATTCAGCTTTGTAATCGTATCATGCTTACCATCACGGCATTGCAGGAAGAGCTTGAGTACCAGACCCAAGTGTGTCTGCTTGCTTGTCCAAAGCGCTCTCAGAGATTTGTTTATTGCGCACAGATCACGTATCTGCTCAAGCAGCAGAAGCGATTGATACAGCAAACCGTAGGTGTCCACCTCGAGGAGCGATGATCCCTATGCGTTAGACGAATCTCAAGACCCACTTACCTCCAACCCGCTTTCGATGAGGTCAAAGATTGAGTCCCAATGACCTCCACTCAGGTCTTGCACAATAGGTGCCAAAGCGGTGTAGACCTCGGCGACCCTGAACTCGACCTCCTCCGCCAGGTCGTCCGCCTGGTCCGACGTGAGCCACCCGCTAATATGGCGGATCACAAACAGCGCGCGCTGTTGAGGCAGAAAGATCGAAGCAGCGTCGGCTGGAGGTGCTGCAGCCACCAGCAAGCGGAGTGCCGAAACACCCCTAGTATTGGCTTGCGATGCGGGAATTCCAGTCAACGCGTTTGCCAGACGATTCTGAGCGGTCTCAAATGGTTTGGTGTCGAGCAGTAGAGGCTTGATAGAAAGGATTATGGCTTCCGCTAAGCTTGGGACTTTGACTTTCAGCTTAGCTCTTCCTCACCGCTTACGCTTGGTCGATTGCGTCATTGCATGACTCAGCCACACCTCTGCCTCAGCCTCACCGGCACCGCTCTGCCTCAAATGTCTGTTGAGGACATCTCGGAAGATCCTCGCAGATACGTCGTTGTCGATGTCGAGCTGCAATATGACCAGTAACGATTGGAGAAAATCTGGCTCATTCGTTAGTGAACCTCGAAGATACTGGATAGTCGCAGCATGCCACGAAGCAGGCACCTCGTCACGAGAGGATAGGGCGAACGACAGAGACCCCTCGACTTCCCGCACAAGTTCGGCAAGATGCGATTGTGACACGTCAGCGGAGTAGAGGCCCCGTGAAGCTCCCGGTACAGCCTGTCCATCCATAGCTAGCGCCCTGGCGACCAGAGCTGAACGCAAAAGCTCGGGGTCTTCCACCAGTCGTCGATCCGCTTGGAAGAGCGCCAGAATCGCCTCGGCATATCTGGCCGCAGTCGATCTCCCTGCTGAGTCAAAGTCTGAGGGGCGAGAGACTGCCTCGTCGGCATCCACACCAAAATGTATCAGAGGATCTATGATGGGCAACGTGATATCTGGCTTGCGCTTCGTAATGGAGGAAAGGCTCTCGGATATCGATGCGACAGAAGGCAAGAGCCGATGAGCCGCATCCACTGCCGACAGGTGGCCGGCTTCGCCAATGATCGTCGCTAGCGCAACGTCCACCAGAACGCCCGGGCTGATATCAGCGTCATATAGCTTTGTACTTACCTGACACGGCAAGATACCTGGCCCAACAGACTTGCCAAGTCCTCAAAAACCTTGCTCGACAAGAATGCCTGGTCAGTCGCAGAAAGGCTACCTGTGGAGGTCCAGATATCTACAGCTGATAGCGTAGGAGAAAGCGCGGAAACTCGCGGGAGAATTAATACGAGGTGATGGACAGCGACCAACGCATGAATGTAGATCTCCGAGTTGACGATTCGGTGTAGGTCCTGCTTTGCGTATACTGCAAAAATTTCCAATGCTCCTGCCGGTAATACATCCCCTCCTATCGTAAGAAGATCCACCACAGATTCGTGCAAGCTAGTCGCGACTAACGCCAAGATGGTGTGCAAAGCGTCGATCGACAAATATGCTGTCATTAGTGTCGTTTCACTGAGCACCTACTCTTGTTGGCCACGCAAGCAGAGGCCACAGGAATTGCAGCAGCATTCCCTTCCAAAGCGGCCTGTACGGCTTCTTCGGAAATCGTGTCCATTGAGCCCTCTGACAACAAAGGTGTAGAACGCAAAGCCATAACTGAAGTCGCGAGGGCGAAGCGGGTCTCGCGAGGGACTACGGGAGAATCAATCAGAGACCAGATTGTAATGACAGCTTGTTGGTTTGAAGCGGAGGATGCGACAGCATGACTGAAGGAGGCAATCAGATCTGGAGGTAGGACAAGCAGGTCATCCGGTTGCGAGCCCAAGAATGAGGCGATTAGCTGCAGCTATCAGCACACGGGTCTGCTGCACACATACCGAATGAGTTCCCTCTCCCACCAGCGATGCATGGCTCGACAGGATGCTTGTCAAAACCTTCACATGGACTTCTCGAAGTCCACTACTCAGGCGTTTTGCGCACTCACTCGCAAGGTCTGAGATGACCTCGTCGACTCCATGGTGAATCGTTTCAATCGAGGTGGACGCCAAGATCGCCCGCATAATAGGTAGTGCCCGGGGCAAGAGCTGCTCACCCGAGGTCTCCTCCGGGGGAAAGCACATCTCTATTAGCATTTTCCGCATGAACGACAACAGTTCCTTTGCAAGACTCTGGTCGATAGCAACAACCCGTGCGAGAGCTTCGCCAAAGACAACGGCTTCAGTCTCCGTGCCAAATGCTCCTCGTCTTCTGCCAGCTTTCCCACCCCAGCCCAAAACACCCTCTCTCCACGCTCTCTCGCCTAGCTGCTCATCGACCAGCCACCGTGCAGTCTCTTGACCTTCACCCTTCCATGACTTGCCAACGAGATACACAGTACAGTCGACAGCGTCCCTGAGAAAGGCTTGAAAGGCAGAGTGGTGCCCTGGCAACGAGTGCGTCGAGAGCAGTCTTGCATCGACGGGCGACCACAAGTGGGAGAAGAAATTCTGAAGTTGAGAAGATGGTGCTGATCCCAGTGGGAGCAGACTAGAAGGCAAGGTGGAAATGACGACCATGAGAAGGGGATAAGTGAGGTGGGGAATGCTGGGACAAATGGTGGATATAAAGTTGAGGAAACCATCGAAGGCAGCCGCCGACGTATTCGAGTTTGATTTACTGACTGCAGGCTCAACATCTGGACCATCCTCGTCGTCGTCATCCTCGTCGGTACCATCTTCCGGAGTGTTCGTTTCGGGTCCGGCTGAGCTCCTTCCGGTTTGGATCTCTTGTGATACTATCGTCCATGCTATTCGGTAATCTGGAGGAATCAGTGATCGTATGTCAACCCACTCACGGCTCAGGAATCTGACGACCGCTGGGCCAGCTGTCTCCCAAACTGCAGGCTCCCTCTCCGACCAGCAAGTACCCAGCACAGCAAAAGATAATGTCTCTAGCATTGTTGGCTTTTCGATATCACCAGGATAATTGTCTACGAGTACCGCCAACAATGAATAGGCCGCTCGTCTGATAGGGGGCTGCCTACAGCCGAGATTCGAGTCGCTTGTATCCGACGACAAGGCAGACCACAAAACAGGATTCTCCAAAAGAGAACGCAGCTCGTCCGTCCAACCCTTTCCTGTCGCTTTGAGCTGCTGTACAAGCCATGATAACCCTACGAGACCGCCCACACGGTATCGGGCCCATAGTTCCTCCGACATTTCATCGCCTTCGGCATTCAAAGTCACCGGTAATGCTGCCTCGCCCTTCGACTTCCCTTTTACCCCCTTCGACGGGATCTGAGGCGCTGAAGCCACGGGGACCGGATGGATGTCATCATGGAGCGAGACAGGATCCAGTATCGATAGTGATAAGTACTCGATTAGAATGGAAAGCTGAGCCACCAGGTCGATCTTCCCATCCTCAGGAGCCCATGATGTCGACGTTGTCCAGCTTCTCAAACCTCCTCCTGCTCGTCTCCCCTCTTCCAGAGCCGCTACCATCCACGAGCCGATGACATCTCGATTCTGTGTGCTAGGTAGTAGGCCGAGATTCAGTGTTTCGATGATCGCTGCACGTATTGATGATATGGACAGGAGATCTGCATGAAGCTGCAGCGCTGCTGCGCGATGGAAAGGTGATTGTAGAAGACTGGCGAGATTGTGCATCTTGGATTAGTCCTGGCCTTGCTGTACAACTCACCCAAATGGGAATGGCACTCAATAGTTCAGACTCTCTCATCGCTTTCACCTCCTCATTGTCCGTTGTCTCCAGAACCGGTGTCACCCATCCCTCCTTGAGCTCTTCCACACCCTTGCGCCTGGTTATATCATCCTTCTTTCCTAGTCTTCGCAACACCACCACCAGCTCAGCAGGCAACGTTCTCGCGAGACCCTGACCATCGAGAGGATCTGGAATTGGTGGTGCTGGTGGTTTCGGTGGAGGGATATATTGCTTGACTTTTGGCAAGGCCTTGCGCTGAGCCTTGCTCAATTTCTTGCCCCTGGGCTGATCGTGTGCTGGAATTGAGTCATCGGCATCAGCCTGTCCCGACTTCTTGGCGTGCTTCTGTCGAGTTGCTTTTGATGCTGATGATTTGGTGGGCTTGGGCATCGTTATACAAGCCAAGACAAGAGGGAAACAAAGACAAACGAGACAAACGAGATCCTTTATGCTCAAAAAGTCGGTGACGTCTAGACGTCCTCGTGAAACCTCCACTTGTAAAGTCCACTCAACCCGCTCGTGCGTTTTGCTCGTCTCTCAACGTTTGACAGACGGGATTCAGCTGCAAGTGCATCTTCAAAGCTTGCAAATAAGGCTTATAGCTATGTCGACTCACGATCGGTACTTCTGGGCGCCTGGTGGTTCGGTCCCCATCAGAGACTTCATCAAGAAAGTACGTTGCTTGATGAATCCAAGCGCTGAGCCCTACAAAGAACCTTCCTTCAATCATCAGCGAGGATGAGACTCCCGTGAGCTTCCGTCGTACGCGGCTTCTCTAGTCTGATAGCGACTAGTGGATCTGGACTCAGGGGTCAGAGGGAGAGAAGATTGACCCGGAGCGGGATACCTCATCAGAGAAGGCTGAAGCCTTGCGCGAGGCGCAGAAGCATTGTGAGCCATGCAAGACCTGGCGCGTCCTGACCCGTATAGTGACAAAATTACAAGAACGCCTCGAGTCAATAGAAGTGTGTGACCTGCTGCCGGTGTAGTCTTCTATCTGATTTGAATGATAGCATGACGACAAGATTCCAGCGCGAGCCAAAAAGGGCGAGAAAGGCAAAAAGGCTCACCGAGAAGAGGTGAGCTTGACATCTGTTCCTTCAAGCATCACTTCTGATCAGTTCGCAGGCACATCAAGAGACTGCCGATGCGCTAAGAGCCATCTCCGTGACATACAATTGGACTAGCGGGAAATGGTGCGTCTCTATCCAAGCAGGCCCAGGCTCATATGCGGCAGGCTGTTCTTCCCCCGCCATTCTGACGTTGATCGACTGTGGGCAACCATCGCCCAGTCAGTTGCAGCTGGTCCTCTCCGTAAAGCGGGCGTATTCCTCGCCAAAGTGGTGCCTTCTCCAACAAGCAGATTGGAGGGTAACGAGGTGAGGAAAGCATTATGCCTGCACTAATTCGTAGCCTTCGCATCTAACTTGCTGTTACGTGAAGAATGTATACGATGAGGGAAGCGTCAAAAAAGTGGGTTTCCGAAGGCTATGAGGGCTTATTCGGAGGTACTCGAGACGTTGCTCAAATCTCATGGACTTGAGCCATCAGCGTGCAAATCAGACCTCTACACTCTAGCCGGGATAGATTCGAATCATCCAACAAAACTGCGATCTTCGCTATATCGTCCAGCGGAAATGTTCACAAGAGAGGAGATCGCGGTAAGTCTTGTGGAACATTAGCGAAAAATCTGATCGATTCCCTGTTAGACCATGAAAGAAGAATATACTGCGAGCAAGGAAACCAATGGCGAGAAGGGCGAGAAGGCTGCATATAGGATCATCGAGTCTGATTCGGAGGACGACAAGGTTGTTTCAGGAGGCAAACGTAAAGTCGAACAGACGCAGCCGAACACCGCAGGCACGCCAAAACACAAGGAGAAGAAAGTGGCTACTCTAAAGAAGGCTCCTTCAGCGGCGTGAGGGGCTGTCCTTTCCGGCACTTCTAAGCTGACTACTGCAGACTGAAATACGCCGAGAACGATATCTTCGCTGGACCAGAGGGCGATGCCGATTCCGATTAAGATTGTAAATATTGACGACTTTTATGATTTCTTTACGTTGTTCGTGACATATACTTTGAACATACCCCGCCATTCAGGCGTGTATTCCACTACCAGAGTTCATGTATGATGATGCATTTTTCTTGGTCACATGCTGTGATCCCTCTCCTATGACCTGCTCACTCGTCCTCGTACGTTGCCAGTATCTCCGCTAAGAATTGTGAGCATCCGACGTTCATCGCCCTCACTAGACTCACCATCATCATCCAGCGGTACCTGCCGATACGGCATCCTTCTTCCAAACAGATCTTCAAGAACGGGTACCTTTCTGACCACCCATGCCCATGAAGCTTGTGCAACACCGATGAGGAAATATGGCACCGAAGCGAGCGTCGAAAGCGCTCCAGACGATGCGTCACTTCCGAATGCTCGGTGATCGCCCAACCTGATCGACCTACGGCGCTAATCAGCTCTTCCCTCTCGAAAAGCTTAGGAGACCTGACCCTCCTTGGCTGCCTTTGGTGAACCACCACCATCCAACTAGACCAGCTAATGCGAATGGCAACACTGCTATTGATCCCCAGAAAAGCCCACCAAGTCCAGGTCGCCCAATAAGTCCCGGACATGCATGCTGCTTTCCCCGATCAGGTCGATCTCCCCCTTCGCAAGAGCTGTATGGGATCTTTCGATACGCGGTCCGCTCATACCAGAACGCCGAAAAGCCATCGCATTGCTCGTACTCGGTACTGACGGACAGCGCGGTGGCACCCTCAACAAGTACACATTTACCAGACGAGTCACGATAATAGTTAAATTCACTAGAAATACGTCAGACAGCTACCGAATAAAACCACGACAACTGACCACTCAAAGTCAGAATCGGTGCAAGTGCAATTGCGGACAATCGACCTGGGCTGCTCGACCGCCTCACCAATGTAACAATTTTTATCCCGGATACGGCGGTGGTACAGGGTCTGCCGTCCGAAGAGACAAGTCTCATCTCGTCCCTCACTCGGACTCCAGAGCTCAAAGTCATCATGATTTGGGTCCTCGATCTTCAGTTGGCCTACATCCTTGTCAGCCCTGTTACTAAGAATCTGCTTACATTTTTGTTGCGTGATCGCGGAAAAGTCCAAATGGATCAGAACGGTCTTGGTAGGGTCGCTGGGTCGTTCTCCAAGAAGGAAGAAGCGCCTTGACGTGTCCTGTGGGACAGTTTGAATCGTTCTTACGCGGATTGGGTACTCGAAGGAATACTCGTTCCAAGTCAAACCCTCGTCGAGTGAATAAATGACGTGATCAGTGGCTTCCTCGTCATTGACGAGCACAATGATGGACCCAGAATCGCCGAATTCCCACATATGGGCATCTTTGTGAACCTCTTCCCAGGTGAAACCCCCATCGCGTGTCAGAAAAAGGTCCGAATCGGGATAGGCTGCAAGCTCTTCTCCCACGTTCCCGACCGCCAGCATGAGCTGAGCAGGTTAATTCTTGTCTCAGGGACCCTGACAGACTCACTCCAACAGCAGATGGACTGCTATAAGTCGCCTTTGGATCCCGTCGCTCAGTATAACCGTGAATTTGAAGCGAACATGCCTTACCATGTCAGCGAACACCGGGTGTCTCGTGCGTGACTTACTGTGGAGCGACAATCATAGTCCACCCCAAGCGAATCTCTCGCTGGTGGATTCAACGGCTTCCAGGTCCCGCCTGTCACGTTCAGCCATAGACCCTCTGAGGAAGGTGATGAACAAACCGTCATTGTGCGTAATCCTCGACTGGATCTTCTTGTTACCGGAAATGTCCGCCTCGGCCGGATTGGTGACGACGTTGATGACGGCTATCCCATCCAAACCAATCATCTTTTCAAAATCGACGTAACCAGCCGTGTTCCGGTTGACGTGTTCGACCGAAAGACCGTAGTATGTTCCATTGGAGTTGGACCTTAAAACTCAGCTATACCTGACCCCGTATTGTTACTTACTTGAAGATACTGCCCCACTCTTTGTTGGTTGCGGCGTTCATTGTGACGTGCAGGAAAACGGAATCCGTGCTGCTTTCAAGAATAGTGTACGCTCGGTTCTCGATCCTCATCGAGGGTGGGAACTGGCCTTCGGAAAAGTGGTAACCATCCAGCGATACTTGCAAGGTCAAAGTGCCCGCTTGCTCATTGAGCTAAACAAAGTCAGTTACAACATCTCGTCCGACAGTGAAACTGACCTGAGCCACCAAAAGATACTCGGAGAAACTGGCGAAACCGACCACCGCATCAAACAGCTTAATTTTCTTCGAGTAGTAATTCGCGCCAGCAATGAGTTCGAGAGGATTGTAATCTCCGCTCTTCTGACTGCCTTTCTTGTTCCTGTAGCTCTCGCAAATGATCTCTC
Source organism: Naematelia encephala (assembly GCA_002105065.1). Classification (NCBI taxonomy): domain Eukaryota; kingdom Fungi; phylum Basidiomycota; class Tremellomycetes; order Tremellales; family Naemateliaceae; genus Naematelia; species Naematelia encephala. The sequence continues at coordinate 632,053 of MCFC01000001.1, forward strand.
GTTCATCGATTTTGAGCCGCGAGTCCCGCGCCCAAGCGCATGTCCGGACATATTGCTCGATCTGCTTCCACCGCCGTCCGTGGTCAGTAGAGTAGTAAGCAACTGCGTGACAGTTGTTCGATAGCGTGGCCGTACAGTCAGTCGAGCCGGTGTATATGAGCCAGTCGGACTTTGTGGGATGAAAGTCAAGAATTGGTATACCGAGGTTGTTCGGCTCCATCGGTGTAGTAAACGTATTCCACGAGCGACCTGTGTCGGTGGTATAAAATACCTTGCGTTGATTCGTGATGAGATATGCCCTTTCGGGAGCATAGCTGTGCATTGTGACGCCCAGGAATGAATTTCCAGCAGCGAGCTGCTTCCACGAAAATGCCTCGTTTGACGATTGCCAAATTGTTCCGTCGGCCAGTTCGAGTAGAATAGTCTGAGAATATGAAAAGTAACTGTATTGGCTGACGATGGTATCAAATTCGTGCTGAGAGGGTCAATAGGGAGACTGTGCGCGCTGAAACGACTCACCGTGACATGAGAGGCCTTGCCATTCTCCGGTCGAGCCAGAGAGCATGGCTTTTCAATCTTCTCGTCTTTGCGGATCCCGGAAGACTGGTCACAAGTGTTTCCTGGTATCTTGCGGTAGCCAGATGAGCCGAGGTACTTGTCATCTGGCTTGGCACATGTTGCCGCAGGCACTGTCTCGGGGCCGACCGCCACACACTCGCCATCCTGGCGGACATAGTTGAAGTCACTGGAAAGGTAAGGCTCCCACTCTATGTCCAAGAAACAACAACCTACCATTCGTAATCGGTGTCGGTACATGGACAGTCCTCCTCGTGCCCTACGGGATCCTTGAACTTGTGGCCGATGTAGCAAAGCGCATCGAGCTTTCGTCGTTGATACCATTGCTTTGACGGTCAGCATCCAGAGTCATAGATGATTTACCTTGTGACCCATGAGACACTCTTTGCCTTCTCCGTCCCTGGCATACCACCTTTCCATGTCAGTACCGATACATTGCCGATGTTGCAGCGGAGCAAAGTCCAAGAAAATCATCGCATGTCGGCCGTCGCCGGAATCTTTTCGCGTCGCTGTCCCCAGCAGAACGAATCTAATCCCGTTAGCACAGCGGGAAAAGCTTACTTACTTCTGAGAAGTAGAGTCTGGGATAGTTGTGAGAACGAGTGTTCTGACTGTGATACCGAGATTGAGTTCCTCCCTAACGGATCATCAACAGAGTCTTCTCTTGATCTCTGAGCACACCCACCAAGTCACGCCTCCATCGTAAGAGTAGTGTACATGGTCTGTGGCCTCTTCGTCATCGGCGATGACAAGAATGCTTCCTTGATCACCAAACTCGTACTTGTGAGCGCCCTCTTGCACCACACTCCAGGTCAGACCGGCATCTGTGGATAGGAAGGTATCGCAGTCCTCTGATCCAGTCAGCCTAATTCCAATCTCGACCAACCGTAAGGTAGCAAGCGATCTCCAACCGAGCCAACAGCCATGACATAACCTGGCGCGTTTGACGAGAAAATTCGACCATAGTTGTGGGGGACTGTTACCGAATGGACGTGCAAAGAGCAGGTGGACGGGTCCTCGCGATTGCATGACCAGTCGTCGCCGTTTACTTTCTTCTCGGGTGCTTTTAGAGGTCGCCAGCTTGAGCCTATCGGGATCAGGTCCATATCAACAAAGCAAAGAAAAGCTTGCCATCATCATAAGTGATTACACTCTTAAGCTTCTTGGTTTCGCCCCAACCAACGACCTCTTCCCTATTTGCCACAACATTGGCAATGCCAATACCCTACGCCATGAGCTCATCCAGACTACGTTTCTGCCACCCACCTCGAGTCCGACGAGTTGTTCAAAATCAACAATACCGTATTCATTACGGTTGGTGTCGGCCAATGCCTGGACAAAGTAGGTTCCTTCGCCAGATGAGACGAAAAGAGTACCGATGTTAGCGGAAGGGGAGGTCAAGATATCTACTGCGATCGAGTGTGTGGTGGACTCGACAATGGTATATGCACTGTGACAAGTTTCAGTATGTGAGTCAGGAGCTAACCCACTTTTCACGCAAGTCAGGTAAGGCAGAGTGTGGGAATCTCGTCTGCCTCCATTCGAGCCCGTCAGTCGAGACATATAGGTGCCTGGGCTAATCAGCGTTGATCTCGTGACTACACCTACATTGGATCGCCACCCGAGGCCCGCCTGGACTCGCCATCGGCTGCTCGCAAGGCTGCCACCATGAATTTGCTAACAACCCCCAGTCCAACAACGCCCTTTGCTTTTTTCCCTATCCCCAGATCAACAAATTTCTTGGTATTTTGGAACCAATCTTCCGAAGAGAATAACCTGCTATCCTTGTAGCTGTGAATGCCGCCTGGCCCAGGCTTGGTATTTGGGTCGAAAGCTACGCAGAATATGAGCTTCTCCGGAGCGCCCGCAGTATCAGGTGTTGAGCGGGCAAAGATACACTGGGACGTCTGGGCGAGTAGGAGCTCAGGCGCAGTCCGAAAAGCATCTGTGGTGTAGAATGTTTCGTCCCAACATGTCCTGCCGCCTCCCCATTTCCCATCTCCTGTATCGTCGCATGCAACCCCCTGGAACAAGATCCATTCCGGTTTCTCTGCGTGGAAGCTGAGTGTGTTGCCAGCGAGACTCGCCTCTCGTGAAGTCTCGAAGGACTGCCATGAATCGCCCCTGTTGTATGAGACCCAATGCGTTGTGCGCCGGCCGATGATGAAGGCCATCTCATTGTTGTGAGGATGAGGGATGAGGCGGACTGCAGAATCAACTCCACTGATAGGGTTCCAGGTTTTCCCTTCGTCGGCAGACCGTAGAACGGTCAAAGTGACTGGATCGTGGATGAGGATGACCTAAAGAGTCAGGATTTCTAATTGAGATAGAAGGTGGACAGGCTCACCGGGGTATCATCAAAATAGAACAGCCTATTTGGCAGATTGTCTAATCGTGTTATTGTTACTTCTGGGTCGTCTGCCAGAACGCCTGCGGGGACGAAGAACAAGCCCAGCACCAGCGTTAAGACGAAGCCGACCAGATTGCAGTATTGCCGCTTTCGAATAGGACGTTTTGCCATTTCTGTGGCACCAGGACGTGACAGACGCACATGTTGTGAGGGCATCGTGCGAGAATGGTATGGACGATCGTCGAGCTTTCTCGCGTCGTTGTCTGTGAAGGGCTACCACAAAACGGGAATCATCAAAGGAGCCGCGGGTCAAGAGCAGTACTAGCACGAAGCTGTCGAAGCCTGCAGGTGACTCTTTCTGAGCTTGTGTCGTGTGACCAGCGAGTGTTCTGGTGTTGTGTCTTGTTTCTGCTGTGGGGACAAGACGATATGGTCGGTGGTGTGGTCACAGCTGGCTGTCAGAAGATATCTCGCTGGAACGCGACCGGCCCGAATCACGTGGATTTAGCCTGAGAGTATCAGGCTTGGGCTTGAATGAGCTTGCTTGTCACAAAGTGGTTTGATTTCAAGTCTTCTTCCCATCGTCAACATATCGATCGCATAGGACCTCATCATGTCCAAAAAATCGTAAGTATGCCGCAGTCGGGATCTCGCGCTGAGCTTTTTCTAGAAAGCTTGACCTGCTGGTCCGGGTGCGATATCTCAATCCTCTTCCTCCTCCGCCCTTTCCTCCCAAGCTGTTCAAGATTTCCACAGACATTGAGCGTCTCGGGGAACCAAGCTACTTGAATCACCTCGCAGCAAGCACGCCTCTACCTATGCTAGTCGACTCGGAGATGGGGATGCCTTTGGACCTCAACGCGTATCCAGGTGTTTGGGATGGAGATGATTCTGGTAAGCCTATCCCTCTGAATTCAGCTGATGATGTAGCTCTAAATCCTATTATGAGGGACGACATCAAGTATGATCCGGTAGATCTCGAGCTCCTTGCCCCTCTACAGGCGTCATCGACGACCAATGCGGCAACTAAAGCCTCGAGTGCTGCGGAAGTGTCTTGGATGCGAAATTCTAACCTTTTCACTCGCAAGACGGCCGCACGGCGGCGTGAGGCGGCAGAGGGGGAGAAGTGAGTCTTCTGCTTTTTTCTCAGTGCTGACTCATATAGAAAAGAGGCAGTTGTAGACGCATCCGAGGCGGCGCAAATAATGGCAATTGACCAGACATTCCGGGATGTACGAGAGCAGGACTTGTCAGAACTTCGGCATCCGGATAGCAAAAAGCGGCATTTGCGGGTGGTGGAGGTGAGTCGCTTGCGTTAATCGACTCTGATTTTCAGAGCTATGATATCTTGCCCGACGATGAGTCGTGGTCGAATCCATACATCATGATTCGTTTCCCAGAACGGCCATCTGCCGCAACAGCAATAGTGAGTCTAGCTTGTCAACGAAGGCTGACATGAAAGAACCCTTCCGCCAGTGCTTCGGACGGGCGTTTGGCACGATCAGTAATTCGGCCAATTCGGGACGAGGATCAGCAGGTCATGGAGTTTTACCTTCCTAGGGAAGAAGATCTCGAGAAGCTAGACGAGGTGTATGACAAAGCAGTCCCCGATGAGGTCATGGAGCAAGTTCGAGATCTGGCCGAGCAGGATGGCTCTGATCCGCGTATTGACGAGATCCTTCCTGTGAGTAGTGAAATCGCAACGAAAGTCTGACAGCAGAATGTCCACTATGATCGTATAAGAACATATGAGGTTGTCTCGCAAACGTTCCTTTCGGGTGAAGGCAAGGAGGTCTTAATGTCGTTTGTCGAGGATGAGGAAGGTTCGGACCGTCCTAGGAAGAAGCGCAAGGGCGTATACTTTGCCGATATCAATGCGCGGACATTGTTGAGGAAGACAAGAGTGAAGGTAAGTGACAGTATCGACCGAGCTAACGGCAGCGTCGAGATGAGGCGGAAGATAGGCAAGATATGTGGGACATCACGAGGCTGGGATACCGTTTACCGGGTGCGGATGAACGAGAGGCGCGGCAGAAGCAAGTGGCGCAGGTGACTGAACCTGGATGGATCGATGAGCAAATGAGGATTTTACAAGGGCCGGAGAATATGGCCGAGGGATTAGGAGAAGCTATCAATGATGAGTCGGACGGCGGGGATGGTGGTGAAGATTTTGAGGACTAGATCGTGCAACGTGACGTCCAGGAATGGCGCCTAAGGTTAAGGATGTCATTAAATGCATACATACAACAGTTCGACCACTTTGTGTCTACTCGTCTCCCAAGATCTCTCTGATACGCTGTACAATATCTAGATATGCAGCGGTAGCTGGGCTTTCGGGGTACTCATCCAAAAAGCTAAGACCTTGATCACAAGTCATGCCTATCCTAGGATCCAATGGGATCCTCCCAAGCAACTCAATACCCAATTCCTTTCCCATACCTTCAGCTCCGCCTGTGGTGGGTGTGAAAATCTCGCTCTCGGTTTTGCAGTTCGGACAGACAAAGCCTGCCATGTTCTCCACCAATCCCAAGATAGGTATCCCAACCTTTTTACAAAAATCGATTTCCTTTCGTACATCTTGCAGCGCGACTTCTTGGGGTGTTGTAACGAGTACTGCACCATCAATACCTGCTTCCTGGAGATATTGAACGATGCTGAGATGTTCATCGGATGTGCCTGGCGGTGTGTCAACGACTAGATAATCGAGAGGTCCCCATTCCACATCCTTGAGAAATTGTTTGATGAGTCCGTTCTTTTTAGGTCCTCGCCAGATGACTGCGTCGGAAGAAGAAGGGAGGAGGAATCCGATTGACATGACAGCGAGGTTGTCAAGTGCATAAGCAGGTGACCAGCCCGATGCTGATGTGTGGATGGTTGATTTCTCGAGACCCATGAGTAGAGGTATCGATGGTCCGCAGATATCGACGTCCATTATCCCAGTCTGTAAATCATCAGCGACACACTTTGCGAGGTTCCCCTGCCTCCCAACAATCCTCTGTTGGAAGACTACGTAGCACGACTCACCTGACATTCCTCATCAGCGGCCAACGCCCATGTCAATCCAGCCGAAAAAGTACTCTTCCCTACCCCGCCCTTCCCTGACAAAACCAATATCTTTCTCCTCACAGACCTCATCCGTTCTCGAATCAATGGTAAATCCGGATCTGGTCCCTTTGGTCCTTCGGCACACACAGCTTGGTTGGGACATCCTTCGCATGCATCCGCCTTTCCAGCTTGTGACGATTCGACACCCTGCTCTTATTAGCAGGAGGACCACAGGGCGCTACTCGCTACTCGGCACTTACTGGACAATGCTCAGGCGCATTCTCAGGAACCGTGCTTGGTAGCAGTGTAGATGAAGGCCCGATCGGTAGGGGTGAGGGGATTGGAAGAGGCCTTTGCGTAGCTATCATGGTTGAAAAGGGGTGTTGTCTAGAAATCAGAACGATGAAAAGGTCCAAAACTCTACTGCTGACTGATCGTCGTTCCCAAGCTTTTTCCCTTCGGCCGACGCCGCTTCGGTGGCAAATTCAAGCAATCACCAACTCGTGTATATTCTATCAACATGTATGAGGGCCACAAAATCCACAATTCCCGAGGTATCGTCTATCAAGGTGTCCCCTCCCGCAGCTCTGGAATCTCGCCGCACCATTTTGGATCTTCACCTTCTTCGATGGTATACTTTTCGTGCACTACCAACTGGTGTTTCCAATAACTGCTCAACTCATGAGCTTTGATACCGATACGGTGGTTTGGCTGGTCGCGCGTAACACGCTGAATCGCAAGATCGGCGACAGTGTATCTTGAAACATTGTTGAGACGAAGCATCGACCAAGGTGTTGTCGTCGTACCTTGCTCGATATAGCCGAGGACGTCAAACTGCCACCATGAGCCAAATATCTCGAGACGACTATAACTCACCCTGGACCGCCCTACGTGAGCTTTTCGACTGAAAAGCAAACCACTAATATCTTTTGGATAGCCATGGAAGTTGACAATGACAGGCTTATCAGTCGTAAAGAGGCTATCGAAAGAGTCCTGCGTCAAGGCGTGCGGGTGATGACCGGTCTCGCCAAGAATGAGAAGATCATTAATATTGACCACTCGTACCCGAATGCCCTCATTACGCAACAGAGCAGATGCAGCGATGATCTCAAAAGTCACTTCGACACCAACTCCTACAAGAACCACATCGGGGTTGATACCCTCATCCGTCGAAAATCGAGTCCAAACTGAAGCACCTGCAATACAGTGTCTTTCGGCTTCTTGAACAGAGAGCCACCTGTCATCAGCTCAGCCAATGTCAATGCTCACGTCCTGGTGGGATTCTTGGATCCAACAACAAGATTAAGATCTGAATCAGCGTATTTCTGACGGATGTACTCACTGTTCTTGGAACGCAAACAGTGGTCCATAGTACTGACACAGGTGTTTGCATCGGCGGGCAGGTAGACCCGAGCTAGATGCCTCGGCAAGGAAATGAAAGAACCAATGAGCTACATAGGCACACATGTCAGCACAGTCTTTGGCTCTAGCTTCCATTACTCACACCTGGATTCTGATGAGAATAGCCTGCAGCAGATCAGCAGGTCGACCTTTTTCTTTTTGTACTTACCGTTGTGTTCTTGACGCCATAGGGTTCTGGGTGTATCAGCGCCAGGCCTGTTCGCCCCCTTATCACTTACGAGGTCTCAATGTAGGTCAAGCCAGCAACGTCACCCCGCCATTTCGTCTCGAGCGCCATCTTGAGGAATTTGGCGTATTGCTATGCAGTATGAGACGATCCCGGGTTTCAATAGCGGCCTTACCTCGATCATGGTCTGCACGATACCCAAGAAACTCTCGTAAGACGGAAAAAGTGCGTGACGACCGGTAAGGGTGTAACCCTGCATCCAGCCTTGTAATGTATGCTCCGACAGCATCTCGATGACACGGCCGCCATTATTTGCGGTCTACAAGCGATAAGTCTTTCTCAAGGGATACAGAATACACTCACCTCTGGATCCCATTGGAAATTGCGATGGGTGATCTGAAAGCACTCGTCAAGCTTGTTGCTGGAAAGCTCGTCCGGTGAGAAGATTCGGAAGGTGTTGGGGTTAAGCTCTATCACTTTAGTGACGTAGGATCCGGCACTGTATCCGGTCAATCCAGTTCGTCCAACACACCATTACGTACGCCTTCATGTTTGATACCTCCTCGTCTACATTGTGTACGAACTCCTTCCAGTCGGGCACTTCGAGAGGGATAAAACCCCTATAAGTAGCCTGAGAGGACTTAGCCACGAGATCTTGATTGAACTCTCACTCACATCGACCATACCCATGCGACGTTGCTGGTCATGCGGGATGATGCGAAGAGCGAGATCATTGATAACTCCAGAGGCCTTGTTTGACGGTGTGTGGGCTCCAAAGCTGGAGGAATTAACATCGGTGTTGAAGAGCTCTTTAGGATGATAAGACTCCAGCCACTTGATCAGAAGATCAAACTCCTCGGGACTGCTGAGCACCGCGGGTAACGGTACTAAGAAGATCAGTGACGGAAGCAGTCTAATATCAACTTAGGACACACCTTGATGAGCTCGCCAGCTGCCTTCGATGGGGTTTTCACCTAACTTAACGGGTCCCGACCATCCCTTTGGCGTCCTCATCACGATCATTGGCCACCGTGGCTTGGTGATAGGCTCGCCCGATCTGGCTGCTTCTTGAATCTTCTTGATCTCTCCATATGCCCATTCCATCGAGACTGCCATGTCATAGTTGACAGCGACATCGTGCTCGGGGTCTGAAGAGTCTTTACCATACTCCACGATTCGGACTTGGTAACCGTATCCAGTGTACAAGCAAGCGAGCTACTGGATCAGTGAGGATTCCATGAATCGTTCAACTTACTTCGAGATCATCCATTGTACCCGGAATCGTCCTTTCGCCGATCTAGCAGGGTGAGTGTGGTCAGGTCCAAAGCTCACCTTATAGCCATTGACATGAAGGATAGGGAGGACAGCACCGCTCTCAGCGGGGTCGATGTACTTGCAGGAGTCAGTTGCGCCATGAAATTAATAACTACCTTGTGAGCATGCCATGCAGTAGCAGTTGGTCCAGTCTCGCTCTCTCCATCTCCAATCACTGCCACCGTGATATGATCTGGCTTGTCCATGATACTACCGTACGCCACAGCCAGACAGTAGCCCAGCTCTCCTCCTTCATGTATGGCTCCTGGAGTCTCTGCAGTTGACATCAGCTATGAAATCGCGGCGATGAGCAAGGCGTTGCGCACCAGCGTTGACATGAGACGGGAAACCTCCAGGAGCGGAGAATTTGCCGACAAAGGCCTCTATCCCTTCGAGTGACATTGGGTATTCAGGATAGAAGCGAGTGATTGCTCCTTCCATCAGTAAGGTGGAGAGCAGTGCTGGTGCGCCGTGACCGGGCTGTGATCAAAATCAATGAGGTTAAAGGAGTCTCAGAACCCGCGAGGACATTGATTCTTCAAGGGAGGAGGTGATGTTAACACGAGTGACTTACTCCGGTGAGAAAGATGAATTGTGGGCAATCCTCTTCAGCCTGGTGACTAGAAATGAGGTTGTTGGTGTGTGCATAAGCAAAGTTAAGTCCTGGGCATGTTCCCTACAAGAATGAGCGTTGCCCCAGGGGGTTTCAGGTTGACCCACCCAATGGCCAAGCAGACGTCGCTTGATGTCATCTTTCTCGAGCTTGCGAGTAAGTAGAGCATTCTTCCTCAGGAAAATCTATTAGACTCGTATCAGCGGTACGCTTGCATAGATGCAGCTGTCTGTACCTGAGCAGCGGCGCTGCAGTTGTCAGTTGTTGTTAAGTCCCACAAAATCCTGCTCACAGATAGTTTGCGACTCTTTGGAAAGCGAGAAGACCTTCGAGATCGAGCCCTTCCTCTTTCTTCTCTTTCAACGCTATGATTTTGTCATCAAGGTTGACGAGGAGCTGATTGACGAGGTCGCTAGGGAGGGAAGATGCTTTGGGTGGAGTGACACCGTCGAATTTTGAGCCCTGTGATGAAGCGAGTCCTGTCGTCGCCATGATTAAGACTTGCAAGTGATGAGAAGAACAATGTACTGTTGGATTCGAGCTGTGTCTCTCTCCGTAGAGAAAACTCCTCATACGCGCCGATGACGTCAAACCTCAAAGCGAAACGTGAAATGGCTGCCACATGGCAATCACGTGCGCAATGCCCCCTGAAACACGGTAGATTAGCCGTGCGCTCTTTTGTACGAAAGATCATTGATCATTGTAGAGTATCTTTCGCTTGGTCATTGCTCTCTGCATACTGAAGTTCTACAAGGATGGTGAGCACAGTCTGTCTAGCAGCTCATTCCAGGCATGATTAATGAGCTCGTAGTCCACGTCTTACATCCCACTCTCACAGCGAGGCACATGGACAGGGATCGAACCTATCGCTCAGGATGACGGCCCCAATCCTCTCTGCGCTATCATGTATGCGAATGAATGTGAGTTATCCCATCCAGACTCCCTCGTAGGCTGATGCCTGGTCAGACCGCGATGCTATGGACTATTTTCGAGCAATACGGGCATCGGGAGAACAGTCTGAACGGGTACTGGAGCTCACCGAGACTATCATTCGAGACAACCCTGCGCATTATACAGTGTGGTGCGTTGTTATCTGTCCTTTCTAGCGTATATTACTGACAGCATCAGGCAGTATCGGTTGGCGACGCTCCTGGCTCTCGGAAAGGATCTCAAGGAAGAGCTGGAGCTGATGAACGAGTTTGCTCGGATCAATCTCAAAAGCTATCAAGTCTGGTTAGTCTCATACGCAACGCATCCTAAGGCAGGAGTTACACTGACAACAAAAGGCATCATCGACTCTTGCTCTTGACGCACATATCGCCAGCACACCCTCGCGCCGAAATTGACTTTATTCATGACTCTTTGATTCCCGATTCGAAGAATTACCATACGTGGGCTTATCTTCACTGGCTATATTCTCACTTCTCTACCCTTGGCCGTATCACCGAGCAGGATTGGGGGGAAGAGATTCGGTGGTGTGAGGAATTATTGCGCGTCGATGGGCGGAATAACAGCGCATGGGGATGGAGATGGTTTCTAATGGTCTCTCGGCCTGGCGCTGAGGGTAGCAAAGATGGTGGTGAGGAAGAAATATCGTGAGTGCTATAGCTGGAAAGAGCTGAAGGTAGATATACTCTCAAAGCTATTCATCGGATACCGCACAATGTTTCTGCCTGGAACTATCTCAGAGGGTAAGCGTCCCACATAGCAGGGTGCTGACTCTAGCCTTCTGAAACACCTGAATCAACCATTTACCCCCCTCCTCCCAGCTATTCAAACATACACCGGGCACGGGAGCACGCCGGTAAAAGATTTCTCCTATCCGATTCCTTTGGACCCACTCTCCCGAGATACGCCACTCCCAATATCACACGCACTCGAGTTCTTGGCCGATGCGCTCGCTGAACAGGGAAAGACCGAAGAAGCGGCCGAGGTGTTTAAGCAGCTTGGGCAGGAAGTCGATCGAATGCGGGCCGGATATTGGGATTACAGGAAACAGCAGATTTTGTAACGGTAGACTGCATGACCCTGAGATGGGAGGATTGGTGTAATCATATATTACTGGTTGTATGGATCCTGCTCTCATCAGTTGCAATATCCGTTGAGGCCCATTCAACCGCAAGGATCGGTGTTTCCGGATCACTCGGAGAATTTTTTCCCCATCATGGTCTCAGAGAGCGCGACGGTTGCTGCCAATTCTCTCCAGTTGACATTCCCTGGTGACCGGCTACGCGGACTTCTAAAGATATCCCATACAGGTATGGGTCCAACCCACACAACCACAAGGTTGCGTCTGATCGAGTGTAGGCCGGATTGCGATAGGCATTAATGTGATGCACATTTATTGACCCCCAACCGGTGTTTCTAGATGAAACGATTGATGGTTTCAAGCGCTAATATTCCCTCGGTCATACTAGCGCTGATGTGACCCAAGCACGCGACTTATATATGTCGAGATACTGACTGGACTGTTGGCCCTATATCCCATTCACTTCACAAATATACACGCTAGCAAGAAGACAAGGAAAAAGTATCAACGACGACAAGCTGACATGCCATTCTTGCCATTCCTATTCCGCGGTGGTCGAGCAACACCCACACCCGCACCGGTGAATTATACCTCGCACGAATCAGCTTCAACGCCGCCATCGTCTTTCCGGATGGCTAGCGAGTTCAGCCGTTCGATGACCCGAAAGCGATCAGATAGCACGTTCAGCCCTTCTCCCAGCAAGACGATCAATACCGAAATGACATCGTCACCCGCACGTCCTGCTCGACCTCGAGTTCCAGCAGTTACCACCGCTCTGTCTGTGGCGGTCAAACCGCTACCTCTGGCTCCTCTCGAGCTCGCCCAAGACAGTGTAACTCCTGTGATCGACATTGGAGCTGCCTCACAAATCGGTCAGCGTGTAAGTCTCTCACTTTCCTTAAAATCCCAGTCCCGTTTTTAGCTGATTTTCCAGCAGGTCCTGACAGATTCCGTACCGCCGCCTCATCGCTCGAGTCACACCCGGGCGACCAGCAACCCATCTCCTATAAAGCGTTCCTTTAGTGTCCGAAAGCGGTCCAACACCGTGGACAGGATCAGTGCTACGGGTACATCTACCGCCAAAGCGACACCGGGGGGACGCCGGCCTGCCATGCTCAAGCTGCAAACTTCCAATCTCACTCCCAACTCATCTTTGGAGACTGTCGAGAATACCGGCCAGTTGACGGATAGAGATACCACGCCTACCGTCCGGCCACATTCGAATGTGGCAGGTGTGAAACACCCCATGCAGCCTTTACTTCGCCGAGCAGAGTCGGCTGACGAGATCCCCCAACGGCCAATTGTCGAACCTGTTCGGATGGAGAGGCGCCGTTCACGCTCAGTAGGCCAGATCACCGATACAGGTTTGCCTCTTCTTGACGGCCTTCGAGAGTCCGCTGGACCACCTAATCAAGCTACCACTACATCGGCAATCAGCACTGCCTCGATTACCCCTCATCTCCGCGCCGATCCCTCTTCTAGCAGCGTGGCCCCCATATCTCGCGCATTCATTACTGTCCCACTTCCATGGGCGCCAGTGCCCGCCACCTCCCTACAGCGGTCTCTCTCCCCTTCAATCTATACCAAGTACCTTCACGCCGCGTTACCTACTGGCGAGCCCTATCTCCTTTCTCCGTCGATTCTCAACAACGCATCTGTGGAGTCGATTCGTCTGAAAGCCGAACTCACGCGCCTTCAGGAGAAATATGAGCACCACGTACGTGCGCGCGACATGCTATTTCGACAGCTAGAGCAAGGTCTAGTCAAATCCGAAGTCGGTTCGCTAATCCACATATATCAAGCTATAGTCAAGGCTGCAGCAAAATGTGATCGTGTCGCTCGCCAAATATATATATGTAATGATCAGATAAAGCAAATTTCGATTCAACTCGCTCAACATCAAGCTGCTTGTCTCCGCATACTATCGGATAATGAACAGATCGAGAAACATGAGAAGAGGGAAAGGATTCCGTCTAGTTCTAGCACTGCTACAGAAGTAAGCGAGCACAGTGAATTTGACGAAGAGAATGAAGCGATACGTCCAAGTATTATCGTACTCCGCCCCTTGTCACCGGGACTCACCGGTCGATCAATATTGGTCGATGAACGTCGAACATCCGCAGCAACGGTAATCAGTGTCAATCACCTCGGCTTCCCAGTCCCTCCTAATCGACATTACTCTTCTGGCTTCCCTCTCAAATCCCCTTCGCCCAACACCATGCGAGAAAGTACGAGCTGCCCTGAATCGCTTTGTAAAGCCTCGATGATTGTTGAACCTTCGTCCAGCCTGCAAGTCTCGCTCGACACTTCTCTCGTCTCTTCATGCTCCGTAGGCAGGGACAACGAGATACTCATTTACCCTCCTGCCCACAAACGATCATCTTCCATGCCCATTCTCAATTTAGTTGATAGCTTGCCTCATACTCCATGGAGGGCAGATCATGCCTCTCATCAGTCCTTACTACCGCCCATTAACCTAGACAGCTCAGGTGATACTGCTAGCACAGGTAACACCGCGCCATTAGTCATACGAAGTCCACCACCCACCAAGGCCAAGTCGCTGGCGGTACGAAGACGGAAATCGACAGAATCTACCCGGCGTGCCAGGCGTGGGCGGGAAAGTCAGCTCGAAACGGTGAGCTCCACGCTGTGTCCAGCAGCTTGTTGCTGACGTCAGTAACGACCAGCCCGAGTCCATCTTGCTAAGCCTTGCGACGGCCGAGATTTGGACAAAGATCATCCCCATTTCAAGACGCGCGAAGGACAACCCCGAGTCATGAGACGCGGCCGTCTCTGTAATGTGCCATTATCGTCACTCGGTGCATGGCGTGAGCGCATTGTATACTACTGTATGCACGTAATGGAACTACAACTGTTGATATCAATCGAGATCATCCACACTGAATATATCAGATTCCGAGATTCATCGTATCCAAAAGAACACTTACTAAGGATCATGGGAATTTTGCTGAGTTTGTCGTTCCCGTTCCCGTTCGCGCTCTAGCTCCCTTTGCCTATGCCGCTCGCGATAATCTGCAGGTATAGCCGAAGACAACATCGGCCCTTCCAGATCGACTTCGACTGGAGCACCAGAAGTTGGAGTTCCCTCTGTTTGACCCTCTGAGGTCGAGGCGGGAGTGTCTGCTGCGCTTTGTGGCTGCACTGCTGGAGGTGGAGATGGCTGTGGTGCGGGTGGTGGCGGTACCGAAGTTGAAAGCTGGGAAGTGAGATTGACCGGTGGAGCTTGCTCAGTTGTAGGTGAAGTCGGATTACTGGGTGCTCCACCTTGGCCCCAAAGTCGTTGCAGGATATCTGTTACGCTCGTGAGACCTCCCGATGGGGCTTGAGCTTGGGTGGCTTGTGGATTTTGCCGATTGCCATCTTCTGGTACGAGCGAGAATCGGCTATAGAGCGCGTCAGTGATGGCGGGACGAAAAGTATGAGAACGCACCAAACGGGACATGATCCGTTGATCTTCAGCCATGGTTGAAGGCAATCTGGATGGAAGACGTGACTGTAGTTCATTAGCGCTGGATCCAGCGATTTGGAGATAGCTTACGCGCAAGGGACCCGCATAACCTCATCTCCAACGGTAAAGTCCTCCTTGCATACAGGACAATCCTTGTAAACGCTCTTCTCTACGATTCGTCAGACAAGCCGCACATGGTAGTCCAATACATACCCAGGCTCTCCTCAGTGAATGTTATTCGTGGTAATCCCTCAATGACCACTTCTGAAGCTGGTATTGGACCTTGCGGACCAGCCGCTTGCATTAATTGTTCAAGAATCTGGTCGAAGCCCTCTTTGCGATGTCAGCTACATGCCTCACTCACAGCATCGGACTCACGCTGTGTCATAACATAGTCGCCTGGGTTTGCTCGACCTTGAGGAGCGCCAGTAAGGAAGGGTGGCATCACTCCAGGCTCGCCTGACATGATCTCCATCAGACCTCTAAGCTGGTGTACGTCGTCAGTATTGAGTCTGCACTCTGGAGGGAAGAATTGACCAGATCATCCCCTGCCATAGGATCATTTAAGCCACCTGCTCGGTTTTGCTGACCACCGGGTCTTGCCCCAAATCCTGAGAAAAAGCTACACAAGAATCAGCACCCAAGAATAGGCTGGATTAGGACATACGCATCAAGACCATCGTCTCCTCCAGGACCAAATGGCCCGCCCACCTGACCCATCCCACCCATCTGTCCACCCATAGTCCCAAAGACGACTCTCCCTTGTCCTCCTCCAGGGAAATTCCAGGTAAACGTTCTGCCTCCAGCACCTTGATTCTGTCCTAATCCGCTTACTCCGGTTCTGGGTGCAGACGATCCGCCAGGTGACGATGGATCCGGCCCAGCTCGTTCTTGGCCAGCATTAGAAGCTGCTGCACCAAAAAGGCTACCAAAGAGATGTTGCATGAACCCTCCTCCTTCGGCATGTTGTTCTTCTTCCAATGATGATCGCGATTGTCCAGATGGCGGTGGAGATGTGGAGGGTCTGACCGGTGGGGCTGGAGGGAGCTCGTGATAAGGATCGGGGTTTACTTCTGGATCGAGCTACGTCTTGTTCAGCTCTAATAACCTAACAGATGATGGGTAACACACGATCTCAAGGAATTCGCCGTTACACGAAGCGCAGTGCTTGACACCATTCACCTGGACCACATTAGTAGATCGCTTGGCACGAATGGGTTTTCTTCGATCTCACCTCCAGTGGGCGCATCTGCGCTCCACACTAGGTAGAACATCAGCTTCAGGCCGACCAAAGACAGCTTGTGTCCGAAACTCACCTCATGACAAAGCCAAAAAGGAGAAGGTCGGGACGACATGACGTATCCCTACTTTCATTCAAGTAGCAATTCCCGCCTGGAGATTGGCAAGATGATGTATGAAATAATTCGATGCCTGTCCAGCAGTCTCGAGATGGACGTCTGATAGTCACCGTAGATTGATTACCGGATGAATGTGGATTGTATACTCGAGTTCGTTCGTCGGCAACAAGGAGTAAACCGGAAGAATGACGCAACAATTCTAGGCTTGCAAAAGACACGCGCGCCTTGCTCTCCTGGACCTTTTGCCGCGGTGATACCATTATTGTTATGATATCTTGATGGAGGCGCGTAAAAGCCAAAGCCCAGGACAGACTGCTTTTCGAGTTGATACACAAGAGTGAAACCGATTGATTGGATGGCCGGTTGCCGGTATACCGTGCATGAAAACGGGGCCGGGGCTGTGGCTGGTCGCTGTGCTAACGGACTGCTCGTGTCGTCGTCCCCGTCCCTCGCTGTCCCCTCGTAGTCCCCTTGCATCGCTGATGGACATTCGGGCATCGTGCCTTGTTCATCCCCGGAACGCGATCAAAAGGCGTGTATCAAGGCAGTGAGGAAGCTTTTGATCACACTGCGCGACGGCCAGTATATAACCTAGACTCAAGCATACTCTCGCATTCCTTCACAACCAGACCATCACGAAGAAGCACTGATCATGAGTTACGACCCGTTCTCGGACAACAATCGGACTCAGAGGACTCGCTTTGTTTCTCCAAGTCCTATCCCAAGTCCTTCTCCGAGTCCTACTCCTTCACTCGCTCAACCTGAATACCCTCCCCAATCATACACTAACATCAACTACGAAGATGGATCGGGGGATGTAGGCTATGGCGGCCCAGCAGGTGGAGTAGACATCAACGGGCAGCATGTACCTTGGTCTGGTGGGGATGAGGATGAAGAGACAAAGCCTCTGACTTCTGGGTGAGGATTTTAATGAGGCGTGGTACTAACCGAGCCAGCTCACCGACGCCGTTTCTTGCGAGTGATCCGTACGGACGGCCACCTTCTGTACTTTCCTCGGGTTCGGGCGCAGACTTTATTCGAAGACAGACAATTCCAAAGCGCGGAGCTACTACCAGACGGGTCAAGTTGACGAATGAAGGTAATTGGGTGAATGAGTATCCAGTGCCGAGGCCCATCCTTACCGCAGTCGAGCCAAAGTGGCTGTCTGGTATGTATTCAACATACGCAGAGTGTGCCGAGCTGATGATTAACAGACAAGTCAACAGAATTCAGGTAGGCCTTACATCAACCTTCACAGCTTATTACCCAGTCATATGCGATACACCGCAGCTACCTGTGACCCAGATGATTTTACCCCCGAGAATGGGTGGACTCTCAGAACTGCGCAACACGGACGAGAAACAGAGTTACTTATCGCCATTACGAGCTGTACGTCCGGACAAACTTCTGAGCTCATTGTTAGACAACGAGGATAAGATCCTTTACGCTAGGACATTACACAATGTCATGCTCAATATTCGGGACATTTGCAACACCAAGGCGTAAGCTGGCTTGCGAATGCGATGCTGGGAGCTAAAGAGCGCAGGTCAAAATTCTGGCGAAGGACAGCAGAAGAGGGTCGACCTGGATGGCACCGTATCGTTGTCACCATGGTGGTCGATGGTCTGAGCGCAATGGACACTTCAGTTCTAGATGTTATGGCCACGATTGGAGTGTACCAAGATGGTGTCTTGCGAAAAGCTGTAGATGGCAAGCCAACCGTGGCGCACATCTTTGAGGTAAGTCGTCCGCTCTTCAAACGTGCTAACCTGGCTAATTATCGGCAGTATACCACTCAACTGTCTATCGACTCCAGTCCACAGCTCGTTCAGCCCCACCCGGGCGATCCAAATAATCTTGTCCCTGTGCAAATGATCGTAGTGCTAAAGCAAGAAAACTCCAAGAAAATCAATTCGCACCGATGGCTTTTCAACGCGGTTGGTAAACAGCTAAACCCCGAAATCTGTGTGTTGTTGGATGCTGGAACCAAGCCCGGACATAAGGCTATCTATCATTGTACGTCCATTGTTCAGCTTATTATTATGGGCTACTCTGACGGTCGGTAGTATGGGAGGCATTCTATGTACGCTCTTATGCTCTGGACAGATAGCAGGAGCTAATCCATTTTGGTAGAACAATCCGCATCTTGGTGGCGCTTGTGGCGAGATTCATGCCATGATAAAGAAGGGCAAGAAGCTCCTCAACCCACTTGGTCAGCATCCATGCTACTAGAGGGGGCAGCGGGCTGACAGTGTTTCAGTTGCCGCGCAGAACTTTGAGTACAAGATGTCCAACATTCTTGATAAGCCCCTAGAGAGTAGCTTTGGCTAGTGCGTGAACTTTCACTGTCGGGTTCCAATGCTGATATTCACAGCGTGAGCGTGTTGCCGGGAGCTTTCTCCGCTTATCGTTATCGAGCCATTCAAGGACGACCACTGGAGCAATACTTCCACGGCGACCACACCAGTTCGTTTTCACATATACCGGGTTTCTTCACTGATGCGGTCAGTGGCTGCCAGGCTGGGTAAGAAAGGAGTCTACGGGATGAATATCTTCACCAAGAACATGTTTCTGGCTGAAGACCGGTATGATAGCCTCTTTCACTCACAACTATTGCTAACGCTAAGCCAGAATCCTGTGCTTTGAGCTGGTGGCCAAGGCCAAAGACCGTTGGGTCTTGTCTTATGTTAAACCAAGTAAAGCCGAGACCGATGTTCCGGAGCAAGCAGCAGAATTGATCAGCCAACGTCGACGATGGCTCAATGGCTCTTTTGCTGCTTCTGTGGTAACGTTACCTGTCTTTTTAAATGAATTTGAAGGCTGACTCAAGTAGTATGCATTGATCCACTTTTTCCGCTTGTATCGATCGGGACATGGCCCGATTCGCATGTTCATTCTCCATGTGCAAGGCCTGGTACGTTCACTATCAATTGTCAGGAGGCTGATCGATTCAAGTACAATCTCTTCAACCTCGTCTTCTCGTGGTTTGCTCTCGCCAACCTTTGGCTCACTTTTTCCATCATCATCAACTTGGTACCTGACTCGGTTGGCATCAACCTCTTCGTTACTGCTGATATCGTGAGTTTGCAGCCTAGCGCGCGACTGATTAAGGTAGACCCATTGGGTCAACATGGTTCTTATGTGGATATACTTGGTCTTCTTGATGCTGCAGGTGCGGGAGAACCAGGGTCTGGGCGAGCTTCTGCTCATTTGTTTCTCAGTTCGTGTTAGCTCTTGGAAATCGACCGAAAGGAGAACGGGGACTTTATCTCCTTACTCTCTGGTTAGTTATCACCAACGAACTCTCTGACAATCAGGGTATATGCCGTGCTCGCTCTGTACCTCATTGTCTGCTCCCTTATCCTTTCCGTGAAGGCTTTCGAAGTGAGTGGCGGGACCCTTGGTTGGGCGGCTGAAGCTGAATCCTGCAGGAAGTCCTGGGTGTCCAGGGGAGTATAGGAGAGAAGCTCTCGACACTGTTCAACAAGACAAATGGTGTGCTCGTTGCTGCCGTCATGTCGACTATCGGTGGGTTTGGCCTCCCTCGCATTGTGAGGATGCACTAACCCTGATAGGGATCTATCTCTTCGCTTCAATACTATACGTACGGTATATGAAACAACGAGACTGCGTCAAGCTAATGGCAACAGGCCGACCCTTGGCATATGCTCAGCTCTTTCCCCCAATACATGGTGAGCATCCGTCCATTCTTGTTCCAGTGCGCGATCGCTGAAGCACGCACGAAGCTGCTCGCACCATCATTTACCAATGTGTTAAACGTTTATGCCTTTTGCAATTTGCATGATGTCTCCTGGGGCACCAAGGGTGAGTTCAGCACAGCACTGTCATTCCTGGGCTGAGCTGACATAACGGATAGGATCCGACAAAGCAGAGGCTCTGCCGGCGATATCATCGACCAAGGAGAAGAGCGGTGAGGTTGGCGTTGTGGAAGACGTTCAAAGGGTAAAGATGACTGCGTAGTCTTGGAGCTGAACTGGTCAGGCACAAGAAGAACTCGATGCGTCGTTTCAGCAAACCGTGAAACGAGCCGTTGCTCCACTCAAGCCTGACACTACACCCGAGTTGCCAAGCATGGATGTGAGTCTCTTTCAGCTTATGCTCAGGCTGACGATATCAGGATCAAAATCGTACATTCCGAACTAGACTGGTCGGAGTCTGGCTACTCACCAATGCTGCTCTCGCCGTCTCTATCCAGGAACTCAATGGCCTCTCAAAGACCGAAAAGCTTGTCGATCAATGCTTGACTGCGGCGGGTATCGACATCAAGACTGGAGCAGCGACCAATGGAACTTCAGTCGTCTTGATGAACGCAACGTGCATTGAAACAGCCCTGGATTCAGATCAGAACGCTCTTCATGGAAAGCAGCAGGTGAGTGCAGAATCTCAATGACGGATTGATCAAGCTTATCTGGTCAGGTCTACTTCAGGTACCTCCTGTGGGCAACCTTCGGCCTTTCGGCAGTTAGATTTCTCGGAGTTAGTTCCAACACCATGTTTGGCATTAATCCTGGCTAACGGATGTCTAGTGCTTGTACTACTTTGTGAAAAGACAGTTCGGCAGGTTTTGCCGCAGGAACTGATTGGAATGATGAAAGGATATTACTGTACACATTTTATGCTCATGCACCTGTGTTTTCAGTTTGTGCCACGACGCGGGATTTCGGGAATTTGATCAAAACGGCAAAGTGCACGCGCGCCTGGTTGCAACGAACTTTTGGTGAACAGCTGTAGATCGCTTCCTTTTTTTTCCTTCTCTTAGCTATATCCCGGCAACTACATCGATAAATCTCGTTCGTTGAGCGGGAGGAAGATCGTAGTCTGCTTTGCGAGGAAGACCACAACCTACCAACTCACTTGAAGTCCAGCTATAAGCCCATCACTTCACTCGAATATGCCACCTTCATACATCAAGCCTGAAAATGCGCTCAAGGTGAGTTGAATTGATCACGTAGGCCTTGGATGTGCGAGCGATCAGAGAGGAGCTGGTGAATGATTGGGTTTGGCGAGCTGGCTGAGGCGGCCGATGTGCTGTGATTGGGATATTGATTGGAACCTCCCGGTAGCGCGGAATACTTGCTGATACCTCCAAAGCGCTCCGAAGAGCTTCTTGCTCTCGGCACCTCTCAGTCCAAGCAACAAGCATTCGAGAACCTAGTCGAAGTCTTTCAATCGTGAGCTCTACCTCCTCTGTCATGTGTATACAAGGGCTGACATGTCAGGAAACGATTCAAGCACACGTCCGTGGCTGTACTCGAACCGATCATGCTCAAATATGTCGAGCTTTGTGTAACGATGAATCGCAAGACACACGCCAAGCTGGGTCTTATCAACTATAAAAACGCGATTCAAACGACTTCGGTTCAATCTATCGAGACAGTCCTTAACCACTTCATCGCCCAGGCTGAACAACGTCTGACAGACGCCGAAGCTCAGGCGAAGAAAGAGGTCGAGGCGCTACCTGAAACCCCCGTGGTGGATGATGAACTTCCCCTTCAGCCCTCTGCGATGCTTCTCGACACCTTCATTGAGAGCGCTGGTGATCGCGAGAGAATCGAGCGAAGGCTCATCGCACCTGCGCAGAAGTTCTGCTGGGATGCTTATGACATCTCCCTTGACGTGGCAAAGGGCAACGACAGGCTCGAGATCATCTACCAGTCAATCGCGCACCGAGCGTTCCAGTTCTGCAAGGTTCATCAGCGAAAGAACGACTTTAGACGACTGTGTGAACAACGATTGCGCAAGGATCTCGCAAACGCCGCCAAGTACGCTCACCAGCAACACTCTGTCAATCTCGCCGATCCCGAGACGCTCTCACGCCACCTTGACACGCGTTTCCTGCAGCTCGAGACCGCTGTGGAGCTCGAGTTATGGCAAGAAGCGTTCCGATCTGTCGAGGACGTTCACGGTCTTGTTGCTGGCAAAAAGTCTGCCAAACCCTCGATGATGGCCAACTATTACGAAAAGTTAACTCAGATCTTCAAGGCGGAAGGTGGGAAGCAGACCGCTGTCTTCCACGCTGCTGCCTGGGCACGATACTACCAGTATGCCGAGCGCGCTGGTTCGGTTCCAGAGAAGGCTCCCGGCTGTGTCGTTCTTAGCGCATTGGCAGTTCCCCTTGGAGAAGTCGAAAGCAAGCAGCGACTCGTTGCGCTACTCAACCTCCCGAAGATGCCCACTCGGGAGGCTTTGATCAAGGATGCTACCGACAAGCACCTGCGACGAGTCTCGAGCGATATCCGTCAACTCTACACCATCCTTGAGGTCGACTTTCAGCCGCTCCGTGCTGCAAAGATTCTTGCTCCTCTCATCACTTCGCTTGCACCCGAATACCAGCCGTACCTGCCTGCATTGCGCGAAGTTGTGCTCTCACAAATCTTACAAGGTCTTTCCGAGGTTTACGACACCGTTTCTCTCACTCACATCCTCGACTTGATAAAGCCTTTTGACAACACACCTTGGGCAACCGACATGCCTTCGCTTGAGAAGTTTTTGATGACTGCTTGTCGACGGGGCGACATTTCAGCGAGTGTTGACCATGTGGCCAAGACGATCAGCTTCACCGTTCCTCCTGCCGACCTCAACCGACTTTCCAACTTGGCTGTCTGCCTGTACAACACAGTCCAGTACCTCAACCCCACACCGTCTACATCTCGTGCCGACGCTTTTGCCGCCGCCATCGCCGAAGCAGAAGAGGAGCGCAAGGCGATTGCTCACAAGCGACAGATTGTCCAGAAGAGACGAGAGTTGCTTGAGGAGGCTAACCTCCGCCGCGAGCGAGAGGAAACCACTGCCAAGGCCGAGTTGGCGCGTGCCCGAGCTGAGGATCTCGCCCGTCGCGAGAAGGAAAACGCACGTCAAGCTGAGATCGACCGTATACAGAAGCAGATGGAGCAGACTCGACGCGAGGAAGCCAAGAAGCTTGCCGAGAGTCTCGCCGTGACTAGTGGTCTAAAGGTCAACCTTGACGGCATTGAGGATCTCGACACGAACAAAGTCGTTGCTTTACAGGTTGAACAGCTTGCCAAGGAGAAACGCGAGATGAACGATCGATCGCGCATCGTTGCCAAGCGTGTCGATCACTTCGAGCGAGCCCTTCGCAAAGAAGAACGGCCTTTGCTTGCCGAAGACTACGAGAGGCAGAAGGAGGAGGACCGAAAGACTCATGAGCGCATCAATGCCCAAGCCCGTGAACAAGCCATTGCCGCCCAGAAGGCCATGATTGAGATCAAGACTCGTTTGTCTCGGATGATGCCTGACTACCTCGTTACCCGTCAAGAAGTCGCCTCTCAGCAGGAAGCCGAGTTCCAGGCTGCTCGCGATGCGGCGCAACAGAAAATTGCCGACGAGAAGGCCAAATTCAAGGCCAAAGTGCTGGCACGGCGCAAGGCGGAGAAAGAGGAGAGAGAGCGATTGCGTGCTCAGGAAGAGGAGGAGGAGAGGGAACGTCTGGGTGAGTTATATCAATCATTAAGCCTTGATTGTACTGACTTGCCTCAGCTCAAGAAGAAGAACAAGCACGGCTGCTTGCGGAGAAGGAAGAGTCAGAGCGACAGGCCGCCGAAGAGGCCGAGAAGCTTAGACTTGAGACGGAAGCTAAAGCGGCTGAAGCAAAGGCAAAACGAGCTGCCGAGCGAGCCGAAGCCGAAGCTGCTGCCAAACGTCAACGTGAGCGAGAAGAGGAGGCTGAACGACGGCGACTTGAGAGATCCGGAGGCGGTTTCAGTCGTGCACCGGTATCGGCTGCACCTGCGGCTGCTGGGGCAACTCCTGTCAGACCGACTGCGGTACCTGCTGGGACATGGCGGGAGAAACTGGCGAAGAAAGCTGCCGAGGCTTCGGGAGCTGCCACGCCACCCGTTGCGAATGGTTCGCCCAAGCAAGCTACTCCTGCGCCGGCTGCTGCTACTGCTCCTGCTGCCGCTGCGCCTGTCAACCCGACACCGGCTCCAGGTGGGACATGGCGAGAGAGGGAGGCGGCCAGAAAGGCTGCCGAGGCATCGGGTGGTGCTGCCACACCACCATCAGCGAGCGGGTCACCTGCTCCAGATGGTCAGCCGGAGCGAGGAGGTGTATACAGGAGAGGTATGGGAGCGCGTGGACGAGGTGGCGCGACTCCTCCTACGTCTGGACGTGGCGGATCTACAGGCGGTGGTGGGGGTGGTAGTAAATGGTAGTGCCATTTTTTGCATGCATATGGGGTCATTGTTTGTTTCCCTTGATACAGACAGCTACAGCTATGAGAGTGACTGTTCCGTTTACTGAAATGTCCATGAACAAGTAGCGCCTGGTACTGTACATATTGATGAATTATTGATGAAACCATCCTCGCTACATGCCAAGAAACCATCTTGGACGCGTGGAGTGCCCTGGAGTGGAATAGAATCTAGATTGTCTGATTTTCGGAGAGCGGCAAAAGTGATTTGTCCTTGCTTGGGAGTAAGATCACCAGTCGATTGTGGTCGATGCATAAACTTATGTCGAGTCAGCCTGATTTACTGATTTTACGAAAGAGGACAGCAGCTAACCTGGATACGTTGACCGACTAAGAGCGGTTCTTCCATTTCGAGTGAGATTGCACCTCTACTTGGATCTCCACTGAGAATCTTTACTGCTCTTTGTATTTTCTATATAAATAATCAGTCAGCGATGATTCTTTAAGAAAAAAAACGGGTCAGTGAGTGTGTGGGAAGGGGAAGAAGATGAAAGTCGATAAAGATGCAGAAGATGAAAGTTAAGATGAAAGGGGATGAAAATCAAAGCTGGTATTTGAAATTGAAGTGACTGTTGATGAAAGTCGATGTAAGAAAGTTGATGTAAGACAGTTGATAGAAGTGGATGAAGATGAAAGTCGATTGTATGTACATACAGAGTCATCAGGACTGAGTAAAGCAAGGAAGAAATCCTCTTCTTTTGAAAGTGTTCCACCTGTCCGTCTTTGTATTGCACTGATGAGTATTTGAGTTGGATTGGGATTGGTGGTCGATAACTTGAGAAGCATATTACCCTGAGCACTGTATATGCGAGATATCAAGCTTTAGTACATAGCACGCACCGACTCGAATATACCATAGAGATGGGATGGGGTGGAGGTAGTTTGGGATCGGGATCGGGAGTGGGGTTGGTGTTAGTTTGGGATTGGGATTGGGAATGGGGTCGGGATTGGGATTGGTGATTTTACCAAGCCAGAACAAGGGATGACAAGTGAAACATAGGGTAGGAGTAACATGAAAATGGAAAACCAGACGTACGAAGTGATTGAACAAGGTTCATCGAGTTGTTCGAGACCATACGAAGTATCTGTCGAGAGCGGAAAAGGTAGGGCAAGACCAAGTGTTCCCGTGGAAAATACATCCTTGTTATGAATGAGCGTATGAGGTCGACCTGTCAAGAATGGTGTTGGTGCAGTGATTAGTCCCAACTAGTTACTTGCATAAGCATAAGTACAAGTACTTGATTTATGTCGGTCAATTGGAAGGTTTACTCGGACTTTAAAACTCACAGATGACATCCCTGGATACATCTCGGAGATGGAATCTAGAACAGGTCTAGGTGTCCCGTCACAAAGCAGTAAAAAGCCTTTAGCACTAGATAGGAGTGAAGATCAATCAGCTCTGTGCTTAGGATCTCGTCTCTACTTTCTAGCTCCAACCTCGCCTAATCACATGGTCATCCTGCTTCTTTCAACCACGAAGAACTGCCATGTCCAGCTTGCTTCAACTGCAACTACTCGACGACGTTACAGTTTTACTTTCCATCTTGTGTTTTTTTTTCGTTGAAGACAAGACGGAAAGTAAAACTTCAACTCACTCTATACCCTCTAACTCTTCCATCCTCTCAATACCTCTTTCAGCCCTCCAAAACCCATCCCATCCTTCATTATTCCCCTTTCCAAATCCAAAATCCGATCCTTCTCCAATCTCACTCCCTTTCTTATCCTCTTCCCTGCCTTTCTTCCCCTCACCTGTCTCAGAAGGATTAAAAGGCCTTTGATATCGTCCTACTTGAGCCGGTGGTCTTCCCGATAAGCTCGTTCTAAACACCTTTAAAGTCGGTACAGTCAAGATTGATAATGTAGGTTCGCATCCTGGTGGACATGTTGAGAATGACCCTATTGATTCCGATCTGTATGATGCATCAGACGAGATGAGATGGGATTGTAAGATGGGGATAAGAGTCGGTAACGATTCAAGAGATGTTGAGAGTAGGTAGAGTGTTGATGTCGATGTTGAACCTGATCTTGATGTCGATGGGGGTATGCGAGGTGAATTGGTCAAGAAAGAGGTCAATGAAGCTACTGTCGGAGAGTACAGCGTTTGTGCAAGAATACCAGACGACAATGACGACCTAGTAGTTGTAGAGTATAATCTCTTGAGCATCGTGTAGACTTTAAAGCAAGAAGAAAGGAGCATGAAATCGCGAAAATCCCACTGGACTGGAAAAGTGGAGGCAAATCTCGCATCGTAGTAAATCATAATCATAAAGTGCCATGTCGCATACTAGTCGTCATACAAGATATACACCATACAATCTCGTGATTCTCGTTAAACTCCCTCGCTCCCTTTACCCGCAGATACTCTGGATAGAGTGTTGGTGGTTTGTAGGGTCGTAAGGGATCCATCCTCCAGCAAGACCAGCAGAGTAGGACCAGTCTGCTGCTGCTTCAGTCTTCCATGTCCAGTGGCTATTCGTGTCAGCCTGCGAACTTGGCAAAAGAAGCTGGAAAAATCAAAACTCACATCCATCCTTGAGCGTTATTTTCGTACGTCTGAACCTGGGCATCATAAAATTCACGCATGAAATCTTTGTACTCCCTGCACAGAAGAGTGTCAGCGGTAGATCTACTCTCGGGTAACAAGAGACGTACTGCGAGAAGGACGAGCCATCGCCTGATTTAGTCCGGCAATCACCTACATATGACGATCCCGAATACGATCCATCATATCGTGCGCCAATTCCACGACCGTTGAGGCTAGGAGCACAGTCGGTAGTGGCGAGGGACCATTCACCAACCATAAGCCAGAGTGGCGACGAAGCATAGTTGCTCGCTTGATCACAGATTCCCTGGAGATGGCGTGGCCAGGTCCAGGTTTGGAAATCGTCGTTAAACACTTGATAGTTGTGCGTGTCGATGAAGACGTCTTCAAAGCTTGGGTAGGGCATGTAATTATCGAATGTTGATAACGGCTGGAATCCATCGTGGATGATGAGAGCTAGACCAGATTTCGACCCTGAGCCTTCAGGTGCCCAAGGGTATCGAGAAGCCCCATAGGCATCGTACCAGTATTGACGAGTTGTGCTGAGCAACTGAGACGAAACATAGGTGGCTGGCTCATTGAGGAGTCCGAGCGCGGTGACCACTTGCCAGTAAGATGGGTCCGAGTATTTCTGAGAGAGGGATTGGATGACGTTTTTGGTCCGTGCGACGTTCGACGCATTATCCTGCCAGTGCGGATCACCGCGATGACCAGAGTTATCGTATCCGTTCTGTGATCCGGGTGCACCATGCAAGTCGACAATGACTTTAAGGCCATGGTTACGAGCCCAGCCGATCGCCTTGTCGAGGTAGGCCGCCTGCCCTTGGATGTACGGCTCGCCACCAGACACGTCGTATGCCCAAAATCCAATCGGAATTCGGACGTGGTTCAGACCAGCAGCTATCAAGTTCAGTCTAGTCGTCACACATATGTTAATCAGGGAAAGGAAACGTACCCGCAATTTGCCTAAAGTCGTCTTCGGTATACCAAGAGTTCCAGTGTTTGACTAGTGCGCTATGCGCCGTATCGTAGTCTTGGTATTGACTGAAAGTCCACTCATCCACGATCCCTCCGTTGGCGGTGTTTTCGAAGAGTGATGGAGTGATGAACGGCTCTAGCACTAGCCACTGCGAGAGTCAGTATGTGGTGACTTGGGGGGTGGGGGGGTAATAGAGTGGCAAGAGGGGAAGTGGCAAAGGGGAAGTGGCAAAGGAAATGTGAAGTGGTACAGAGACAGGAGATCGAAAGTGGCAAAGAGACGGGACAGCGACGGAATAGGAGAGTGAAGTGGCAACAAAACTGGGTGGTGAAGGAGGCAAAGCAACAGCTCAACGTACACCACCAATGTTGACGCCTCTGATCTTTTCCGAACCATACGGCCATCCTACATTGACATCGCGAGATTCGACTGCTCTAGCTGAAGCAGGGACGGAGAGAGCGAGGGGGAGGAGAAGTGCAGCGAGTGAGTGGAGGTACGAGTTGCGCACTGAGTGTTTTGTTAGTTCTTGTGCTCTTGTGTGTGTTGCCGGTCTTGACTAAACCAAGACAGACATAGCACTTACTTGTGAGTGTTGTGAGAAGTAGTCGAAGGTTCAATGAGTGAGATGAAGGGGCAGGTGTGGCAAGGAGAAGAGGCGGGCAATGGAAGTTAAGAGATATATATAAGGTCGAAGGTAAATGCCGCAGCGATGTCCGTGTTTGACTCTATACAAAGGACCAAGTGAAGAAGAAAAGACGGAAGGAACGGATATCGGGGACTGAAAAGATGTTTGTCTGAAGGTAAAATACCGCTGCTCAAGGGGGGTCTTAAACGAGAATGCACCAGTCACCTGTCAATCGCTTTCTCGGCGTTGTCTATGCTTCTCCAACTTTATGTATCCACCGTCCACGGATGTTGATCAGCTGAATGACGAGTATGTACACAAGTAAGGATAGTGAAGGAAGTAGTGACAGTGAAGGAAGTAGTGACAGTGAAGGAAGTATGGGGCGATGGAGGAAGTCGAATATGTCTATATACAAAGTGTGCAGATGATCAAGAATGAATGAACGAAGGGAGTGAAGAAGGAGGAGGTTGAGAAGACGGGATATACACAAAACAAGAAAGAAGGAGGAATGAATGAATGAGTTGAATCAAGAGGAGAGAGTCAAGAGAGAGTGAGAAATGTTAACTGATAGGATTCGATCACACGTGGCATGTGCCGTGCCGTGCCTTGATTCAATCGGTAACTTTTTCCCAGGCGGGTGGACCAACACAAACAGACAACAACCAACTGACTCTCTCGCCCCTCTCTCTGTGTTTGTCCCCTCGCCCCGTAGAATAAGTACGGATCCAAACAGTCCTGTGCGTTTCCCAGAACTGCCCCGTCCATACCGGACATATGATGATTTAGACTGCGCGTGACAATTGTTGCATCCGTCGTGGTTCATTTGTTTTTCTGCCTGCCTAGACTCAAGACAACAATAGATCTAAATGCAGTCTCTAGCTTGGATATATCAGATTATAGAGAGAGAGTTGAATAGAACAAGATTTTGTTCAACAGAGCGAGATAAACTTTCTTCTTCTTGGCGATTGATTGTCACCATGTGAATCAATGTCCCGGGTATACTTTTGACACTCAGATTAGCGCGTGATCAGGGAAAACAAGGAACAGGAACGTGACGTTGTTTACACTATATTCCCCGCACGGGATCAATCATCACGTGTTATATATGAACGTGTGTGTTGTGTATGTGCGAACTTTTGTAACTATAGGTAAAGAGTTGTAGTATCTCCTTTCACATGTATCTTGTCAGCAGAATATCTCAATGATAGA
Organism: Naematelia encephala; assembly: GCA_002105065.1. Taxonomy (NCBI): domain Eukaryota; kingdom Fungi; phylum Basidiomycota; class Tremellomycetes; order Tremellales; family Naemateliaceae; genus Naematelia; species Naematelia encephala. The sequence continues at coordinate 661,983 of MCFC01000001.1, forward strand.
CCGGGAGAATCGGGGATCTGTGGAGTGGGGCGTAAAAACACATCAATCACAAGACCAAGACCGAAGGAGAGGCATTTACTCGATGAAGAGATATGCCAAGTCGGTCAGGTCGTCGTTAAGTCAGGTCACAGGTCACAGGTCAGGCTCAGTGGTCAGGTCACTTTGGATGACGGGACATACACAGGAATAGAGAGAGACAGAGAGAAGGGAGAGAAGAGAAGGTGTCATACTGCCCATGTCAGAGTCGCTTTTGCCACTTCCCCCTCATATCTGGCCAATTGCCACCTCCCTTATATCCTGTATGATCGTTGTCTCTTTCTTCATATGATCATTCATTCCAATCTGTCCCCTCTCAATTCATTCAATTCCTACTACCCCTCATGCAAGCTATAATGGAAAATCACTAGATACTGCCCCTCTCTCAACCTAAAATCTATAGTCAAGGATACTCATTCTTGAGAAAGTTATACGGTAATGTATAATCAATGAAGCTTGTCCAAAATCCATCCTCACGACAGATCACCAATTCTTCAACCAGTAAACTACCTTATCCTTGAGCGGCATGCCTTTCAGACTGATCGGTTCCATTTCATCCTCGCCATCGAGATCGGCGAATTCGCGAGCGCCGGAAGAGAGGTCCATTTCGTTCAACCGCACGTACCGCGTACGGCGAATGACTTTACGTTTATGTCAGCCGGCTTCAATTGAAAGGCAACATTCAAATGGAGCCTCTCGGAGCCCCAAGCTGAGAACAGCTCATGGACTGTAATTGACTCACGTTTGTATCCCGTATATCCAAAGACGTAGACCGGGATCCCGATATAATGCGTAATAAACCTACGCCTCGATCAGATCCACGTTCATCCGGTTGAGTAGATAAGAGGGACAAAACATACGATTTATAATCAAACGGCATGAAAGCATCGAAACCCTTGAAGAAAGACAGGAGACAAGTGAAGAAAAGAGCGAAATAGCTCAGGTAAGGCTGGAAAGGAGCTTTGTACGGCAAGGTATCCCGACTGAGTCCTTGGGCTTTCATCCCTCTCATGAATCCTATGTGACTCGCCAAGATCGAGATCCAAGTAAGAGAACCGAAGATTGTCACCGTCGAGACAAAGTAGTTGAAGATGGTCAGAGCATCGTCTGAAGCTACCAAGTAGGCTAGTCCCATAAACCTATCGAGCACAAGAGTCAATATGTGCTGCGAGGCATGGCGGAAAGACTTACGCTCCGGTAAAGACGAATGCCACCCATGGTACACCCCGAGATGTGCAGCGTGTGAAGATACGGGGAGCGTTACCGTCCTTGGCCATGCCGTAGAGGGTACGGGTGGCGATGTATTGGTCAGAGTTGGCAGCGGAGATGGTGAATATGAGGATACTGAGGTCGTTAGCGAGACGCATTGACATGAGGAAGCAGACACGCGAATATGTGGTGTTGGTAATGAAGACAAAGAAAATGCCGGCTTCCTCGACCTAAGGGAAGCCACTCACCAAGCATTGATGATCTGCGGTAAGACACGGATCCCAGCAGCCTGAATGGCGACAACAAATGGTGATGCCGACGCGCCGCCACTAGTACCTTTCTTGGCAGCCTGTGCAAGGAGAGTGGAGCTGGAGTCGACGATCATTCCGACAACTGGAAGGTAACCAAATCAGTGACAAGCATACACGGGAGTAGACTGAATATGTACTCAGGACACCGATGATGTAGAAGAAGAGGATTCGGAAGAAAGTCTTCTTGATTGCTGCTGGTACTGTCTTGCGCGGGTTCTACATCACATCGCAAATTAACATACTGACATGACGGAATAGATCTGTCGAGAAAGTCGAGGCGGGCAAGGACAACGACAGACTTGCCTTGGCTTCACCGACTGTAACACCGATAAGTTCCGTGCCCATGTAGGCGAATAAAGCGAGTACGAGAGCATTAACGAATCCGCAGAACTTTCCGGTACCACCCGTAGTCTTGTAAGCTTTGAAGGCACGTCCATCATGCCAGTATCGGAAACCAAGGCGTTCTTGTCCTGGAACACCCCCCAGGTCGATGATCAGCCCCAGGAGGATAAGACCGGTGAGGGTTGTAATTTTGATCATTGACAGCCAGAACCTAACGAGTGTCTTCAGCTTGATTGTGGTTCTTGGTGTTCAGAGGATGGTAGGCAAGATGTGAGAAACGGAGGAGATTAGACTCACTCGACTTCGCCAAACCACTTGATACCCAGGCAGTTGATTGCGATGACGAACACGATGAAGATCGACACCCAGGCGGCCCCATTGATAGATGAATTCCAGAATCGAATCTAAAAATGAAAGAGAATCGCCTATCAGTCGGTCGTCTCAAGGACTACAACTTTGGAGGCCGGGTTCGGGCTTGGCCTCTAAGGCATTCATAGGAGATTTACTCACGACAAGAGAACCAGCTACGATTTGGTTTGGCGAGATGATCAGATACTTGCAAAGGTATACCTATGCAGCAGTCAGCACAAACCGAGTTACGATTCGTTCATAGCTGATTATGAGTCTCACCAGGGCAGTAGCGAATCCGAATGCAGGGTCGACACATCTCGTACCGTGTCCTGCGAAACCCTTTTTACTAGGGTATCGAGTTGACATTTCACCCAGGGCTAGCATGACTGAGAAGCAACTGGTGAAGTGTCGCGTTATCAGTATCGCGTTCCGTTGAAGCTGAGCGAGCTAGGAAGGAACGAGGAAAGAAGATGGAAAGAGGGAGTGGAAGGAGGAGTGAGGGAAACGAGAGAAGGGTGGACGAAAACAGGGAGGAGGGAGGAGGGAGGAGGGAGGAGGGAGGAGGGAGGAGGGAGGAGGGAGGAGGGAGGGAAGAGAAGGAACTGAGGGACGACGGAAGGAGATGTAGGTGAAAAAAGCCGACAAGGCGAGGAGACAGAGTCTGCAAGGAAGAGAGGAGAAACTTACACGATACCCATGATGATATACGAAATAAGTAAAGAACCAGGCCCAGACCTCGCCAAAGAACTTCCTGAACCAATAACTAAACCCGTACCTAAGAGATCCGTCAGCCCACACAAGGCGTCAGATAACAACCATATCCCCCCCTCTCCCTCCCGGAAAAAGAACCCCCCTTCACTACAGTGGGGGTCTCATAATTAGTGGAACAGTGTGGGGTGGTATTTGGCGGCGCAGCGTTCCACTGATTATGAAACCCCATGTATCCATATCCCTTATCCTAACTCCTAGCCAGGACAAGTACACACTAACCCCTGACAGACAGAGAATAAATGAAAGAAAGTGAAAGAAAGTAACTCACCAATCGCACCTCCAATAGCTATCATGCTAATTTGTCTAGGTTTCAAAGACCTATGAGTCTCTTCTTCTCTCGGTTCAGGTTCAGAGACATAGACTCCTTCTGAAAGTTGATATGCTGCATTATCCTTCTCTTTATCATTCCCACCCTTGACGTTGCGATTGTTCTGGAAATCATCCGTGTCGTTGGTCTGAATTTCGGTTCGGGATAGAGAATGATCATGATCGTTTGGATAGAATGGTGACATTTTTTTGATTATTTCTTCTTAGGATTTGACAGGACCTGCAGTTGAAAGGAAAAAAAAAGACGAGACAGCTTATCAGTCTGATCTTGAGAGACAAGGGGAAAAGACGAGATGCAGAACGAAGATGGGTTCAGGTTATGTATGATCAGCTCAGTCAGTCAATCACAAGACAAGACATGCGTTAGTCGACTTTTCTTCTCTGCTTCCTCCCCTCCTTCCGTGCCCCTCCCCCCCCCCCCCCCCTCCCCTCTATCACCGCTCTGCCCGTTTCTTACGTTGCACCTCGATCTCATGTACTCTCCTCTCCCCTTTTGCATGGTCCGACCGGTGCAGAATTTCACCCAACATCTTTAGCGAACTTTAGCGGATGCACGGGGTACAGCGGCTTGGCATTCCAGGCACCGAAACATGTCGTCACCTCTTTCTGCTAGTGATTCTGTCAATTGAATTTACTTGGCTTGTATCGCTCCAGAATGCCCAGCCTTTCAGATAGATACGCGTTCCGAGCAGATAGATAAGAGAGTCACTTCACTGCTCTGAGCCTCTTCGAATCAATGCTTTAAGATCCGTTATGCGAGCTCCAAGATTCGCCTTGGCTTGGCGTTTATGAATCACCGGCCGCCTTCTTCCTGCCGCAGTAATCATCTGTAGAATGACGCATTGATCCTTATCAAGCTCAAAGTCTCATGCCCAGTTTTTTTTTACCACTGGAGCTTACCCTCATATATCAGGATAGTACAAATTCCGCTGATATCACTTTTGCATCAATCTAGGCGTACCTCTTCAACCTCCACGTCTCTTCCAGGCATCATAGACTTCATCGTCATTAGGTCCAATAAATCTACCTCGTCCGTGAATATTGACGTCATGTGGGCTCAGAAAATTGGTCGACTCACGGTCTGACTAGCCTGTTGAAACTGTTGTTTTCTTCACGTATTGATTTTGGATTGAGATTGCCCAGATACTTCATCGCAAGACTCTCCCAAGCATGATACCTGAGACTGGTCAGTCAAAAGTAACTCATGTGTGATCACACAACGCACGCATACTGCCCCGTTCCTCGGAAATCATAATCATCCCGTTCGTGCGTGTACTGAATCTCCTCCCCATGCCACATTGGCCAGAAAAACGCCCGTTCCGACAGGACCTGGACCTCATCCGGATGCCGCCGGGCGATCTCCTGAGAACGTCGTCAGCTGATAGCCGGCGCACGCGTGTACATAGCTGACCCATGGAACAACAACACTGTGATGTGCCCACACGTGCTCGTCAAAGGTCGCATATGATTCGATCCACCTGTCGATGAATGTCGAGTTTGGGGCGGATATGATGATGGCATTCTATGCCGTAGTGAGCAAAGGTAAATCAAGTCGATACGAGGAGACACAAACGCATAGCCCCTCGGGGTCCAGGGCATGTCGCCGTGAGTCTGGAGACGCCTCCATGCCCATTGTTGTTTCGTAATATAGCAAGTCATCGAAGCTCTTGACGCTATGTGTTGTCAGCCAAAGTCATGCGCTTCTTCACCGGATCCAATATCCAAGCACCAGAACAATAGCCAATCGCTATCATCTTCGTGAAGCACCTGAACGATAGCCACTTGATGATAGCCCGCCTCCACTTCCGTCTTCACGATCGCCCCCGCTCTACTCTTCGCCTTCTCATTCCCTTGCACAGTGCATAATGACTCACATGTAAATGTCGATGTCGAGATAAATCCCTCCAGACCACTTCATAGCCAACAACCTCAGAACATCTGCCTTATGTGCGAAATGAGAAATCTTGCGCCCGTGGACTTCGTCTGGGACTTGAGTCTTGATAAGTTCGAGATTTGGTGCTATGAGATCCCACCATGGACCTGATGGTAGGTATTGATAGTGGCTAAATGGCATTGACTGTGAGCATCCATTTTTCAGAGATGGATAACATGAAAGGAGGTTCTAAGTAGAGTAGTATGCACTTGGTTGTACATTTAGAGTATTCGCTTGGTTGTGGATATAGGTATGATTTGGGTATGGATCTGGTACGAGAGTAGTAGTGGAGGATAATAGTTAGAGATAGACATGACATACAAATAGATTTTTTCTGGTTTTAGATTCAACATGGCACTCCTCATTGCCAGATAGGCATAATAAGGTAACTCTTCACCCCTCTCATCACCTCCCGGAGGAGTTTTTAATCCATACACATAATGGACAGAATTAGGTACTTTCATATCCCTTTTCTTCGGTGCGAGAGGAGCAGGTAAATAATCTGGTCGAGGGGGTGAAGGAGGTGGAGGAAGGAATTGAAAGGTTGGGATACGGAATGGTGAGGGAGTATAAGTGCCTCTTGGATTTGAAGTGAACATGGATATTTTCGGTGGTCGGAGGTAGATTAGACAGAGAAAGAGGAGGAATGCGTATAGGAGTGGTGAAGGGAGATGAAGTGTTGATGTTCGGGAGAGAGGGATTGACTATGGAGATTTGGGGTTAGTTTAATGATTGTCTATTAAAAAGAGATGAGATTTGTTGATATAGCGACGAAAGGGAAAGGAGGGGAAGGGAAGGGAGGGGGAGTTGCATAGGGTAAAGGAAGTAGAATAGAGATTAGAGAGCTCTATCAAGTGATGCAAGGATGGAAACATACCACAGGCCGATTGCCTTTCATCCATACTGGTAACATCTTCCTCGGCATAGGTTATCGGAATATAAAATCTGCCCGTCCAGATTGTGATCAATGCAGCGATAAGGTGTGTAGGATCCAGCAATAGCTCATTGTGACCTAGGCTCAGGCGGTCCTTTTGTTTGCAGCTTTGATCGCCGTGAGAGATGAAGATAACCAAAGAGATTCCAATTAGAATGAAAAGTCAAAAAGGTCAGTCGCGGAGATAGAGTATGAATTGCGGCCCGATGTAGGGTGTGATTCAGTCATTAGAAAGTACACAAGACAAAGCGACGAGTATCACATCACATCCAACTCGACCTTGCGTAAGCCAGCGCCGTAGCACTGCATTCATGCACTGCAGATGTGCACTGCAGATGAATTACAATAAGGTAAAAAGCTCCACCACCCGGCTTCCAGACCACTTCTCACCGTCCCCCAACCAACCCCTTCTTAACAGTATACGATCTAATTGGCTATTCCTCGCTGACCCATCGCTCAGCCACTTCACCAATAAAAGGTAGCCAGAACCTGCCCAGTCCATCCTGGGCGTCTTTCCAGGCTCGGAAAGACGTGTAGAGTGTTACACCGATCGAGCCGAGGATGAGGATGATCCGGAGGAATTTGGGCAGGGGTATGAGGAGGTTGAATAGCAGCAGTATACCTAGTAGAGGTGTTGTCAAGAGAGCGGATTGGTAGGCTATCATATGAGGTCAGATTGGATCCTATGGAGGATTGGGAGACTGGTGGACTTGCCATGAAAGCGAACGTAATCGTTTTGAATCTCAAGAATAAGGAAGAACAGCGCTATTTTTCATCAGTATCTCTTCTACCTTTCCCATTTCAGATCTATCCTTCTCTCCCCGTGTACGTTTCCAATATGAAAGTATTCTCTTCTACCATTCAGTAAGAGACCTACCAGTAACAGGTCCTCCAAGATAACTAGCAGCCGCCATGACGTCTACTCTCCAACCAAATCTGCTCTCCCACGCATTGGCTCTCTCGGCCTCTCCCAGCCCTATACTCACACCTCCACTACCATTACCTATATAACCACTCCCTGAAGCCATCTCAGGATCATTCGTATATGATTGAGGAACGGATGTTGGGTCTGATAAACTTCCTCCGGCCTGATACGACGCGCCATAAGATGACTGGTCGCTATTCACATCACTTGTCAGCGAGGCGAGGAGCTACACACGAATGGAAAGAGTAGCTGGAGAGGGACTTACCGAGTAAACCAGGGGCGTTTAGGTTTGGATTTTCCTCGACCACCCAAGAGAGATCGAGATGATTCCGATGGTGGGTCGGTGGACGGAACGTCAGGCGGTGGTTGATCTTCAATAGAGCGTCAGCTTCATTCACAAGCTCTGGCGTCGATAATGGCGAGAACGTACATGGAGAAAAGTTCATGGCGGCTTTTATTAGGTCCTTCAATACACTGGTATGATGTGGAGACGACTGTAAGAGGAATATATAAGCCGTGGGAGGCTTTTGTTCGAGAGTGTACCAAGTACCAGTGACAATGAACTCGTAACTCACTCAGATGAGATGTCCGAATTCGGCCTACACCGCCGCAGCCATACGATATTCTTTATTCGGCCCCTCAGTTAAAGCAAGGACGTCATGCAGTGGACATTGTCGACGTCGAACCTCCTGCTCTATTTCTCGTTGAATCATTACATTACTGTATACGATTTACCTCCACGGCTGTCTCCACGAGCAACAACAGGAGACTAAGTAAACATTCCGTCGACTGAGAGGGATCGAAAGCCCAACGGGAGGCCCTCTCAAGATGGACGCCGCTCTTCTTAAGCAGATCCAATGTCAGTTTAGTGCCTCGGCGCTAGAGTCCATCAAATCTCATAATGATTAGAGACTGATGAGCGTACAGCTGGAAAAGGCCTGAAGAAGGTTCAGACCGTTGACAAGTCTGTTCCTCTCATTGAAGGCGCGAGCCGCGGAGGTGGAGGTGGGGGAGGAGGAGGTGGTGGTGGCGGCGGCGGCGGACGAGCACCTGCAGCACCTTCAGCACCGATAAGCGGACCTGACGGACCAGCTCAACAGCTTGCGGGCTTATTTGCGGGAGGTATGCCATCTTTGAAGAAGACTGGTGCTCGTATGTTTTCTTCTTACATGTGATACCGAGGGATAGGAGTAAACTAACATGGACTAGCCGGAGCATCAACATTGGCAAGGGCACCGCCTGTACCTGGTGCACCACCTCGACCATCTGCAGCACCTCCTGCTCCACCTGCACCTGCACCTCCGAGACCTAGCGCTGCACCTCCAGCACCTCCTCCGCCACCACCTGGTGGTCCTCCTAAGCGCGGACCTCCCGCTCCTCCCGCACCGCCTCCACCACCGCCTGGTGGTCCCCCTAAACGTGGACCTCCTGCTCCGCCTCCAGCACCCCCAGCACCTCCACCAGGACGAAGGTCAGTAGAACAACCTTTGAGCCGTCAATCATGCTGACCATCATAGTGCACCACCTGCGCCACCTTTACCTCCATCCGCACCACCTCGAGCCCCTCCAGCACCTCCTGGACCTCATCGAACATCCAGAGTGCCTGTACCTCCGGCACCACCACCTGCACCACCCCGCGCTCCACCAGGACCACCAGTTCCTCCTGGACGAAGTACTCCTACCCTCCCTTCTCGCAGTGCACCCCCTGCCCCTCCGGCTCCACCAGGACCGCCGAGTCGGAGCTCACCAGCTCCCCCTCCCTTACCTGGAAGATCCCCTGCCCTGCCCAGCAGACCTGGTGGTGCAGCTCCTGGCGTATGTGATGATCTGCTTACATTGCGGTATGTACTGACAAGACCAGCGACATGTGCCCCCGCCACCGCCTCCGCACGGATCGCATGCGCCTGTGAGTTAATTTCCTCATATAGACCGCCTGCGATTAATCTGACATTTTGAAGAGAGCACCGCCGCCACCACCGCGCCCTACCGGACCGCCTGCCCTTCCTGCAAGAACGCCATCGACGACGGCTCCTCCACGCTCGTTACCACCGCCTTTCCCCTCCAGTAGCACACTGTCCGCGCCAACGCCGCCACGACGCCCATCCTCTGCGTCTGTCTCTTCAACCTCTGCACCACCTGCACCTCCAGCACCGCCTGCTGCACCTGCAGTCAGATCACTACCACCAGCACGAGTCTTACCGCCGCCTGCGCCGCCTGCGCCTGTGTACTCTGACGAGGAAGAGCAGGCGGAGGAGGAAGAGGAAGATGAAGCACCCCCGCCACTACCTGCTGGCCGACATTCAATATCAGGGCCTAGTCCTGCTCGAGCAATGCCACCTCCGCCTCCTGCTGCTCCGACACCACCGCCTGTTCTAGCTGCACGTCCACCTCCGGCTCTTCCTTCGACGCCAACACCGGAACGAAGCAGGCCTCATCCTCAGGGAACAGTATTTGCTCCTCCACCACCTCCTCCTGGACTCTCACCAGCCGCTACGACGAATCGGTCCAGTCTCGCTCCGCCCATTGCTACTTATGATAGCTCCCCGAATGGGTACTCAAACGGAAACGGAGCAGAGGATGAAGTGCCTGAACCACCAGCGGTAGTTGGAAGTTGGACATTCCCTATGAAGGGCATGTTTCCGCCTCCTCGGCCTTGGAGTGGGGGTAGAAAGTGAGTCAGCAGATCAGCGGTACACGGAACAAAAGTACTGATGTTCACAGGACATATGCTTCTGGTAATACCACTGGTGGTGGAATTGGGTTCCATGGATAGAACAAACGGAAAGATATCACGGGTAGGACTTGACGTGCGCCCGGATAGTATCTGGCCCAAATCTGGAATGTCGGTGATTGCGTGATGCGTGACTGGTTTTCGAGATGGGGGCTCTATTTCCAGATTTGAGCTGGTTTTGCAATTAAAAAAAATATCGATATGCATAGACCTGTTGCAGCTACTGTACGAGTAGTACATTGACTTTGAAGAGCTTATCAAATTATTGATCTGTTCAGTATCTTGATACAGTACGAAAAGAAAAGCAGAAAAGATAAGATGGCTAGCAATATCACTTTTCATCCAGGTAAGTCTGACAGGACCGCGATGTCATTCTTGTGTCTGGCGAGAGTTTGCCAGTTGGAAGTTGCAGGTGTAGTTATCGGACAAAAGCTGAATGTGATTTCAATCAGGTGCAGTGGAACAGGATGAACGAGGACAATTACTTGGTCAGAAAGGAGCAACGATCTGGTTGACTGGTCTTTCTGCCAGTGGAAAGGTAAGGGGATCATAACCCATAACCTCGCTCGTACTGGAGTGTTTTTATTTATTTATTTTTGTTAATTTCTAATAGTCAACAATCGCAACTGCTCTCGAACAACATCTTTTACATAAGAGATTACATGCTTATCGACTTGATGGAGATAATATACGATTTGGACTTAATAAGGATTTGGGATTTGATCCGGCTTCAAGGGTTGAGAATGTGAGTCGGTTGTTTCTTTTGTCTAATTTGAGTGGGTGGGCGATGGGGATTGTGAAAAAGAGAGAGAGAGAGGAGGTAGGTAGTCGAGGTTGTCAAGGTAGTCGAGGTAGTGGAAGTAGTCGACGCATTGGAGGACGGTGGACGCATTGGAGGTAGTGAGAGGTAGTCGAGACAGTCAACGTGATAGAGAGACCAAAGTCGAACGACCTTCCTTGCAAATACAATACTGACAAGATCAGATCCGACGTATAGGAGAAGTCTCACTCCTCTTTTCCCTCTCCTGCAGCATAACCATAACCGCTTTCATCTCGCCCTACATCTCGGACCGTGATCTAGCCCGAGCATTACATGTCGCTCATTCTCCTTCTATACCTTTTATAGAGGTTTTCGTAGATGCCCCACTTAGTGTTGTGGAATCTAGGGATCCAAAGGGCCTTTATAAGAAAGCTAGGGCTGGTGAGATTAAAGGTTAGTAGTAGTAGTGACTACTACTTGGTCCTTATTCTTCTTCCTCGCCTATTCCTTCGTGTCCATCCTCCCACAACACATATACCCCAAGCCTTCCCTTTCAACTCCCGTACAGACAGACAGGATATTCACCTCCACGCCTTGCTCTTCTTCCCCGTTCGTTCCCCTTTACTCTCTTACCCAAGAGATTAGACACTCGATTCAAGACTCTCGTCGCACTCGGACTTAGTTCAGAACTGACAGTGTCTCTAGATTTCACAGGTATCTCAGCGCCATACGAAGCTCCTCTCGACCCAGAGATCCATATCCGTACCGACGAGCTTGACGTCGCTGGTGCCGTGGCAAAGATCGTCCAGTACCTCGAGGAAAAGGGTCTTATTGGGAAACAATAGAGGACTATACATATTGTATAGTAAATTTCATGCCCTACCCCGCCTGCCCACGACCGAATTCAGTCGACCGAGTCTTCTCGCAGCGCATATATAGGATGATGCATACATTGTCAAGCTGTTAAGTCACAAACAATAATTACCATAATTCGTCATCGTCCACCTCACCCCGCTCTCTCTCTCTCTCTCTCTGTGACTACCATCTTCTCTACCCACCATCTCTGGGCAAAGCGGCCTGGCCAACCTGTCCCAAAACTCCACTGAGCTCCTGCACGCCTCTCGAGACATTATGATCTACTCCACTCATATTCCCTACGGTAGCCAAAACTTTGGCCACAGTCTTGAGCATCCTATTCTCCTCGTCTTCTTCCTCATAATACAACTCGCGATCTGCATCGTCCATATGATCTAGCCGTTCCAGGCGTTCTCGACGTCGTGAGAGGAGATTGACAAGTAGGGATGAAATTGCTTGCAGTAATCGACGGGTAGTCTCGACCGTTAAAGATATTCTCAGCGCTCTCAAACAATCGAGAATTGCCTCGAAACTGTCAAACACAAATGTCAGTGAGAGCTTCTTAACGAGCAAGCATTGTCATCGCACATTTTCCATATTGAGTATACCTCATCTTCCAGTGATACACGCCGAATGAGCGCTTGTAGTATCGGATCAGTATCGGTTGGCGCGGATATTCTTCCTAAGGACGTGCCAGCGCTCATGAGGGCAGCAAGCAGGCTATCTGATTAAGCGACTGCAAGATCGAAACACTTGAAACTGTAAACTCACTGCGCAGATGCCTATGATTTATCAGCGACTGTGTAACGACTCGTGATATCACTCACCCTACGTACACCCCCTGTCGATGAGCCCGTCGCCTTGAGCCCATCCATGGCAATGGCCAAAATACTATCGTAGTATTGTTCAATATCCGACTGTAAGACGGAAACAAAAACGGCCAGATGATCAAGAGCAACATGCTTGTCGCGAACCTCGTCCGAGTCTGCGTCTAGCTCGTCTCCAACTAGATCATCTGTGGACAGTAAACTCGTCCCGAAAACTAGTATCATCAGATCCTAGCCCACACAAAGACAACAACAACTTACTAGGATTCCGGGTAGTGATCTTTCGACTGGCTTCTTGCAATAATGGTGGAAACACGTGTGGTACAAATGGTTTGAAGTCTGACCGCAATATCCGACACATGCTCTCCCAACCTGCAACTGGCGTCAGCGACGGTTGGATACAGTATGTTGGGCGACTCACCATCCATAACGTATCTTGCCCGTAAGTCGTTTTCGCTCAATTCGCCCTGCATTTTCAATAACACTTGAGCAAGTCTGATTGCGTCTAGCGAAAATGTCTGGAGAGGTAAGCCCAAGTCCATCGAGGTATCCCTTCCCCAGATAAAGACTAACCGCTTTGCCGACGGCCCGACCTAGGCTGGTTCAGCTAACTATTCTCCATTACATCATAAATGGACACTCACCACAGTGCATAGCAGCTTCGATCGCTCGACCGCTGAGCTCTCGTCCTTCGATCGGCATCGGCGTTTGCAGTATCCGAAGGAACAGATCCATAACATCTCCTGTACGGTGTGAGATGTTTAGACTGATAGTTCTGGGGACGACTCACGATAGCAAGAGGTGAAAGCTGAATAGGTACCGGCAGCAACGAAACCTGGAGCATTCAATTAGTTCAGCTGAATTGGTAGTCCCCTAAACTCACCAAGCGTATCCACCACCTGTTCTTGCACATAGAGTGGCGCACTAGCAAATGCTTGTAAAAGTCCTCTAACAATGTTTTCGACATGCGGCAATACTTGACTGGGCTCTTCGAGGTGGTCGAAAAACGACGAAATGGCCTGGGCTGCATGCGCACGGACGCTAAGAGGGTTACTTTCGTCTCCGAATCGCGAGTATGTTGAACACTCACCGAGACACGTTGTCTTGTAGCAGTTCCAGCAGGATCTCGAAGGATCTCTCTGCATATTGAGCCTTCATTTGGGGCTAAGTCTAGTAAGCATCAAGAGAACGATTTCTCAACGTACCCTTGCAGATGTTGTACGAGCTAGGCATTCTAAAAAGGCATACCTCACTCTTGGATGCGGATCTCGAGCAGCGGGTGCAATGAGCCTTGCGAATCAGCAACGTTGTATACTGCCATTGTGCACGTACGGTAAGACCGCCTCTAGAGACGCTTGCTCGTCCTACAAACCAGCTTCAGTGGGATATTACCAGCAGAGAGAAACACATGACTGACATCCTCGCCATACTCAATAAGCATCCAAATGGCCGCCAAACCTGCATATCGACAACGCCAATCCTCTTGCTGTAACAATGCTTGAGCGTGCAATAATGCGCTAGCCATCATTGGATGTCGTCCATGTTCGTCTTCCCATGCACTCTCTGACAAGGCAAAGACAATCCGATAAAGTGTTTCCTCTGCTTGCTCCGGGTAGTTCGGATCGCTATCATCGACCTATATGATGTCATGGTCAGTTACGATCATACGAGTGAAGCGCCCAAGTTGAACGAACATTGCTCTCGGCTATCCAACTACTGCAATCTTCGTCATCGGACGCCAAGCCTGCTACTAGCCAACCTAGGAGTAGACCGACGATCTCGTTGCCGAGTTTGCCATTCTCCCAGAAAGAGATATCGTTGGGCCGCAGCTCGGCCAGAGACGCGAGAATCTCTGTGGCAGGCCCAGCGACTTCTTCCCAGTCATCATACTCCATTGAGGACATGGGATATGGGGAGAAGCTGTACGATGAAGGGAGAAGTGCGGCTGGTGGCGATGCGAGTGATAGTAGGTACGGAAAGATAGCGTCCAACGAGGGCAAGAATAGATTGGGATGGTATTCTGCGAGATCAACGAAAGGTCGAAGAACATGATGGACGATATCCGGTGGAAGAGTAGGTAATATCTAGCCCCATTAGCTATGTTATGTTACCGACATACCTTGAATGCCTCGAGGACTAGACCGGCTCCAACCTGCTTCCTCTCGGTATCGGTGAGGGCCTCTGAAATCAAGCTTCGCATAGCCTTGATAGCTTCTACGCGGACATCGACACTCGGGTCATGGATACCAGCTAATATGAGATGTGCGAGTTGTTCGATAGGTATTGGATCCGATACCGAGTCAATGAGCAACGACGGGACTCGATTTATCAGTTGGAAAGGTGTGAATCGATGAAATGGGTGGGGTGAAGTTGTGAGGGACAGTAGTACTGGTGGTAATGACATGAAAGGTCCTATGTGCAGTGTATCAGCTTATTCTCCAACTACCATGCCACAATTGTGTCCAGGTATTACGGGTCCTATCACGGCCAGGTCCAGGTTTCCAGCAAACACGATCTCCAACAACCACGACACTGGTAGTCCAGGTATCACGAATCGCCAACCACACAGTCATAGTCCAGGTATCACGGATCTCTTACAACCATCACAGCCATTTCCCAGGTATCACGGATCTCCAACTATGATTTAACGATCGTGGCCGAGGTATCACAGATCCTCAGGTAACACAATCATGGCCGAGGTAAAGATGATTAGAAGACCATAACTGACGTTTTCGAACACCGCTCTTCTCTGCCCAACCAGCACAACAATCCCCTAGAGCCTTCCTCATTCGAATATCCATTTCGTCACTTAAACCAGCACATAAAACAGTCTCGATGCGTTGTCTCGTAAGTTCTCGAATGACATCGAATGGCGCTGATGCTAGACGAGCTTGTTGGTTTAAGAATAGTCCTGGAAGAGGTCGGAATGCTAAGTTTAGAAGTAGGAGTGTGGCCATGAATCGTTGCTGTTGGGACAGACCAGCGAGAACATAAGATAGAGCGGGATAGAAGGGAAATAAGATAGTAATAACGATAGCAATGATATAAGTAATAAAGACTAGATCAGCTTATGATCATGTACGCCCCCTCTCTCTCTCTTAATAAGACTCACGTCGACTTGAAATCCTCCAACACCTTGAGCACCAATCTGAGCAAGCAAGAGTAATACTTCTGCAGGTTGTTGAGTCGTAAATCGTCGAAGATGAGCTTCAGCCCTTGGTAAAGAAGCAACGATCAGTTACCGTCCACCCTATGCTTCGTTGAGGCTATATAGAAGCTAAACTTACATTCTTCGCGGTTCGTCCTCGTTAGCCATCACTGCTTCCAGCACGAGACCGATGTCGCCCAACAGATGTTCGGTAGACATGATGCAAGTTTCATGCGTCTTTCAGCTCTGCAATGACTAGTAATGACAAGGACTTAAGCTTCAGGGCAAGTTAGCTGTAGAAGAGAGCTATGAAAGTCATAGACAAGGCAACGCAAAAGTCCGTTTGCAATGAACGCGCAAGCTGGAGCCCCAATCTTGAGATCCCTTCTGATACTTCCGAGATGATTCGAGGTGGCTCTTGTCGATGATATAGATAAAGCAAAAAGATCCATGGCACAAGTAAAAACATGCTGGCTACAACAATGCACGACTCTATACACCGACTCCGTCCATCGCTCATCCAGAACACATGAGACATGCGTCTTTGTTGTCGATACTGCACTGCAGCGCTGCAGCAGCCCGCTCATCAGCACGTCGCTTGGCCTCCTCGTATGAGATCTCTTCTTCTTCGGATGGGTTGGGTGACTCGGAACGCGCTTTGGCATCCGACGCGGCAGTGACAGCAGCAGGCACAGGTGCACTAGTAGTGGCAATGGTCACCTGGCGCATAGGTGCGACAAGTGATTCGGTGCTTGCAACATCAGGGATGAGAGCGGCAGCAGCATTAGCCTTGGCCTCTGAGCGATGTCAGTTGATATTTGTGAGGTCGAGACGGTCGACTCACGCTTCAATGTACCAGCGTCGATAGTAAACTGGATTGCCTGTGCTGAAGGCTTGGTGCGGAGGTAGTAGCATCCAGTCTTGAGACCCCTCTTCCATCCGTAGAAGTGCATCGAGGTGAGTTGGGAAAAGGATGGGTTGGCAAGGTGGATGTTGAGCGACTGAGACTGGTCGATAAAGGCGCCTCGGTCTGCGGCGAGATCGATGACAGCCTTTTGTGAAATCTCCCAGACGGTCTTGTAGATCGCCTTGAGCTCGGCAGGAATGGAAGGAATATTCTGGATGGAACCACCGGCTGCAATGATGAGATTCTTCATGTTGTCGTCCCATAGACCAAGGTTGATCAAGTCTCGCAGCAACCAAGGGCAAACAACCTGGAAGTCGCCGGAAAGTACACGTCGGGCGTACAGCATCGAAGTGTATGGCTCAAAGCTATGTGGATTAGTGGCGCTCAACTATCGACAGAGTAACACTCACCACTCGTTCCAGCCAAGGATCTGAGAGGTGGAAGCGGTTGGCATGGGGGCGACCAACAGCGAATTTCGTACACCGTGCTGAGCGATCTTGCTACGCAGCTCGGACCAGTCCCACAAGTCGGTGGGGACACGTCCCCAGAGGTCGAACTGTAGCTTGCCCTGAGAGATGGGCGAGCCTTCGTAGGTCTCATACTTGCCGAACTCTTCGGCCAGCTCGCTCGAGGCTTCGAGTGCAGCGTGGTAGATGGTCTCGAAGATCTGGATGTTGAGCTCCCTGGCGGCTGGTGAGTCGAAAGGCATGCGCAATGCCATGAAAGCATCTGCAAGACCCTGGACACCCAATCCTATGGGTCGGTGACGCATGTTGGAGTTGCGAGCCTCAATAACGGGGTAGTAGTTTCGGTTGATCACCTGACAAATCAGCGCAGTCTAGGATTGTAAATGCCAACTTACGGTGTCAAGGTTCTTGGTGACCACCTTGGCGATCTCGTGGAGCTTCTTGAAGTCATAGACTCGTCGCTCCATGTCGACGAAGGCAGGAAGAGCAAGCGAGGCCAAGTTGCAGACTGCGACCTCATCTGGTGCAGAGTACTCAATGATCTCAGTGCATAGGTTGGATGACTTGATCGTCCCGAGGTGCTGTTGGTTGGATTTGGCGTTGGCGGCGTCTTTGTAAAGCATGAAGGGGTTACCGGTCTCGGTCTGGGCCTCGAGGATGGCGAACCAAAGCTTCTGTGCCTTGATGGTCTTGCGACCCTTGCCAGCCTTCTCGTAGCTCTCGTACAGGCGCTCAAACTCTTCGCCGTGGCAGTCGGAAAGACCGGGGCACTCTGCAGGGCACATTAAAGTCCAATCACCGTCAGATTCGACTCGCTTCATGAAAAGATCTGAGATCCACAGTGCGTAGAACAGGTCTCGGGCGCGGACCTCTTCCTTGCCGTGGTTCTTGCGAAGGTCGAGGAAGTCAAAGACATCGGCATGCCAAGGCTCGAGGTAAATGGCAAATGCACCCGGTCGCTTGTTGCCACCTTGATCGACGTAACGAGCGGTGGCATCGAAGGCTCGGAGCATGGGCACAATACCGTTGGAGTAGCCATTTGTACCGGCAATGTAAGAGCCCTTTGCCCGGATGTTGTGGATGTGGAGACCGATACCACCTGCGGTCTTGGAGATCTTGGCACAAGTCTTGAGGGTCTCGTAGATACCGTCGATCGAGTCATCCTGCATTGCGACGAGGAAGCAGGACGACATTTGAGGGTGAGGTGTACCGGCGTTGAAGAGCTGACGTCAGATAGAACCAGATCAGTAACTCACAGTTGGGGAAGCATGGGTGAAGTATCGCTCAGACATCAGGGTGTAGGTCTCGATAGCTTTTTCAATGTTGGATCCGTGAATACCGATGGCCACACGCATGATCATGTGTTGTGGTCGCTCAACAATCTTGCCGTTGATGCGGAGTAGGTAAGATCGCTCGAGGGTCTTGAATCCAAAGTAGTTGTAAGCAAAGTCTCGGTCGTAGATGATGGCAGAGTCGAGCTGCTCCTTGTTGTCCATGACGACTTTGAAGACGTCATCGGCGATCATGGGCGCATGCTTTCCGGTCTTGGGGTTGACCCAGTGGTAGAGATCAGAGACGACAGAGGAGAAGGATTTCTTGGTCTCCTTGTGGAGATTTGAAATGGCGATACGAGCAGCCAGAATGGCATAATCTGGGTGCTTGGTGGTGAGGTAGGCGGCAGTCTCAGCGGCGAGATTGTCGAGTTCAACAGTAGTGATTCCAGCCTGCAGCAAGTTAGCATCGTTATCATGGTTGAAGCTTTTGCTTGACTTACATGCACTCCAGCAACAACCTTCATTGTGATTTCTGCTGGCTCCACAAAGTTTGGGTCGAGACCATATGAAAGCTTGTTGATCTGGATTGGTCAGCATGCTGCGGAATGGTACGAAGGAGCAGAAGACGAGAGGTGTGAAGAAGTTCACTCACTCGTGCAGTGACCTGGCGGAAGGAAAAGAGAAATCATGGTCAGTGTAATACTTCTACGAACAGACCGCATCGCGTACCTTGTCAAACGCCACTACAGAAATATCAGCAACCATCATGAAAGGCTCGAGACTCGACGTACCTGGCTCTTTGCGCCCATCGCGCTTGTAGATCCACATGACCATCTTGGATGGTTCTCAGCAATGTGGAAGGTAAAGGTATATATCAAGGAATGCCCAGTTATAAAGAATGTCGCGATTGAAACTAGCCGGGTCAGCTGCAGCACTTGAGTTGAGGGTAGCGATGCCAAGGGAAAGACATCAAGCACTGCAATGGGGTGCGAGGAGGAGTTGAACTCACCTTCAAATCAATCTATTTGTCTCCAATCAGACGTTTAATGAGAATCAAGGATGGATGAGTAAGAAAGATGAACGAGGATGAGGAGGAAAGATGGGAAACAGTGATTTTTTTGGTAGCGAGAGGTTTTTATAAATCAATGAACGCGTCAACCGACGGAATCAAATGATCACGGGATCCGAAACAATCATCTTTTTTGGCGCGTCGCGTCGATCCAAAGGGAAAATCGCGTCGGGTCGTCGTCGCGTACTCGAACATTCACGCAATGTTGTCTGATCTATCGCGTCAAGAGGCAGCTTTGTAAGGAGGTGTGGAGGTTCAGGATAGACATGAAATACACGTTAGGTGACTCATGACGTCCAGAACAGTCTACTAATTGTCGGTCAAATCCTATATCTCGTTTGTTGACATGCAATCATTGTCAGCACGAATACGCTCGAGTAGCTGGGTATGGAATAATATCGGTCGATGTGAGTGCTAGTAGCATATCTAATCAGCCTGTCGTATTAGCTATCCACCAGCTGCAAGAGTCACTTGAAACTCTACGGCCTTTACAAGTACGTCCACGTGATCTGGGCCGAGTGCCCAACGAAGGAATGAGCAGATCTGGTTTCTTCATTCGCAACGACCAGGAAGAACGGCTGGACCACTGATATGCTGACTACAGACTTTTCCCTCAACGTTGCTGATTATCCCCCTCGACATGGAACCTGGTTATTGTATTTACTGATCACACGCCTGCGCACGGTCCACGCCTTTTCTCCGTTTTGATCGCCGCAAGGTCAAGGTCACCATTCACTACTGATCCTGAGACCCTCCTCTACCCTTTGGCTCTCCGAGAAAAAAGATCTTTCAACCCTACTCTGCCGAAAACTTCAGCATGGATCGTAAACCTACTCCGACCCGGCCTCGTCGTCGTCTTCGTCGTATGGTGCGATGGGCGTTGTGTCTCGTCCTTTTCCTCTTCTGATATTTGTTTTTCTCATTGTATTTCATATCCAGGATGTTTCCAGCGCCAATACATCTTCATCTGGCTTAGCCTGGGCGAACGGTGACTATGTTCCCATGACCTCGTTCACCGGTCCTCACACCCATATATCAGCCTACTACACTTGGTCTCCCAACCCAATTTCCGACGACGCCCCATTCCCTTTCATACCGATGTTATGGGGCTGTAATTCTACATATACACTTCCATTCCAGCAAGCTGTTGAGAATGAGTTTGACCGAGTAGGATTGACGGCCGATCATGCGATATTGGCATTCAACGAGCCAGACTTGGTCGGTCAGGCGGAATGTACACCTTCTCAAGCTGCTTCAGCATGGATGCATTATCTAGAACCGCTCAAGGGTAAGTTCAGATTAGGTAGTCCAGCTGTCACTAGTGGACCAGGAGGGAAACAATGGATGTTGGATTGGTTTCAAGCTTGCGGAGGAGGTTGTAATCCTGATTTCATCGCTTTACATTGGGTGAGTAGTCTATAATTACTTTTTTCCTATACTCTACGTCGTCTACTGTACGATCACTTTTTCTATACTCTACGTCTACAGTACGATCACTCTTACTATCTCTACGTCTACTGTAAGATCACTTTTTCTGTACTCTACTCATCTAATCGATACTCTTGTCAGTCTGTATGTGTGCTGATAAACATTGTTGTCCTTGTTCTTGACAAATGTCAAAACTAGTACGATATAGATCCAGAAATCTTCATTGAGCATATACGTGATTTTCACGATACATGGAATCTATCAATCTGGATAACCGAATACGCCGTCCAAAATTTCTCTCAAGATGCTACCCAGGCGACTCTGGAGGAGATCGAGACATTTATGGATGTCACGACGAGTTATATGCAGAGTGTTGATTGGGTTGAGAGGGATTTCTGGTTTGGTGCAATGTACGACATGGTAAGTCTCTCATACGTCTTTACAATCTCGATTTTGAACATAATGGGGATATCTTTACTTCGCTGACGAGAGAATGGGAATCACAGCAAGGTGTTAATAATCTTGATTGTCTATTTGATCTTTCGTCTGGAAATGTCACGGATCGGACAGGGGCACTTAGTCCACTAGGCATCAAGTATGCTGGAATCAGTGAACAAGTCGAGGTATCTAGTAAGGCCTGGAGGAAGATAAAACATCGTCTTGTACATTCGAGTTTATCCGCCTTGATAGCGCCAACGATATTACTCTGTGTATTATAATGCATGTAGCATCCAGCATTTCACAAGCGTGTTTTAGTCCTGCTCTCATGCTCACCATCATGGGAATACCCTGCCCAATCCACGACATTCTCCACATCGTCCATCGTCAAAACCGAAGAAACTGATTTCTCTACCATCACCTCCACATCTCCAACACGGTCTAGAATATCGTATCAGTATCTCCCTTCCGAATCTGCTCATGCACAAGTTCACTCACCTGCCCCCGATTCGTGGATCTCCTGGACCAACGACCAGCGCTCCAGGTGGTATCTCATTTGAATGTTGAACGTAAACACCTTGTCGTCCATAAGGCATTGCCTGCGGTGGAGGAGGTGGTGGGGGTCGATATTGCCCTGGATAGGAATTCCATCCTCCTTGTTGATGCTGTGGTGGAGGTGGTGGGAGACCTGAGAGACCATGTTGAGGTCCATGGGATAATGATGGGAGTGGACGTTGGAAATTAGATGACGAGACTGTACTTGCATTCGCATTTGGGTTGTAGGATGTTTTGTACGAATTCGCAAGTGCTGATGTATATGGTTTACCGTATTTTCGCCAGTCCTACATTAGAGAAGCAACATGAGCATCACTTTCAGATATCAAACATCAAACAAGCAATGTATTGACGGCCCAGGTAGGGCAGGGTAGAACAAAGGTGGGACCAACCGATTCATGTGGATTAGAAGGATCATTTGCTTTATAACCTGTATTCCCACCTGAAATACCTTGATCAGCTGATATTCCTCACACCATGAATCGTTAACCATAGATACATCAACATACATTTGTGACAGAAATATCCTTTGGGATAGATGAGTAATTGACCACGGTGGAGTAATGGTCTTCCTGGTGTGGGTATTTCTGTAGGTGACGTATCTTGTGGAGGTGGAGGACGATTTGAACCAGAGCTAGAGGGGATACCCATATTCCCAACAGGAGTACTAGGTGAACTACCATCGCCTTTCCCATAATGACTCGCACCAGTTCTATCAGGATGTATAGGTGGCGGAGGTAACCCTCCTGCTCCTCCTCCGAAACCGGTTGGCCCATTCGGTCCAGTATGTTGGGGCCTTGGTTCATATCCTACACCAACACCAGTTATATTGTTCTCTAGCCTAGAAGGTATTGGTGGTGGACCCGAGAAATCGACATGAGAAGGACCGCTCTGTATGCGGGTTTGCCCAGGATCAGCTGAAGGAGTGTAGGCGGGAGGTGGGTCGTCCGGGATATCATCCTGCTCTGATTGTAATGCCGCGGGACGTGATGATGCAGGAGGTGGATGTGGGGGCGGTGCGTAAGTCTCGGACATGCTGCGAAAAGGTTTCAAGGTGATAATCTCAGTACACTTCAGATGTAGTGCTCGTATTACAGATGAATGTTAAGTATTGATGAAGACAGAGTATGCCTGCACTGCCTGCGAAGGCCACGGAGCCCCGCTAGTAAGTTGTTGCCACCCGACCTTGGCGTGCATGTATGCAATCTCATCCGATATACGAGACCGTCACGTCCTCGCAGTAGCGGAGGGGTCTTGAAGCTTGAAGTTGCATGCACAGCATGGATTCTCTTTACGACTCATATCCGCTGGAGTAAAAGTCGCTCCGACTCCAACTTTTGCTTGACACTGCATAATCAGCATAGAGTGGCGAAAGCTAACCTGTGTACCGTACCTATGAAATCCGCTCGGCCGCGTGTTTGGCTTCCTGATGGTAAAGTGTTGATGGAGGGTTGACTGACCTGGTCTTGCATCTTGAGAGTCAGTACTTATCTTGTTGTGTTCTCCTTCCGCTTGACATTGGTTTTTGTCATTACGCCTTGGGAGTGGTTTGATCGGTCTCGCGCCATAGTCATTAGTGGGGTTTGGGGGAGGTTTCAGTATGATGCGCTCAATGCTATGATTAGATACCGATGATGAGCTGCTCCTGCTAGGCGAGTAGACGGACGACGATCCCGGTGAAGGGTTGATTTTGGCAGCGAATTGCATGCTCAGGCGCTAAGCGGCATGAAGCGCAAACGCCAGGTACAGTATGAGTCACTCACCCGAATTTCCCTCGCCCCTCCAGGCGTGAGCTCGTCAGGTCTCCAGATGGTCGAGCGGAGCCGACAGGGATTATCTCTGGCGATGCCTGCAGCAGTGTATAGATCTGCCTTGACTGCCGTCGGACAAATTCCGTGTTTTACCAGGAATGTCTCCATCACCTCGTGACAACGTTAGCGTGGATCTCAACTTGCAGACCCACCTACCTGGCGCACCAAGCACGCGTCCCATGCATCAATCACATGGATTCGAATCTCGCACGCTGGCTAACGTCGTATCAGCCCGTCTTCAATGTACCGCACACCTTTCCACCACTGTCAAAGTCGCCCGTTGTGCCGACTTTGGCGTAAAGGACACCGACCTTCCTCAGAGGGCCTGATAACACCGAACGAGCTATTACAGACCATGTAGAGTCGACCTCGCTAGCTTTCGGGTGGACCAGCCTAACGATAAACACGGATCACAATTAACCTACCACTTGCCACTGGTGCATGCACTCTCCTCTGCCAGTCTCTTCAAATCGGCAATCAGTTCGTCTCGAGCCTGTGCCGAATAAGCTAGGCCATTCCGGTACTCCGTAGAAGTCTGCTCACTTCAGCCTCTGCTACGGCTTTAGTCTTCTGGCCCACACGAGTTGCTCTGACTGGCAGATGTACGTTCTTCTGATTGAGCCACGTCAGTCCTGTAAAAAGAATATCCGTGGGAAAGTCAATACTTGGATTGCCATCATACGTTTCTCTAGAATGGCAACTGACGAGTCATTAAAGGCATTCCCAGTAGACTTACCTTTCTTCCATGCCTTGTCCGCTGCGTTCCTCAAATCTTCATCCCCCTCCGAATCTGTCTGAATCTTCGCAGTGTTGGATATACTTATCCACTAGCTGGTCAGATGAACTCATCGCACTATCAGCGACCGGCTCTTACTTGATCATCATCCGGGTTCAGTTGAGATGGTTTGTGCTGTTTGGTAGAATCAGTTCGGTCGCGATGCAACGCCGAGCTGTTTGAACTCGCTGTCCTGCCACACTACAACAAGACTCACCATCTCGAGCCATACATTGAATGGCTGATTCTTTCCCGGAGCCCAGACTGGATCTTTCATCGGATCTGCATCGTACATGATTTCCGAATTGATGTGGGGATGTGAAGCAGGTGATGAGGATGGTGGCGAATGATTCGTATAGGGAGGATACATGTATGTCATTCGATGAGATGGGAGATGTGAGTTTACGGTGTTGGACGATATGCGAGATCGGTTCTTCTGGTCTGGTATGCGGTGATCAGAAGAAAGATAACAATGGTAGCATACAGGAGGGAGGGAGGAAGCAAGGAAAGAAGGAAAGTAAGAAGGAAAGGAAAGGAAAGATCAACGCACGGGATCAAGTGACAACGTCATCGCGGAGAGTGAATCCGAGTTGCATATGCGTTTGCTTTGTTGTTGTTTCCTTATAACATGGCTTCATCTATCCCGCCAGAGCCCGCCATGACAAAGACGACTACCACAACTACAACCGACCCTACTAGTGAGACCACCGCCTTTGCCTCTTCCGCTTCTCCGGCCTCTTCATCAACAACGTCTTTCTACCCTTACATACTATTCTACGACCACATACCCTCACCTTCCAACCCTCGTTCACTAGCTTGTTTCTCTCATTGGTATCCCTCACCATATCTCGACCCAAATTACCCTGGAGTGACATTCCGTACAGCCGAGCATTACATGATGTATGGCAAAGCGTTATTATTCGATCCATCAGCAGCTAGAGCTATAGCTGATGCTCCTGAGCCTGCGGACGCTAAACGGCTGGGTAGGGAGATCAAAGGGTTCGATAAGGAGGTATGGAATAAACATGCGGACGCTATTGTCGAGAGAGGCAATTATCTCAAGTTCGCACAGGATGATCAACTCAAGCAGTGGTTGATCAACACTGAGGGGAAAATATTGGTTGAAGCTAGTGAAACGGATAGGATCTGGGGTATAGGTTATGGAGTGGATACGGCTAGAGGTCATGAGGATGATTGGGGTCAAAACAGGTAAGTGAGTGTTTTCTGATTGAGCAGAGGATTCTTCATAGATGAAAAGAGGACGAAGAGTGAAGGTCGTTTGAGAGGAGCAAATCCGGACGAGGGTAATAGTTGAGCTTGAAAGCTGACAGAGTGACTTTCGCCTAGGATGGGTCTGGCATTGACAAGAGCAAGAGATCGAATAATCAAAGAGGCAGAAGGGGCGAATATCAAGTGAAGATATTCCGCACAGCTCTAACGACGGGGAACAAGTGCCGAGGATCCTGATCAGAACCTAAACAACACATACCACTTGGCCTGATCGAACGCAGCGACGGGAAGCGAGATGAAGATGATCTTACCGACCAATCAATCGCAGTCATACGAAACGACGACATACACGACGATATTTGTATAACACAACGAAATGAGATTGTATCGTTAAAGAACAGGATAGACGAAGACTTGATAATGATATTTGATGATAATGCATGCATCCATCATACTTGCACAACACGAGTATAAATATATATAAATGCTAATACACCCCTGGAAATGCGGCTCCATGCTAAATGGACAAAAAAAAAAGAGATCAAAATATGATGCTCATGATATGGTGATTATTGGGTAAAGATGCTACGCTACGGGTAAAGATGTTACGCTACGCTGAATCAAGTGTCCATGCCAAATGCGAAGCTAGCTTCTGGTGGCTGTGGTTGTGATTGTGGGTGTGGTCGTGATTGTGGTTGTGGTTGTGGTTGTGATTGTTGTGGATGTGGATGTGGTGATTGTGACCGTGATCGTTGTGGAAGTTGTGAATGTGCCTGTTGGGGCTGAATGACACCATTTTGACGACCCCAAGAAGTGACTGGACGAGGGACTGCGAACTGGGGAGGAAAGGCTGGAGTGAAATCGCGCGAGTAAGCTGGCGCTGTACTAGGTCTCGATTGACGTGGTCTTGCAGGGACATGTGGTAAGCCCAGGCCGAGTGCTGAGAGGGATGGTAACGATGGTCTGAAATCGTTCCTGGAATCATGGTCGGATGCAGAGACGATGGCAGAGATAGAAGAGAGTCTTTGTCTGCTTCTGGATGGTTGGAGATCGTCTTCTTCCGTACTGGTGGTAGATATCCTTCTACCAGTCTGTTGGAATCGATCAAGTGGTGATGCAGCTGTGGAGTCTGACTCTACATCTGCTGTAGTGCTAGGCGGGGAGAGAAGGAGCGACGGGCCAGATATACTAGGTGATAGTGTCATGCTGGGTGTAGGAGGTGTGATAGTTGGCTCGACGAGGGGTGGTGAGGCAGGTGCAGGCGGAGGAAAGAAGAATGAGATGGATTGTTCTGCAGGTGGATGGTCCGCTTTACGCAATATCGGTTTGATATCCGTGGCGATACCTGTGATGGGAATCCGAAGATTAGGTGGACCTTGAGAACGTGTACGCATAGCGGTAGCAGGATGATTAATGTCCGTAGTGCCTTCTTGCATGTATAGTCCTCGTCGTGTACTCGTTCGTTTACGCTGAACGACTCTTGAGGCAAGTGCTTCATAGCCAACGGCTTCGGCGCGCTCAGCTGAAGAAGTAGTGACGATGACAACTGGAACGCCGATGGCTGCAAAGTCCAATGCGGCCAGTCGTGCTTTTGCAGGTCGAATATGCAATTTGATCTTGAGTTCGTAGGACACGCTAACAAGCTTTGTCCGTTGAGTTTCACCCATATCCCAACCTCGACCACCTCGTGATGGTAACTCGATGGCTGTCGTACACCAAAAACTCCCGCCAGAACCAGGTTCTAAACGATCGGTAGTTGTTTCTATGATAGCAGCAGAAACTGTGCGAGCCGAATCTGTTGCATCGAGTGATGCAGGATCAGATGGGATACGAACGAGTCGAGGTTGTGGTGATGATGATTTTCTGAAAAGATTGAATCGGCTAGATGCTTCAGGTGAGACTTCACGAGCGGTGCGTCTGGGTGTTTTATCGATAAACTCAACTTGGCGAATAAGTGTGATGGTCGCTTTTCGTATGGTTGTCGAGGGATCTTCTGGACGGACATGGAATGATATAGGGAGGATATCGCCAGGACCAAATGCCCTTGGCGGAGCAGTGACATACAGCTGTGTGGTATACGCTTCGTGACCTAGAGTGATTGCTGCAGGAGGAGAAAGGGGAGGGATATCAGGGACTCGATGGTTGTAGAGATTGAGCGAGAACGCTTTGGTAAGCACGTTGCCGACATGTGGGATATGCCGATGATGAACGGCGGCTTCTAGGCGCCATGCGACCTTCCACTCGCCGATATTGAGGGCACTCGCAGCCTGGTCCATAGCTTCAGGTGGAACGGTGATTTGGAAAGGGTGTTCCCAGTCCCCAACGGGCGCAGTGTCCTCTGGAGCGGTCCATACACGCTCGGTCCTTTCCCACAAGACATTCTCTACACATGCACCAAATGGTCCGCCCTGTCGTGTTTCGTAGCAACGCACAGTGACCGTTACTCTGCTCGCATCGAGTGGTCGAGCAAGTTTTGGAGTAGTAGTGACTATCTTGCCTCGGCAGATTACATCACTCAATCCGAGGTAGCCTGGAGAAATCAATCAACACATACTCGGGCATAGGAATGGGATGGGAATGGGTATGCACGACATACCTTCATGAGGGTATGACCTGCCGCTGAAGCTACCACGCTCAGGTATCAAGGTGAGCTCGGTCACTGATTTGTCAGCAACAGTAATAATAACAACAGTATGTGATTGGCAAAGAAACTCACTATCGAGGTCACCTGGGCGAAGCTACCGTCTCATTGGAGAGAAGAGTTTAAATATAGCAAGTGAGAGGGATTTCCAAGTACAGACTAGAGAGAAAGTCGTGGTCAACGATCGACGATGCGAGTGGTATGCTTGTAGATCGCCAAACAGGTACTGTTTTTTAGCAAGGGGGAAAGAAGCCAACAGTGTTGTGTGAATAAGTTGCAAGTTTTGGTTAAGTCTCAGACCGAAAACGTTTGATGCTCAAAGGGCTGATGCTTGGTCGACGCCGGGGGTTAATGAGCGGTCGTTGTCGTTGTCGTGGTCGTTGTCGTTGTCGGAGCGACAAAGGTAAAGGCGCCTTTTGGAGGTCCACGCTAAGAAACGCTTAGTGTCGATATTATTACTTTGACTTTGTGTTTTGGGTTCGACTTGAAAATGCCTCAAGGTCCTGCCTTTGAATAATAGTAACCGCCTGACCGAGTTCTAGAATGCGTAGTAGTCCGATTGAGGGTCAAACGTGACCCAAAGATCCGCCAAAGTGATGCTAGAAGGGCTAGATTCGACTTGTGAGGTGCAATAAGCCCCGAAATCGACTAACTGGTCGCGTCGATCAAGTATGCGCTAAATTGAACCAACCCCTTAGAATGTCGCCCTGGTACCCTAAACCACCCTGGTTACGAGCTGATCGATATACACAACAAGCAACAACTACAAAAGAGACGTTTGGTATGAGGGAAAGAGATTGAACGTCACAAGTACGAGGACGAGGATGGCATTATGGGGGTGTGGTGTGGTCGGATGATTGAATACCTTTAGCGGATGAAATTCGACGTTCTCTAGGAAAGCAGGTGGCTATTTTCAGGACAAGCAGTAGTGTAAACTTTATCTCGATCAAGGCACCATCACTTGGTCTACTCGGTCCCCGGTCCGTCCCTTCCCCTCCCCCCTCTTCTCCCCCTCACCCCCCCCCTCCCCCTCGCCTTCCTACCTTCCTCTCTGACCACCTCCGAGAACTACAACGCCGATAACATAAAACACAACACCATGTGGGTCTGTGTTTGAAATCTTAGTTTGAATGATAATCTCCCTTCTAGGCCCTCCGAATACTCCGGGTAAACCGCTTCGTAGCGTTTCTTTCCTTAGCATTGTACCTGTATCAGCCAGCCCGCAGAACCCTCAACTGCCCAGACAGACACGAACAAGTACCGAGAATGATGACGACTACCCTTTCCCTTACACCCCAAAATATCCGGTCCGGCGACTACACTGCTGACTCTATATTATCCGTATGATGGCACTACTTTACACATGCATGTAGTGCTGGGACTCCCAAACTATGAGTCACGTTTCCCGTCAGAAACAAGGGGAGACCAGGGGATCAAGGAAAAAGCTGTACATGTACTTTGTTATGTAAGTTATGGCATGCGTCATAAATGATGAAGCCTCATGCCTTTATTCCAAAACAGATGGGATTGTCCCGGGAAGAGAAAAGATAGATTAAATGAATTATTCTTCTCACTACTATACATCTTTGTGGAGCTAGAGTACCCTCAAATATTCAACGCAATTTCAGGACATGATTCGATCTCTCTCAGACTACTCGCCTATTATTTCTTGGCACAAAGCTCTCTAACTCAACTAGTCATCAGAAGCTCACAACTAGCTAAGCAAAGGCTCACGACTAGTCATTAGAAGTTCACGACTAGTTGGCATAAGGTCCACAGCTCAGAATACCAACTATACACGACATGTGCCAGTTCAGGTATACTTACAAGCGTTTTTTGATCTCATCATCATGTCACTCTCAAGTGTCGTCGATCTTTAGAGAATTATGCCGTCAAAATCCAAGCCACACCGCCTCATTTCTCAGAGGCGTATGCCCAGCCATCCTTTCCCCCTCTTCTCCCCTCTCTCTATTCGTCCGTCCAAAACGCCTAAACGCGTAAATCAGCTCTCACGTGAACCGCAAAGCATTCATACTCGTTTTACAATACTAATAGCTATCTAGTCCTCGGTCCAAATCCCCCTTGAACGATAAATTCCTATCATTATTCGCATTCCAATTCCCCATGTCTTGAACTCAACTCTGCTGTTTTTGTGATCTATCATGTGCTCGTTCTACTTGATCATGCCGAACCTCACTCGAAGGCCGCCGGTACAGGTAACGAACGGCAAAGGGAACGAACGGCTTTCCTCGGCCGGGGATGACTGTGAAGTCCATGTCTTCTTGTCCGAGAAAGAGACAAGAACAAAGGTGGCGTTTTTTTCTCCTTTTCAGGGCATTCAAAACAAAAAAATCACACACCACACACACCCCTCGGAGAGATTAAAGTTGGACAAAAGGCAAGAAGCGAACGAGGCACTTAAAACAGGTTTCGAACGTTACGTACTGCGTAAAACGGAAATCGTACCTCGTTGGTATTCTGGATTGTGGCACATTTTGTTTATCGAGACTTGAGACTTGTGCTTGGTAAGATGTCGGTCAAGACATGTTGGGGGACGTGTACAATACGTTTAGCTATGAATCGTCTGCTAGGAGAAAGAAGATATGACAGTTAAATCTCCCTAATTCTCCCTCGGTGATGGACAAGGGTAAGCACACGGACTGCTTGGGTGCGTCAAATGACATGACAACTGACGACGGTGTTGGTCGGTCGGTCGGTGTCGGTGTCGGTGTCTCCGGTTCAGGAAGTGCTAGTTGCTAGCTTAAAAAGAACATTTTTACTACTTGAGGTTCAGGAGACGCCCCGAAAGTTAAAGCTATGGGCTGTGCCAGCGTTTGTCTTGTCTAATTTAGTTCATTCGCTTCAACCATGTACCAGACGAATAGAGGCGATTCGATTCATTCATCAAAGATATATATGATATGACATGGCAATCAGACACACAACGACATGACAAGCTTGTGTATCAGTCAGATTTGTTTGAACTTGTCTTTGTTTCGTTTCTCAATGTATCCACTAGAATAGCTATTAACTGTAGCTATCTTTCTCTTTCTTTGATATACATTCCTCCACTATGTTCTTTCCAGCCATAAGTCTCTCGAACATACAGAACATCAATAGCCTCTTTTTATACAACAACACAAATGGTACACTCATATGAGTATCCGCTTTCAAATGCGCTCCCCGCTCAAACCAAAGTCCCAAGGGGATTGATTGATTGATCACCTCATTCACCTGTCTTTGTCGTCAAGCAGTACGTGACTGTTGAGCTGTAATTTCCATATATCAGCCCATGATCTACAATACCCACTCACTCCCTCGGGACTTAGACTTACAGTTCGTTTCTCCCTCTGCAGGAATTTTGACCTCCGTAGCCAGATCAAGATCTAGATCCAGTTCAATATCCATCCCATTCCTTTCTCTATTGATGAAATCAGCTACGAACTCGAGTTTTATCACTGCGAGATCACCAAGAAGTCAAAGAAAGAAACAAAGACCTACTTTGATACTTCATCGACCTCATGCACATCATCAAGTTCTATTCTCATCATTCCTTCTTGATCCAAATCCAATGCAAGATCCTCTGATTCCATCGTATCCCTCACAACACCACCTCTCGGTTCTTTATTGTCCCTCACAACACTACCTTTCCCCCTCTCTATACTCCTTCCTCTCTCTTCATCTTCATCTTCATCTTCATCGTCTTCTTGTTCATGGATCAATTTCTTCTCTCCTTCACTTTCATCTCTCACTTGTTCGTCTCTTCCATCTTGATTATCTTCCTCATCACTATCACTACCCGTCTCTTTCCCATTTTGATCATGAATAAAACCTCTCCATCCAGTCATCATATACGCTTCGAAAGCTTCTCGAACACGATCACAGTACGCTTGTAATCGTTCAATGCCAATTCGATCACATGCGACTCTTCGTACCCTTGATGCATGTCGGTGAATTCGATCAGCCTGACCAGGTGGTCCAGATGGATTGGGAGCGTTCAGAGGATTCGCAAGGCATAGAATCTCTGATTCAACAAGGAGTTGAAGAAAGTATCGGTCCTGTTCCAATTGTCAGCTACTATCCAATAAAATAAGTAGGAAAGGGATCGCCATTGGATACGGACCAAATCAGGATTCCAACCTCTGACTCTTCGTAATGGAGCTTCAGAGTTCGCCCACTTTCGCCACCTGTTTCCATCGAGTCAGCGAAACATTTTCACACACAACCCCATGAACCCTTCTCGACTCGTGCGAGCATCAACTCACATTTCAGCATCTGGCAAAACCTCCTATACACACATCAGCATATACGTACATATTTCCTTGCCTTTCACCCCCAATTAGGAGAAGAGAAGAATCATAGTCTCGTCTTAAAAAACTCACATTCATTACAGCCTGCTTCCTCATCTCCTCTTCATATTCAATATCGTACATCTCTCTTGAAACGCCAAAAAGGCAAATAGCAAGCCCGTCGTTCAATGACGATGGCGATCCTCTCTCCACCTCTGCGTCTGTGTTTGTGTTTGTGTCTGTGTCTGTGTCTGTGTCTGTGTCAGGTAGGACTGGAGGTAATGCTGGTGCGTGAGGTAAAGAAGGTGGCGAAGTTGAGACTTGGCGTAATAATGGGCTGGGAGAAGAACGAGTCACCCTTTGACTAGCTGCTTTCATCCGTTGTTGTTTTTTGATGAACAAGCCACTGAATGAACTTCTTGCCCGGTCAAGTTCGGTGTCGATCCCGGTCAAGTTCGGTGTCGATCCCGGTTGCGAGAAGGGAAGGGTTGGGCGGGTTGGGAACCCGACAGTAAAGTGATCTTTTTCTAAGAATGATGAGAATTGATTTGTCAGACTTTTTGACTCGTTTTTCTTCTCCTTTTGCTACAAGCGAGACTCTCTCGACTCTGTCAATCCGTTATCCTTCTCAACACACACTGTATACCGAGATGACCGAATCAGGAGTAGTCGTCGTGACTTGTGAGCTAGAATTGGTAACTATGTAACGCAGAAGAGTGAGTTTTCATGTTCCACAAGTTTGAATGGACCAAAGTATATACGAGACGAACACCCCGTAACAGCCCCGAGGAAGGCGAAAAGAAACATGAACAGAGGAGAGGGAGGTCATCCTGAAAGGTTGCATTGCGACTCATCGGGATAGTAAAGGGTGAGTGTAACAGACACCAAAGGAGGGACTGGGGTCTAGACTTACGAACAAGGAGCTCGACTTGAAAGGATGTATATGTATACGAGATAGGTCTGTCTACCCTCAGGAGAGGACGAGTTGCGTAAGCCGGAAGTGTCGCTTAGGAAAATCGTACAGGGCATGCTTAGAGGGCTGCTTTGTTTGTCACTTGGTACAGAGGCACGAGATCTAGTCGAAAGTATTGCAGATAATTTGTTGGCTATGGTCAAATCAATCAATCTAGGTAGTCAGTTACACAGACTTTGTGAGTGGCCTCCGCACCATTGCCCGTGTTATCGCAAAAGCAGCATGGCACATCTTTCTAAGCCAGTGAGCGCGACTTGCGGGACAAGATGAAGGATCAGCGGTTTGCAACCTTGCCACGATACGACGAGGCAATCTTGTCAGATGAGTCTTGGCGAATCGTATGACGTGCACATCTCCACACGCATACGTACATGAGCTATACAACACATTATTCTAAGCGGCCGAGTATATAGTCCCTGCCTCCTGCTCGGCATCAATAGTGTCCCGGTCCCGACATGTCGTCAAACTTGGTCGAGCCCGATTGAGAGGGAACGAGCGCACGGAAGGCCTTGCGTGCTGAAATTCCGTCAGCGTCAAACAGCCACAATGGGTCTACGTGCGACTCACCTCGCTTGATGAAGCCGTACAAGTCCCTGTCAGTGTTGAGTTGCTGTAACATGTCAGGTAATGAGGCGAGAGGCGGTTCACATCGCGGTACTGTGCATGACATTGACCGTTAGTAGATGATAATGACAGATTTGAGATCGAGTCGGTACTCACCAGAATAATCTTGCTTGGACACATCGATCACGAGAGAAAACTCTCTTTCCGGATCACTTGGGTCGATCAATGTGAATCGCATCAACAGGATATTTTCTGCATCCGTCAGTTTCTCCCACTTGGTTACGGACCAAGAAAAGTAACTCACCGCGAATACCCTCAATTCGCCAACCGAGAACCTCCTCCAGCCCACCTAGCTCAATCTCGTCCTGCTCCTGCATTTCCTCAAGCTTTCTTCGCTGACGTTCCTTCTCGGCGCGCTCGGTACTGACTTCCTTTTTGACAGAGTTGAGTTCGGACTCGAGAGTGGCTGACTGATCTTTGACTTTCGATAGGGTCGTTTGTAAATGCGAGAGGGATGATGTGAGATCTTGCAGTGTATGGCGTTCTTGTTCGAGAGCTGTGATATTGTCAGATCAGGTGATACAAAGCACGAGAAGAAAGACAAAGACGCACTAGCCAGCATCTCTCCTTCCTTCTCCCGTTCAAGCTGGATTCTCCGTTCCGTCTCATCCTTGTCAGCTTTCATGTCGCGTACGAGGGCTATGTGGTCAGAAGCCCTAGCAGCTATTTCCGTTTTCGCATCCAAAGTGTACTTGTCAATCTAAGATCGAACATCGGTCAATACGAGGGGATACCGATCAAGCAGCGGTGTGTGTGTACTTACCGCGTTTAGAAACGCTTCGACGTGCGCTTGGAAAGGCTCCCATTCCAAATCGATGTTGGGAGTAGGAGACTGGAAGTTGTTGACGTCGAGTATAGCATGGAGAGAAACTGGCTTTGGAGCGGCCAAGAATGCTGTGGGAGGCATTTTGTTCACAGAGATGATGTTGATGCAGAGAATCGAGTTGGTGTTTATTTGGTTCGGCGGCGGTTTGAAAAAGTCACACGCGCTCAGAGCGTCGAATGATTGTGCCACAAATGTGATTTCCCGGCAATTCCCGAAGCAGAGGCGCGTATGGGATTGACTCCGGTTTGACCGATGCTGGAGCGAGCGTCACCACCAACTCCTCTCAAACTCTGATCCTTCCTCTTCCAACACAATCAATCTACCTTAGTCTCACTTGCAGGGAGCTTTTCTCGACAACGCAGATAAATCGACGGAATATATACAGCAATCACACACGAAAACTCGTCGAGACGATTTGTGCAGCCTGGCCAGTAAGAAGAAGATAGAGCGAGAAGACCCATCCCTCTCATTCGCCCATAATGTCCTTTAATGATGAGGTGGATGGATGGGTATCACAGCTCATGCAATGCAAGCCGCTGAGTGAAGCCGAGGTGAAGAAGCTGTGTGACAAGGTCAGTTTGTCGCAAATCCCTGGCATCTTCAAGGGCATCCATCTAGTGGCAGTGTAGGGTTCGCTGGGGCTTCGATGACTTCTGAAATCGGATTGAGAACGGTACAGCGAGGAATTTGGTCAGGGAGGATGTCAGGAGAGGTGGAACTGAGGTCGATGGGGCGAAGTTGGCACTTTGAGAGGAATTGACGGACACGATGGGATTTGCGACCAAATTGGTTGATAAGCATCCTTTCTGCGAACCTGTCTCTCAAAGCTCCTCGAAAACAGCACTGATGCATTCCAACAGGCTCGAGAGGTGTTGATGGAGGAGTCCAATGTCCAACCAGTGCGATGCCCTGTGACTGTTTGTGGTGATATCCATGGCCAATTTGTCAGTCCAGCCCCGCCTTTGTCCTTACCTCCATTGACGCATACCAGCACGATCTGTCGGAGCTTTTCCGCATTGGAGGTAATTCACCAGACACAAACTACCTCTTCATGGGCGACTATGTCGACCGAGGATATTATTCCGTTGAGACTGTTACTCTTCTTGTTGCACTCAAATTGCGGTACCGCGACCGAGTGACGATATTGAGAGGCAATCACGAATCACGCCAGATCACTCAGGTGTACGGTTTCTACGACGAGTGCTTGAGAAAATACGGAAATGCAAATGTCTGGAAGTTCTTCACCGACCTCTTCGACTACCTACCATTGACTGCCTTGATCGACAATCAGGTCAGCTGAATGACAAGTATCTGATGATGCCTAGCTGACCCACCCAGATCTTCTGTCTACACGGCGGTCTCTCACCATCAATCGACACCCTTGACCATATCCGTTCGATTGACCGAATTCAAGAGGTTCCACATGAAGGACCCATGTGCGATTTACTATGGTCCGACCCAGATGACCGATGCGGCTGGGGTATAAGTCCACGAGGAGCTGGATACACGTTTGGACAGGATATATCGGAGGCGTTCAGTAAGCTTTCGTTGTTGCACTATGCCGGCAAGCAAAGCTGACGATCAGATCACAACAACGGACTGACATTGGTTGCGAGAGCACATCAATTGGTCATGGAGGGATTCTCGTGAGCCTCACTGCTAAAAATCAAGCGCGAAATGCTGATAGACTATCAGATGGTCGCAAGAACGCAATGTCGTGACCATCTTCTCTGCACCAAATTACTGCTACCGTTGTGGCAATCAAGCTGCTATCCTTGAAGTTGACGATGCACTCAAATACACTTTGTGAGTCTTTGCATGGCGTGGCCCGGACGTTTCCCCTGACCCCGATCAACAGCCTTCAATTCGACCCCGCACCCCGTGCTGGAGAACCGCTTGTATCTCGCCGACCTCCCGACTACGTGAGTTGGGAAAATGTCATTATTGGGTTGGGAAAATCTGACGTTTGCATAGTTCCTGTAATCCTTGATTGGACAATAGATACCCCAACGCTACGCCTCGTGTTTGTCAAAGAATGCTCCAGTAGAAAGAGGCAGAGAAAGATGGGTACCGCACGAAGCTAGATCATCTGCTGGCATGGATACCCTTTTACAGTCTAACAAGATGACATGTATGTGATGGCATGAATGCAAAGTTTTGTAGTTGGTACAGGTGCAATACGCGTAAAATATGCCGGTTCCGTCGCGTCGGATTACTAAACTCTTGAACTGTCACACTCGTTTTTGTCTCCTGCATATCGGTGCTGCCGTTCCTCCACTAACACCAACATGACGGTCCCAGTCACGCCCCGTCGCTCGACAAGAGGAGCTTTATTCACGCCTACAACGCAGGCATCTCCATCTATCATCCCGAGTAACACTACATTTGCCTGGACATCACACCCGGTTCCGCCCCCTACCGGTGTAGCCTCGAGTTCCACATCGCGACATTACAATTCATTCACTCGTATCGTGTCTCATACAGGCCTGACACCGCGGAAGAAGTTCAAATCTGGTCGACCCAAGGCAGGCAATGGAGACGACGAGAGCAGATTCGCGATTGGAGACGGAGTGTTAGTTGCTGTTGAAGGTAATGGAGAAGGAGTTGGGATTTTAGTTCGGCTCTGGGAGGAAGAGAAGAGAGAGGTTAGTGATCAAGAAGATGGTGGGGAAGAGAGTGATGAAGAGGGAAAGGAAGAGGGAAAGGAAGAAGAGGATAGACCAGAGATTAGGATGATGGCTGAGATTCATTGGTGTTTCCGAAGACAAGATCTTCCAAGTGTTATGAAGAATCTTTCCGTCCAGGACGTGAGCTCTATACTTCCATTCCTCCATCGCTCGTACTACATCAACTGACCACTTTGTTTGCCTATCTTAGAATGAAGTTTTACTTGCCGCATCTCCTATTCGCCCTTCAACCACAGCAGTCCCCATACCTCTTCTCCTACGTACAGTCCCCATCTATTCACGTCAATTCTTCCACGACCAATTTGCCGAGACAAAGTCCAGTATCAAGGGATGGACGTATATCCGTCAGGGCATATACTGGTGTAATCGGGCCTTTGACAAATGGGCCAAGGGAGGTAAGGTCTGGAAAGTCGATGTGGACAAATGGAGGGAAAGTGGAAAGCAAGGACGTGGATGGGATGTACCTCTTATAACGGAAGCTAGGGAAGATGAAGAAGCTGAAGTCTCTGAAAGTTCGAGTGAAGATGAAGGTATCGAGGCTGAAGTTGGCGGTGAAGAAGAGTCAGCAGAGGAAGGTGGAGAGGTTGGTGATGAATCTCGACCTGCGAAGCGAAAAAGACCAACAAAAACTACTCGGAAAGCCAACAAACGAGTCAAGATCACTGCGCAGCGAGGACGGAAGAAACGAGTCCCACATCCAAAATCCAGCGTCACGCATCTCCCTACATCTGTACCTTCACTCGAAGATCTGCCAGTGGATCCTTACGAGCGGGCACTCAGATTACTACACGTCGGCGCAACTCCTGAAAGCCTACCATGTCGTGAAGACGAGTTTGTCGATGTATTGAGTCGTGTCGAAGAAGGAGTCGAAGGAGGCGGTGGTGGATGTCTCTGTAAGTGAGTCGTAGTCCATCTTCACTTTCATAGCTTATACGACATAGATATAGCTGGCGTTCCTGGGACTGGAAAGACCGCTACAGTTCATGCTGTAGTTAAAGAGCTCATGCGCAAGGCTGAGGACGGCGTAAGTTTTGAATGTACCTTGAAGATCGAGATCAATAGGTCACTTTACTGATGAGATAGGAACTTGCACCATTCTCATATGTCGAGATCAACGGTCTCAAGATCCCTTCACCTCAGCACGCTTATACTGTTCTTTGGGAGGCCATTTCTGGTCAAAAAGGCACTAGCTCCAAGACAGCGTTGCGTGGTCTGGAGGGGCATTTCGGACGCAAGACAATGGGTGCAAGAGGTCCAAGAGGACATACTTTGTACGTCACGCATGCTTGCTAGGGCTAAAAGAGATATTATACTGAAAGATGGTATAGTGTCGTCCTCATGGATGAGCTCGATCAACTCTTGACGACAAAACAAGACGTCGTGTATAATTTCTTCAACTGGCCTACAATGCGCGACAGTCAACTGTTCGTGATTGCTGTGGCCAACCGAATGGACTTGCCACAGCACCTCGCCGCGAAGATCAAGTCTCGCTTGGGTATGTGTTATATTTGATTTTTTGGTTTCCCGCTCTTCGATTTTGTTATACCACTAGAGTATCTATCTGTTGCTGACCTGTTTTAATCTAAAGGATTACAGACGGTCTTGTTTCAGCCATATGATCGGACAAACCTGGTCGAGATTGTACAGTCGCGTCTGGTGGCTCATCCTCGATCGAAAGCCGAGCATAAAGTCCTAGCTCTCGATGCAATCACTCTAGCAGCCACTAAAATGGCAGGTACGAATGGTGATGCTCGTCGTGTGCTTGATGCCTGTCGGTGAGTCGGTGGCATGGAGTGCACACAGATGGATGAGCTGAGATGGAATTTTTTTTGAAAAAAATTAGTCGTGCAGTAGAAGTCGCACTTGAAACAACACCGCCTCATCCAGTCACTCCAAAAGAAATGATGGCTGTACTCAACGCAATGTCCAGTTCACCAGTAGCGCTATTCGTCAAGCAATGCAGCGTACAACAAAAAATGATGATGGCTGCTGTTGTGCGTTGTGTACGACGTGAGGGCATTCCTGAAATACCTTGGAAATCAGTAAGTGTCGATCTTGTGTCTTGTGTCCTGTGTCCTGTGTTTTGTGTCCTGGGTCTTGAGTCTTGTGTCTTGTGTCTTGTGTCCTGTGTCCTGTGTCCTGTGTCCTGTGTCCTGTGTCCTGTGTCCTGTGTCCTGTGTCCTGTGTCCTGTGTCCTGTGTCCTGTGTCCTGTGTCCTGTGTCCTGTGTCCTGTGTCCTGTGTCCTGTGTCCTGTGTCCTGTGTCCTGTGTCCTGTGTCCTGTGTTCTCTTCTTCCCTATAACGCTGTGTTGCGTCCTTCTGTCTCATCTTGTCTTGTCTTGTTTACGCTTTCCAAGCACTCTTTCTCCAGATGACCCGAAACAAGATAATGATATGATTTGGAATTAACGATCATAACAGGTCCGAACAGACCACGATAATCTTACCCGTTCATTGCTCGATACAAACGATATACTATCGACTTCAGAACTCGCACTAGTCCTCTCGAGCTTATTGGCTACTCATGCGCTCACATGTGCATGGGACTTGCACAAGATTTTGGACGATAGGAAGGTCGCGCTTGGGATGGAGATTGGAGAGGTTGGTAGGGTCCTTATGGGTGAGGGTGAAGCTTGGAGAAGAGCTCTTGCAGGGACTTAACACCTACTGTGGACTTCGCTTGTAATACCGTACATACTGTAATGGGTATGCAGTATGAATTCAATTTAGTAAGGTCCACAGGTCCGCTTTGGTACGAACAGTTGACGACTGATAGAGCTAGTTGCTCTCTCAATTTTATATATATACACACACACACACACCACACAGCTAGATCGACACAACGTATCATCGTCATTTCATATTTAGGGCAAGAGAAAGTACAGCAGGCATTGATTGTAGCAAATAAAAAGGAAAAGTCCATGAACAAGGGATGTAAGAAAAGTGGTTGGCTAAAGTAAGAGGAGGGAGGGGGGGGGGGGGGGAGGGGAGAGAGAGGGAGTGTTAAATAGCGTTTTACGAAACTATGAAGATACCAGGATAAAACAGCTTAAAACATGGTTTGAAGAGCTTCGCCTTCAGCTTTGCCTGTCTTGGGAGGAGGTGCGACCTAGAACCATTAGCGATCAGATTGAGTTTTGGCCAGATTCTGTGGTTGATTTCAAGGGGTGGGGGTGGGGGTAGTCAAACGGCGAACATGCCATTGTCCACTTATACTCAAGTGGCAAAGTAACAAAAAGAAAATGGAAGGAACCCTTTACAGTCTTTGGGGGTGGTAAAGTGTAAGTACAAGTACAAGCAAACTCACAACAGCATTACGGCCAAAAGTGAATCCAACCCAATTATTCCTGGCGCCACTACCGCGTTCTTCGACAGCTTCTACATCTCTCTGTTTCTTGAATACCTCTGCGTACTTGGCCATATCTTCTGGACTCTCGAACGAATCAAAGTAGCCTACGTCCGTATCTCCGTCAAGAACAGGAACGAACGGCGCGTCGATCTGTCGAAGGGACGCAAAGGGGAGTGAGGAGAAGAAAGGCAGAGACTGAACATCTTGCAGTGTCGATACACGGTCTTTGGGATGCGCAATCAGGCTAAATAAGAGATGAACAAGTTGTCAGCAAGGAAAACACCCTCGGACCGGTGGAGGATGGGCGGAGATGCGTGGAGATGGGCGAGAATGTGGATTTACCGAGTGACTGCGTCCCAGGCAGTGTCGGATAAGTTGAATATCAGATCTTCCGGTCGATCGTATACCGGTCTACGCAGGACGCGAGACCAGTTCTTCAAGTTCGCCCAAGTCTCTTCTGGTGTCGATCCGGAAAATGGTGGGAAACCCTGTTGACGTCAGTGACGATCACAGCAGTAGAGACGTACACAGAGGAACTCAAAGAGGATACAGCCGAGAGACCAGTAATCCGCAGAGTAGGTGTAAGTCTTCCCGCGGAGCACCTCAGGAGGCATGTAATCAGGCGATCCAACAACCGAGTCGGCCTGAGGCGTCAGCTACAGCCCAGAGGATATGCAAGACGGAGCTGACATAACGGGGCTCGGCCATTCGCATACTCCTGTACAAGGTCCTGCGTTCGAGAGTCGACCTGAAGACTAGATTCTCATCCTTCACTTGGTCAAGCTATCACATCATCAGCTTGGTCATAGGAGGTGCACAACAAGCTGACCTTGTGTTTCATATCTTCGATTTTCTGCGGGTTCAGCGCACCAGTGGCCAAGCCAAAGTCGGTGAGCTTGACATGGCCAGATCCATCAACCAGGAAATTCTGTACAGGCGTCAGAGCTGCTTGTGTTTTCATGATGGATTCAGCTCACCTCTGGCTTGAGATCGCGGTGGATATATCCAAGCTTGTGGAGCTCGTTGACTCCGGCAAACATCTCAGCGGCATAGAATCGCGCATGTTCCTCTTTAAGGACACCAGAGTTGTTTAGCAAAGTCCGGAAATCTCCACCAGGTACATATTCCTGGAACGTCAGCCGGGTTCTCCTAGGTCAACTCATCAACTCACCATGGCAAGATAGACGTGATCTTTGTCCTGGAAAGCATATAACAGTCGAACGAGCCATGGGGTCTTGACTGCCGTCAAGATATCCCTCTCGACCAAGACATGCTTGACTTCATCCATCTTTGCCAAGGTACCCTTGCGCATCTTTTTCAATGCGCATACTTCGTTGGTATCGGCCTTGCGAGCGAGATAGACCGATCCATACCCTCCTTGACCGACTTGAGCAATGATGCGGAACTGGTCAACGCGGAGCTTGGTTCGACGCTTGCGCAGAAGCACACGTTCACGGCCATTGTAGCTCTGTACCTCTCGAGCATACGCTTCGCCAGTCACCTTGAAAACAGATTCAG
Organism: Naematelia encephala; assembly: GCA_002105065.1. Taxonomy (NCBI): domain Eukaryota; kingdom Fungi; phylum Basidiomycota; class Tremellomycetes; order Tremellales; family Naemateliaceae; genus Naematelia; species Naematelia encephala. The sequence goes on from MCFC01000001.1 coordinate 704,304, forward strand.
CACGAACGTCATCCAATTCAGTAGAGGCTTACGTTACGTTCCGCCGTGTCAGCCTTGAAGGTCTCGAGTCGCCTCTTTCGCGCTGAGATGTAGCCCAGAAGGTCGACTATTCATTAGCTTGGAAACGAATGGTGAAGCGTACAGTAGTAGTCAAGGAAATCTTGATATCAGCTCAGAACCCCTTAGTTTGGCTTACAGATTTGCGCGACCGTTGCTTTGCGCTTAACTTCTGGCTTCTCCAACAAGGCCATCTCCTCCAGGGTCAACTGCCTCGCCTTGGCCGTCTCGTGCCTTGCCACAGTCTTCATATGGATGTCTTCGCTATACTGCTGCCCACCTCTCTGGACAGCATAAGGGTTCGCCGGCTGTTGATGCTTGTACGGCGGGATCGCTGCGAGCGATTTGAGCATTGCAGGATTTATCGTGTTTTTCATAGTCTGCATATGAACGTCTTCGCTCTCCGGAACTCCAGAAGTCTGAGCACGTTCATGTCCTTGTCTACCTTGAGGAACGGATGACTGGGTTTTAGGATTCACCTTGACCGGTGTGGTAGGTGCACCAGCTTGGGATTGAGCAAATAAGAAGGAAAGGTAACTTGATCGTTCCGTAGGCTGCGGCTGTGGTTGAGGTAGATTTTCTTTGGCGTTCGAAGCGAAAGCTGAACGTGATGATGCGGTGGTTGGAACAGGGATCTTGGAGGGAGAAGGAGCAGCCGAAGCAGATTTCATATGCCCGCTATTGGATGTACCGGATCTAGACGATTTGGCAGGTGAAGGAGGAGGCTGCTGCTGCTGCTGTGCAGGAGCAGGTTGTTGAGTATTGTTTTTGAGAACCCGGGAGAACATGTTTGATGATGAACGATCAAGCAAGAGACTCAAGAGGATTACTATGAGCTCTGAAGGTCGTTTTATGTCCTCGAGTATGTATAGACGGGTCTGGCAAGAGCGAGAGTGTTGTTGTGGAAACAAGGTTGAGCCAGCCTCTACGCGCCTGACTTTCCGTTGAGACATGTTCTACCAACCGAAAAATCCACATCAACGTGACCGTGAGAAAGTAGTAGAGCACTCCCGTCATTTAGCAAAAGGGTGTTATGTATGCCATCTGCACTGCGCACAGTGCTTCACGCAAAGTTCACGCCGTACTCGGTGCCAATGCCAATGTCAGCTGGTAGAGGAAAATAGACAAGAGTATCCAGTCAGACCCCAAGATCGGTTGGCATTTGCGATCCTTTCATGGAGCGGGTTTCTCCTGAAAGGAGAGATTGGCAAGGGAAAGTAAAGAGTCACCGCTACTCAAACCCGCCCCGCCCCTCTCGTTGCGATCTCTGGGTTCATGTTTAGATTGCCTTGACCGTGCCGCCTTGCCAAGCCTCCCAAGCCTTGAGTTGAGGTATACTGACTGTACGCTATCTTATGCTGATCTTGCCAGACGAAAGACGAATTGCTTCCGCTCTTCACCGTTTGGTCCCTCCACTTTTCCTGTCCATCGCTTGATTGAAGCGGTCCAACTTCGCCATCGATCCCATTTCGACTCAAACCTCATCAGCAGGATAACATCTTTCTGAAAGAGTGCTTGATGGGGCTAAACGGTGTCATGAAGCCCTTACCTCCTGTCGTTGTCCATTTTGTGAGTACGGTCCGAGAACAAATCATAGATATCACATATTGACGACTGATTTTTCTTTCATTAGCTGGGCACCTGTAGTGGTCAGTACACGGCACAAACAAGTTGATCCTCAGTCACTGATCCATTCCTCTTAGGCGGAGGACCAATTGTCAGCAGAAATTGCTCTTCATTAGCAGTGGATTTCGGCAACGATGTCTGGCGTGAGTACTTGCTCACATCCCATCCATCCCTACGTTTACTGGAAACGATCGCCATAGTGTTCGATGCAGCCGATGGAACTCTTCCTCGATTACAGCAATCTTCCATCAAACTTTCCCACATCTCGAGAATCTTCGTCACACATATGCATGCGGATCATGTGCTTGGAATCGTATCAATCTTAACTACTATCATGAGTGGTATCGGTGAGACCGATGAGGATAGGGAGAGACTGAAAGAGCAGGGAACAGAGAAACGAGTTGAGTTAAGATCCAAGACCCGCTACTGATATGATCAGGCCAGCGTAAATCTTTATGGGCCCGTGGGACTTCGGCAGCTCATTCGGATTACTCTACAAATCACCTCTGTTACACTCTCTGGAGCGTATGCCGTACATGAGTTGATTCCGAGAGGAGGAACAGCCTCTGTGAGATGTGAAGGGGAAGAATTACACCTTAACGAAGCGGTTGGCTTGGATTTGTATCCCGATGAGCAAGATGTTTGGCAAACAGTCTTGCAGGAAGGAAATGGGAAGAATGGTAGAGGATGGGCTGTCGGGGCAGGTCCCATTTTACATCGAGGTGAGTGTAGCATTATATCGCGCTGACATCAGTTCCTGCTGTGGGATATGTTTTACAAGAGCCTGTACCTCGTTTGCCGATCGACGTCACTGCTATGCGTCCTCTGTTGGACGCCAATGCGTCCTCGTTGGCTGAATTAGATCCCCCAATAATCAATCCTCTCTCTCTTCTCTCTCGTTTCAGAAAACTCCCTACACCACCACCGTACGTCCTTCCCTCAGGCGACGTGCTGCATCCGCCAGCTCCGACCGGACAATCCCCTCGCAAGTTAGTCATATTTGGCGATTGTAGCGGTGGAACATCCAATCAGCGCTTTCAGGAAATGTGTCAAGATGCCAGTCTACTCGTTCATGAGTGTACGAATGCCGCTATACCTGAGCGGATACAACGAGGCGAGAAAGGGAGAAGGGCGCGTATGACGGGCATGGATCAGGGGTTAGTGGAGAGGAGTGAGAAACAGACCGGAAGCAAGGTCGGAGCTGCGGATGCAAAAGTGCCGCAATTCAATGGTAACGGCCGCGCGGACGATGAGGAGTCACGGAAGGATAGAGACGATGCTAGGCGGTCAGAAATGAGGAAGAAGGCTCAGAGCAGAGGACATTCAACACCGATAGAGGTTGGAGAGTTCGCACGATCTATCAGAGCGAGGCGTGTAGTTGTCAATCACTTTTCAGCCATGTGAGTACGCAATTCTACTGGCAATCTGCTGACAGGCAGGTTTCCCTCACCCCGGTATCTCTCCTCTGAAGCTCTTCCATCCATATTATCGGGAGTCGCCCCATTTCCGTACCCCACACCATTTCCCCCAGCTCATTCAGACGAGCCACAAATCCAGCCACTCCCCTTAACATCAAGAGAGCTACACATCCGGCTCGTGATGCAGAGTCTCTCTGATCAGATCAACCAAGTCTGGAATGCCAATATAGGTCCCAACGAACATTACAAGATGGCTGTCCCTGCTCGAGACCTGATGGTTATACGAGTACCTGCGCATGAGCTGACCGAGGCCGAGGCCGAAGAGGCTGCCAGTGCGAAGAAAGAGATGGATGAGGTAGGAAATAGTTGGTCAGAGTTGGGAGGGGTCTGGGCCCAACAAGCGGAAGAAATGAGGTGGATCGGAGTGGAGCCGGCTCCAAGCGCGCCCTGATGCATTGCGATGCTACTAGCCATGAAAGTATACAGACACGCAAATAACTACTTGACCATCGGCCATTGCAGCTAGACCTGGAGGAGGCATTGGTAAACATTCCCCTCCTTTACGCCCATTTCTCTCCTCTCTCTCTCTTTCTCGCAGTCCCTCCCTCGCACCCATGTCTCTCCTCTCTCTCCAGGACATCTCGCAAAGACGGTGCAGGAGCCCTGAGGAGGCAGGCCTAGTATGCAGTCCCTCACGCCCGCTTTCTCTGTCTACAAGACACGCAAAGACGGTGCTGCCCTGGATTGAGTTTGCAGTAAGAAAACGCGCATGTCCTGCCCTCCACCTCTCCTAGCCCGTCGGCCTCCACCTCCACTTTCCAAGATATACGGTATACGAGTACTCCGCCCCCTATAAAATCGGACCACGAAAGCACCGTTTTCTCTTCACATCTATCATCTTCTCCTTGTAGATTATCAAGACAGAATAGATAGCCCTCAAAGTTTATATATATATTCCTTATCACTCTCTTTAACTAGCTAAGTGAGGATCATGCTACTTCTCCTTTCTTTCTTATTATGATTTGAGTGAACGTGCTTGCTGATCATCAATCGATTGAGTAGGCATACTACTATGGCACCTCGTATTCTTGAAAAGAGCTCGTCAGAGTATAAGCCTGTAGGGCCCAATGAGCGTGTTTGTGAGTACCTAAGCTTCTAACTGCCATCCCCCCCCTCTCTCTCCACCCCTTCACCACGTGCGCCTTCCGACTTAAATGATGTTGAGTAACACTCACACTGACCAAATATTAGCGCCACTTGAATTGTTCTCACTTCCACCGAAGCCGAGGTCGGAATTGGAAGTCTACAGGATTCTTGGACCCAGGGCTGGTGGTGAGTATCACTCCATCTCCTCCATTTGTTCCTCCTGCTTTTGTTCCTCCTCCTCCTCCTCTTGCTCCTCCCTGCCACTTCCCCTTGATGTCCTCGGCTTCAGCTCGTGAATTTACGCTCACAACCAAATACAGTAAGAGTCTCGCCACTATGCCTAGGTGCAATGTCTATCGGAGACCAGTGGACTGGCTACATGGGCACTGGGCTGTCTGGCGAAAAGGCATTCGAGTTCCTCGATACTTTTTACGAAGCCGGCGGTAACTTCATTGATACTTCAAACAATTACCAAGGTACGTACTTTTGGTCATCTTTTGAGGACTTTGATCGAGCAAAGGGACAATGCTGATAACAGGTTAGATGAACAAAGTGAGATGATTATCGGAGAATGGATGGAGAAGAGGGGTATCCGTGACCAGATTGTCCTCGCTACGTATGTTCCATGGAATTCGTCTGAGTAACTACGCTAATAACTGTGTCCTATTAGCAAGTACACTACTTGCCCGGTGGACAGGGCGACCGGTAGATTCAAGGGCCTCTCTGTTAACTATGGCGGTAATCACGGCAAAAGTCTCAAAATATCAGTGAGTTGATCTTGATGGCGACACTATTTGTCACCATGTTGATGAAATGGCAATGATAGGTTCAAGAATCGCTCAAAAAGCTCAAGACCGATTACATTGATCTTCTCTACGTCCACTGGTGGGACTATGGCACGTCCGTTCAGGAGGTCATGGAGAACTTGAACGTTCTCGTCAAATCTGGCAAGGTCCTCTACCTCGGAATCTCCGACACGCCTGGTAAGTCTCTCTTCTCCCCAGCATATGTTTCTTTCGTTCCACTAAAGCAGTATAGCTTGGATCGTAGCTCAGGCCAACCAGTGGGCCAATGACCACGGCTTGACTCCATTCTCGGTCTAGTGGGTCTCTCTACCACTTCCCCCCCCCTGGCGGAATACTGACTTTCCTAGCCAAGGACGTTGGAGTTTGGGCGACAGGGCCATCGAGAGGGACATTATCCCGATGTGTCGATCTTTGGGTTTGAGTCTCGGTGGGTATCTATCTCCCTTTCACACCCAGCGTCAGACCCCTCAAGCCCCCTACGCGTCCTTTACCAGTCAATACCGTTGGATCCAGAGTCTCTGGCTGACAGACCTTCTGTAGCGCCGTATGGAGTCCTCGGCCAAGGCAAGTTCAAGACTCCGCAGGAACTCGAGAAGCGATCGCTACGGGGCGGTGCGAAGCCCACTGAGGAACAGATCAAACTGTCAAAAGCTTTGCAAGAGGTCGCTGAAGAGATCGGAAACGGCGCGACTCTGACCGGAGGTGAGTTCATTTGGGTCCCACGGCAGACATGCTCATACTGATATTTTTCTTTCTTCTAGTTGCTCTGGCTTGGGCTCGTCAGAACATGACATACTGCTTCCCGATTCTCGGTGGTACCAACATCGACCATTTGAAGGCAAACATCGCTGTATGTGTGGACAAGGCAGATCGGCTTGAGCTTTACTAAAGCGTTTTTCAGGCTCTTGATATTGAACTCAGTCCCGAGCAGCTCGCTAAGTTGTCTGCGGCGGGGCCAGTCGATTTAGGATTCCCCTACGATCATTTCGGTACTGATCCCCACTACAACCCAGGCGGACAGCCCAATAGCTTTATCATGAATACCGTAAGTGGTTGCAGATGTCAGGAGACAAGAAGAAGCTGATCGTCTTCAGGTGGCCAACTTCAAATTCGTCAAGGGTGTTTAACCTCGTCGACATCGACGAGGGCTTACTGTCGCCAGGAGGACAGGTTACTCGCTTATGATTTGCGGAAGTAGTGTTTGTGATATGTATTGATTGATTGCTTACTCTCCGCTGATAATGCGAATGATTTCGTGTGCTAACCTGTACACCTGTTTTGTATCCTAATTGAATGGCAAAACTCACGCCTGCTCATCTCCACCGCAACCAGGGTATCAGGTCCGTGCGTGACATGGAAATGAATCTCTGACCTGCGGAAGCGTGACCCAAAAATCCAGCTCTCACAATAAATACGAATTCTCCATCAAGTAGATCGATACCTACCTGGTTAAAGCAAAAAGCCTATTCCCAACACCGTCAGCACACTCGCACGGAGCAAGAGGACTACAGGACGGGCTGATAGAAGAAGTGAAATTATTGGATAATCACGTGATGACCGAATCAAAGGAAGGCCTTTAGAGGTTGCATCACTCAACCCAACCACCACCATCACTTACTCAACCCGACTTGCATCTCATCAAGAGACATTCACGTTTCATTCCTCTCTTTCTCATCTCGTCTCGCTATCTCGCTATACCTTTTGTTCAAAGCAATGACGATCTTGCTATTTCGCTGAAACATCTTTCAGCCTTCCCTCAATGGGACAACGTTCGACCACTTTCACTTTAGGTCTGACAGCGACATCGATAGCGACTTTCACAGCGAAGACGACAGCGTCGAGCACCAATCTCGATTCGCACGTTGGCGTCATCCTTCCATTTTTTTTTCAGTACTATCTCAGCCGACGTGTGTGACTTTGTCCTCGTCGCGCTTTCTTTCTTCTGCCAGTATGTGTGGCTTCTTCCCCACTGTGCTTTTTTCTTCTGTTCTTCTTCGACCGGTGTGAGTGGCCGCGTCCCTACCGTGTCTGCCAGTGTGCGTGGCCGCGTCCCCGCTGTGCTTTTCTTTTCTTCGACCGGTGTTAGTGGCCGCGTCCCTGCCGTGTCTGCCAGTGTGTGTGGCCGCGTCCCCACTGTGCTTTTTTCTTCTGCCAGTGTATGTGACTCCGTCCCGCTGTGCTTTTTCTTGTGCTTCTTTTTCTGCCAGTGTGTGTGACTCCGTCCCCGCTGCGCTGTCTTCTGCCAGTGTTCATGGCTTCGACCCGGCTGTGCACTCTTGCCTTCCCCCCGCGTGTAATCTCGACTCAGCCGCCACTCCAGCTGGCATCTGGCCGCACCGAAGACGCTTCACGATCGCCACGCCTACGATCCTTCTGCTCCTATGATGAAGTAAGCTTGGACGGTCACGTGACAACGGACCTAGAGGCAACGGATGGCGGGCTGTGCATCCACCTGACATCCATCTCTAGTTCAAGCAGCTCTTGTAGTGTCGCTCTTTCTCCCACCCTCCCACTCCTTATTCTTACACCTTCCGTTTCTTTAGGTAGAGGCGGCAGGGTTTTCCCATGTGGTTTTCATCCCCCAGCCTTTGTAGTTTTCCTTCTGAATAGATAGGTACATAGATATGATGGACTGCCCGGCCCGCCGGGAAGCAGGCCTAGCATGCAGTCCCTCACGCCCACTCTCTCTACAAGACAAGCAAGACGGTGCCTTCATATGCGTCCCTCGCTCCCACGCTTCTCTTTCTCTCCATGGCATCAGGGGAATAGTTGAATGATGGGTCCTTTCGTTTCATAAATGCCCTCCTTTGAAGTCACGTGATCTTAATCAGCCCGACGGTCACTCGACACCTCCACTTTTCGTTTCTGTCTTTATATAAGGCCAGTGTAAAAGTGTTCGACCATACTTTCTTACCATATCGCACTAGCCTTAGACCTTCCACACGCACAGAACCCTTCCGTAAGCATCTAGTTCACAGTCTGTAAAAGACAAGCGTCTATTCGGTCAGGACGGTATCCAGACACGTTGCTGAACTCGATTCGCCACTTCAGTTTCACTCAGTCACCATGACCCCACGTATCCTGCCCAGCCACTCGTCAGACTATAGCCCGCCTGATCCTAATGGTCGTAAAAGTACGTTTATTCCTCCATCCATCTTCTGCCCTTAATCTGTTCTTCGACATCGTGTCTGCCTACTAAATATTCGTAGCCAGGGGTGCAATGTCGGCTCCTCCTCCTTTACCTACTTCAGAGTTAGGTATTTACAGGATTCTCTCTCCGAAAGCAGGCCGTACGTCATATCAGTCGGATCATTTAGCATATATGCTAATGAAAGGTTCTCCTTCGGTGTACCTGTCACAACATCTCCCAACCCCATCCCACTTTGTCACTTGATCTTCTTTGCTTGCCTACTTGAACCCGGATAGTCCGAGTATCCCCACTATGTCTCGGAGCCATGTCAATCGGCGATCAGTGGGCGGGATTTATGGGTTCCGCTCTAACAGGGGATAAAGCATTCCTATTTCTGGATGCGTTCTATGAGGCCGGTGGCAATTTTATTGACTGCGCCAACAATTACCAAGGTCCGTGCCGATCTCTTCACTTCTTCACACCTGGCGTGACTGAGCACGAGCACTCGGACGGCTAGTCTAGTGATCGAAAATGGATGGCTGGCAAACTGAAATTGTGATTTTTAGATGAACAGACAGAAATGATCATTGGTGAATGGATGGAAGCGAGAGGCATCAGAGACCAAATCGTCCTTACTACGTGAGTGGCGAAAAATTTCTCTTTTCTTTTCTTTTCTTCCTTCCTGATGAAGAAGGAGTTTAGGAGGAGTGGATTAGGTCGAAGAAGCTAATGAAAGTGTAGCAAGTATACTACGTATCCTCTCATGCGTAAGGAAGGACATTTCGGAGGAATAGGTGTCAATTATGCTGGTAATCAGACCAAGAGTTTAAAATTGAGCGTACGTTTGCATAGCTCTTTCTTCTTGTTCCGAACATGACTAGACCAATCGATTACATTAGTTAACGCCTTCGGGTTCTACAGGTCGACGACTCGCTCAAGAAGCTTCGGACCGACTATGTTGATATCCTCTACCTACACTGGTGGGACTACACATGCTCGATCGAGGAAGTTATGCAGAGTTTGAACAACTTGGTCAAGTCGGGCAAAGTGCTCCATCTCGGTATATCTGATAGCCCTGGTACGTCTTTGTCTAAAAAATAGGTGTGGCGTGCTAATGTGGTGGTAAGCTTGGGTCGTATCTCAGGCGAATCAATACGCGAGAGAGCATGCTCTTACTCCTTTCTCGGTCTAGTACGTGTCAACCAGTCGGCCAATGTGGTGAATAAGAAGGGAGCTGATTGTGGGCACTATCTAGCCAGGGATTGTGGAATTTGGGTGTCAGAGATTTGGAGCGAGACGTGATACCCATGTGTCGAGCGAACGGTCTAGCCATGAGTACGTTACTTTACTCTACTACTCTACATAGAACTCCTTGCTGCTGCTGGAGCTACCGCTGCTCCCTACACTATCGAAACGTGGCTGATGGAGTTATCCCGTATAGCCAACTGGGGAGCTCTCGGTCGTGGGCTGTACAAGCCTCCCGAAGAGCTCAAAGAACGCTCAAGCTCTATCCGCGGCGGTATAGTGCCTACTGAGAAGGATCTCAAGCTGGCTCAAGCGATCAAAGAGGTCGCGGACGAAATTGGTAATGGAGCCACCATGCCTGGTGGTATGTTTGTTATTCTGTTTCTTTTTCCTTTTCCGTCCGAGCTCGTTTGTTACTTTTGCTGATGCTGGTGGCAATAGTTGCAATGGCATGGTGTAAGCAGAACATGGCTTACTGTTTCCCGGTAATTGGAGGGACAAGCATCGAGCATCTCAAGCAGAATATCAAAGTGAGTTGAAGACAGGTTCCTGTCCTAGGGTGGTCATATTATCTCTTTCTGGTTCTGTTTTCTCCGTACAGGAGAGTCTTGAAGTTGTTGCTGACGCTCCCTACAGGCTCTCGAAATCAAGCTCACAGCGGAACACATCGAGAAGCTCAGTAACGCAGTTCCATTCGATTATGGTTTCCCATACACGGCATACGGTCGTGATCCGCATTACCTCCCCGATGGAAAGCCTGACAGTCTACTCAAGATGGTTAGTACTCTTTCTTTCTTCCTCTGCCGTTAACCCCCGTCCCCGTTTGCCTTGACGATGTCACGCATACTCTCCTACTATCTTTAACCTGTAGATGGCACATTGGGAACTGACATTATCCAGGCTGGATACCACCAATTCGTAACTGGTCCTTAAGGAAACAAATCAATACCAGAACAGACTGAGAAGTGCCCGATTCAATTAAGAAGAAGAAAGTCGCAAATTAAAGGAAAAACAAAAAAAATCGTGATGTGCATGCAATTGATTATGGAAATGAGATCATCGTCATGAAGGATCAAAGGATGTTCGCCACTCGTCATTCTCGTGCAGCTTTATGATTCGCCATATGTGGTAAGGATCTCAGTACGAATTGAGCGTCTTTGAACCTGAATCATCCAGCAGACTGAATCCATGCGTAATCGATACAATTGCAGACGATACACACACACGTACACATGGTCATGTCACAAACACCTACAACTCGGAAACATGTATAGGCAGCACCAGCCCCTCCCTGGTCTTTCCCAACGGCTGCATCCCCCCATCACCTTCTTTTGTTCGCTCAAGAATGACCCCGCCCACTCCCGTCCGGCCCAAAACAAATCCAACTTCGTTGCCGAGTCCACCTGTGACTTGTCCAAATAAGACTTCAGAGACCTTCCATCCGTACATTCTCGGTAGATCGAAAGAAACGCTATGAGGTCCATAAAACAGATTGACGGCTAGAACGAGTGCTTGTTCCTTTTTCTCTTTGTCGTTGTTAAGGGAAGAAGGAAGAGTACGTGTCCAGCACGAAACGTCTAGACCATTCTCACCGTCATGCGGGATCGATGTTGCGAGCTGGTGTCGGGATTGAGAGTTTTCAATAAGGAAAGAAAGGTGGTTTGAGAGGTGTCGTGAGATGGATGATGCGTTCTGTGTTCATAAGCACCATATACAGTATACGACAGGTGGATCGCTAAGACAAGACGAGGAACCCTAAGCCTGAGAATGTGGAGGTACCTCGTGTCTCTTCGATACAGCTGGAAACTGACAACTTACATTAAGTAAATCAGGCGTACTGGAACTCGCTAACCAGGCACAACTCCCTTTCGCTCCATGATTAAACGCCAAAACAATCATCGCTGCTCCTTCATCGCCACTCGGAACCCTATACCAAAACTCATCTCCGTTATCATCGAAAGCCTGAGGCACAATCCATATTCCGACCTCTCTATCCCTTTTCAAGATCCTTAATCTCTCTCTCCATTCATCTAGCCTTATCGAGATATCGTATAGATTTCCTTTACATCCATCACACCCTGAACAGCCGAATTCAGGGTCTACAGGAGTCGACCATTTCTTGGACCATATTGGGTTCAGAGCGACGGGGTAGGGGTCGGCTAGTAAGATGTCGGCTCCTGAGGCGTAAGAAGCGAAATGATAATCTGCACAATTCAGGACGAGAGAAACGGGATGATATGGGTCTAGTTTGCGGATGAGATCTCGGGCAGAGGAGGGCGATGTGAGAGGGAGAGAAGGACCGTCAGGTTCGTCGGTCGTGTACCATATTAGTAAGGAAGGATGGTGTCGATGGTCTTCTACTTGTTGACGGACCAGTCCTAGATCGGTGAATGCTAAGAGACACCATTGTCAGTCCACCTTTTTGATGCAACGCAAAGACTCGACGAAACTGATATTACAGAATCAGACGAAAAAAGAAGGCAACTCACAATGTCGCATATCATACATGACTCCGATTTTCTTTCTCTCTGCATGCTCAAAATACGCTTGGATGGCCATATCATCCCCGTCAGGCGCATATGACGTCGAAGGTGGGACGGGATGAATCAACGTGAAGCCCAATTTCGCTGCCATATCCAGTCTTTGGATATTCGTCAGGTCTCTCATACCTGGCTTCACAATATCTGTACCAGAATACCATTGTTGCAAGTTCGCCATGGAAGCTGAAGCCGAGGATTCGGTGCGCTCATTCACGTCTATTGACTAAAATGATCAGCTAAGTCCTTGAGTTGTCTTTTATTGGCGAATGACGAATGCTATAAAGCGAGCTCACATCATACCACCCAAATGGCAAGATAGCTTCCCATCCTGATACATCGGGACACCTCTTTATTCTCATTCCACCTGTAACCCTGTCCAACTTAACAGCCGATCCGCCCCAAGGGTTTGGAGGCAAGTAAAACAGTTCGCTAGTTGCTGTATAGACCGTATCACCGACCCTGGCGGTACATTTTATTGTATGGGTATCGAGAGATGGTTTGAGGTGATCTAATTGGAGAGGGATGAGATGACCTATTGAACCGAGGACTACTTGGCTCATAGAAAGATGTTCCCCGTCTAGCTCTACAGAGACTAGAATCTGATCTCCTGCTATCGCATCGCCTTTAAAGTCAGTCACGATAAGGCGACTCAAAAGGCTTACATGGCTCGCCAATATCTCGAGTGAGGTTGGTATCGATAATTAACATCGGAGGATCCTCATTCCCATTCTCCAAAATATCACCAGTGAGATAAATGGAGCTAGCGGGGATACATCTGAAATCGAGCAGACTTGCATCGTGTTGTCCTTGTGAGGGATACACGAACTTGCTCTCGGGCGGAGGAGGAGTACGGGGAGCGCCGAGCTCATAGTACTTGCCACACCATGTTCCGTATGCCCAAGTAAACTGGATCTGTCCGATGATGGGCAGAAGCAGAGCTAGGCAAGCGAGCTGGAGGGTCATGGCGGTTTGTGATAGAGAGGATAGAGCGCCGGGATGCTATTGACAAAAGACATGAAAGGTTTCCTTTGACTGAGAATCAAAGTCCCATCACGATTCAATCAGTGAAAGGTTGCTACTGATAAAGGCCATTCTCGGCGTTTTTCTATATCTCCGAACTCGGTATCTAATCTCGCGTAATAGTAACCTATCTCTTAAGAACAATGTATGGGGTATCACCTCGAGAGCAATCTGAAGAATCACGTAATGAAGGCATCGGACGTGCATGATCCGGAGAGGCTGAACATATAGGAATCATCACCGAATCCTATCCGTTCGCACAGACCTACTTCTTTCCCCGGAATGCCTAGCAACCCCGAATCTGATAGACTGGGTTGACAAAGCTATAAAGAAAGTGTACAGTACCGGAACCATGGATAAAGAATTCATGGATGACGAGTCATGAAAAATAGGATAGGTAAAGCCAATCGCTCACATTACAGTGCGAGAAAGATTACGATGTACCGAAATCCCCTGCCCGGACAAAGGTCATGCCGAGTCTGCGGACATTGACACTATCTGGATTACCACCACCGAGGCCCTCTAGTATAGACCCAAGGTGAAACCTGACGATCATACTCATCCGCCGAAATTAGGGGTCGAACTGATGGATGGTAAGGGTTTCCGTCTCCGTTCCTTGTTGAAAGGCTGGCCCCTCATCATCAAGTAGGGAATGCTCGAGCCCCCTTGATCCCATAAAACGAAACGCCTCTTAAAACACAATTTGTTTCCATCTCTATGCTAAAGAGGACACAGGGCTTGGGACAAAGACCTCCCTTCTTATCTGCTTACGGTAGCTTCCGTCACAACGCCAGGCCTTGTGGATGATCAAGCCACTCGGAATCGTCTTTAACGTCCTTTCAGGGTTTCCTTGACCGGCTTCATAGACGCTAAGTCTGATGATAAGATCATTTTAGATGGTCTCGAGCCTCTCAAACGTTACGACCTGGACATGCCGGCCAATTACGAAACAAGGTCCAACTGATACTAAGCTATTTAGATCTTACTTACAGTACATCCCTTCCGAGGTCTTGTTGAAATAAACTCGAGGACGCAGGCCATCCTCTCAGAAAAAAAGACAATTGTCACTCTTCCTTGATACTCCAGCTTGTGAAACTCCCGTACTAGACTTGCTTCGTCATGTCATTCCCGACTTCCCACTTGTCGCAAGATCCTCTTCCATTCACTACACCTGATCTGCCTACTTCGCCCAACAGTGCAGAACTGTTGTTCGACTCTGCCACACAGAACAAACCAACAAACACATGGCAATCATCTCTTGAGCTTGATCGCATTTGGAACGATATGGATGCTGCCAATGGTGAGTTTTCTATTTGGTCTTCGCTGACTGAGGAGATTATCCTACATATAGTGTACAGAGTATGAGTCATAAGTTGTCTAATACATCGCTGTCTTCTTTGGCATCATCCGGTCAATTTGACAACGGCTTGCTGGTTCAGGCCTTTCCTTCAGATTTCTCGCACTCTCAACCTCAGCAATCGTCGTTCATGTTGGATCCATTCGAGACGGCATTTGTACATAATCAACAAGACACGGTAACACAGCGCCCCAAGTTGGATGTGGACACTGCCCTTGGTAGTGTCACTGGTAGACCGCGAAGTGAGAGTCGGGCGGCACCTTACAATCGGTACCGCTCCGAGTCTGTCTCAGTAAAGTGAGTAGAGTCATCTTGCATTAGCTTACCTACACTAGATCTGGGCATGGAGATGAAGTATCTGCACTTCTCAGTGCGGTTTCCAATCAAAGCTACGCTCCATGGACTGGTAATCTTCCATCCAGTATGAACAAGATGACTTTGCACCATCGAAGGTAAAGTACAAATAAGCCGGCATCACGGGCTGACGCAATAGGACTAGCTCAAGTAGTATTTCCCCATTAAAACATAGTCCTAGTCGTCCTAAGCTGACTCGAGCTTACCGGTCTCTGTCTTTCGCCATTGACGAACGATCCAACTCGAAGTTTACCGACGTCCCAGTCGAAGTCGACCTGATCGGTACCGGTATGGCAATGGAGCGAGAGGAGAGTGTCAGGCGTGATCTCACAGAGAAAGCAGAACAGATGCTCAGAATGTCAACCACGACTCAGCAAGATAAAGCCCGTGCGCTATGGGTTCGCAGATGGTAAGTGATTATGAAGCAAGGAATTGATCAAAGGCTTCACTTGAGCTATACTCATGCCCCTGGATCGACGGTACCCCGACAAGGATTGTACCATTCTTACATGCTCTCATGTCGGGAATATGGAGTGAAGCCTATCAACTCGGCATCCTTTGGAAAAGCCGTACGAAGTGCCTATCCAGGTATAAAGACCAGACGCCTTGGCGTGCGTGGAAATAGGTATGCTCAATCTGGTAGGTATGGAGCTGATATGTAGCAAATACCACTATGTGGCGCTTCGTCCTGCTATTCGAACAGAAGCAGAGAGGCTAAACGACTATGGCGATTCCAGCGGGTACGTTTCCTATTCGTCTCATTTACTGATCGGTATCAGCCAATGGCATGTCGCTCCCCAAGATGGGTCTATGGGGTTTACTCGGGCTCCATATGACATGGAACTGGACAAGGAAGACGATTCAGATTCAGAAGATGACGAAGAGTAGGTCATTATCATGTACCGTAGATCTCCATTGACGTGTAGGATCAATGATTCCCCCATTCGAGCCTTACATGATGCGGCCTTCAACCGAGATTTCCACGGTCGCCTTGGCAGTACGTTGAATCATCATCACACTTCCTTGGACTTTGGCTTCGAGCCCTTACCACTACCCGTCCATTCCATCCAGGGATTCCCATCTTTGGCTCAAGTATGGACGACCCATCCGCAAAACTACACAATCTCGAACTTTTGGTTGGCCTTCTGTCATCACTGTGAGACTCTGGTGTCTATCAGTAAGACCAATGAGTTTGATCGCTTTAGTGTTGAAGTAAGTCTGATGAAAAAAGAATGCGCTAAGCGCAGTTACGCTCGTTCTGGTCCACCCACACTGCCAACAACGATTTGCTAGAAGTCTCCACGCTGATCACGAAAGCCACGGCATTTACTTACGATGTAAGTGGTCTACAGTATCCCAAGTCTGCGCTTATTGGCATAATCAGTATATTGTACAAGACATTTTAACTCGAGTACACACGCCGCTCTCGGCATTACAAGAGACTGCGTTTGAAGCTCTGGCCATCAACCTTGAAACCATCCTCGAGTCAAGCTTTCAAGGGTTCTCTCGTCAGTTCAGTGCACCCAAGATCGATATTGGTGTCAAGGCTGCTCGTCTCTTCTGTAGGTCTGACAGTGACGTGTCAATATCTGACAACAGTGCGATTGATCGATCTGAAGAAGCTCAGTGCCTCTTTAATCCCTATTTTATCATCGGCCGATAGGCTTGGGGAGATGAAATCAGCGTGGGTCAACCTAGACAGGCGCAGGATCGCCGACCAGTGTACTTTATCGTGTAATTGTCACCATGTCGAATCGATATTCGACCTCTTCTCTGAATGGCTACATGGGTCGTCGACACTTCAAGGTCTGGGCGAAATGTTGACCCACCTTCTATCTGAACTAAGCAGAGCAGCTATTCCTCTTCGAGCGTAAGTCAAGATTTGGATGGTAGTCACAGTGCTGACACCACCCCACACTAGCATTGTATCTCAAACCTGCTTTGTAACTTCCCAAATAACTCGAGATTTCGTAGGTACAAGTTTTCCATGTACTTTCAACGAAGAAGATGGACCTGGAAGCTAATGATTCATGATCTCAAAGACTTTACGAAGTGATCCTTGCTTTGGGTTATTTCAATTGCTCAAGACATGGATAGACGATTGGGTAGTAGTCTCTGTCGTCCGGCAACT
This sequence comes from Naematelia encephala, assembly GCA_002105065.1. Taxonomy (NCBI): domain Eukaryota; kingdom Fungi; phylum Basidiomycota; class Tremellomycetes; order Tremellales; family Naemateliaceae; genus Naematelia; species Naematelia encephala. The sequence goes on from MCFC01000001.1 coordinate 721,134, forward strand.
GGTATTGACTGGAGGGGGGGACCCGGTCGATGTTCCCAGGTCAGACTTGACCGTCATTGTTCCCCCATTGTCTGACTGGGAAGGACGCGATGAATTGGGATTAGTTACAGCCGTTCCACATCGACTCTCAGGGCACATAAGTAAATAGAGTACGAGTAGACACAGCTAGAGTCAAATAAAAGCTGGATGTATGAGAGTAGCTGCATCCATCAGGTTAAATCAAACACGCAAGCCGGGTATTGAAATTACCGGATTTCGGGACCAAAAAGTAACTAGGTGACCGGGGCACGTGCTTGAATCAGCACACCCAACCCCACAGTTGTTGCTCCTTCCTTCCTTCCTTCCTTCCTCCTTCCTTTAACCCGACCTCGTCATTCGTCCTTTTCTTCTTGACTCTACACTCTCTCAGTCTCTTTCTCTCTCTCTCTCTCTATCTCTGTACCGTACTACGACCTCTGACTTTCTTGCCTTTATCTAATTTTCATGTCCTCTCCTATCCCAATCTATTCAACACCACCTCACCCATCTCACGCGGGACAAGGACAAGGCAATATGACAACACCTTCATCAACACTTTCAATCTCTCCTCAAACTCCATTATCACCTTCTCAAGGCCTCGCCACTTCGCCTTCCCCTCAAACTCAACCTGGGTTATTCAAATGGGCTTCGAGTTTTAGCAAATCACCTACACACAATCCTCCCACCACCAACACGCCTATGCCTTTACCTTCGCCACAAGTATTCAGGCCAGAAGAACATGAACACGAGGCACACGATTCATTTGAATTTGGAGATATGAGTGATCTAAGAAGTAGATCCTGGAGTACCAGTAGGAGAGCAGTGAGTGTCAGTGGTTCAAGTGGGATTTCCAGCCTACTCAAGGGTTTTGGAGCTACTTCTGCTTCACCAGCAGTAGCATCGACTCCCTTGACTGCGGGAAACAATGTCACTCAGCAGCAGAGTGAAATGTCGCAAGCTAGTGTACCTGCTCCAGGACCTGGACCAGGTGTCATGGCGGATAAGGTTGCAAAGGGTCAAGGTGTCCTTAGGCGATTCAGCATGTCAGGTGTCGGTTTTGCCAGAGTCAGTGTTCATCTCCCTTACTACATCCCCCTTCCGTCTTATCTCCTTTTAATCATTCCTCTCTCTTTAATGAGAAGTCGCCTACCAGTTCTCGCTATCCCTGTTCCATTTCAGTATCCCTCTCTCGCTGGTGATACCTCGCTGACTCTCTCTCTCTATAGCCACCATTCATGTCTCCTCCCAATACCGCCGCACCGCTCCCCACCGACACGGCACCCACCATCGCTCCCCCCATCGAACCTCCCACTGCCGACCCCACCGTACAGCGCGCCAATACCGTCAGTGGTGCTCGCGGACGTCGGTACTCAGAGACAACCAAGAAGCGAGGTGTTTCTCCTGTAAGTCGTCTGTCCATACAATCTCAGAATGACCTTGAATCGTCCATTCCATCCAGTCCTAAGAGTGATGCTGATGGAAGCTATAGATGGGCGAAAGGATCTTGCGAGAGCATGGACATTTCTGAACTGGTATCGAATTGGAACAGGCAGTCAATCCATGGGTTGATTGAAATCAACAACAACTCAAGCCGTGTCTCCTATACGTCGCCAATTTCCTACAAATCAACCCTCGCTGCATAATTCAATCTCACTCTCGCATGTACATTCACACTGATTCGCCATTCGACGTCATCCTCACTCGGCCTGGAGCCACTTACGACCGAGCCACTTACGACCGACCCACATTATCATCGAAAACCAAACCCAAAACCATAACGACACGATCATTATTTTCTTCCACCTTGTACTTTTATTCCCAAATCAATCATTTCGTCAAGACGCACGTTTACTCAGCAAGCAATTCCGTCATTCAAAGATTAGGAGCGTGAATGAAAAACGCCGGCAAAAGTGTACGTTTTCGACTACAAAACGTGTAGATCGCTGCTGTAACATATTCTCAAGCGAGGTGGACACACCCCACAGAGACGAGTTAGTTGGGATTTTCAAAAGTTGGAGTCGACGTTGGATGGAGTCCGCGTCCGAGTTGAAGTTGACGGGAAGCAGAGTCCGAGTCAAATTCAGAGTCGAGTAAGGCTCGGCGTAGTCGAGGTTGTACTCAGGAGAACTTCAATACAAGGCGGAACGAACTTCGACGCAGGAGGCTCAGTGGAGAGGATATTGACTTTCCTGGGATCTGAACACAGCCGAGGAAGGAGGTTCGGAAAGACGAAGAATAGTTGGAGTGTAAGATATAAAACAAGGAACTGCCAAGAGAATGGCCTAGGTGAACAGGAGAAAAGAACAAAGAAGGATAGAAAGTTGGTGTGTCGATTATTTTATTATGCCGTTGCTGTTGCTGTGCCCCCAAAGTTGTTTGATTCCCTATTCGTTGTTATTTCGTTTTTTGTTGTGCGTAAAAGAAGTTTAAAAAAAGGATCAAGGACCAAGTTGCTTAACGAAATTGTATATATATATTTACTCGAAACAAATGCAGAAATATCAGACATACCAGGACACGTTGCTAGTCTTGAACCCGCGCTGAACTTGAACAAGCCGGTAAAAGGTACCTTTGAACGAACAGTATTGCTCATCTTTTTCCCCCATTGACTCAATCAAACTGTAGACACTGTAAAGGCAAATGACAAGAAAATGTTCACATGTAATGAGAAACGAGAGATATAGAGCATACTGTGGTATTGCTGGTGCTGGTATGTAATACTCTGTCATTCCTCTCTTGTCTGGTATTTCACTTCGAAAAAAAAGAAAGAGCACAAGAAAAACGCGAATTGACATGAAAGGCATGAAAGAAGAAGGTAGGTAGGTAGGTAGGTAGGTATATGGCGTTAAGAACGTTAAAAGTAAAAAAAAGTATTTTGACCATTGACCAGCAAATAAAAGTCAACAAACCATGTGTAAGAGACAAATCCATCCCCATGCCCAATCCAACTCAATCGTCTTTTCCCATCTCGTTGTATCCCACCCCCCCTTGCACCCTCTCTCTCTCTCTGTATGTGTGTCTTTGTCTGCATTCTCTTTCACTTCACTCATCCTTTTCACATACTTGACATGGTGCCTTCACGCATATGGTTTGGAGTTTGAGCGGCTAATGGTGATCATAAATCAATCAGCAACAGCAACCGCAATAATTCCTAGCGTTTTTGTTTTCTTCTTATGGCTGGACGGGAGAAAAAAAAAACACAAACTCACCCAACCTAGCTTCAAGGACCTTTAGACTATCTTCCTTTGCCATGAGTTCCTGTTTTTTCATCTGAATGTCCCTCTGGACTTTGAGCTCGACTTCACGTAATTTCTCCTCTTCGCGTCGGAGTTGTTCTTCTTTCAGCCGAACAGACTGGTTCGCCATGTCTTCAGGCAAGATAGATTGGCCACTAGCATCGTCGTTAGAGCGATATTTTTCGAGGTGATAGGTGCAATACAGGTTGAGGATAAGGTATATGTATAGCACACAAAGCTGTCAAGGAGAAGACTCAATACTCACAGATCACCACCGCCCACTGAACGAGACAACTTCTCAGTTCGGTAGTTCTCGTATAGAAAGTCGTGGGTGATCTCTTTCAAGTCGGTCAAGTGAGATCTACAAAAGTCAGCAGCTGCATCGACGACTGCAGAGTGTCCCCTATCGCGCTCAAGACACTACGACCTGTCTCCAGATTGCTAGTCCCACCTCGCGATATCGTCGAGAGGTGTAAACCTTGAGCCACCAGGGAAGCACAGACTCGACGTGAACCATAAGAGTGTTACCTCAAAACTCACATCAAGAGAGCGCTTCTCAGTCTTGAGAAGTCCGAATGCAGCGGATTATCGACCTCGACCACGCCCCAGGGATACCTCCTCCCTCGTACCGGCTGTCCATTGATCATGATCTCTTCTTCACTCCCAACGATCGCGAATGGTAATAGCGCCCGAAGCTCTGAATTGTCATTGATCGTCTCTTCGTCGTCTTCTTCAACGTCGTATGGAAAGTTGTAGACTGGGATGCCGTAGTATTCGATATCCTCCATGATCTGGTCAAGTCAGCGCGGATCACATCAAGGGCAAAGACGGGTGACGGAATCTGGAAATTCAGGCGGCCTATTGTCCTAGAATGGAATGGAGATGGGTTTCTTTGCTTAAATGGCAGACATGAAAGTGGTGGAGGTTAAATACGCGAACAAAGACTAACCCGCTTCTTGAATGCCTTTAGTTCGAGTGAGTTGAGGCTGTCGGCTTTTCCGATGACCGGAATGACATTGACGCGAGGCGAGAGCCTCTTCATGAGCTCAATATCGATTTCGCGAAGCCTGATTGAGCAACATGGTGAGCACATATATTACGTCAAGCAGCCCAGGTTACACATACGCATGTCCTGTAGGGGGAATAAAGTAGAGTAAAGCATGTACTCGATTATCGCGAAACCGCGGGTTACGTTTGATCCTGCTCTCTTCTGCGAGGATATCGTCGTACTGCCGTTCTAGGTATGTCGAGATTTCCTGGAATCTATTCCAAGTGGTCAGTATCGGATTCTCCAAAGTAAAGTGCTTGTGCGTATTTCCGTTGACGCGAGCTAGGAGGACAAACTCACGCGTACTCGTTGTCGATACCATCACCGAACCCAGGAGTATCAACTATAGTCAAAGCGATACGAACGCCATCCTCTTCGAGCTCAACATTGATTGGCTTGATGTTGATAGGTTGTTCCTCGTGCGCTGTCTGAGCTGCTTGACGAACGAGTGAGATGTCGAGCGGAGAATGGAGGTTTGATGGGTCGGTCAGGAGAGATTGGGAACGGTGGGTGAGGAGAGGTTGGTCTACTAGTGTGTTGACAAAGGTCGTGCGGCCCGTGCCCGATGCGCCTTAGTTGATCAGCAATCAACAGCAACCGCAGCATTCCAGAGAGCTGTGCGAGGCGCGGGGTGGGGGAGAGGTGAGAGAGAGAAGGGCAAGGGCAAGGGCAGAAGATAGGCAGCTACGGTATATTCCGAGCATAGAAGACACGGAGAACACATAGGCAACGTATCATTCAACGCAGTCAACGGCCAATTCTCAAGGCAGTGTTGAACGACTCGCTCATCCTTTTGCACCTCGCACCTTCTCTTACAAACGACTCAAGGACTCACCAACGACCATGACAGTCAACTGCACACCCTTCTTAGCCTGTTTACGTCCTCGCGACGTCCGGGACGCCATGATGCTTGAACTTGCTCAGAGAAAGTACGAGTAACGGGTGAAAGGGGGTTCTGGGAAACAAGAGGCTCTAGACTGGATAGTTTTGTCCGTGAGTATGTAGCAGATTTACGCGCTGGATTGAGTGAGGGACAGTCTCGAGTACACGAAATTGTGAGGAGAGAAGAGGTAGAGAGTGAGTTTGAAAGGTGTTGAGAGAGGTGATGAAAGGGCGTGTAGAGTAGTATTACATTGCTTTTTGCGCTTTGACCTTTGAGACGCGGGGGTTGAAGGATATTTATTCGATCCTCCCATGTTGTTTCACGTGTTAAGAGATGATTTGCCACCTGAATTTTGTTGAATGACTCTACTGAACTTTTCACCTTGCTAGACTCGACTGCAGTCGCAATGGCATCTGTTCGCTCCTCGTTGCTCCGTGCAACTGTGCCAGTGATCTCTTCAGTCCGAGCTCGTCCAGCTACTGCACTATCACCACTTATCACGCGATCAACAGCTTCATCCTCATCTTTATCCCGACTCACACCATTTCTTTCTGTACGACACAACTCATCGACGACCCTCGATCCTAATCGTGCTTCTGGCTCTTCCCCCACTTCAAACTCAGTGAATTCTGAAGTTGAAGCTGAACCTGGAGTTGAAACATTCGCTATCGAAGCACCATCTTCAGACTCTAAGTTAAATTCGAAATCTCAACCTATCGCTCAACTTGAACCAAGACTGTAAGTTCTTCTTCTATCAAAACCACAACCCCAATCACATGCAAAAACCGATCTTTTCGCTAGGGGCAGATGAATGACTGATATACTTTATAAATTAGATCATTAACATTCACATGTACACATAACGAATGTAATCATAGATCAACGCACGAGTTCACAAAGAGATCATACACAAATGGAATCGTTATTGTTCAATGTCCAGAATGTAAAGCTAGGCATTTGATCGCTGATCATTTAGGTTGGTTCAAGGTATGTTCAAGTTCCCACTATTCATACTTCCTTTTGTTCCAAAATCTTTACTCTCAAATTCCCGATGAGTCTTTCATTTCCTTTCAAAACTCCCCTACCTAGTATCTATCTATTTCAAGTCTACCTAGTATCCCTTTAAATTCTCCAAAGTCTTCAACGACGAGGAATGTAGAAGTTGAATATCTGAATTTTGTGGATTCGATGTTTAACCTGGATTTGAAGTTGAAGTTGTAGTTGAAGTTGAAGTTGAAATTGAATTCAAAGGCTGATTTATTTATATAGGAAAGTACAGAAGAAGGGAAATTAAAAACTATAGAAGATTTATTACGTGCAAAAGGTGAAAAAGTACGTAAAGGCAGAATAGGTATGGATGGTGATATTGAGATTGAAGGGGAATGAAATGGAATAAAATTATAATGTTATAGGACAAAGTTAGTCAGCCTTGATGTACAGTACGAGTATCATACTAAGAAGTCAACTTAATTCAGTTCGGCTTTTACACAAATCCCCTGTCATTTTCCAAAAAAAAAAACGAAGAAAAACATGTATCGCCTAGTACCTCTTTCTCTCAAGTAGCTTGACTCGAGGCAACTCCAGAAAAATTCCACATAATGACATAGATACTAAAGGGTATTTGCATGAAACAAGCCGAATCAGGAATAAAAATGCCTACAAATTGACCAAATGGTGATGCCCATCAAGTCGCCTCTTCACCACACCTGTCCATCCACCTTTTGTCTGACCCACTCTACACACACTCAACTAAGCCACTCTACACATCTACCTTTCCCACATCCTACACAACACTCAACGCACCCACCCACACTAAACTTGAGTCACTCTACACAACTACCTCCCCCACACTCTCCTCTCTCTATGCTGCACCCTCAGATTTCCGCTTCTCCTTCTTGTCCTTCTTCTTGTCCTTATCCTTCTTGTCTTTCTTTCCCTCTTTACCTTCCTTACCCTCTTTCTCAGCCTTCTTAGCCTTCTTCTCTGCCTTTCTCCGCTTTCTATCCTCCTCGGTCTCTTCCGCACCAGTCGCAGGCGCAGGCGTATCAACGTCCATGGCATCAGCCTTTCGTTTCTCCTTCTTGTCCTTCTTGTCTTTCTTGTCCTTTTTCTCCTTCTTTCCTGCAGGAGGGGCAAGAGCGGCAAGTTCAGGGTCGATTCCAGTCGTTTTGGGAATCGCAGCTTGGTCTGCTGCGACCTGACGAACAGCCTACAAAGATATCAGTGACGACTAAAGGATACGGAAGAGACCTCGTTACGTACATCCGATACATCAACTTCATTGATATCTCCCTCTTCATCGTCATCGTCATCTTCGTCCTCTCCGAGTTCTGCAGCGATGGCAGTTAATGCTTTTTGGATCGCATCGGCGTTCTTGGATACCGGCGCGCCAGTCTAATACAATACACCATCAGCATAGATACACACACCATCAGTCGATTCCACACACCTCGAAGAAGTTTAGACGCTCTTCAACCTGTGCCCGCAGTGCTTCTCCAAACTTCTTGGTAGGCACATCTAAAAATCGTCAGCAAGACACGAAGCATTGACAAAGGCAGGGTAGCTCACCAGAGAAACAATCAATCCTGCATGCGATCGAGCACTTGTTGGCGAGGAATCGCGAGATACGTCCCTTGTGTTTCGCACCTGCTCGACCGATGAATGTAGAGTGGAAGATCAGACCGTACTGCTCTTGTCAGCGAGACGAGCCAGAGTTGATCGACTCACTTTAGGTGTGTTGCCCTTTGTCTTGAGAGCTCTGAAAAGGGCTTTCTCCGCACCGAGGATCTGGACTGTCGATGCTGGGTATTTGGCGAGATTTGTCAATGATCCACTGAAACGATATTAGCATGCTAGATCTTGGCAAGGCAAGGGTGACTGACGCATGGGAGATGAGCCTGGCAGCGATAGTCTCTCCAATCAGAGCCGACAGATTAGGAGCGACGACATTCATCTTTTCGACCAGATAATTTCTCAAGCTCTTCCTGTACTCTGCAAGTCTTACGACCCGTTCGGCGAAATTGCTGATGTTGATGAGATCGATTTCGGAGATATCGCTTCCCATACTAGCTCTGGCAGCGTCCAAAACGTTTCGTGCACGAGTTTCGTCATCGTCCAAGATCTCTTGCATATCTTCCAATGCTGATTCTTGTAGATTCGCTCTATCGCCAATGAGTACAGCCAGTTGAGCGTATTGGTGTGCGTCTGGAACTAATTTGTATAGTTCGGGGAAATGCCAGCCGTACCATTCTCGACAACGCATCGAGAATGTGTTGAGATCTTTATCGAGTTGATCAGATAGTGAGATTGCTTGGATGATCATGTTATCGGATCGATTAACGTTGAACTAGATGAAGGAAAAGAAAAAGTAAGCAATTTGCATCCTTGATGAGTTATGGATTTGAGCCGTCTTTCCCCACCACCGCTCTCATTCACTTTACAAGGAAGAGGGGAACTTACTTTGACTTTACCACGAGAGTAAGAATGACCCAAACCAAGTTGAGCCACGAACACATCGCCTTTGTGCATTCCACCTTTGACCAGCATTTTTTCCTGATGTAATCTCACGCCTCTAATTAATTCCAATGCCCTCTCACCAGTATCACAAGGAATTCCCAATTCACTCATGATGGCACCTCCTAAACCTCTTTCTGAAACACCCAGTAATACTCCAGAGGCCTTTTTATTACTCTTGCCTTTATCACCCGGAACGATAATGTTGAGCAGGTTTCGCAAGTGGGGATTCAATATACCTTCAGATACATCGTTGGCGTTCTCGAGCGCTTGAGCAGCAGATGTGAACGGTAGGAAAGACGCCAGTTGCACCATTCGAGAAAACGTGTTGTAGTCCGTTATGGCATCTTGTAATTGCTTGGATTTCGCAGCGATCTCTTCTTGCATGGACACCGTGAATAACGCATATCCAGAAGATCCCTCAAACAGCACGTGTGTCAGAGACCCAGACATCTTCGAATCTCGTCCCTTGTCGGTTTACTTCTCTTTGGCAGTCGAGGGACGAAAGAGTAGGTCAAGCTGTCGAGTGACGAGATATAGCAAGCAAAAAGTTGCTCTGTTCAAAATATCAAGTCAATTTCTCAAAATTGTATTTTCCCATTTTCTCCCATTTCGTACCTGACCCGGCTAATTTCCATCTCTTATACCCAATATTGTGAGGAGAAGCATCAAATGCATCAAACTCCTCAACACCAACACTAGGATCATACCTCCCTACATTTTCGTACAAGTGACGCCCCTAATCAAGCAGTAGATGCTGCAGCCACTCCGCGGCCTCTGCCCCTACCTCTAGTCGGACCACCTCGCCCGCCTCTTCCACCTCTCGCGCCATTTACGTGCACTCCATTTACCGGCGGATGAACAGCTACGTTAGGTAGCTGCACATGATGCTTTGTTGGGCTCGTGGCGATATGGTGTCCCGCAGGTCGGATTGGTGTTCGAATTGTTTGCTGTGCCGCCAATAACCTCTGTTGACCAGTCAACAGCGATTGGAGTCTCTGCTGATGAGGCTCCATAGGTGTCTCGTTCTGTTGAGGTGGAGGTCGCACTCCCTTTGCTGCATTGCCATATTGCATCTGCCCGTTGGCGACTGGTGGTCCACGTCGGGGATTTTGCAGGATCTGCACGTTATTTCCGTTTTGATGGATGGGTCGTGCGGCAGCTCGTGACGGCTGGTAGTTGTGCATGGGAATGACAGGCTGAGGACCGAGCTGGGGCTTGAATGGTGCTTTCTCGCCAACGGGAGCTGCCGGAGCGGCAACGCCCACGGCAAACTGCGGTCGCGTGAGATTGATGCACGACGTGAACGAGACGGTCGAACCGCGATAAGGTGAACACCTGCTGATCAGCTGTGCAAAGCAGCCTCACTCACCTGCCCTGCAATGTCTCTCCGCCCATGAAAGGGACGTCCCAGACTACGTCAATATCTCTCATACCAATTCCGACGACAACACCCTTCATGGCAAGAGGGACACCACCCGCGGCAGCATCTTGCACCATGATGACGCGATCTCCGAGCGAGTATGATTGTCCTTGCAGTCGATAGATTGCGTGCGCCGGCTTGAGAACCGCCTGACGGGGGATCCCGCGAATGGTAGCGCGTTTCAAGAGGTCGACCTTCTTGTTCCCCCTGAACTGGTCGGCGATTTGCTCGATGAGCGTGACGGATTCCTGCGCGATGTTCAGTTTGACATCTAAGAGTTCAGAAGACACACCTTTTCGAGCTGCTCGGCAAAGAGCGAAACGGTCTCGAGATCAATCAGGTCCTCTTGTTTGAGCCATCGTTTCATCTCCTTGATGACCTTGTCCGGATCCTCGGCCGTTGGACAGAGCTCTGCAGACGTCACGATATCTACACTCAAGTCAGTACAAGCCCAAATAGATTGTGTTTACTTACCACTGCTCCGATTCTCGAGGTGGGAGAAAGGCTCCGGGAATGCTGTCTTGTACTTTTCAATTGCCCTCGCAGCTTTCTCTGAGTATTCCCAACCCCGATCATTCCTCTTTGAGTACCCAAGAACTTTCAAGCCTTTGCCTTCAAACTTGAGCGAAAGACCTATATTCGTCTTGCTCCCGTCTTCAAGCAGTACCAACAACGTCGAGGTGATCCTGGACAACGCCAGCGCTGACATGTGGAGTCGACGACTGAGGACATGAGACGGGAAATAGGTACCTGCAGCGCGTCGGGAAACGACTCGAGTAAACTCGGCATTCTCCTTGGATTCCGATGGGAAATAGGCGATGGAGATATCCAGGGACGTGTCGGTTGTAGAGACGACTTGCGCTGCAGTACCATAGGCCATGCCGCCCAAGAAGATGACACGCTCGCCCACGGGGAATTCAGCAGCCATAGGTGGCGCATTCTTCTCTAGATATCGCTCATCTTCAAAGGTGACCTGTTGGACGGCAAGCTGAAGAGGCTGGATGATCTCCTTCTCCGGTGCTTCGTAGTCCTTGACGAGGGCACCAGTGTCAAGACGTTTCAAGCCTGATGTCAGCGGATGAAGCGAGGCGCACGCGTACCTTTAAGTGGTCGGATGTGCAGGACAATATCCACGTTTCCAATGATAATGGCAAAGCGTTTAGCATTGTGATGCTCTGCGTTGTCCGCCGCTTTTTTCCACGCAATCGCCTGGAAGTGGTTGTGTGGATTTGATACCACCTTGGTGGACCGACCAATCTGCTGCAATTCGTACCGGAACATGTCGTCGGACACTGCGACCACCATACCCTCGTGAAGGTATGGCCAGCTGTGGAAAGACCGCTTGCCGAGCAACTGCTTGGCAATGTCCGAAGTCTTGCCTCGGTCGTGCTTCGCTGTGAGCGTGATCACCATGGACTGGTTGCGAGAGTCGGCCTGGAAGACGTTGACGCCCTGGTAGCCGAGAGCCCCTTGGTGGGGCAGGGTCTCCAAGGAAGGGAACCCAGACAGAGCAGAGGCTCCGAGATGCACTCCATCGAGCAAACCGAGGACAAGCTCGATGCCGTCGCCCAGTGTGGGGAGGTGGAACGGAGTGACTGCGCAATGGGATTTAACAATGTCGGGGAAGAAGCCGGATAGGGATGATGGGTATGTATCCTCCTTGGATTCATCATATACAAACTGGGTACTGAGTACACCAGAAGTATTCCGGCTCTTCTCCTCAGAGGTCAACCGGTTATCTCGAGCCGCCATGGCACGGAGCAGTCGCTCTTCGTTGATAAAGGGAATCTTGACAACAGCCTCCCAGTCTTGTTTCTTGCCATTCATATCAAGCGCAAAGTCTCTTGGGTAGAAATCGATGATTGGCGAGTTCTCGTCAGACATCATGTCCTGGAAACCATCAGCGCATTTCTGGCGCCTCATAGGCGAAGCCCACCCTGTATGCCGAGGGTACGTGCTCTCCACTGTCTGCTGGTAAGACGCCCATCAATTGTTGGAACGGCAAGAATGGCTTCCCGAGCTGAAAGTCGAACTTGTAGTCGGCGATACCCTTGAGGTCTAGGTCTTAGCAGTGTGAGGGCATGAGCGACTCACCCGAAATCCTCGGAGAGTAGTGGTAGTTGTAGAACCAAGACCAGCTTGAACAACCCTTGTAATAATAGTTCAACACCCATTGCAATCCTTCAATGTAGCGGAAGGTGATTTGTCTCAATTCTTCTGGTTTAGCAAAGTCAATCTCAAATTTCTCCTGTACTGATCAGCCTCGCCTCAGCCGGGAGCGTACCTTGTAGTATCCTTTCTTCCACTGATCCATGTTCTCCTTGAGCTTCTCCTCGTAGGATTCCTCAAAGTCCTCGACGGTGTTCTCGACGACCTTGGCTTTCTCGTACTTTTGTAGGACCCGCTCAATGGCAACATCGCCTTCGTCGTCTGCTTCAGATTGCCACTCTGCTTCCTCGGCGTCTTCGTCGTCTTCGGTAGTCTCATCCTCGCTTACACCCTCCATGTTGAATGTGAGGACGACCAGCGGCTGTCCGTAGTCATCCACCTCATCCCAGGTCGCCTGCAAGTGAAGATCATCCACGAGCTCCTGGACGAATCGCCTGTCCCGTGCGGAAAGGGTGTTGACGATCGTGCATCGGTCCTTGGCGGTGGGCTGTGACTGATGTTGAATGACAAACTTCTTAATCTGCTCTAGCAGTTTCTTCTGATCTTTCGTGATGACTGGGTCTCAGCAATGAATGTAACACGACTCACCAAGCTTGCCCCTCTTGCGGGCTTTCTCCATCGCCTCGATCTCTTTCTGTTGCTTCCCCTTGTACCAATTCTGATCGGCAAACTCTGCCTCGAAATTCTCGACCTCGAATTTTGCCAGCTCGTCCAACATGAGCTGAAGCCTGGGCAGGGATATTGTGCCATGCTCATTGAGATAACCACCTGTAGTCTAAGCTCCAGTCTCGGAAGTTGAACATACCTGCAGACGGAAGTATCTTTTTGTATATAGTCCATATACGCTCCAATGCGCCTTCGTTGATGTGAAGGTCCGGCAAATGGGGCAAGAAGTCGTTACCGACGAAGATTCCCATGAGAATAAAATCGTCGATGATACGCTCGAGGTCATACTTGAATGGGATTTGAGAGGCCAGGGAACCAAACTCAAGGTCCAAGTACTCGCGAAGGAGCGAGACATGAAGGAGGAAGAAATTTGCATGGGCGAGGCTATTCATAAGCTACGACTGACACTTTCTGCAGGTAGCTTACCCCGTATTCTTCTTGGTCTTTCGACCAAAGGTGACTTCTTCTCGGAGGAGACAGAAGTGTGGATCATGGCTTAATAAACCTAGCATGATCAAGTCGGCATCGAGGCCGTAAAGACAGTGTCGTGTGTTTGGATTACTGTAAAGTCAGTCAAGTCGAACAAGAAATATCGTACTAGTCAGGTTGTGCTTTTGACAATCGGATGAATTCCTGAATCTTATGTTCACCTTCTCCCGGAACCTGAACAGTCATTCAGCCACCAGATACACCAGTTGTAGATCGACTCACATCGTGACCACTCAAGATGACCTTGACATTCCTCCATTCTGCATCCTCCGATATTCTCTTGGTCACATAGTACTTTAAATGAGCTGACAGTCTTGCCATGAATGGTGTTCCTAAAATCGTCAGCGTCGTGATGATTGAAACGATGGATGGAGCTTACCTGGCGTGATACAATTGGAATCAAACGCTTTCTCTTCTGGGAGTTTCTCTCCCTTTCTTTCTGCCTCCTCTTGCTTTTCTCGAGTGTCCCTGGCGGTCCTGAACCTTCGACTCCGCTGTTGGTTCATCTTGGCCCGGGGGGCGACTCCGTCAATAGCCATATAAAACACCTTTTGAGGCTTGATTTTCGTGAACAAATGATCAATATAGGCGAATATTGCCAGAATCATCTGTTCTTCTGTAATGCGGAAATGTATATCGTTCTCACTCGAAGGAGGATGGGAACAGTTGTGAATGATCCCATTCATGTCGAGGCTGCATCAACGTCAGCAATGCCAGGGCAAGGAAAAGGGGGAGAACTGCGCACTAAAGATTGTCGAATGTCGGGATCGAGTTTGGGGTGATGAGTTGAGACGTAAGAGGATACCTCTCGGAAATCCATCGAAAGAACTGCCGAACGAGTCAGCACTGAGAGCACGATCTCCAAAGGATCACAAACCTTTGGAATACCTGTTGCGTTCATCAGCGAGACGATCAAGGATCAGACGAGGAGATGACTCACCCATGATGACAGATGACTATGTGTACAGATCCGTAAGGGATGTAGAGTATGCAAGACGCTGTTGTAAGTAAGACCACAAGTTGAATAATCGATCGATCGAAAGTCGCAGAGTCGCAAGGCCACGAATTGGGTATCAGATTCAGGTATCAATCAATGCAAGGAGCGAACGAGGGGTACTAAGAGACCTTTATAAGAGGAGGTGAGGAATATAGAAAAGAGAGTGGAATGGAGGTGAAGAAGAGAAGAGAAGAGTATAGGACATGGGTTGTTTCCGTCACGTCGATGTGTGTCGCTCAAAGTGGCATGATGTGGTGGCAACCGAATTTTCGCATACTCGATTTTATTTACACTTTCATCCTCCCGCTTTGTTCATAACGAAGCATGGCAGAAGCAGGACCCTCGACATCTCGGTCTCAGTCGAATACTCCTTCTGCCATCTTGGAAACGGCCGAAGCTACTCCAGCATTCGAGCGATGGAGATCATCATTAGCTAAATTTACCGGTCTGGGTCTGAACCAAGAGGAAAAAGCCGAGAGAGATCGTATACGTGCAGAGAGACTAGAGAGCAGGCAATATGCTACATGTGAGAAATGGAAATCAGAGCTGGTACAGTCCAGTGAGTCCTCCCTCGATGCTGCTGTCTGAATGAGCTGAAGATAATCTTGTTCATTAGGCCCCATAGTCGTCTTCATGCTCAAACACTTGAAACTATCCGGATGCGCCTTTCCACCTTCGGCCATGCAATGTTTCGAATGTCCTGACACTGTGTTTGGAGGTTTCAACCCTGAATTCGGCGTCTTGCTATGTCAAAACAGACTATTTACAAAATCACTCATGGAGGATACGCTGGCACATGAGCTGATTCACGCTTTCGATCATTGTAAATTCAATGTCAACCCTTCCGACTTGCGACATCAGGCATGTACAGAGGTGTGTTGAAGGACAGCTAGTGGACTTCGAACTGATGATCTGGTAGATCAGAGCAGCCAACTTGTCAGGAGACTGTAGGTTGCTTAGAGAATGGGATAGGGGAAATCGACACTTCTACAAACAGCATCAGGTGAGTCAAGCTATACCGTCCTGATACACGTCACCTGATGAGAACGCTAGGCATGTGTCAGACGGAGAGCAGTCTTATCATTGCTGGGAAATCCCAGTTGCGAAAACGAGGAGATGGCAGAGCGAGCAGTCAATGAAGTTTGGGAGTCTTGTTCCAAGGATACGAGGCCGTTTGACGAGGTGGGTTATCATCTGTATCATCGAGTTTCGTCTAATGATGATTAGGTCTACTGAGAGTACGTATCTACTGGCGCATGTGCAGTTGGAAAACATGTACACTGTGGTTCATTTGCTGCATATGCATATCTTCACAGCTCAAGTGCAAAGCGCTCAATACTCGACTTCAATATCCCCGTCCTCTCCTCTGATCTCAACTGCAGCCTCACGATCCACGTCCATTCCTTTTTGTTCTTCATCCTGTCGATCTCTCCTTGCATTCCTTCCAAAAGAATCCCGTGTTGGGGCCTGTGGCCGTATGTCGCTGTCTGGCTTGACCTGCTTTTTCAACTCGCTCAACTTTGCTACCAGCTCTTCTATCCGAGCCCGATTCCGCTTGACTGTCTCTGCCGTGTCCACTTTCTCCTTTTCCAAAGCTGAAGATTCGTCGGCGATGAGTTGATCGATATCGCTTATTTGGCGATTGAGTAGTTCGTCTTGATGTGAAAGAAGGATTTTGGGCAGCTATGAGAATCAGTAAAGGCCGTGGAGATTTTCTTGATGAGACACGTACAAAGTAGAGTGGTTTTGCTTGTTCGAGCGGAGGCGGGATACGAGACGGTCCTCGATTTAGGGGGATGGGCGAGGGAGCTAAGAGGGTCGTCTCGAATATCAAAGGTTGAGTAGACGCTGACGTATGCAGAAACTTGGATACAGGTCGTAAGGTCGTGTGTCGTGCAATCATCTATCAGGGATATCAGCAAGGAGAAAGCACATCGTCTGAAGCTCGACTTACAGCAGCTTCTTTGTGTTTCAATACAGTCTCAGCAGAATCAGTACCGATTCGTAGTGTTTTCAATTCCTTTTCCACTTCGAGAATCTCATGATGCAGATTCGTCTCGCTTCTGATCTTACTAGCGATCCTCTCTGAAACCTGTTCCCTCCTCTTTGCCTATGAAACCAAGAATCAGCTTAGAGGAAAGAGAGATACCCAACCTCGCAACACTCACGCTATCTGAACTTCGAGCTTTATTATCCTCCTTCTTAAACTTTTGAAGCGTTCCCAAGAGGTTTCCAAATAACCTCTTGGATCTCGCCTTGTCCTCTACTTTCGCATCTGTACGCATACGTCTGTTGCAATCAGTGATAAGACCATCGAGACAAGTTGGACTAAACGTACTTTGCAGGTGCCTCGTCGGCTTCAGGACGATCATGCCCAGAGTCCACACTCATCCTCCTATATCTTCCATCGTCCAAGGGCGAAGCTGAAGCTTCGGGTGACCTCGACATTTTGTATTTTTGCTGACCGAAAGAAAAGAAAGTCCAGGCAACTTGTCGCAAGAATCACCAGTGACTTCTTACGTAAGCATCCATTCCACTGAAATGTCCACGGATTACTGTCTGTTGAAGCTGCTCATTCGTGTATTTTGGCCTGTCCTAGAGACGACCAGGCTATCATAATGGCACGACGTATCCCTGCAATCAGTTCACTACGCCTGATATCTCTCCGTCCTTCCTCGACGACCTTTGCGACTCCTCGACGCCATGCTTCGACTTCTCGGTCGGCGCCCCGACGATTCCTCTCAACCACTCTTCTGCTGGGAACAACAGGCCTCTTTCTAGCATATTACTACGACAGTCAATCTCTGTTTCACGAGCATGTCGCTATGCCTTTGATTCGGATGGCTGCAGACCCAGAAACAGGCCATAAAATGGCTGTTCGTATGCTGTCTTTACCTAGATGGGCTCGACCGAGAGATATGGGAGTGGATGGTGACGAGCTAGGTACAGAGGTGAGCCAGCATTGGCATATAGCGAAATGATAGCTCATCATCTTAGGTTTTTGGTATGCGTTTGAAAAACCCTGTAGGGATCGCTGCGGGGTTCGATAAGGATGGAGAAGCTATTGATGGACTATTTGACCTTGGCTTTGGCTATGTTGAAATTGGCAGTGTGACTCCCGAGCCCCAGGTCAGCTAGACGTGCTCGGTCGAGCTTAAACTGACGTGAGAATAGCCTGGAAATCCTAAACCTCGGTTCTTTCGATTAGAAGAGGACGGCGCAGCTATTAATCGCTACGGCTTCAATTCACTCGGACATGGCCAGACCCTTGGCCAACTCCGAGCTCGACTCGTCCACTTTTCCCGCTCTCATCCTTCGTTATTCCCCTCTCCCCTCCCTTCTAGTCCGTTACCTCCTTCATCCTTGCCCCGCTCCCTCCGACCAGGCCAGCTTCTAGCTGTCAATTTGGGGAAGAACAAAACTTCACCAGCAGATTCAAACGAAGACTATATCCGTGGCGTTCGTACACTCGGTCCATACGCCGATGTGGTAGTCATCAATGTCTCGTCTCCTAATACACCTGGTCTTCGGGCTTTACAGGGAAGAGAGACACTTGAAAAGTTGTTGAAAGAGGTCGTTCAGGAGCGAAACAAGCAGGGCCAGCTTCCCAAAATCGCCGTCAAAGTCACTTGTGATCTCAGCGAGGAAGAGCTCGGAGATGTGGCTTCGGCCGTGCGGCAGAGTGGAGTCGATGGAGTCATCGTATCGAATACGACGGTCAGACGTGAAGGTCTTGGCTTGGAATCTTGTGCGTCTTCTCTAAAAAATACTTGATAGACGGCTCAACTGACATACATCAGCAAAGCAGACTGAGATTGGCGGATTGTCTGGACGACCACTCTTCCCTTTGGCTCTAAATGCTTTGAAGACACTTCGACCACTACTTCCACCTTCTATCTCCGTGATCGGTGCAGGAGGCGTGACGACCGGCTCTGATGCCTTGAATATGGCCCGTGCTGGAGCTTCTGTCGTCCAGATATACACTTCATTCGGCTACCGCGGTGTCGGTGCTCCTCGTTTATTGAAAGATGAAATCTCGACCGAGTTGAAGGGATCAAGCTGGTCTTCGGAAATTGGCAAAGACTGGTCTGATGGCGGAATGGGATGGGACGAAGAACGATTGAAGCGCGATAGCGAGGCGATCAGGCGCGAAGCACAGGGTTTGAGCGATTTGTTGAGGGAGCTGAACGAGACTAGAGATATGGAACGCTTGGTTCAAGAGGCTGAAAGAGCTTTGTCAGGCTCTCCCAGAGATAACGAAACGACTGGACCAGTGCAAGCGCAAGAGACCGAGAAGCAGGATCAAGTTGTGGTGAATCTTCTTGAGGCAGCGGGAGAACAGCAGCAACAAGGAGCAGATGTGCCGTTGATTGAACAGCCTGTCGCACAGGTCGAAGTACAGCAGATAGGGAGTAACGAGCTAGATCCGATCGTTGTTCGGGCGATTCCCGGAGAAGTTGAGGAAGAGGAAGACCCCTTCACGAGAGAAGTCAGGAGTGGCCAGAGGAGACTCGTTTAGTACGAGAACAAAAATGCATGGCATGCTATCTATGCTCTGTTGGGATATGAGGGCTGTTTGGTGAATTACGGGAATGCGTGCATTAGCAGGGTATCAAAAGAGATTCTTCAATACACATAATGGATGTGTCTACACAGGAAACAGGCTCCAGCACTGCGGGAGCTGAATCACCGATACTCCAAACCACAATCGCCAATCTGTTCAAACATGTCCTTTGCTCGACTCTTATCCAACACGTTTTCGATCTCTGCCCTATCCTCATCTATCAATTCAAAGTCAAATGTCTTGAGAGACGACTCGACATGCTCTGATACTCCTAGTCGAGAACCTATGTAGTTGTTCTATCTCAGCTGGACATTCAACTACGAATGAAGGTGCACTGACCGATAATGACAACGCCAGTCTCTGGTCGATCGAGAATCCAGCGTGCTGCAATGTTCGATACGTCCACATGATACTTGTCTCCAATGGTTTGCAGCACGCGTAGAAGAGATTGGAACAGATCCCAACCACCCCAGGCGCGAATCATGTCGTAGTACTACATGTCAGTCAGACACTTGATTCAAACAAACCTTTCGTTGTGACGTATTCAAATCACCAGCGTAAATGCTTGGTTCTGGCTTACCAACCCATTTCGACGACAGGAAGCCCCCGCACTGCAGTAACATCAATACAGTACTCATACACTCAATAAGAGGAGCAACTCACGAATGTACCGTATGTAAGAAGCTTGATACCGTACTTTTCACACACTTTGGCCATTGCGAATCGAGGTCGTTGATCCACCAAGCTGTATTGTATCTGATTCGACACGATACCGACCTCGCCACGGACAGCGAGTAAATGTTCACAGATCTTGGCTGTAGTGTCGGCATCGAAATTGCACAGTCCGATCGCTGTGACAAGTTCCGGCCGGGTTGCAGCGATATCCACGAGGTACGCGAAAACGTCCAAGTATCGCTCATCGTCGAGCTGACATGTAAGCTGGGTATGAGCTGAATGTACTTACATGTTGCCAGTGAACTTGTAGCAGATCTACGGTCCCTCCAATGCGACGGGAACGTTCTAATACTCGCTCTAGAGCCCAGTCACGGTCGATCACTTGGTCCGCTGGGATAGGTGCGAATTGGCAGTACTTGGTAGCGACAACCGTCGGTTCGCGTTGAGCTGGAAACGACAACCGAGAGCGGAATCTGCCAAACAGAAGCTCAGCATCGGCGTAGTGATCTGACATGTCAGCACTTGACCGAAACAAAAACAAGTAGAAAAACCTCACCGGCCATATCAGCAGCAGTGAAGCCGTGGCTGAGCAGTTGAGATAATGCGTCCTCGCATTGTTCCTGGCTTGCAGCTCCCCACGCAGAGCTCGACAATTGCCACAGACCGAAAAACAACCTTGGGACCTCGACTTTGCCAAGTTTGACTTGCGGTAGCCTCTTTGCTGGTCTTTTCGGACTAAACATGACAGTCTGTTGCGGGAGGGGGAAGACGGACAATCCTGGATTGTCGGGAAACAAGCCGTGTGCCGCGTCGACGAGCTGTACAAGTGCTCTGGTGAATGGGTAGGGAATATCGGCGTCTTGGCAGTCATCTCTCGCATGATAGAGGACACCAATCAGTCGCTCTAGGATCTTCTGCGTCCCATGTGACCTGTCTCCACTTTCCTTGAGCGCCTGTGCTGCTTGTAGCATATCGCCGTTGGCTTGCAGTAGCTTTGGGTAGAAGCCTTGCCCGATGACCAAGTGCGGTTTGGATTTGACGACGGCATCGGGAACGAGGGAGAGAAGGTACAACGCAGGAGTGAGGCGATGGGATGCAAAGCAGATTCGAGCATCAGCCAGGAGCTGGTCAAGGGCAGTGGTGTCTGATGGATCAGAAAGCAAGGTGAATGGGTTAGGAGCGTGTGGTGGATTCGCTGTGAGATGATAGCGGATGGTGGAAGTGAAGATGGCAGCATTGGTGTGGGAAGAAGCAAGTAGAGTCCGGAGGGTTGAGCGAAGTAGATCAGGGGGAACTGAGCAGGGTGTTAGTCGTTGTAAACAATAGGGGAAATGGGAACGCACGTTGGGAAATGAGTACATCGTTCATCATGGATACATGACCAGCCACAGCTGGGCTGGAGCTTGAAGGATCCGAGGGAGCCATCTTGCTAGTGACAGAAGATCAATCTATACAGCAAAACTTTATATACAGATGGATGCCCCAAGACGAGTGATGCATAAGCAGTGAAAATCAGGGACTATCAGAAGGCCAGTCGGAGCGATCGGCGGTTCGGTTTTCTATCGCTCCTATCTAATCTCCTCCTTTCTTCCACCACTGCCATCGGTCTTGTGGACCAAGGAAGACATCCCACGCGTCACCAATGCTCTCTCAGGAAGCCAAGCGACCGCTTCCTGTAGATCAAAGGACAGTTCATCCGTGCGACCTCCGGCAATTGGTTTCAACCACTCCGGCAGCAACTACACCCTGTTTGCATGTCCGACACCGAAAGCACCTTTCAGCTGTTCGATCTCAGAGTCACCGTAGAGGGTAAATCGCCGCGTATGACATAGGTCTCTGACGATCCGTAGCGCCGGCCGATGGATCTCCGCTCCTTTGCTCGAGCAAGCCCGGCGACTACCTCGAGCTCAAAGGGGAGGTGCTTACCCTGCCGGCGAACCAAGGTGGGGTTTACAAGGACGGACAGACTCCAAGTACTGAATCACAAATCCCTCAGGGTTCTCGGTATATTCGCTGGGGGCGTTGTTACCCCTCCTACCTGCCAAACAGCGGGCGCTTTCCAAGGGAGACTGGATGTCCAGGGAAGGTAAGCCGAGGCTCGGTCCCTGTCCTTTGTGATTGACATGCGATTCTGTACAGATCGAATAGCGTGCTCAGATCCTGCCTGTAAATCTACCATGCTCATCCAGCGGATAGCTGTGTCGACTTTCAAACAAGGCGAGAATGGCGTAGTGGAGTTGATGGACAAGAAGGCAAGTACTGGTACAGTACTTTACAGTCGCTGACCGTCGATAGGAGCTATTATGAGACAATCGTCCCAGGCGTATATTCGGCAAGCCCTTACAAGACTGGAAATATAACTCTTGATACCTATATACTGTATTCATTATACTGATCTACTTGGCAGGAGCTTACAACATGGATTAGAACTCGTACATAGTCTACGTACTGTATGGATTATAATGAGACACGACGGCAAACAGGCTGACTGCAAAAGCTAGTGGACTTCCCATGACTCCCGTTCCTAGACATTTGATGATATAGGACACCGTCCCCTGTCTTTTTGAACGTTTGATTTTGGTCGCCTCCACAAGTAACGAATACACGGCCAAAACGATACTGAATCGCAAGGACGCGGTACTGATATCTCGTCAAGCCAGGAAGAGCACCGATATGGACTTACACTATTGCGGGCGAAGGTGGTTGGTCGCCTGACCAACACTTGGCTATCATTGTAGCGCGAGAGAAGAAGAATAAGCCGATAACGATATTCATAGTGTCTATTATCCGTCAGTCTCGCTTCCTTAAAACCCGGAAACAAAGTACTCACTTCGGATAGACGAATCTTCGTGGTGTATGTTGCGGATCCCTCCAACAATGTATACACCACATTTATCACATTCCCCTGCAATCCAGTTCAGGCAGTTTGCTATCACGACTGGCAACTTGTGTCAGTTGATCGTCCTTGGAAAATGGGCCTGCAACTCACCTCTGGGCTGAGAGTGCCTCTCTCCCCGTGAGAGGCACGTCAAATACAGCCACAAGTACGAGAGAGGCACTGAGAAAACGCCCAAGAAATGGTATGTAACTACTAAAACTGGGAGCTGAATTATCGCAGTCCACAGCCCACCGACCTCGGAGATACGGACTGTTCGTAATAGTCTTGAATGACGGTTAATGATCTCTGTCGCCTCTGCCGATGAGGGGTCACTTTGAATCAACTGGATTGCCTGCTCAAGCTTGGGGAGGAGCGTGTTGATTTTCTCCTTATTTATCCGACCAATGCAATGGAATGTGAGGGCGGGAAGCAAGGGGACAAGACTGGCGAACGCTAGGCACCAAAACAGAGTTGGATTCCATCGATTAGGATGGACATCGTATGGCATAACGTGCCAGGACCACACATAGTATAGCCCAGCTTTGATCTTGGCCCATATCTCTACGTTACGTGCTTCATTAGCGGTGCGTTCGGCTTCATCGACGTCGTCAGTGGTCGCTGAAGCAAGGATATGGAATGCGACCGGGTTGTTGACGGCTCTCGTCAAAGACGAATCAGCGCCGTCGTGCTGGCGATTACCTGCCGAGGTAGTATCGTTCAAGGGTGCGTGCAGCCCACCACCATTCCTCAGTCTCCAGGAGTTTTCCGCTTCTCGCTCAATTTCATTCCTTCGATGCAAGCTATCGCCATGCACGGAGGCCGGCTCATGGCGGATGGTCGTGTCTCTGCGGAAAGCAAGTGGAAGGCTGTCTTTAAATAAGCTGTCGGCTTGGTATCGAGGCTGAATTGCAGCAGACATGGCGTGCAGAAGCGAAGACAATGGCGGGACAGCTTGGCTGTCTGAAATGATAGGGTGAGTATCGTTACAACATCTTACAGTAGTAAAAAGAGTGGCGAAAGCCATCTTTGAGCGGAAAACGGTGGACACGACGCTTATTTCCATAGCCGGTTGGAGCCGTTCTTTTGTTCAAATCTCTATGAGGAACCCATAAAAATGTACCTTCTGATCACTGTGCATTCACGGCGGGGTGTGTAGGTCAAATTCGGGAAAAGGTCAGGAAGCAAGCGAGTCGCGTAACCTGGCGATCCACATAAGGTCGATTGGACGGTGGACGGTCTGAACGAGTCACATGGCGGCCGCATGAATGCCCAACGAGCAGCTCCAGGCGTTGGCAATAACACCGCTCGCGACGGCTATCATAACATCACGGCACGGTAACGAGGAATGACCCCCAGACCTGCCAACCCCGCGGATACCTGATGTGTTCAGAGGCTGCCGGAATCCCACAGCCAGGGCTACGTACATAGTGGGACACGGGAGCGGTACGGATGAAAATAAAGAGAATACGGATCAAATTATGAGGAACACCAATCAATCACAAGCAGGGAACACGGATCAATCACAAGCAGGGAACACGGATCAAATCACAAGCAGGGAACACGGATCAAATCACAAGCAGGGAACACGGATCAAATCACCGGCACAGTAGACGGATCAATCACGAGCAGGAACGTCAGATCAGAGGAGCCGCAGATGGAAGGGACCACGGATCATCACGAGCAGAGACCATCAAGCATTGCGGTCAACAGGGTCATCGGCCGGGGGGGGAAGTGTCCGTTGACGAGCCAAATCAGAGGCCGAAGAGAGGGTGCAAGAATCCATAGGGTGCATTGGGAAGCGGTATGAAATTTTTGAAAGATTAGGCCCAAAGGTCCACATAGTCTGTCAACCTATAACCAATTCGAACACCTTTGTGATTGTAAGACTAACAAGGGGAATCTTTAAGCTGACTGGCATGGCTACATCCTTGCTGCATGGAAGGCTTATGGCTATGACGCCTGTCCTCACACATAATGCAAGTCAAGTCTACTCCCTGCAGAATAATCTCTGACTACATGCACTCGGTCACGGGTTACCACATCTTACCTATCGGTGCCGAGCCTGTTGGTCTGAGAATGCATGTGGGCGGCCAGATTTCGTACTTTTACGTACGAAACAACGGACCACTACATGCACCCTAGATACCAAGCCTTGGGCATAACCATATACTTGGCGCCCAGTGGCGGCTTGGCACTATCAATCGTCTCCAACGGAAACTACATAGAGATAATCGAATCTGAGCGCGATGTAGATGCCGCCATCTCGAAGTTCGCCAAGCTAAAGCCTTCTCTTACTGCGGCCGGCAACATCGAACAAAGCAGTGGGCCAAGACTTAATGCTTCCCTCAGCGCAGTTTCTTGGAGCAGAGCCCTTATTCTCCAGTCATTCTCAAGTAGTCATGGTCGAGGTGTGCGTGAGAAGGGAGGGAAGGCGTGGGGAAGGAGGTCCACACCCTTTGCGAGGGACGGATACATATATGCCGTCTTTCGAAGAGTTGTGTCTCTGTTGCGTATACAAACGATGTCAACTGAGGAGAATCAAACAGCAACAAATGTAGAGAAGTCAGTCCCCTGGACGGACAGCATTTCCACCGCGGTGTCCCAGTCTTTACCGTTCAAGGCGCATACGGTCCCATCCGAGAAAGTTTTGGACGCTCTTGGTGGAAATGCCACCAAGGGGCTTTCGGAACATGATGCAACCAGGAGGTTGGAGAGCTATGGGCCTAACAGGCTGAGACCGCCTAAGAAGCCTAGTGCTTTCAAGATTATGGTCAGACAAATTGGAAATGCCATGACCCTTATTCTCAGTGAGTTCTGCAACATTTCTTCGATTCGATACGAGCGCTCAAGGAAACGATAGTCGCTGCTATGGCAGTCTCATTCGGTACAATGGACTGGATCAGTGGAGGTGTCATTGCCGCGCTGGTACTGCTGAACGTGTCTGTTGGCTCTTACACCGAATGGCAAGCAGAGAAGGTATGTCTCGATAGTAAATATTGCCGACTCACGTATAGACCGTCGCGAGTCTCGAGTCTGTTGGAGCACCCCAAGCTACTGTCCTACGTACCGCCGAGGGCTCCCGCGAATCCGTCATCAAGACTATCGCTGTGGAGGAAGTCGTTCCTGGAGATATCGTTTTGTTAAAAAACGGAGATATCGTCCCGGCCGACGGGAGGATTCTGGTGGGCCATTGCAGCAATCTCGAGTGCGATGAAGCATTTCTCACTGGTGAAAGTCTTCCAGTCGCAAAGCAGCATGAACCAATTGATGAAGAGGACTGTCCAGTCGGGTACGTACTTGCTGCCAATCTACACGAGAGCTACCGTGTTGACGGGGAGTCAGCGACCGACTATGCTTGGTTTTCTCCGGCTCGCAGGTCACTAAAGGCCGGGCCCGCGTCATAATCACGGCGACAGGAATGAACACAGAGATTGGCAAGATTGCCCAGGCTCTCGAGACCAAAGCCACCAACTCGAGCAGGGGTTTCGCAGCATTCTGGTGGAAGACAAAGGTCGTCCTCGGCGTCGCGGAAACAACCCCTCTTCAGATCAAGTTAGTTGGCGCTGAACAGTAATTCCGTCGCTAACGACAGACTTAACAAGCTTGCGTATTCTCTATTGGGATGTGCGTGCATAATTGCAGTCATCGTTGTCGCTTCTACCGGTTTCAAAAACGTCCCTCTTTCCGTAGCGACGTATGCGGTGGCGGCGGCCGTTTCAATCTTGCCCGCTTCGTTGATTGCAGTGGTCAGTCTGACCCTGGCTCGAGCATCCACCGATTTGGCGAGTAGAAACGCGCTAGTCAGACGCATGGATGCGATAGAAGCACTAGCTGGGGTCGAGAATGTCTGTTCGGACAAGGTGAGTACATCTCGCATACCCCTAAATCAAAATGGCTGAAGCTCCTTAGACTGGCACACTCACTGTTGGCCGAATGGTAGTCCGCAAGTTTTGGGTTCCTTCGCGGGCAAACGAGACTCCTCAAGTCAACACCAGTCTGGGTCAAACCTACAGTTTCGAGACGGGGAGCGACCCGTTTTATCCTCGTGGCGAGGTGAGAGCAGAAAGCATTCAGGAAGAGTCCAACCTCGACCCAGAATGTTTCTCCGGAGAGGGGAATACAGTAGGGCGAGGGGAAATCATTCATGTCGAAGACTTGGAGAACAACCTGCGTGACATGGCACTCTGTGCCGCGCTCTGCAACCAGGCGACTCTGTCACGCTCTTCCAACGACGGCCAGTGGGATGCCAACGGTGATCCCACCGAAGTGGCGCTCCAAGTCGCCGCCTACAAACTTGGTCACGGCAAGCCGATCCTCACCAATGCCCGACTCAAGCCGGGCAAGTCGGAATCCATTCGTTCCGTTTCTAGCGTTCGACATGTTTCTGATGATTTTCGCGGCCATTTTCAGCAAGTCATCGAGCATCCCTTTGATTCTACCGTCAAGCGTATGTCCATCGCCTATCTGTTTCAGCCCGAAGAGGGGCAGCAGGCATATGTCTTATGCTTGCTCAAAGGGGCTGTCGAAAGAGTTCTCGAACAATGCGGCAGCATTCAAGGGGAATCTCTCACCGGGACACACAAGGAGGAGATCATGAACAAGGTCGATGCTCTTGCAGCTCAAGGTCTCCGTGTCATCGCCTTGTGTGGCAAACGTCTCCAGGCCAAGGCGGCTGACGAAATTACGCTCATGTCTCGCGAGAGTTTCGAAAGCGACTTCAACTTCTTCGGTCTGGCGGGCATCTACGATCCTCCCCGCAAAGAATCGCCAGGGGCGGTGGCGGATTGTTTGCGAGCTGGAATCACTCCGAGGATGCTGACGGGTGATCATCCTGCGACCGCCACTGCTATCGCTCTGAATATTGGAATCTTGGAGAAAACATATGGACACTCTGATGTCATGACTGGTCAGCAATTTGATGCGCTTACTGAGGATGAGATTGATGCGCTGTCCGAGCTTCCTCGTGTTGTCGCCCGATGTGCTCCGGAGACCAAGGTGAGTGAAAGCTGTCAACATCAGAAAAGAGCTTGCCTGACCCTCTCTTCCCAACCCAGGTCCGCATGGTCGACGCTATCCACCGAAGAGGACAGAGTACGGTTATGACCGGAGACGGAGTCAACGATTCTCCCGCACTCAAGCGTGCCGATGTCGGTGTTGGCATGGGTACCGGATCAGATGTTGCGAAACAGTCGGCCAGAATTGTTCTGAGTGACGACAACTTCAGCACCATCATCCGAGCGATCAGGAAAGGTCGATCGGTCTTCAAAAATCTGTCGAAGTTTCTCTTGGTGAGTTTCCGTGATGCTTCGTGTCGAGAAGACCATAATTGATAAACGGTAGTACCTTCTGTCGGGCAACTTGGCGGAGATCATCGTCCTCATGATCGGACTCGCTTTCAAGGACGACAACGGCCAAGCCGTTTTCCCACTTTCTCCCGTTGCCGCTCTTTGGATGTAAGTCTTTGGAGATTCTGACCCTAAGTTTAGCATACGCTCATCCTGATACAGCAACACGCTGTCCGCTGGCCCTCCTGCACTCGCACTTGGTCTCGAACCCACCGCTATCGACGCGATGGATCTCCCTCCTACTGCTTTCCACCACATATTCACGCTGGAATTCTACATCGATCTAGTCTTTTACGGTTTTTTGATCGGCGCACTGAGCCTGGTCAACTTTGTCATTGTGCTTTGGGGTTACTTTCCTGTCAGCCCATCTCCTGCTTCTCGTAGAGATATGCTGACATCGAATCTGTAGGGTGATCTGGGACAATACTGTAACGAAGGCGACACCGCAATTTGCGTTCCCGTCTTTCAAGCTCGAGGGACCTGCTTCGCGACGCTTGTCATCATTCTCATGATTCACGCGTTGGAGTGCAAGCATTTCTCCAATGGACTCTGGCAGATTAACCTGAGGGATAACAAGGTGTTACTCTGGTGCGCTGTGGTGTTGTGCCTTGCCACTGTGAGTTGTTTGGCCGTGCACCGGAACATTGGACGGTTAGATGGCTGACTATCGAGCCGAACAGTTCCCCGTAGTGTACATTCCGACTATCAACAACAAAGTCTTCCTTGTCGGATCACTGAAATGGGAGTGGGGAATTGTCGTGAGTGTCCACTTTGGTACGTGATCAGAGCGAGGCTGACGTCTGCAAAGTTCGGTATGATCTTAATCTATCTGGGCGCAACAGAGTTGTACAAATGGTGGAAGAGAATGTACCTAAATCGTCATGCTGAGCCAGTGAGGGGCCCATCGGACAAGCGACTCAGGATGGAGAACACCATCATGCCTGTCTGAGGCTAGTCGACCAGAAGGGTGGATCTTTAGATACGAGGGACCTGAGCCGTCAAAGTCGTGATACAGCATGCATATGTTGCTTCATTTACGACAACATCCGACTAGTTCCCTGGATATCAGTCAGCATTTAAAGCCTTGCTCATGTCTAGCTTGTTGTCCTCGGTCGCGACGCTGAAGGGGTTGAGGGTCCAAGTAACTGAGGCTCGGTCATCTGGGCGACAAACCTCGTCTCGATCAGATCGGGAATCCTTATACCTTCCTGGTCTATACCTACCACTCGGATCGTCTGGGTGCATCCCCATCCCACGCTAGGGATCCCTGGGTCCTCTTCATCGATCACTTTGAGGCGGTTCTCCGGTTCAAATCCAAAAACTTCAAGCCACCCATTAAGCAGTCCACGAATCCTCGCAGGTTCTCAGATTGTAAAAACCTGGCGAGATAAGCGGGATCTGGTCAGTGGTGTTTGAGGCGCCGTGTCGCAAAGGAGATATCATACGAAGTGGGGCAAAACACGGCAAATGCTGATTTCTCGCATCGGCGTTGGTGTATCGAATCACTACCAGTGTAAATTGGTTATACATGAGTTTCTACCGAAGTAGAATGAATATCCACTGAGCCTCTAAGTCTCCACAAACGATGACCCGGAATTGTCAGAGGATTGTGCAGGATCATGTCATTTCCATCAATGCATATAGGCTTCGAATTTCAAGGATGAAAAGCCATATCGGAATCTTTGTGTATCTACGCCTTGATGTGATTTTTTACATTGTCAATCAAAGTCTCTTTGAGCGGGGTCCAACTTCTGCCTGCGTATCGCTGTAGAAGCTGTGTCGACGCCTCTCGGTCGAGGTTTTGCTTGGGCTGAGCCGGAAGGTCAAAGTCGGGAGGGAGTTCATGGTTCGGGAACGCCTCGCGCCAGATTTTGAGCACCTCGTTGACATGGACTGGGGGTTGACCGGCAGCCCAAAGTCGATGACCATCAGTACTGGTATCGAGTAGCGCCCCCACGTGAACTATCGCACAGTCACGGACATCCACAAACCAGCTTCCAGGAGCAAGAAACCCGACAATTGGGCTGTCTAGCTTGCCATCGAATAGCTCGTTGAGCCAGGTGGATGTGGAGTAGACACCTTCCGCCGGGTTGAAGGGCTGCCCAATTGTCATGTGTGGAAGGACGGTATTGACTGAGAATCGCGGCTATAACAACGATTAGCGAATTGGTATACCACAAGTAAAATCTCGACATGCCTTGGTCTCGGAGAACCACTTCCATAAAGCCTGCTCTGACCGTGTCTTGGCAGCTGAATAGATATACCCAGTCCTAAAGGGATGGTCCTTGGGTACCGCGAGGGCGTTCTCTACGCTCTTCTCGTTGTAATCCTTGAGCGAAACGTCAAGATCTTTTCCATATTCGGGGTTATAGATCGAGACGTTGGACGAGGTGACGACAGCAGCCTTTATAGTTGGGATCTTTGTGGCGGTCTTGAGCAAGCCCAGTGTCATATCGGTGGCACTACGGACGGCTGAATCGACAGAGGCGTCGGGTGCGAAAACTGACCCCAAGTCAACGGCGAGATGAATGAGTCCAGTGGTACCTAAATCAAGGGATTAGATGATGGCCTACACCTGGCCATAGTAGTCTCACCCTGCAGCGCCGCCAGATAAGCATCTGGCTTGGTAGCATCCTCAATTTGCACAAACTCGATTTTCCCTGGTCCATACAGTACTTCAATCTTGTCTTTGAGAGGTTGCGTTTTGGCTACGTCGCGGGTCACTCCTCTGACCTTGAAGCCTCGGGATATCAATGCATCTACCGTGGAGCTGGAACGGGGTGTTACAAGAGGTCCGATGGGAGAAATTTAAGACACTCACGCCCCCAGAAGACCGGTAGCGCCTGTGACTAGGATGGTGTCGCCTTTTTGGAGTCTATCATTGGTCGACATTGGCGTATGGAGGCAGCAATGCCTGAACTATGACGAAAATGGTAGCTGCGTTAGATTATCTGAGTATGATGTCCCAGGATTGATTTGTCAGGCGTGAGAACGAGGCTCAGACACGAACGGTGTTAGTAAGCCAATACCATCTCGCAGCCAAAAAGCCATCTGAGAACTATTAGTCAGCTAAAAACCATTAGTCAGCCAAATTCATTTGTCAGCAATTCAACTTTCGGCGCAAGGCGACTGACTTGGCCCATCGCGTCACTCGTACTTAAACACGGTGCAGCACGTATCTGTCGGCAGCATGCAGACATCTTTTGCATCAGACTAACTCACAAAAGGATCTGACCTCCCTGCACCGTGAGAAGCCAAGACCAAGCACGAATTCGTAGTACTTGAACCTTAATCGGCATCTTATCATGGCCGCTAAAGCTCCCGTCGTTCTCATTCTCGGCGCGGGCCCAAATATCGGCCAGGCTGTTGCCCGCACCTTTGCTGCCAAGGGCTACAAGGTAGGCCTCGCCGCCCGCTCCGTGAAGGAGGCCGACAGCACCGACGTCCAACTGAACATCCCGAGCGACTTCTCCCAAACCGACGATGTGGTGAACGCCTTCACCAAAGTGAAGAAGGCGTTTGGCATCCCGAGTGTCGTCGTATACAATGGTAGGCCCTTATCCCCCACCACGCTGTTGCCGGCCAATTGACACCTCGTAGTTAGTGCCTCGCACTTTAGCCCCGCCGATGACCCATTTGCTCTCTCTCTGACAGACTTCAACTATGACGCCGCCATCAACATCCACAGTGCATTTGTCGCTGCGCAGCAGGCCGTCCGGGGCTTTGAACAGCTTCCGGCGTCGGCCTCGCGCACTTTCATCTACACTGGTAATGTTTTGAACGTCGCGATCCTCCCAAGATTTCTTTCCCAGGGTGTCGGCAAGTCCGGCGCAGCTCACATGATCTGGGCAGCCTCGGCCGCGTACAAGGATCGTGGATACAAGTAAGCCCTCCTTTCATCTGGGCGGCTGGCGTGAGAGACTGACACCATGAAGATTCTACTATGCCGACGAAAGAAAAGCAGACGGGTCGCCCAAATACCGCGTCGATGGCGACGCACATGCGACTCTCTTCTGGGAGCTATCTCAGGCGGAAAAGCAGCTGCCGTGGATGCAGACATTCGTCCAGGGTGTGGGGTACCAAAAATTCGACATTTGACGCATTGCGGAGTCTCAGGCTACTCTGCCTGAATATTAGATCATGACTGAGGGTGGACTTTCTGGCTGTGATGACATTGTACCTTGATTCTCACATATACCCAGTAATTGACTATGATGATAACTTGGAATACAAGAGATATTTCGCTCCCGACTGAGGGCAAGTGATAGGTGATAGGTCCGGACTGGTTGCTCCACGCACTCCATTACTTGCTCAGTCGATGACGACTTCACTGTACCGGATGCTGGTACCGGTGTCTCGGTCGAGTCTGCTGATCTCAACGATTCCCCGTTCGAAGTCCGCATCTTTGGTCTTCCGCACGACTCCCTCGGCACGGCTTTCAAGGAAGGTGAAGCAATTCTTCCCAAGATCAACAATCGATGCGGTCAAGTTCGCAAACCTGGGGCCGCCGGTTTCATACAGACCCGTTGGTCTACAGTCATGATTGGTGGACCGTCCCTTAACACGGATCGTAACAACTACCAGTCGACCGCTAGAATTGGTTTCTCTGCTCTCGGGAAGAAGGATGTTTAGTCGAAGCTTGATGTTATAAATGACCTCATTGACGCTCTGCTTGAGGATAGAAGAGAAGCAATGTGGAGCGGTGGCAAGGGTCAAGATCGACGTCCCGTCAGTGACTTCGTGTTTGCCAAGCGCCCGTCTAGAACACGATATCGATGATGTCAAGGCTGGAGCTTTCTTAACACACAACTGCCTTGAGCGTGGTCACATTATCCTTCGCGATCGGGGAGGTTTCCACTGGTCCAAGCAGCGCTCATATCTGCATGAGCGACACGTTCGATTTATTCATGTTGCTTCCGTGTGAGCTCTTGCGAATATGGAACTGTGCTGGGATTATCAAGGCTAGGATGCCGAGTTCCGCCCAAACCGCAAGTTCCTTGAGCCGACAAATGCTTGCACTATCGGTGTCAACAACTTTGCGGGGTTCCCCGTCTCTGATATAATGTATGTGGCTCTTGATAATCTCAACGCACGGACTTCGGGAAAGGAACCGGTTGGGCTCGATGATGCGCGTCTCGTTCAGAAGAAGTCTTTCACTGTCACGCCGACGGCCTTGCGAGCATCGATCGGGCTGTCAATATGTCCTTCGTCTCATACCTATCACGCACGAGCAAGAGTGAGACGGAGGGTGATCAGACAGGGGTATCAAAGATGGAGGGATCAGTCTGTGCTCTAAGCAGAGTCTCAAATAGGGAAAGGACGACACGTTATATAATGTTGTTTAGAAATTTGACCTCAGTTCGGAATGCCCGCATGACCCTTTGACTCTAGACTCCATCGACGAAACCCCAGATAATTTCCCATCCGCATCGGTGTCTATCGCAGGTGACGACGAAGCCGGCGGCAGCTCGGACGTGGTGATCGGCAAGAGACGCAGATCGGATGACGACGAGGGATCAGCGAGTGTGAAACGGAGGGCGATCAGACAGGAGCATCAAAGAAGGAGAGATCAGTCTGTGCGTTGACATGCATGGGAGCAGTGTCCCGGATAAGGGAAAACAGGGTATGACGATCTTATATAAGATTGCTAAGAGATCTGGACCAAGCTCGGGCCGCCACTCATGGTGCCTGAAATGAATGCCCGCGGTTGGCGATACGCGAGACATTGATGAGGAAGCTTGGCAAAGATACGTCCACCTGATATTGGAAGGGAGCTCTAACTGGCCTGCAGCATACTGGTACGGCAACATCCCGCCTCTACCGCCCGAATTTCCCTCGTACTATGCGAAGATCGCACACGAATTGGCCATCACGACGGCCACGAGGATTATGTCCCGAATGTACGCGATCCGGGCGAAGAAGGGTCGATGGAAAGGAGAGGATTGGAAGAAGGTGATGCAGGACAGAAGGAGTGAGGCAATGGGCATGCAGGAGGACGAGGACCGATGGTGAGTAATACTAACGTCTGCGTTGCGGCCCCCAACATTGTGAAGGGGAGACCGGAAAGGCCGATCGCCTTATAAACGTAGTTAGATTAGGAATGTATGCTCGACACATGGAGCTGTCCTCCGTCGACGCCGAAATCTCTTCCGTCCGCAACACCATTGCCTCTGTCAACCAATCTATCAGTCAAGACAATTTCCAGATCGCTCTTCTTCAGATCACCGCCGGAAATCAAATGCCCACCAGCACTGCTCCGATGACCGAAGCACTTAAGCGCCAGGTATCATCAAAGGAGAAGGAGGTCAAGGGACTGGAGCAACGTCTGGCTGACGAGGTATTGAGGCGAAAGGGTATTCAGGATCAACCTCCCCTACTTCTCCCTGCAGCGGCGGTCACCCCACTTACCCTTCCAGCTCCCGCTCGCCGAGCTCAGAAGGATCCTGAGCCTCTCGTAACGGCTATTACAGTCGCCACCCCGCCGGCTGTGAGCTCGTCTACGGCTGAAGGCTCAGGGTCCACCCCTCCTAGCAAATCGACCACCACCAGTAAGGCTTCTTCTACCAAGTCTGCCTCCGCATCGTCCACGCCGACGCGAAGGGGCTTCAAGCCGGACATGAGATGTGCAGGCCCGCCTGGCACTTCCAAACGTGTCCGGCTTGAGCGATCCGCGTCTCGCTCTAAAGCCGCTCCCAACGCTACCAATATCGCTGATAAGGAGTCAGGACTTTCTCACTCATGAGGACGATGGGATGATTCTAGACGTAAGCGTTTCTGCGAGACCATCAAATAGCGTCTCTGATAGCTTGACAATAGGAAGACTAGTCGACCACTCACCGCCTGCTAACTCATCCCCTCTCCTGCTTATGTTACCCGTCGTCTGTCTTGCTTTTGCCTCCTGTTTTCTTCTTTGCTCGACCGTAGATAGTAAATATACCCCTATATACCCCAGTGGTTGTGGATGCACGTGGTCCCGCCCGAACATCCCATTGCCACTCATAGTTCTCTTAGTGCTCACCCTCATCAATCCCGTACAAGCATCACAGACTACTCTCAAGATAATGACGCTCAACTGTACCACACTATCGCGGGAGAACATGCTGAAGCTAGACGCATTGACATCCATTGTTGATCAAGTACTGCCACACATCTTGATCCTGACTGAAACAGGCCAAGTCCTTGGTCGCCAGATGCCGTGGTTCCATCGCGATTACACCATACACCTATGGCCGGCAACTGAAGCCACATACCGTAGCCTCTCCCTCGCTATAGCTGTCCACAACAGCATTAATGTGACCCAAAGACTCCCCGAATCGCGCGAGCCGTTACTGCAGGGCAGGGTTGCGGGTGTTGGGCTAGCAGTGGAAGGACGAAATGGCCGACGGAAAAAGATCAACGTTTTTGCCTGCTACGGACCCTCAGGAGCACTCGCCCACCAAGCAGGAGATCTACATGGGTTCTGGCAGAAGCTGGCACAACACATACCTCGCGACAAAGACTGGATTCTCGGCGGTGACATGAATGCTAGTCTCAATCTATGGGAACACGCAGGCTACTCCCGAAGTTACGAGCAGAGAGATATTCCGGTTCAGCGGACGGCATACCGCTCCTTCCTGCATCAGGTCGACGGGACCGACGTATGGGATACCGCTCATCGAATTTACGCTAACAGGGACTGGACCTTTCGCACGCGAGAAGGCAGCCGCAGAATAATTGATCGCTTTGTTACGAACAGAAACATCGCATGCTCTTCAGTACGTACGATACCAGACTTAATCCCTGCCACCGCGCACAGGGCGGCGATCGCACACCTCAAGATAGATGTCCTCTTACCAGCACCGGGATCGCTGGACAATCTAGCACCTCCCAGACTGAAGCAACCCAAGCCGGCGGATGCCAAGGCGGCCTTCTCGAGATTTGGCACTCGTCTGGGATCAGCTCTTCAGCCTCTGGAACCCGACTATGCCCTGATCACGGATTCCGACTACGACAACCTTCTCTCTCAATGCCACCATACTTTTACACATGCTTGTGAGAAGACATTCGCGCGCGGAAAACCTAGACCTGTGAATCCTTCACTCTACACAAAGCCAACACCTGAAGCAATCAGGCTGGTGAAGCGCTTACGAGCGGCAAACAGACTGTGTCGTGCGGCAGCTGAAGACAGACTGGAGGATACAGTTAACGCGCATCCCGAACTCGCAGACGAACTGCAGAGGGTGGAAGCTGCCACACCCTCTCGAGCGATCTTAAGTGAGCATCGCAATGATTTAAGAAAAGCCATGCGCAAAGCACGATGGAGCCCTAATTATGCGCCATCGTCTGAAGAGCTGACGGAGCGTTACAAGAGAGCCTTGAAAGGCGGCCCTCTGAAATACCTCTTTGACCCCAAGACCATCACCAAGCCTCCAATCCTGATAGATAGACGTCCAGAGGGTACTGATGAGGACAATTCAGAACCGAGTGTGGTATCACGGCCTGACCTTAAACGCCAAGTCTGGACTAGGCATTTTGAAAATCTCCTGACACGACGCCCTACGCCAGATCCCACCATACCCCGCCCATGGCTCACCAGTTCGGCGGCCCGTCATTTCCAAGGGACAGTCCAGACTGCCGGCTCTCGTTTCAACTGGCCTAAACCCATGACGCTGACGGATCTCCGGCGAGTGCTGGCGAAAGGCAACCCTCGACCTTCACCTGGCCCGGATGGCTGGGAGAAATGGGCTGTCCGTGTGGCTCCAGAGGCTTTCCTCCAGCGACTAGTTGCTCTGTGCAATTACACTATCACGAGGGATTATTTCCCACCAGCACTGAAACAAAACTACATAGCCCCGCTCCACAAGAGAGGTGATATCACAGACCCAGACAATTATCGGGGCATTGTCTTTGCTAACTGTCTTCACAATATCATCGCATCTTGGTTAACCATGTACTTACAAGAGACTGCCTGGCACTTCGAATTGCTCCCGTCCACGCAAATTGCCACACAAAAAGGTACACGCGCCGCAGACCTCACTCATTTTCTTGCACAGATGGACTGTGTAGCTCGCCTTCAAGACACCACCGTGTATGCTATCAAACGGGATCACACCAACGGCTTTGACTACTTGTCTCCTCAAGCCTTCAAAGACGCGATAACCTTTTTCGGCCTGCCCCAAGCGCTTGTCAACTTTGAGCACGCAAGGAGTCAGAACGTCAGTCTCCGTGTAAAATCCCATGATGGCATTGGTGAGGCCTTTCTCACGAATGGCCAGACCAAACAAGGCGATCCAGCTAGCCCCATCAAGTACACCCTGGCCATGGCGATGGTTACGCACTGGCTTCTTCACACGCACAACCCGGCGGATATACCACTACTTCGCTCTCGGAACAGCCACATTGAGCAGTACCACACGACTGCAGACAGACTCCAAGTTCCTTTGGTCAGTGTGGAAGCCATGGATGATTCCATTTTCTTTAGCTCTTCTTGGGAAGGCCTCAAGCGCATAGTCACGCGTAGCGAGCAATTTCAGAGGGCATATGGTATTGAGACAGCCTGGGATAGCCCTGACAAGACTGCGTGTTTCACTTTCGGGGCAGCGCCCAGAGATCCCCCTACTCACGACGAAGGCAACGAAGCTTACGTGCGGTTTGCGATTAATGGCCAGATTCACCGTGTTCCCTACTCGACGACTCCGGAGATCCTACGCACACGTATCAACGAGCCACTACCCACCCTCGACAAGATATTAGCCATTGTTGATGCAATACCATTCCCTCCCCAAAACGGCTTGCCACTCTCGTTACTCCGCAAGGCGGCATGGGCAGTAATGCTCCCGGCGATAAGACCGCGACTGGAGTTGCAACCTCTATCGCCTGGAGATGCCATCAAAGTCGACCAGGCAATTACACGCAAGGTGGCACACTGCATGAACTGGGAATACACTACCAGTCCTATACTATCGCTACCCATCAACAAGCATGGCTTTGGATTCCCGTCTATATACCGCATCAACGGGGAAATTGCTATCAACATGATCGTGCGTTCCTTGAATCACCACTTACCAGCTATCCGCGACATGGCCCGGATAAGTCTGGCGAACTGGGAGTGTTACAAAAGCGGGTGTGCTAATCCTCTGGAACAAGCACTACCAGGCAGTCAGCGACGAACAACAGCGAGGCCGAGTTCCCGCCATCTGCCTGCTGCATGGATCTTTGCCAAAAAGTACCTTGATGTCACTCGGCTCTCCATTTTAGCCACAAATCAGACCGGCCTCGGTGACGGTAGCGCCTCCTTGTATCACTTGGCGACAAAGGCAAACAGCAACAGGAGGGCTTGGACCATGGGGATATCATCTGGCGACTGGGTGTCCGCGGGCGTAGACACGGCCACCCCCATCAACGACATTCTCACCACTCTAGCTGAACGAGCCTCTCATGGCGAGGAACTAGCAGCCTGGATCCTGGCCACTTTGTCAAATTCGGGCCTTCAGGACGCTCTGGTAACCTGGGACAGATCATCTCATCGGCCCATCCATGAGAGAAAGAAAATTCTTGCCGCCACAATACGGAGCGCGACACTGAGGACCAGGCATGCAGGGGCTCGAGCGCCTGATATATGGGCATCAGACGGCAGCCACATCCATTGCACCACTGAGACTGGGCTGCCAAGCACCACAGCCATTGTAACAGGACCGACCACAACAAGACTCCAGCTAGTAGGGCAAGTTTCTACCTCGGCTCACGGAGAGATTGTCGCTTTAATTGCTGCTATACAAGCCACCCAGTCATCACGCGTGCCAGACCCCAAAATCCTCACTGACTACTTAGGCGGACTTCGGGCCGTCCAAGACATCCGCACGCCAGACTTCAACCAGGACACATGGCGTAGCCGCAAGCAAGGAGCCCTGTATCGATGGCTTGCTCACACAGTGACAGCAGGCAAGAGGCGGGTCCCAACCATCACCCACGTCAAGGCACACACCGACGAGAAGGACTCAAACTCAATATTGAACGATCGTGCAGACAAAGTGGCAAAGGCTACACACAACAAGAATCCCACCAAGGGCGTTGCAAGACTCGGTCCCGCAACAGCATTCATGGCCCCATTCGTTCCGTACCACCATGAGCATGGCTACGCGCCCGACGAATGGCCAGGCATAACCGAAACAAAGCTGATAGAACAGCAGCTGACAAAGATGACAGTGGCTATGCGGCTACGGCTTTCGGATGGGTCATCCCGCCTGGAACTTCCGACGCCAGGTCACTTCTACACAAGCTCGGCCGCCTCGTATCTAGTCAAAATTCAATATCACGCTCGGGTGGGTATGCTCTGGTGCGACTATAGCAGCTGGAGACAGGGAACACAAGAGTCACCAGCCTGCAGACTTTGCGGAGCCTCGATTGGGGATCTCAATCATGTATTTCTGCACTGTCCCAATCTACGCAGTGTCAGGGATGAGGCTGCGGCCAAACGCAGCCGGGCCCGGAAACGATCCGGCATGTTCACGAGCGCTAACACCGAACAGCAAACACCTGCCGAATCAACGACAATTCCGGAGTCTGATCTACTACACGCCTGGCAGCAATATATCAACGACATCACCTATCCCGCGAACGAAGACGAGCCTCACTCGCCGCGCTATTGGCTGGGTCTACCGGGACCTGCGCCGGCGCCCTTGGGAGAGGAGGACGAGAGGGAGGCTCACAATTATTGTATTCATCTGGCGGGACGCGTATACGGCAAGTACAGCATGATTCGCACACAGATGCGACGCCATGAGGAAAAGGAAGCAAAGAAGATGGACGCTGACATTAGGTACAATGACGACGGGCGTTATACCCACGAAACCGAGTACGATGACGACAACCATGACCACATTGCGCACATCGAGGTCCTAGCAGATTCCCCTTTGACTCTAGACTCCATCGACGAAACCCCAGACAATTTCCCATCCGCATCGGTGTCTATCGCAGGTGACGAAGCCGGCGGCAACTCGGACGTGGTGATCGGCAAGAGACGCAGATCAGATGACGACGAGGGATCAGCGAGGGTGAAACGGAGCGAGGGATCAGCGAGTGTGAAACGGAGCGAGGGATCAGCGAGTGTGAAACGGAGGGCGATCAGACAAAGAAGGAGAGATCAGTCTGTGCGTTGACAGGCATGGGAGCAGTGTCCCGGATAAGGGAAAACAAGACACGGCGATCTTATATAAGGTTGCTTAGAGATCTGAGCTAAGCTCGGGCCGCCACTCATGGTGCCTGAAATGAATGCCCGCGTGACCTAGTGGTATGGTGTTACACTACGAATTTCAGTGGTTCTGTGGCATGTAGAAGTCGCGGTTTCGAATACCGCCGTGGGTTGATCTTTTTGAACGATTTCTTTTTGTTTTTCGCGATACGCGCCTGAATTATGAATTATCATGAATTCTCCAATCTTTGACTTTTCTTTGTATAAGAATGCCGACCCTTGGCCCTTCAATTCTTTTTGCTGCTGGTCTCACCTTGGGCGTCGGTGCTGGGGTCCTGTACCCTCGCAGAACCACCTCGAGCGATGTTCAGATACCCCCGCCGCCCCCGGAAGGCGGACGGGATGTCGCAAGGTCGCCCGTAAAGACTGCGTCAGGAAGTGCGGTCGTTGTGCAGGGAGGTTTTCCAGGTGAGAGATCACTGAGAGTTGGTCTGACCGAGTAGGGCCGATTGCGGATGTGGTGAAGCGCACGGCATATACGGCTGCTTATGATCGGAGATTGAGGCATCCTGCATGGGTACGCTCTGCCTAGACGTTGCAACGCTAAAGTATGCAGACCGCTGAGCACCTGACTGCTGCTTCACTCGCTCGTACCCCATCTCCGTCGTCCCCAAACACCCAGCCTGTCCCATTAGATGCAGCTCGTGCAGCTGATACGACGCCTGACCCCCCTGTGAAGGCCGACCGATCGCGAAGCACGTTCATGGAGGACGAGACGATCCCCGAGCTATTCCGTGCAAAGCTTGCAGATTGTGAGTGTATTGACATGCTTGAGGCTTATAGGCATAGACTTCAGGAGTGGATATGATCGAGGACACATGTGGGTCTTTGTCAATAGGTCGAGCTGATTTGTGAAGGGTGCCAGCTGCAGACGCCAAAATTTCACAGCAGGCTATGGACGAGACGTTCTTCTTGACGAATATCGCACCGCAAGTTGGAGAGGGTTTTAATCGTCATTGTATGTTCCTGCCAGTGCTGTGGGCTCATAGTAGATTGGGCATACCTCGAGGATTTCTGTCGACGTCTCACAACGAATTTCGAAGACGTCTACGTCTTTACGTGTGTACCGCGCCCCTTGCATCCGCTGACGAATATAGCGTCCCACTCTATGTCCCTACTCTGCATCCAGACGGCAAGTACCGCGTCACGTACGAGGTCATTGGCGACCCACCTTCCGTCTCTGTACCTACCCACTTTGCCAAAGTCATCCTTGCCTCTCGCCCAGACTTTTCATACCCCCAACGAGCATCTGCAAGCGACAAAGCTATCTCGTCTTCCAACTCTGTCAAAGAGCTGGCCATGGGAGCCTTTGTCTTGCCCAACAAGGAGATAGCAGACGAAGCGGACCTGAGAAGCTTCATCGTACCTGGTACGCGATTCGTGCGGTTCAGAGCTGATACATAGTTGAGCATGTCGAGAAGACTGCTGGGTTGCAGCTGTTCAATCCAGAACTCAAGAGTAGATCCAGACAGCTTTGCGCGGTCACTCAATGTCAACTCGTGGTCAGGCGATTTGACGATGCCAGAAAGAGCTATGGAAAAGGTCAGAAGGGTTCTCAAGGAAGAGGTGGTC
Organism: Naematelia encephala; assembly: GCA_002105065.1. NCBI lineage: Eukaryota > Fungi > Basidiomycota > Tremellomycetes > Tremellales > Naemateliaceae > Naematelia > Naematelia encephala. The sequence continues at coordinate 762,839 of MCFC01000001.1, forward strand.
GATAGTCACAAGCATTACAACCATACCATGCATTCATTAGCTCTTATAGCCAAGGTTTCGGGTTCCATGCATCAAAGCATTCAGTAGCCGCCAAGTACCTGACTTCCGGCTTGGCGCGCTCGTATCTCGACGTCTCTTCCACCTCTTCATCCTCAATGCCACCATTACTCTTTCCCCTGCCGACGACCTCCATCCTGACATTCTCGGCTATCCTCGTAGACCCCTCATCCTCACATACAACGGCCCTTGCCGATGCAACTGCAGCTCGGACCAAGCTCTTTCTAGCCCTCAAGGCTGAAGGCAGCGCTCTTGCGGTCGTCGATGTGAGTTCCCCATGCAATTAAGCTAACGTTAGGCTGTGCAAGGGTATCTACCTACTCTGAGAGGGATCATCGAATGCCTCGATTCAGACGAACTCCTCCTCAAGGGAGACCCTAGTGCGTCCTGTTGATGAAAGTGTATTAACTCGATAGCCTTTCCATGGCGGTCTCCATTAACCCACTACACGTCCACAGCACCGCTCCTTCCCCTGCCCTCGATCCACTCCGAGTATCTGTTCGTCGTCCTCACTTACATTCTGGCACTATCAAACTATGCCCATTCCATCCTCGCCTCTCTGCCGACCTTTGACCAGGGCTCACGATCAAGCATTACGACAGAAGACGAGAAGAAGACGACGGCAGGTCTCGCTCGGGCTGTCGATCTTCTTTGTCAGGCGGCCGGCATTGCACAATGGGCTGCAGAGAATGTCATGCCTCTCGTTGAGCCTGTCAGAGTCGCCGCGGGCGGAAGAGCTGGCAAGAATAAATGGCCTGTCGAGGCGGGTTCCGAAGCCTTCAGGGGTCTAGCCATGCAAGTTTTGCTTTACGCTGCTGAGGTCTTGCTGAAGATGTTAGGACCCTGCTCGCTGATGCGCATGTCACTGCTATCCGCAAACTGTTGCTTCCCGTTCTTTCGCATACCCTCTTTGCGCCTCCTGGACCGCCGCTTCCGACAAATCATCCGTCCGCTTCATTACTAGCCAAACTGTACCTACACATTTCGACGCTCTACACCTCTGCACGAGCGACATTCAAACTACCCTCGCGACAACTACTCAAGTCTTCAGACAAGGCTGCCGAGCCTGACAACGTCGAGGGCGAGGTCATTGCACCTTTCAAGCGGTATCTAAGGAAAGAATCACAGCTCGCTGAGGCTCTTGCTCACAAGTGGCTTGGGGTGGATGCGGGGGAGAATAGCAAGGGTTCGAGGATTGGAGAGGCGGTCGCGTGGACTAGGGACGCACAAACGAGACTGTCCGAGATGGAGGATGGGGCTGTGAGGGAGAAGATGAAGGCTTTGGGGTTGGGCAAGGGGAATGAACGGAAGAAGGAGGAGAGGAAAGCGAGGAAGGGCAGAGTCGAGAGGGAGTTGGAGGATGTGCAGGCTTGGGTCAGAGTGTACACGAGGATGAACGACACGGTGAGTGCATCAGTGTATCCCAGCTGACGTTCAGGTGTCTTTCCAGCCAATACCAGCCGTGGCATCGCTTAATGTGCCCAGTGGGAGGCCAATTTTCACTGCAAAAGCCTTTGTTCCCCCGCCGCCGAAGCTGGGGACGACGCGGACGTCAGATCCTAGTGATGACTCCTATGCGGGCCAGGGCAACTATTATTGATCATACATATGCACCCAATCGTCTCGCCAACTTCCTCTTGCGAACTTTGACTCAGACTCCCGCAGAAGTCGTACGGGGCATGGCGTTGTCCTTCTGCTGCCATGGTGCCAAGTTTCCCTCGCTGCGGCGCCGCATCTCTCCTCCGAGAACACACACCATGCGCCGCGCCTCGTCGATCGCGTCGTCAAGTGGTGCTGTGTCGAGGGCGTGAGCGGCTGGGCCCCCGTATTCGAACTCCTCGGCAGAATGCATGTGAGCAGCTTCGAGGGCTTCCATGCGGCGAGAAAGCTCGTACAGCCATTGACTGCGGGCGAGCTCGATCTGAGGGGCGGGAAAGGCTGCATAGTCAGCATGAGGTGGCAAATCTTCTGTGAAAGTCTTACGAGTAAGGTCGGTGAGAGGTTCGCGGATGAGCATGACGGACTGCATGGTGTGATGGTGATGTATGGATGTGATGACTGTGTGAGGTGCTTGCTGCTTACCAAGAGGTCATGCTGCAGCTTCTTATATGCCTGGCCGCGATCCTCAAAGGATCAGGCAAGTCTCCTGCAGAAGCTAGTGGTGTGAAACGCGTAGGATGCTTCCTTTGCCGGGAGCAGTGACCGTCTGGTGTATCGGCCGTTTTCGTCCGTATCAAGGGAGTGGAGTCTGGCCGGAAGTATCCTTGCTTTCCTTGATGCGTAATGAACAATGGTGAAACACCAGTCTGGATCGCAATGGGCCAATCTTCAGGTCTAATCAGGCAGCGCTGACATCACCGCTTACTGATCCTCTTTCGTCCTGCATTCAAATTGCCACCTGGGCTGTGTTGTAATCGCGAACTAGCCCGATAAATTAACATTCCTGAAACCCCTACACTACACCGATTGCTTGATAATCGCATGCGGACTAAGAGGCCGGACATCCTATGGTGTTGATTTTGATTTTGCCACCCGACACGTGTCAAACTACTGTGTTGATTTCGACGCGCCTTTCACTTGATCATCACCTTGCACCATGGTAAGTGGCCTTGAAGGAGTGAAAGCTTACTGGTAGGCTACGAAAGCAGCACAATTAGGTCTTGGTCAAGCCTCGACGGTACCGAAAAAGTCTTCGGTAGACCGACGCGAGCCATCTGGAGGCGCATTTACGATGTTTACTGGGCCTCAGGTCAAGCAGTTCAAAGAAGCGTTCAATATGATTGATCAGGATGGAGATGGGCGTGTGACCGAGTCTGACCTGAAGATCATGTTGTCCAATCTAGGTATGTCGATCAACTCCCTCAAGCACCACTGCATTGAGTTTGAAGATGGAGACTGATATTTTACAGGTCAAACACCCACTTCAACATTACTAGATAACCTACTGTCAACACGTCAGGGGAACGATAAATCGCAAGGAATAAACTTTACTCAATTCCTCACGATGATGGGAGAACATCTACTGGAATTGGACCCAGAGCAAGATCTCATAGATGCCTTTGCATGCTTTGATGACGGTGATAAAGGTTTTGTGGGAGTGGCAGAGATGAGGAAATATCTAGGCGAGATGGGTGATAGGATGGATGATCGCGAAGTGAGTTGAAATCTCGAAGACAGTCTGGGTCCGAAAAGACACTCTGGAATGAAGGGTTTTGCAGCGGAATGCATAAGCGTCACCTGCATCATGGCTGACAGAAAACCAGATCGACCGTCTCTTCTCTGGCCAATTCACAGATCGTCAAGGCCGATTCAACTATCTCGAATTCGCCAAAGTGCTCAAAGTCAACGACGGTGAACCAGAGCGAGACGACAAGCTCGTATCATGATAGCTAGAACCGATCTGTTGTAATGTGAAAATGCAATGACTATCTAATGCGCAAGCCAGAGATCTACTGCCTCCTGTGCACTATCCAACTTCCAGCCCTTTGAATCCACCGGCGCATGCTCATCTGAATCCCACGACTGCGCGATAATCTCGGCATATCGTCTCGCCGTATCCCTCACTCTGATCACTAGATTTGCCGCATCCCTCACGCTGATCACCAGACTTGCCCCACTTGCCTCTTGCTGTACCAAGCCACGTAGACCCGCCAACAATCCCGCACTCGGCACGCCGTTATTTGCAAGCCACACCGCCAGACCGACACTTGGCGGCCATACACCATCCTGGAGATACGTCCGCTTTACGCCTTCGTCGACCACGGCGTCCTTGCCTACTCGTCTAGCGAGCGCGAATAGGAAGTTGGGCCTGATCAACGCCGCGCGCTTATCTCCTCCTGCAGTCGGTGCGAGATAATGGCGCTCGTACACTCCTGGAGAGTAAAACGTCCTGGCGAATCTGATCTGTGCCATCTGTTCCAGCAGCGTATCATCGCTTGAAGACAGAGCCGCAAACATGCCCATGTAGACACCGACCATATGGGGCTTGTCAAGCGAGACACACTCGAGAAGGACAGTGCGGACGAATGCGTCGATTGGAGCGTCACCGCCAAACTTTTCCGCCAAGGCAACTAGAGCCGGATCGGCCGAGTGCGCCTTGATGAGGTCCACCACGTCTTGGGGCGAGACTCCAGGCGGAGCAGCAGGCGAGACAAGATCATAGTGCATGTCGAATCCAGTCATACTGCCTGCACAGACGAAAATGCTTCGGTTCCCTTTGGGGTCCGAGTGTAGTCGAGAAAGCCAGCTTTTCGCTTGACGTGGATTGTCTGCGTGTGCACTAGAGCTTGTCGGTCGTGGGCATTCGACAGGTCGTATGAAATTGGCCAGTATCGCGGAGAATCCACGTCAATAGACACCAGTGACTCGAAAGGGGCAATGAGGGTGGGCGAGATGAGAGATTGCTGTCGAGTCCCTTCGCGTAGTTTGAGTTTGACAGGCAGGTAGACTGTCTCGCCAGTATCAACGTCCCTCGCAATGAGACACCGAGGCTCGACCGCCAGAGCCCACAAGTGTCGGAAAGCCTGCGGGTACGCTCGGTTATCTGCGGGAGAAGCGAGGAAGCGGGGGAAGAATGATATCGCCATGGCTGCGATTGCGAGATTCGAGTTGCCGAGCGTGTAATATCCTCGCCCGAGGAACAAGATTCCTACTGCCATGTGCATGGCCATGTGCGAGCCGTAGGTGACACCCGCGCCTTCCTGCCCGTGGCTCACGCGCAGCCGTCTAAGCACATTGAGTTCGCCTGTACCACTCATCACAGCCGCCAGAGCAAGTGTCACTACATTCAGGCCCTGGCGCGCGGCGTTACGGCGGATGCGGCCCTCGTATGTCATGCTCTGGCCTTGGGCGGCTTTGCTCAATACGCCAAAGAAGAACAGGAGATTGTTATGCGCGAGCTCAGTGGCTGTACCAGCGTATTTCAGGCCAATGGCAAAACATGCGCCGGAAACAATGGCGAGGTAAGCCAGTTCGGTATTGAGTTCCATCGCAGAGTGACGCTTGTGCGACTTGTGTTGGCTTTGTATGAATGGCGGAAGCTGGTCTTCGATCCACCCGAGCGAAGGTGTCATCTCGTCCCACATGATCAGTGCTCGTGTGAATGTCCGTAACAGTAGGAGGTCGGGTCGAACACTCTCGAGGGCAAAAGCTGATTGGGGAATTTCGAGCATGTCGGCAACGTCCCGTCGGTTCGATTTGAGGTACATCAGTGCCAAGGCGAGCGTTGCGCACGGCGAAGTGACCGTAGGACCGTCCGACTTGTCCCCCACATCGCCCAGGATATATCGCCTCAACCTTGCCAGCATTCGCCGATCCACTTCGCTCGATGCATGACCACCACGGCCGAGCATGATGAGCCCGAATGCCGCACTCGCAGAGAATGCATACGCCTCTTGATACTCGCCGAAAGTGTCCACACCCGGCATGTGTCTCCTACCAATTTCGTTGAGCGCGATCTCGGCCATGCGCAGGGTGCGCGAGGCAGCATAGAGGATCCCGAGACCGACCAGGGATGTCGCTTGGATGATTGGCGACGCATTGAGCTCCATTGAACCCAGGGGGAGGATAGCGTGCGTATGTAGCGACAGAATCTTGGTGATGAGCACGTCTCCGCTGCCGGCGTACGAGCAAGCGAGGCCAAGCAGTAGCCCGACCGAGGTGAAGTCGTGTCTCGGCTCCATATAAGAGAACGCGTGATATGTGAGCAGGTTTTTGAGGTGGCCTGTCAAGCCTAGGCCAAGCAGGAAGCCTCCATGCTCCGGATTGAGTTGTGCCGGCCGATTAAACACGATCCAAGACGAGGTTATGCCTTCGCAGTCTGGCGAGATGGACAAAGCCGCAGCGACGCCATTGTGGAAGCAAGGCCAGTCTGCGTGCTCCTGCACTAATTGAGCGGAAATAACAGTGTTGTTGGGGCTGATCTTGACGGAGAGCTCGATCGGCACAATTGGCCATACATCGGTAATGGTCGTTCGGCGTGTGCCAAACTCGAACATTCCGCGGCCAACCAGGATTGACAGTGTCCGATGGGCAATCGTATTGACGATAGTTTGGTGATACTGAACGATCTCCTGTTCGCTGAGGATCAGTATGACGCACGCAGACCACTCTCACCTAGCGCCTCGAGGATCCTGGACATTGATTGTCCGGCATGTCGTAGTCTGCATGATACGTTCAACCTCCTGGACACGGCGGTCTGACCCAAACCGAACATGTGGCAAAGCCGGCTGGTAGGCCTTGCCCTTTGCCGCCTCGTTTATCGAAGCCATTAGGGCTCCCACTGTCGCGTGAGCGTCATAATCGTTACTGAGATTCTCATCCATGCCCCGCCAGTCTTTCGCCAGGTCGGTCCTCCTCACAAACTGGTAGCATTCCTTTGTCCAACCTTTCGGAGGGTGATACTGGCACACTCTTATCATCTCTAGGATTGGAAGGGCAATACCAAAAGGCAGGTCGGCGATCCACTCGTGCGTGAGCTTGCGACGAATGATGAGCTCGACCATAGCTTTTGCTGCTTCGGTAACGGGCAGAGAACGGAATGAATCGTAAATCTCCACGACCAGTGCCGTTTGAGCGCAGGGACTGACTTGGCCGAGCTCTGACGTAAACTGAAAACAAGTCGACGGTGACGGGAATGGCTTGGTACGCGAGACGAGACGTCGCGACAGGTATGTCATGATGTCTGGGGGCGGATCGTCCTTGTCTAGCACCGACGTGTCGGCTATTGGATAGGGCATGGCAGGCAATATCCTCCTCCAGTAGTCGGCCCATTCCCACTTGCCGACCATAGACGCCAACTCGACAACGAGAGGGACCAGACGTTGCAGGTCTGGCTGTCGGCTCGAGCTGAGTCTGCAATCCTGAGCAACAAGATGGAGTGCAAGCAGGATGGATGGGTCAGGCACATCATACGCGTTGGGTAGCGATCTTACTGGCTTGGAGGAACGTGCCAGTCGTCGAATGGTGGGATCTGCATGCTGTGCTGCTTCCTCGGACAATCGGTCCAGCGCTGCAGCAGGAGCCATCGCTGTTGGCATCCCCAGCATGTTCCTCACCGTGCGGGAAAAGACATCCCATAGGTCGTCGCCTCGTTGAGCCACTGGAAGGGATTGGATTTGCAATAGGAGCTCCCGTTTCAGAGTGAAGAACGCATCAGGCGGCAAGGCGAAAGAGAGCGCTTCAAAGCATCTTCGGGCAAGTGAAGGTCGAAGACGATGATCCAGGGAAACTCTCAATCTCTCGCCGTCCTCGAAAATCAACGTTGGTCCGGCAACCAAACCGACAATTCGATCAACGGGAGCCTGCTGTACAACCATGCTCAGACTCGTCGCCAGCTTTCTAGCCACTTCATCGCGACCATCTCCCGCATGAAGTGGCAGCGTGACGGGTATCTGCTGTGTGCCACTTGTGACTAGACCGAGGTGGCCGTCGGGCGACAGTGCAAGGGTGTCGAAAATGCGATGCCGAGTAGCGAGGACCGGCACAGCTGCTATGCATGGAACGGAATGTGAATGACGAATCGTGACTTGAGGCGACAAGGTTACGGGGAAGATGTGGAGTTCTGGATGTGGAGTGGAAACGTGGATATTGATGTGGACGAATGATGGAGATAGGTTCTCGGAGACGAAGCACTGGTCTGGGTCGAACGGCCTGACTTTTAGCTCGCAGACTATGATGCCACTCACGCTGGAGGTTTCCACACCCAGATTCTCTCCAGAATGAGATCGCTTCGGCTCTTCTGCTCATCCCTCGCCAGTCCCATGAGCATCGTCGTTTCTCTCAAATCCTTATCAAGATTTGATGGAGCAACCATATCCTCTCGCATGAAATCCGCTCCGGATATCCGCCGATCGATATGCGCGGAAGCCGAAGACACACTACGAGCCCGGGTGATAGGCTTGGTTGGAGCTACGATGGATCCGGGAAAAGATGTCGGTTCCAATGCAGCTTGTAGATCTCCGGTCGTGGTTTCTTGTCCACGAGATACACGAGGTCGGCGCTGGGTGCGGTTCAAGGGGTCGGCAGCGCTGGAGAGGCGTCGGTCAGTTTGGAAGGACGAGGGATTACGAGCAAGAGATGGCCGCGGCAGATCTGTTTGGCGGAGAAGCTCCTCGGGCCGCATGGTCCGAATTGAAGGTTTGTCGATATGCTGGGGAAGGTTTGCAATTCGATAGAAGATTACTGCACCACTCGACCGATCGTACACAACGATGAGAGCGTATGGATCGTTCGTGACGAGGAGAGTCGTGTGTTGAGCGCCGAGAGGCTCGACGAGATCGTTTCTCCCTTGCACGATCATCTTGAGCTCCTCGAATGGATCGTCGAGAGTGTATAGCCTTGGCAGGTCCGGGGCACCTTCTTCCTCTAGCTCCATGAGGTCGTCCAAGGCTGACAGTGAGCTCTGGTCTATACCCCTGAGCAAGCTCTTGGGTTTCTCCCGTCCGAGTCTCCTCAACTCTCGTTTTTCCAGTCCACGTTGGATGATTGCTCCGCCTTTGGGCAATGCCCACACTCCGTCCACAGGGAAAGGGAGATGGACGACGACGTCCTCGCCGGACGAAAAGTAGACATGCGCACGAGTTTCGAGAAAAACAACAAGGGTTCGCTCGAGTCTGGCTGGAGTTCGAGAATGAGAAGATGACGGGCCACCCCATGCTATTGGATGCGGGTCGTGGAAGGGCCCAAAAGTATCAGAGGGCACAATACGCTGTTTCTCATCCGTGTCAAATCGATCACCGGTCTTGAACCACACGAAAAGGGCTCGAGAGATATCCTCGTCCTCGTGCTCAAACGTCAATTTCCGAAAGACTTCGGTGCCGCGACTCCATACCAAGGTCCTCTTGTCCCAGACAAGCTCATCGTGACCGACTTCGCTAGAGGCCTCGTATCGACCAAAAAATGTTGAAGACGTGCGGCCGAGATGTGCCTGGTCTGAGCCACGTCGTTGACGTTGAAAGAAAAGCTCCCCAGGGCTGAGGACTGGGAGAAGGGCAGTCGCTCGCGCCATGTGGAGTTGGATGTCATTACTAGCTTGGCAGCTTGGCCATCATTCACGGCGCGTCCTGAGGGGTACCAGGTGGAGGTCACGTGACGCAGACGCGCGCACCTCTTCTATGGAGGTGGGTGGCGAGAATCTACAGTAATGCTGTTCTTGTATTGTATGCACGTCTCCCATGAAAGTCCTACCGTGAGTTTCCCTGTTTGTGTGCAATCTATTGGTTCATACATATATATGACTCAGTAAATCGACAACTGGTAAGATGTATGAACAACGGCAGATTTGGTCTTCGTATGGGCCATCTTTCTTCCCCTCCTTCTCTTTCCTTCCCTCCGTCTGTTTCTTCCCCTCCGTCTGTTTCTTCCCCTCCTTCTCTTCCTTCTTTGCTTCTCTTCTTTCTTTTTCTACTGGTATCGCCCACGGGATTGCAAGGGATCACACGGAAAACACTCAAACTCGCTTTGGGGTCGATCCCGTCTACTAGCGTATTTTTTTCCGAACAGGGAGTGTCATTCCTAGGCGTCTTCTTTCCGCGCCAGCCTGTGCATCCCCCCTCCCACCAGCCCGCGCCTGTCATTTGGACTTGCTGATGGTCATGATGTATGCCTCGCCTCTTGACCCTCTGCACTGAGCCTTTGTGCCTCCCTTCGTCTGGCTCTCAAGGGACATGTCTGCAGATGGGCGCACGGCGAGGGCATTTCGGGAACATTCTGAAATGCATAATCCCTAATGAGGAGGTGGATAGTCGGATGGAGCTCAAGCTCGTTGCCACGGGGTTTTGTTTCAAGCGCCTTGATGGCAAGAGCTTTGCCGAGAAGAGCAGAACGAATCGATGATTCTAGCGCTTCACGACGTTCCGAGTTGCTTCTTCTCCTTTCTTTCTTTCCTTCTTTCTTTCCTTCTTTCTTTCCTTCTTTCCTTCCCCGTACCTGCGTCTACCTCGTAAATGTGCGTTCAGTGCGAGCTGACGAACAGTCAATGACCGATAACTTTTCGTCGCCGTCTCCTCGTGCGGCTCCGCTTCAGCTGCCGACTCCGTGGCCAGGCGGATCCTCTCATGAACCTGTCGACATCGATATGAGTAGTGATGACGAGCCGTTTGACATTCTCGAGTCTCTGCGGGGTATCGTGGACATGTGCGATCACGCGGCTAAACGTGTATCGCAACAGTAGGAGACGGCCGACAGGCAGCAATACGAGGTAGAAAAAAAGGCGTATGAAGATGATATTCGCCGTCTGCGAGATGCGGCCTAGGACCGGGAGAGGCTGCTATGCACGGCGCATGGTGATTTGAGCGCGGCACAGGAGGAATTGAGCACGGCACGCGAGGATTTAAGAAAGCCAAGAGGCCACGATCAAGAAGAGGGACTTTGAGAGACGTGAGGCGCTGGACCGAGCACATGCTGCGGAGACGAAACTGGAGGCGAACAGAAAGATCAGCCACTGTACGTTGTCTTTACGCGTAGCGCGAGGCTGACCGTGAATGTCGATGAGAGGAGAATTGACGATACGGACCCCAGGCTGCAAGATACCCGATGCAAGGATTGCCGCAGCGACGGACTCGATCATTTCGCTGGTAAAGAGACGACGTCCCACCATGTCGACGATCTGCTGACCAGCTTGCTTTGGAATAAAAGCGAAAACCAGCAGAGAGGATCATTCTGCTTGGTTACCTCGTTTTCGCCACCGGTCCAAGTCTTGCACAAACGGACCATGTCGGCATCCTTCATGCCCTGTGAGCTGCGCAGATCAAAGGGATATGAATATGGCAGACTATTGTAGACTTTTACATCATATCTATGATGTTTCAGGTCCCTAGCATTTGTCAAATTGGAGATATGGGGAGGACAGTTATCTGAAATGAGATTGAAATGAGCTTTACAAAACACAAAGTGACTGCCGCGCGACGGTCCATTGAAGAATCCAAATGGCCCTTCCCGGCCACCGTACGCGAGTGACCGTTCGAAAGAGGTCCCCTTTACGATATGTATTGCTGAGCTTTTCGAAAAGCGCGAATCAAAACTTTCAAGAATACTTCAATGTTGTAGTTGTAGTCCTACATGATGGCTCTTGTTGAAGCTCAGCGCAAATAACTCGTCATGGCATTTCTTGCGGGACCACCCAGGCGGCTTGAAGATTCGGGGAATACGGTCACGTACCGGTAAGAGCGATAGTCTCTTCCAAGCTAAATCTGTAGGCACCTCCTAAGCCCGCAGGCTATGACTGTATTGTGAGTTTTGGGCGATCTGAGACTGATGCCAGTAACCCACTCCGTACCATTGCACACTGCGATATCGATGCTGCGTACGCTCGTAAGCCCTCCTCTGCTCTCCCCTCCTCCTGTATGCTCCTATCAGTGAACTAAGGTAGCAGAATTCGAATCTGTCAGACTTGGACTGCCGGACGATATCCCTCTGATCTGTGCTCAATGGCAGAGCATCATCGCTGTCAACTATCCTGCGCGAAAGTACGGGATCAAGAGGTAAGTTGACTGGTCAGGCAACACTGAGGCAGATTCAACACCATCGACGAAGCCAAGAAACTGTGTCCTCATCTATACGTACAGCATGTAGCGACGTATCGCAATGGGGAGTCTGAAGCGGGGTACTGGGGTGAAGTGGACCCGCAGACGCACAAAGTCAGCTTGGACCCGTATAGGCGGGAGAGTCTGAAGATCCTGGCGATCTTCAAGGAATTGGTGCCCAAGGGAGAGATAGGTATGTACTCATTTTGGCGATGCTAATGGCTACAGAGAAGGCGTCTATAGATGAAGCTTTCCTCGATTTAACACCAATGGCCATCGACCGATTACTGCTGGTACATCCGTATCTCGCTTCTGTACCCGAGGATGCTCCCGACGGCCTGGATTCGGCCCTTCCACCTGCACCGCCGATCGATTGGAGCAAAGCCGGGAATGTGTTTCCCGCCGACGGAGAAGAGGGAGCAAGAGAGGTAACGACATGGGAGGATTGGGCGTTGTGCATGGGAGCTGAAATCATGGCGGAGGTCAGGGAGGAGGTGTGGAAACGGCTCCACTATACTTGCTCAGCTGTAAGCATACACTCTTGGGCCTACTAACGCTGTCAGGGTATCGCGCATAACAAAGCAATGGCAAAGGTAGGCAGGCTTGCGCGCGCATGCTGACGAGACAGCTGTGTTCGGCGTGGAAGAAGCCAAACAACCAGACTGTCCTGCGCATGTCTGCCACGTCTGCGTTTCTTCGTGATATGGACTTTACCGATGTGAGCGATGATCCTGCAAGAAACAAGCTCATACCGCAGATCCGCTTCCTCGGGGGCAAGCTCGGACAGGCGATAGCGACAGAGTACAATGCCCAAACTGTTGGTGACATGCTGTAAGTGGCTGCGTCGTTCAAGCGCTAAGCGGCAGTACGGTACCTCTGGAGGAACTCCAAGCCAAGTTTGGCGAAGAGAGTATATGGGTATACAACATCATCCGTGGCATTGATCACACTGAAGGTGCGTCCTGTGATCAGACATCTGCTCACGATAGTTACCGCTCGTGTGGCGACCAAGTCGATGCTGGCGTCGAAGAATGTACGGCCGAATGTCAAGACGCCCGAACAAGGACATCACTGGCTCGGCGTCTTGGCTGGAGAGCTCAACGTCCGACTTCGAGACGCACGCGAGATCAGTCCAGGCTTATGGCCCAAAACACTCGTCCTCTCTCATCGAACGGGCATAGAACCGTCTCGATCTCGTCAGATACCGTTCCCATTCACGCGAAATCTGTCCACAGAGTATATCCTGAAGTTTGCCAGGCGATTATGGGATGAAGCTACTCAGCCCATGAATAAAGGTAATATGAAGCTTAACAACGTGAGGTTATTCACCAGCGACGCTTATGAGTAGATTGCACTTGCATTCACGGGCCTCGAAAAGCTAGAGGAAGGACAACAAGGTATCGAGGGGTTCTTTGCGTCGAAGGTGTCCTTGGATGCTATCAATATCAAACGATCTCGATCGAATTCGCCTGCTGGGTCGCCTAAGAAACCGAGGCTTCCCACTCTGCATACTGGAAAGCGCAAGACGCCTCTAGAGGCGTTTCTAGCAAAGGGCGAGTCTTCAGCGAGCTCGAGTACGGTTCAAGCGAACCCAGTCCCGAATGGTTGGACTTGTCCGAAATGTGGTGCTCTCATAACACCCTCTGATCCAGTCGAAGCACGCTCGGGATCTCTCGCTGCGGAGAAACAGGAGCATGAAGACTGGCATTTCGCCATGTCCTTACAAGGTGGCGGGACAGGAGGTAGCGGTAGTGGCGAACAAGGAGCTAGACCAAAGGCGAAAGTAAAGAAGAAGCCACAGGGGATCAAGGCGTTCTTCACACCTAAGGGATAAGACAGAGTTGTTGCCAGCTTAGTGACGACAAAATTAAGCAAATGTCTCAGACGCATTATCAGAGTCGTCTCGAGTGACCATATTTGTGCCAAGATGTATAGTAACCCTCTGAATGGCACTGAACATGCTGCTGTTACACGATGCATGCTCGACAGGCTACTGCTGGCTCCAGCTTGGCGACGCATTATACCCCCCTGTTCCCCATCCTGGCTTAGGCCGGCTGGCCTCTCCGTTCTGCTTTGGGCTGTACGCCGGCGATGCCGGGCTATATGCTGGCGATGCAGGACTGAAGATCAGTATAATCAGATGCAAGCGGCTCACCTATACGCCGGACTAGCAGGCGAATACGAGGGGCTAGTCGGCGAGTAGACTGGACTCGCCGGAGAATATGTCGGAGAAGTGGGACTGAATTGCGGACTCGTAGGCCTGTTTATCAGTAAATATAGAATCCGTCGACTCACGAGTATCGCGGACTGGTAGCTTGGAAGGGAGCGGGGCTAGCAGGAGAGTACTGCGGGCTGGTGGGCGAGTACTGCGGGCTGGTCGGTGAGAATGCCGGACTGGCTGGAGAGTACCGGGGAGACGTGGGGCTGTACCGGGGAGACGTGACACCCGCCAACGGTGACGTAGGAGAGTACGCGGGAGATGCCGGAGAGTATGGAGATGTGCGGGCGTTGTAGGCTGGTGATGCTGGCGAATAGGATGGGGAAGCAGGAGAGAACGAAGGCGAGGCAGGAGAGAATTGTGGGGACGAAGGCGAGTACTGCGGTGAGGACGGCGAGTATGCTGGACTGGTCCCTGCAAACCCGCCCCTCGACACCCAAGGCGAAGCACCACCCTGGAAAGGCGACGAGGGGCTGTAAGCTGGGCTGGTGACGTTGAACGGACTCGTGGGAGAATAGCCAGCAGGAGACGATGGCGAGTAGCCGCCTGGTGACATGCCGCCATGCATTGGCGACATGCCATAGCCCATATAGGCAAAGTTTCCTCCCTCTTCGTTGTTCGATGTCTGCATTGGCGAAAAGGCCGCAGCTCCCACGGCCCCACCACCCCACATGGGCGACATGCCATCATAAGGTGTCATGGCTCCTCCGGGAGTCATGCCGCCGGCCAGGGCAAGCTGGTTCTGCACTGGCAGTCGATGGTCGACAATGACATCCTTGAGCATGTTCATGTCAAGCGACACATCGAATGCTCCGGTACCCATCGGTGCCATTTGACCCAACAACACGTTTTCTGCCACGCCTCGACAGTCATCCACGTCACCCACTGCGGCAGCTTCAAGCAGGATCTCGACGGTCTCCTCGAATGAACACCTCGACAATGCTCCCGCATCTGTTCTGTTGATACCGTGACGGGTGATCGACATCAGATGGCCCTTGTTGCACATCAGGTCACACAGCAACGCCATGTGTCGGTAATTGACATAGGAACCACCCATCTCAATGACCCCAAACAGCTCTTTGAAGAGCGCATTGCGGCCAGCTTCGATACCAAGCGTCTGGTACACCTCAAAGCAGTTGTTCGAGTATGTCCGCTCTGGGTCGACACCATCCACAGCCAAAACCTCACTGAGGTTGATACCGTCGGTCTCGAGGAACCACTCCTTCTCGTTGTCCCACTCTCCCGTCTCGGACAACAGCGACTTTTTGCCCTCGGAGATAAACACTCGCTCAATGCCTTTGACACCACCCAGCACGACCTCGTCCAGAAGCGTCGCCTCGATCCGCTTGAGGAACATGTCCTCATCCCCGAGCAGCTCCTCGTCCTCCTTTTCTGCAACGACCCGGATCCGAATGACCAACTTGGCCGCGTTATCCTCCGAGTGAATGACAAACACGTCCTTGCCGACGGTCTCGGCGATCGCATTCACAATCTCGGCCATCTCGTATCCACCCTCCAAGACCTTGGCACGATCCAGCTCGAGACGCAACAGCCATGGCGAGTGCAGCTCTAGCCGGATATCCTCGTCTGGAATGGCAAAGAACGCATCCACAAACTCCTGGTCCTCCTCGATGTCTGTGCTATCGAGCTTTGGATCGTAAAAGATCTCTACCGACGCTGTGATATCGCGCAGACGAGTGTAGGTGAGTTTTCGCATAATCTCGTGGGCAGTCTTTTCCGTCCTCCGGTACTCGGGCTCGAGATACACTGCCAACGCAGGCGTTCGAATGTTCGTGGCCACATTGATGATCTCCTTTAGACGCGGCACACCACCAGTGACAGACTTGGAGGCCACACCGGCATAATGGAAAGTATTGAGCGTCATCTGAGTCGCTGGTTCACCGATCGACTGCGCCGCCAAGGTCCCGACCATCTCCGCGGGGTCCACCACAGCCTTCATGAACGCCTGCTCGATCTCTCCAACCACCCAGTCAAATGCCTCTCGATTGAGGTGATATTCCTCGACGACTCGCCGTGTTGCGAGGTGACACCGCACGAGCATGTTGAACAACAGGGTCGCGTTGCGTTGATGCAGCTTGCTGACTTTGTCAGAACCAATGACCACGATCAGTCGGTCTGTCAACGCCTGGCGCTTGTCAATGATGTAGACTGGGTCCAGATCTGACGGGTTACGAGGGTCAATGTGGAAGATCTGCCGCGAATTGTGAATGATTCGCTGAACGTTGGTGGGAAGAGGGTGGCTCTGGGCACCGTCGGTGAAAATCTCGGTCCGCAAGAGGTGCCGATCGTCCGAGAGCTGGCGGTACTCGATGTCAAGCAGGTTCTGCAGGGCGACAGAAGACGTATCAATACCAGCCTGCAGCACGCCACGGGAGAAGCGGAATCGATCATCCAGCACATCAATCTTGTACTTGCGCTCGAAAGCAGCATCAGACAAACGGATGATATCGAGTGTCTGCTGTCAGAACATGACCCTTGTCAGCGCTCACCTGCTTCTCCATGGCAGCGCCATCCATGCCGTCTTCGCCGTACAAAAACTGAATGACGTCCCCATTAGAGTTCCGTACCGAGCCATCGTATCCAACCTTCAAGTCCTCCATCGCCTTGACCAGCCGTCGCTGGATATAACCAGTCTCGGCAGTCTTGACGGCAGTGTCAATGAGACCTTCTCGGCCACCCATCGCGTGAAACCAAAACTCTTGGGGAGTCAGACCTCGAAGGTACGAGTTTTCCACAAAGCCTCGCGACTCTGGTCCATAGTCGTCCTTTGAAAAGTGCGGCAATGTCCGGTGCTTGAACCCAAAGTTGATTCGTTTACCCTCCACAAACTGCTGACCCACCACACCAGACATTTGCGAAATGTTGATGAACGATCCCTTGGCCCCAGACACCACCATCTGCTTGACGTTGTTGTCTGCCTTGAGATCGTCCTGCGCCCTTTTACCGGTCCAGTCTCGAGCCTTGTTCAGCTCGTTGGCGATCTCGGCCTCGAGGGTTTCTCGGATTGTCATACCCGGTTTTGGCTTCATCATGTTTTGCTCGGCACTGGAAATGAGCTTTTGAACGTTAAACTTGGCCTCGACCATCCGGTTGGTGATCTGCGTCATGGTCGCCGGTGCAACAATAGTATCGCCGATACCGACGCTAAAGCCATAATGCAAGAGCCAAAAGTTGACCACCATCTGACAGGCCGAGAAAAAGTCTCTAGTCGCGACAGGTCCAAGCTCACGAAAGATGACATGCACCAGACCGTTGTTCGCACTGCCGGCCATGTTCTTGACAATCGTCCCGTGTATGAGCTCGCCATCGTCAATGAGCACGTTTTCGTCTGTGACGTCGATGGGGGAAGGCTTCTCGTTGTTCTTGTACTGGATATTAATACCCTTTGGAATGCACATTGACAGGAGCTGTTTGCCGGTCCACAGCGGTTTGGGCTTGAGAATTGCAGGTTGTGGTACCTCGCCGTCCCAACCGGGAAGCCAGAGCAGGATGTTCTGCACAATCTTCCAATCGCAAAAGTTGTCGCGCAAGGTGAACTTTCGAACACCGCACAGCGTGTCTTGCACGATACCCATGACAGGTTTGTTCGCTTGTGGCGAGATGATCTAGAGTGAGCGAGGTTCGATGATGAAGCATACCTGTCTGGGAACCCAAGCAATTTGGCTCAATTCTGCTCGCGTCTCCTCGCTCTGAGGCACGCTGGCGATCAGCCCGATCAATTAGCCCAACTCACTGTAAGTTCATTTCGTCTCCATCGAAATCGGCATTATAAGGAGAGGTGCTAGAGGTCAGTTGCGCCAGCACGTGAGACATACACTGAGAGATTGAGACGGAATGCTGTACATGTCAGTATCCTTCAGAAACTCGGGCTCACTAGAATAATTCATCAATTTGATCCGGTGAGACATCATGGACATTTTGTGCAGACTGGGTTGCCGGTTGAACAGTACATAACTGAAATCAGCGACCGAAACCTCCTTCACCTACTCTCCGTCCTTCAGGTGTCGCTCCACAATCCAGCCAAACTGCAGACTGATCTGTTCGCCAGCTTTCCGATACTTGAGATCCACCCTCTCGCCGGTGTCTTTGACAAAGTATCGTGCACCAGGGTATGTAGCGGGGCCATTATTGACGAGCTCTTGCAGGTAGCTGATGTTATAAGGCGTAACTACAGGTCAGCCCAATCACTCGCATATACGAACCTCGTTCAGGATAGGTAAGGGTCATGGCAATACTCCGCGGCACACCGACCTGGTCTAGCTGAAGATTTGGATCACCAGTGATGACAGTACGGGCTGAAAAGTCGACACGCTTGCCCATCAAGTTGCCTCGCAGACGTCCCTCCTTGCCCTTCAATCGAGCTCGTATCGCTTTTATAGGACGACCAGACTTTTGGGTATCCTGAGGCAAGCCAGCAATCTCGTTGTCCATGTAGGTTGCGACGTGATACTGCAACAGGTCGAAATGCTCGTTGACAACTGATGGGGGCACACCTTCTCCCTCCAATCGGCGTACAGTCGCGCTGGACTTGAGGATCTGAGCAAGCTTGTAGGTCAAATCATCCTCTGAGCGCATAGCGCCACCGTCAATTGAAATAGAGGGTCGGACTGCTGCTGGTGGAACGGGAAGAACAGTGAGGATCATCCAATCTGGCCGGGCGTATTCGGCATTTAAACCCATGATGGCGAGGTCCTCGGGCGTTATTTTCTTGAGCAAATTGTAAATCTCGCCCGGCGCAACAATTCTCTTCTCGACATCTGCCTTTTCCCCAGTCTGCTCCTCCTTTGCCACCTTTTGCACGGCAAATAGCTTCAAACCTTCCTTCCGCCAGTCTGGCTGCTCAAAACCGCAGCCCCCGTGTCCAGGAGTACGACCCTGGTCCTCATTTGTGGCGTCCTGCTCCTCCTCCAACGAGTCTGGCTCACAGATTTTGCGCTTTGACGCAAGAGGCCAGATCGCTTTCAGGCGGTGTTGAGGCTTGACACGACGGTAAATGGTCGCTACTTGGGGATCACGCTGAGACGATGAGTCTCTGCTACAACAGTTATACTTACGAGATCCACACGGAGCTTGCCACAGCTGAAACAGATACACTCGACAATCTTTTTCACCTTGACCATGAAGCCACCGTGGAAGACGGGCCGAGCCAACTCAATATGGCCAAAGTGGCCAGGACATTCGGCCATTCCCTCAAGGCAAGTCTGACATTTGAAATTTCGGTCAATAGCTGTGATGTGTAAGCCATCGGTCAGTCTCTCAAGACATACTGCCCATCTTTGGGTCCATCAGCCCGCCAACCTTCTGACGTCCACTCTCGTCCATCACTTCGGGATGTTCTATCTTGGCCACCGAGAACGCTTTCTGTGGCGTGTCAGCCACATTTGCATATGGCATATTATACAACCTCCACTCACGATCTCTTCTGGGCTCATGACTCCGAATTGGATCTCCCTGATCTGCCGCACAGGGGCGGACGAATATGGGAAAGTGACCGTCATCGTGAAAAGTACAGAGGAGCCAAGTTGAGAATCGCTTATAGGTGCTCCTGTCCTCTAAGCTGGGCAGGCGGCAAATGGGGTATTATTAAAGTCGATTAAAGTCGAACTACTCGACTGTTGGGTATAGCGTTCGTCTAGTACAGAGTGCCGGGAATACAAGTAATGTCAGGACAGCCCGAGAAATGAATCGTGAAAATGAGAAATCGAAAGGTCTAAGAGTCGAGAGTCAAGTCGCCCTTGTCTCGATCGACGCGGCTTTTGCGATAGGGCCTCCGAGTTGCGTCGGTGGTCGAATTGAGACGGCGAGACGTACAGTCTCACACCTATCTAAGAGTAAGGTGAAGTTGAAGAATGAAAAGCGACGACGTATGGCGCAAGTAAGGCGGCAAACAGACAAGACGGCGTTATTTCGGAGAAAGCTCATGTGGCGGCTCTGCGCTGCGTCATGATCTCGAGTCTACCGTTGCTTCTACTTCTCTACAACACTCTTTATTCTAAGCACAGCGTATCGTCCATTGTTCACCAACAACTCAACTGGCTGCCGAGTCCGTTCGGGCGCATAGCTCGATCTTCATCCAGCTTCAACCTCACTTCCATTCCCTTTGTTACACAAGGTATCACTACCCCTGAGCGAGAGGTATCACGATGTCGTGGCTCGGATGGGGTCCGGCGACTACGCCTCAGTTTGAGGAGCTCGTCGGTACGTCAAGAATCCCTGCTTGCTCTCCGTCGTCCTCTGGCTCTACCGCGTTGCCACACTGACTATGTATCAAGAGAAAGCATGTTCCCCTCTCAACCTCCCATACCCTCAATCTGAGGATATGGCAACTGCACTTGAAGTGACTGACCTCGTTCGATCAAAGGCCGTTCAGCCCAAACCTGCTATGCAGAGTCTGAAGCGCAGAGTCGCAAGCAAGAATGGGAGGGTGCAAATGTATGCTCTAGGCGTGAGTCACTAGTAGAATTTCAACGGCTGACAAAGCTCAGTTGATTGATACCTGCATCAAGAACGGTGGCGACCATTTTCTGGCGGAGATTGCAAGCAAGGAGTTTGTCGACGAGATGTCAGGGCTCATAAAGTCACCCGTGAGTCATCCACATGGGCAGAGCTAACGCGCAGCTCACAAATGCCGAGGTCAAGCAGATGGCAATACGGTTGTTCCAGTCGTGGGCATTAGCATTCCAGTCCAAGAAGGAACTCGGCTTCTTCGTCGATGTCTACAATGAACTGAAGAATTCGGGTGAGTAGTGCGCGGCAACAGTCGCTAATGACCAGGAATCTCTTTTCCACCACCACCATCACATACCTCTTCGCATCTACTCGAGACCACAACGGCGCCAACATGGGTCGACTCTGATGTCTGCATGAGATGTCGCACTGCATTTACATTCACCAATCGAAAACACCACTGTCGGAATTGTGGTTTGGTGTTTGATCAGGCGTGTTCGAGCCGGATGATGCCATTACCACGATTCGGAATCACAGATGACGTTCGAGTGTGTGAGGGATGCTGGATGAAGTCTGGCCGGGGCAAGGTCAATGGGTACGATGGTCAGCGCGGATAGAGCTGATGTCTCCAGGACTGCGCCTGCTGTACCCGGACGGACACCTCGGACGCGGGAAGACCTGGATGCTGATCTTCAACGGGCGATAGAGCTTTCCCTTGCAGATTCTCAACCTGGAGTTGGGTCCGAGCCACCGCTGAAGCGGACGAATCGATCTGCAGAGGACGATGATGAGGAGCTGCGTCTGGCGATTGAGGCCAGTCTGCGTGATATGGAAGCAAGTGCACCTTCAGGCGCAGACGAACCAGAGTACAAGGTAGGCCACTCTCAATTCGACGAGCTGATGTGTAGCCTTTACCTACGTTCGATCTTACACCTCGGGAAACGGAGACTATCCTGACCTTTTCCAACACTCTCGACCAAATGGCTGCATATGGCGAGCGTGATCTCCGGCGTTTTCCCCATGCACATGTGTTGTATGAACAGGCGTACGGCATCGGAGGCAAGCTCCAGCGAAATGCAGAAGAGAAGAATACCAAGCAGCGTGAGTGTCATTTAGCCTCGCAAGACTGACACGTAGAAATGCTACAAGAGATGCAGTCAAAGTTGTCCGAGGCTGTAGGCGTGTACAGCCAAATCCTCGATGGTCAACAAGCCTACACCGCTCAAAAGCTGCAAGAACAGCAGCAACGCCAATATCAATCTTACGCCCCACAGCAGTATCAACCCTACCACTACCCTCAGGTCAATGGCCACTACGCGCCTCAGTATGCCCCGCCTCAAGCCCCGGGGCTGTACCCTTCCATGCCGAATTTCCAGGCTGCCCCGCAGTACACTCACCAATACTCAATGCCAATCACGTCGCCACCGCAGCAATGGGCACCGTCACAGCCGACCATCGAACGGTCGTCCTCCATGCGCGTCCCTGGTGCACCCAATGCACCTCTACAGCGGCATTCATCCGTCACGTATGGCGCTGAAATCGCACAAGCCGCACCATCTGCTCCGCCCTCCCAAGAGACAGCCCCTCCAGTTGACATGGCTTCCCATCCAGCGTCTTCTCCCACGACCAGCGTCCATGCTCCCCTGCCGCCCAGCTCGGCTCCGCAACAATATACTTCGCCATCTCTTGATCGCGATGTACCGCTCTCAAACTCCTTCTCCCAGACTGAGCTGCAGAATCAATGGGCGCAGCCTCAGCAATGGGCACCTCAACAGGTCTACTCGGCTGCATCGTTCCCCGTTGCTCCTGCTGCTGTCTTCCCCGACGCTCCAACTGAAGAGTTCCAGCAACCACGGGGAGTGGAAAAGCACGAACAGGAGGAGGCTTTGTTGATTGAGTTGTAGTCCCTTCCTGTAAATGTATGGTTGTATTTGCTATTTGCTATGCATTATTTGCACACAGAGTGGCACCGCGTGACTTAACCCCAAAATAGTCCCGTCCTTGGCATAATATCACCAATTCGGGCTGTTGTGTCTACTGTATACATAGACTCCCATTTAGACCTCAGTCATACCCCGCTGGGGCTCGTCAATACGTCTTCGCTCGACCAAACTGCGCGACGTTTAACCTTTGATCGCTTCCCTCCATTCATTTCTCTTCGACCTCGCGTTGCCCTTGCCGACGAAGAGATCCTTCTCGAGCCTCTAGGACTCGATATCAGCCTGTGGGATTGGCGGACTGTCAGAGCGCCTGCAAAAGGAGACAAGATGAAGTTTGGGTATGTCAACAACGTATTAGCATACTGACCGGACAGGACCTTGTTGGAACTCAATAGCAATATCGAGTGGTGGACTCATTATGTCGAGTAAGTCTATGCATGAATAATGATCTGATGATCAACAGCTATGGGGCGCTCAAGAAGCTTTTCCCATCGACCCCACTCGACGCAACGTATCTTTCTACCCATCAGCATGGAGAGAATGCTTCGCTCCTACCCCAATATCACGATTCGTCCAAGTGGGCGACTCCCGAGGAGTTTCGTGCGGCTTTGGAAAAAGAACGGTCAAAGGTCATCGAATTTTACAAAGCCAAGCTCGAGGACCTGCAGACGGCGTATGATCAGATTGACGGTGAGATCAGGGGGATGGAGGATCAAGATCTGGCTACGGATGACGTGATCAAGGAGGAAGATGAGGATCAAGAGGAGAATGAGGATGGAGGAGAAGCGGATGCTTTGATCTCCTCACAGAATCTTCCAGCGACCAGACCGACCATGAAAAGTCGAGAATCATTCATGAATCGTCTGAAGCCGTTTGGACGGAAACGAAGGGGTGCCCATGAAGTGGATATCCTCGAAGCTTCCTTTGCACCCAATCTTCGTCAAGTGAGGAGTCGGAGCGAGTCTAGGAACGGAGGCTCGTCCTTGGCCGATAGCCAGGACCGAGAAGGGTCCATGTCTCCGTACCGTGGCCGAGTCCATCGTTCGTCTCGGGGGAGAAGGTCTTCAGATCTCGATTCAGATGAAGGCGTGCTGCAACACGAACGGCGAACTTCCATATCTTCAAACTCATCACACGGCGACATCGCCTCTTGGTCACGCGCAAGAGTACACAGTCTTGGTCTGGTACCGATGGATCCGAATGCTATTCCATCCTGGGCAAAGGAAGGGGTGGATGAACAGGCCCCAGGCCGGCCGAGGCCAATCTACGTCTGGACCGACAAGAGCGATTACGGTATGGTGTCTAGGATCAGCTTCAAAAAGAGGCTTTCAGATCTTTGGGTCGAGGCGTACGCTCTGAAACAATATGTGGATCTCAACCTTCAGGCTTTCGGCAAGATTTTGAAAAAGTGAGTTGGCGCCAGCAACACAAGCTGATCATGCAGATACGACAAGAACACCAATTCAAAAGTATATTCATATCACGGACCCTGCTGATACTCTGCAGCTCAAACAAGACTACCTCAACAAGGTCATGCAATCGTACCCATGGCTCCCAGAGAGCAAGGAAGAACTCGATCTCCTCCTAGCTCGTGTTCTGTTCCTGTACCGCCGCGTTGCGGCTCAAGGCGACGAGGAGACTGCAAAGGATCAGCTACGCTCTCAGCTGCGCGAAAAAGTAGTCGTCGACCGGGAGACTGTCTGGACACAAATGGTCTCTGGGCGTCGGAGTGGTCAGGGCATCTTCCGGAGCGTAGAGCCCGAGGTAGACGACTCAATGTTTGAAAAGGATTCGATGCGGAGAGCTGCGTGGTTGAGCAGAAAGAGTCTAATCTTCGTGGCTGCCGTGGTCACTCTGGTCGTCATTGTAATGGTCAAGCCTCTGCCTGGTCGGGAAGAAAGCAATTGCCTGGCAATGCTGCTTTTCTGTACCCTACTATGGATGACAGAGGTGAGGGATGCTATCAGACTGAGCTGACTACAGGCCATCCCGCTCTTCGTCACTTCAATGACGGTACCATTCTTGGTGGTCGTCTTGCGCATCATACGTACTGCAGACGGTTCAGACGCCATGTCTGCGGCTGACGCGACCAAGTAGGCTCGTTGTTCGGACGGCGCTGACAACACAGATACATCTTCTCTCAAATGTTCAACTCGACCATCATGCTCCTCATCGGTGGATTCACAATTGCCGCTGTGCTTTCAAAGACACGGTTGGACGTCATGACCGCGTCAAGGATCTTGAATGCCGCCGGCACCAAGCCAAGTGTGGTTTTGCTGGTTTTGATGTTTGTCGCGACATTTGCGAGCATGTGGATTAGCAACGTTGCTGCGCCGACCCTATGCTATGCCCTCGTCAAGGTAAGAACCAAATTTGATCAGTGTTGACCCTAGCCAATCTTGGACGAATTGCAACCCAAATCGATCTTTTCGAAATGTCTTGTCGTGAGTGTACTAGGCTGATGCCGGCTGACCAGGTAGATCGCCATCGCTCTGGCGTCAAATATCGGCGGACAGGCTTCACCGATCTCTTCGCCGCAGAATCTCATCGCTCTCGGATCGATGGATCCCCCTCTGAGCTGGGCAGAGTGGTTTGCCATCTCCATTCCAGTGTCCGGAATATCCGTCCTCGGCATCTGGGCATTCCTCCATCTTATGTACCGCTGGGAGCCCGATCTCAGTATCCCAAAGATGCGCAAAAACACCGATTCGCTGACCAAGACACACTACTATGTCTTGGTCGTCACATTGTTCACCATCGCCCTGTGGTGTATCGAGAAAAATGTCGAGGGGACCGTGGGCGATATGGGTGTCATTGCGCTCATCCCGATAGTGGCGTTCTTCGGTACCAGTATCTTGTCAAAGGTGAGCTGATTGGTTCAAATAGAACTGACATGCAGGAGGACTTCCACTCATTCCACTGGTCTATCGTGTTCCTGGCCATGGGCGGTATTGCTCTGGGCAAGGCGACTCTGTCCTCGGGCTTGCTAGACCGGCTCGACAGTGTTCTCGAGCACTTTGTCGAGGGCATGGGCCTATTCCGCATCCTTTTAGTGTTCTCATTACTGGCACTGGTGGTGGCTACATTGTGAGTCATGCAAGGTCTGCTGCGCTGACCGGACCAGTATCTCGCACACAATCGCTGCAGTATTACTGGTACCAATCGCTACGCGGATCGGGGACTCACTCGACGAGCCTCATCCGCGTCTGCTCATAATGGCAAGTCGCCTCGTTTGTCTTTGCTGATATCAGGCTACGGCACTTATCTGTTCTGCCGGAATGGGTCTACCCGTTTCTGGATTCCCAAATATGACAGCGTAAGCCGTCGAGTCTCGAGTCGGACGAGCTGACTGTGGCAAGGATCAACCAGGAAAACAAGCTGGGACAGCGATACATCGGCCCACAAGATTTCCTGCGAAGTGGAATCGTGTCGAGTGTCCTGGCTACGTTTGTCATTGTCACAATCGGATATGCTATCATGCGTGGTCTTGGGTGAGTAGTCTAATCTTACCGTCGCCACATGCTGATATCGGCTGTAGGTTGTAGGTGATCTTAATAGGGGTGGATCATCTTAGACGTTTCTGTCATGAATGCTATCTATATGCTATGCAATAAATTATGGTACAGTTTACACCTCGCCTATTTGCGTCTCATGGCCAATTGAGATTTACGATACTTGCACTTATCATCAACCAAGTCTCCAACCACCTCAATGCGCCTTTATCCTGTCCTTCTTCAGCCAGGATCTCCTCAACGGCATCACGGACATGACAAGGATGTATACTCCATACTATCTCTCCCGTCTCGGGGTGTTCACTCTGCTGTAAGAGCGGAAAAGGTGAATGTGGATCTAACATGATAGCGTCGTTTCGATCGTCATATAGACGAGAATCATGTAATATCCCACTTGATAACAGAGATTTCAATGAAAGGGAAGAACCAGCTATGATAGTTTGTCAATTCGTCTACGGTATAATACGACCTACTTGAATCCCAAGCACGTAGACAAAGCATCGGAACGTGATATGTCCTTGAAAATACTATACTGTGTTCAACTTGGATACTCTCGTCTTTCGTAGATGATGACACTTGAAGAGGCCGAGACTCTTCATCCTCACTCTCCAAATCGATATCAACTCCAGCCGACTCGTCCTCTAGATGTATCGCCCTCAGATGCCTTGTTGTCTTGCGTGTCAGATACCCATGTCCTTTCGACCACTGCCATCAGCTCGAGCTCGACAAGCCAACAAACCTTGTGCTCTCGCCATTCCCATCCCGCATTCGTTCGTTCCGGTCCAATGTGAGTTCGGCTCGAGCTTGATTCCTTGTATAAATCAACCAAGGCCAGACAGGCTTCTTGAAATGTGTCAAAGCTAGGGAATGCCAAGCTGTCGCTTGCAGGTTTCAGTACATCTACGACAGGTGGTCAACCTTGAAGTTTGAATACATCATTAATGGGGTCAAGCTTCGACAATCAGGATCGTGTATATGCATACAATGTTATGCGGCGGTATGATATGCGGATCCACCACTAACCAATGAGATCATCGCCCTCTTGGTCCCCGTCCTCGCCCCCAATTGCACCGCTGTGTTTTTTGTCAGAGTTTGGACTACCGTGCTCGCTGTTCTCGGTGATCATGTCCATTGCCCCAGGTCCGACCACAAGCTTTCGCCCGTCGGTCCCCAGCTGATCTTCCGTATCCTCTGATGGAACCGACACAGATTCAGCGACAAGATTATTGTTGCTGTCAACCTGTATTAAAAGGCCATCTTGTGTCCCGCTTGGCGGAGCTGGATTGTTGGAGAATGTCCCCTGACGCTAAGGCCTTGTCAGCGGACGCTACAGCCGATCTTACCGAGGGTGCTCGCGAGTTGGCAAAAGCACTAATGACTCTCTGTCGCTCGATGATACCGCCTGATTGCGTCAGTATGCGGTCGAAGCATTACTCACGCATGACATTCGCAGTCCCGTTTCTCTTTGCTGCCTTTCGTGATCGGTTATCCTCGAATCGATCCGTTTCATCTACCTGCGACATGATTAGAAACGCAACGCAGCAAGCTTACTATCTCCTCGCCAATTATTCTCCGGCAAGTCAGCTTTCTCCTAGACACTTTGGAAATGCTCACTCTTCGATCAGATCCTCCACTACATCCCATTAGCATGGACAGAAACCCGCAAGATACGCACGACTGACGATACCCATAGCTCCTTCTCCCTTTCCTGGCGACTCTGTGATCAACAAGAGATGTGCTCGACCGGTCTGGAAGTAATCGAGCGCCTGGAAACAGTTGATATCCGGCCGAGCTTCAGGCAATGGCAAGAGCGGGAACTTTGACACTGGCCACTCGTCCTCGGGGTTGTATGTGATGAGCTGGAGTATCAGCATTTACAGTGTCTCAGAACTCACTCGTTTGACGAGCAGCATGCCCACAAAGTTGGACTTTTGTCCTGGCTCGTGGATTGGAATCCGAGAGAACCCGGACAACAGGATTTGGTCGATTGAAGCGTGGTCAAGGACCTTGTTGGATGGAAGAATTAAGCAATCAGAGATGGGCGTCATGATCTCCTTGGCGTGCTTGTCATTCAGCGATAGCACTCCGTTCAGAATTCCGATCTGTCTTGTCAGTCACATTACACGGGCTTGACTGACCTCGTCATCCCGCAATGGCTCGTCGCCCTCTCTGTGAAATTGCAGGAAGCTCTTGAGCTCGGCTTTCTTGTATCTATACAATCGTCAGATCAGTGTTAAGGAATACTCACGTGTGCCCCTCTTCCGCTCCGAGGACATAGTCGAGAAGTTTCGCAGTAGGATATGCGATAGGCGCAAAGAGGATCATGAGACCAAAGACAAATGGAGCGCAAACACCGCCGATTGCCAGACCAAAGCGAACGCAAACCTGTCGATAAGCTCTAGGGCCATGCAAGAGCTTACAGCCTGTGGAATGATCTCGCCAAAGATCACGATCATCGTCGTCGATACCACAACCGCAGCCACGCCTCCACCCAAAACATCGTCGAGGAAGATTGGTAGCGACTCGTTGACGATCTTTCCATCGTCAGGTTCCGCATACCGTACTGTACTCACGACGTTGCCAAGGAGTAGGACGACCAATACCCAGTGTCTGCCTCGGGAGAGAAGGCGAAGGACCTTGGCAGCAGCTTTGCGCTCTTTGGGATCGTCTGAAGATGATGCCAAAACACGCAAATTCAGATCGTCCGAGCCCATCAACGCCAGAGTCAATCTGATCAAATCAGCGATTTCGCCAAGAGAAAAACCTACCCCGCAAATACACCGCCGAGCAACACGAGTCCAGCACTGAAACCCAACTTCCACCAAAAGATCGGACTGTCGGGAGGATCTTCCGGCTCGATCGGAGCCTTGGCAGTCGCAAGGTGCATCATGACCCCAGAACCTATTACATCGGTAGATCGTTTGTGACGAGAGATAGCTTGGGGTACAGCCTGGAGGAGCTTGGAGAGGGAAAGAAGGGTTGGAAGGGATGATGAGAGCGAGCGACCAGACACAGGCGGCATTATTCTTCAGCTATCACCTATCAGTGTCACTTAGAGACTCTGAGTTGTGATACGAGACGACGAGTTGGAGAATAGAAGAAGCACAGCGACTTTTATGAAAGACCCAAGTAAATTGCCCGTTTGGGTCGTGAAGCTCAAATGACGTTGTCACCGCGACTGCTTTTCGTTTCCTTCTTTCTCTTCATCTTCTTCTGTGTCTCATCCCTCATCAATGCCGTCTCTAATGCTCTGAATCTGCGTATCATGCTAATCTCAAGATGACCTCGACGTGATCTCTAGGGTTCTCTGTCAAACTCTCTCCAAACATTATAAGCATCCCCGCCAGAGCAGGTGTATCTTCCAGCCAATCCTCCCAAGAAAAACCATCACTCAAGATCAAACTGACTCCCTGTGTGCGAGTGCCCAGTGGACTAATCTCTGACCGTATCACTGGGAGGAGACTGGAGGAATCGGTTGATGTCGTTGTTCCTGTAGGTGGAAAGGTAGACGTACACGTCGACGTCAATGACGAGGAACTCCTTGTGGGCTATGACCGACGAAAGACGGCCAAGGAAAGGGTATTGGATCAGGTAGCTTGCGGATTTACACAGGTGGGTTGCGATGGTGGGCAGCTGATGAGTTTCAGTGCATTGAACCTCTCGGGCTCGAATCGTTGACCAAGACATCGCTGTCATCAGGCTTGACATCAGATATTCACATCCAACTGACGCCTCACACCGCAAATCCAGCTTCTCATCCTACATCAAACCGTCTCATTCCACTGAACACGCCAATAGCGTATCTGACTGGCATTGATATCACAATATACTGGGCTAGGCCTGGACAATTCAACAAAGGGAGAACAGACGGCGAGACTTCGGGAGAGTCGCAGGCTACGTTGGCGAGTCAAGACGATGAGGAGATGTTGATGGACGACGAGCTCCTCGATGGACCCATCGTTTCCACAAAGGTTGAAGAAAGTCCTGTGCCCATGGAAAATGGTGGCCTGCCTGTGTGGGCGTCAGATCAAGTCAAAGATGGCTTGGGAAAGCTCATACGTCTCCACATGATAAAGTGTGTTGATCTTGCCATCGTATTGCTGATCCAGGAACAGACGTTTTCCGCTCATATTTGACCCGGGTCTCACCAAAGCCAGTCGATCAACCTGGACTAGGTCAAGCTGACGTCTAGGGTAGTACTCGCGAGCTCTGGCTTTGCCTCGATCCATCCCATCATCCATCGCTCACTTTCTGTCGCTTACCGCCGTTCACAATCCGCAGGATGTTGGACCAGTAAAGAAGCTTATCAATGGACTTGTCCGGACTCAAGAAGCCCTGCTCAAATTCAAGGTCTCTCAAGCCACCAATCTCCCTGCAAAGAGACAAAATAGCTCAAAGCGTCTGAAGGGCGAACCTGCGAGTCGCGTCGACGAACAGCAGACCGACAAGATGGGCTTGGAGGAGATGGCCTCGGAGAAGGCCGCGGACGGTTTGGAGAGTACAAGAGAGATCGACGGAGAGAGGGATGAGGCGAGGTTCGGTAGACTCCTCGGTGAAGCGATGGGAAGGATTGGGAGGGTGAGCTGGGAGGAGCAGAGGAAGGGCAGGGGCAGGTTTGCAGTGTTCCGTATCCAAGTGGGTTGAAGTGTGGAGGCTACTAACATAAAGCTTGCCACCGGACTGCCTGGGAACGACGAGAAGCAGGACATTCTCGCAGCGGAGGGCCTTGTCCTTCGCACACCCTCTCTCACCACTTCCTCGAGCTCATTCGACGATGATGACGTGCTACTGGATGACGAGGATTTGATCTGGGAGGAGGATTTGATCTGGGAGGAGGATTTGATCTATGAGGACGAGGGAGTCCTGGACCCAGTCGACAGGTCCGTTTATCAATTATGATGACAGCTTACCCGCTGTCAGTAAGCGCAACGACGACGACGACCTCATCTTCGATGATTGAGGCGCTTGATCTAGGTCGCATCCCACCTCGGTGTATAATGTTATATTTGGGTATATGCCACCCCTCGTATGTCGTGCTACGTTCTCGGCATTCATTTACGAGAGCCGAGTGGAGGTTGTCCATCGTGTCACGATCCGCTTAGCGTAATGTCAACTTGATCATACCGGGGTTTGACTCTTGCATCCTTACATATTCATTGCCATCGCTCAAAGTAAAGCATTCCACTCTGTTCAAGCCAAGTGGTCTTTGTATACTGAGACACTGGGATCTCACACCAATATGTCTGAATGACGTCGGCTGTGCTCGACTGGCTTGCTGTTGCCACCCGTCTACTTGGCAATTGCGGCAGTAGCGCATACTGAAACAACGTCGGATAGTTGTTATATCAAGCCAGAACTAGTGATCTCTGGCTTGCTTGAGAGAAGGCCGTAAGTAGCGTCTGTATACACCCCGCGACATTGCGGCACTGATGTTGGATCCTAGGTGTGATCCGAGCGGGGCGTGACTGTTGATCCGTGAGTCAACTGTGTACTCTCATACCTTGGATCACACGCCCAAAGCAATGCTTTCACCTCCTTGCTGCTCGCTTGTCTTTGCCTTGACCTTTTGAGATTCCGGGCTATCGGACGCTTTCGGTTCTCCTTCCTTTATGATCCCATGCCCATACCCCTAGAAACTCTTTACTTCTCGTCCATCAGCTTACCGTCATCTCAGAAAATGGGCTTCTTTAGCAAGCTACGTTCATCCTCCAACACGGATCGAACGACACCCGCTTCGCCATCAAATGGCAGTCCTAAATCCCAACCTGCTCCAACGTCAACGTCTTCACCCCTCAGGTCACCCCCCGACGTCCGTCCGCGAAGTCCTTCCTCGAGCTCGGTGAAAAGCAAGGCCTCTCAACGGCTATGGAGGCGGAAAGATAAGAGTGCAGGAGAGGTGCGGGATGGTGGTGGGCAGGGGAAGAGATTGACGGCAATATACCTCGGGACACAGGCCCAGCGGTTTGACAGTACGCCGCCAACCCCCGGTTCCTCCAATACCTGGAGCCGAAGAGCAGCTTCAATGTCTACGCCTGCTCTTGCTGGACCTCTGCCTTCTCATCCCAGACAGACATCCATGTCCCCGCCCTCATCATTCGCGACACACAGATTCCCAGGGCCTTCTCGAGCTGCCTCGTCTCCACATAGCGATAGTTCTCCGCCTGCACAGGTAGTTACCAGAGGCGAATTGCTCAAAAGGCTAATCAACGAGGATCCAGATGGCACACAGTCGCAAGACTGGAGAGCACCCGGAAGCGGCAAGGGCTACGCTGGAGGCGTCTTCAACACAGATCTCGATGCCACATCGTTTCGTCAAATAGGGCGAAGGGCTATCTCAGAAGCAGGTCACGGCAGCTTGTCTACAGAGGATCTCAGTCCACCAGCGCCTAGGAGGAGTTTGGGCGAGAGAGACGACGAGGAAATGCTGGAATCACCAGAGAAGAAGCGGTTTTGGAAAGGAGTGGGCAGAACGAGGAGAATGTCCAAGGCGATGAGTGAATCTGGTGATGAACCGAGAGTGAGTCTAGACCACAGTGCTTTGGCTTACCCTCTCTAGTCTGGATCACCTACTCCTCGCAAAGCGGTACCTATATCCGTTTCCACCGATCCAGGCTCTCCAACAAAATCACACTTTCCTACAGAGGTTGCCCAAACCCGTCCACCTCAGCTTCGCCGTCCTTCTTCATCTCTGTTTGCGAATCCTTTCCACCGCTCAACATCACGTGCGTCCCTGGTCCACGATATCGAGGTGCAGCCAGGTACCGACGATGGGTCGTTTCGGCTGAAAGCGTTCCGGCATATCTCGGGCATGTCTGATGTAGAAGGCGCTGGAGGCTTAGAGGGCTACTTGTCGCATGTCAAGCGGGAATCCACGACAATCTTGCCTGGTAGTGTCGAAGTGACCAGTCCAACGACCACGTCCATACCTTGGACTGGCAGAATCTCACGTCCGCCTAGTGTTGCAGCGAGTCTGGCATCCCTGGACGATGCTATCAATTCGTCCAACAGAGTGAGCGTGGCAGCGTTTAGGAAAAAGATCCGTAGGCCCAGCGAAGGACCGCTCAGGGATGACGAGGACGACGATGTCCCGCTAGGAATGCTATCGAGGGGACCCAATGCGCTCAGGAGTCAAAGCTACTCTTCCATGGGCAGTCTACGTGCGGCCGATACAAGTGGTTCGACACGACCTAGCCCCACCCACTCGCCAGCTCCGAGCCCAGCTGCCCGATCTGCCTTGACACCTAGCCCCGCGAGTGCACCCCTACCGACCAAGACCCCCGATCCAGAAGAAAACTCCTCGTCTCGGAGTCCGGACCACAGCCCCGGCTTGCAGTTCACCGTCGGCCGACAAAAAGCCCACGCTCGTGCCGGATCTGGTGGATTCGTCGTCAAAGGACGATCATTGTTCACTAGTGAACCGAAAGAGCTGGGTCAGGATGTTGAGAGTCAGGTTGCTTCTCCTTCCGCATCAGCGAGTCGTGACGAAGGATACTTTTCCCAACTTGCACCCATGCAAAGCTCGGTCCAGGTGTCAGCTCCGCAGATTGGGCCCTCGGCTCCCGATGATCACCATTCAACCGAACGGACTGCCCGCATTCCACCTCTAGTCGAGCCGCTCAATCTGCCACAAGCTGGCGACAAGACTCCCGGATCTCTGAACCTGCCTCTCCCGCCCGACCAGATGCCGGACACGCCACCAAAGGCCTCACAAGGTCTGCCATCACCCGTCACATCTCCAGGGAACAAGCGTCTATCCCTTCTCGAAGATCCGCTCAAGGTCATCTCGAACTTTTGGGCCAGTCAGCCCGAGCCCGAAGACAAGGATGACGCTTTTGATCCTGGTCTTATTGCGCGATCCATGACCCTCTTGGCGGAAGATAAACCCTTGCCTGAGCCTCGTCTTACCCCCCCGCCTGGCCCCGATACTGGACTTCGGCCCATCTCGCGAGCTACGCTGTTTGACGCTACCACACCGAGTGATGATCTCGAGCGGCCGCCACTTTCAGTACGATTGCAAAATGCCGCCAGCCAGAGCTCGCTTCATAAGCCCTCTGTAGAGTCACTGAAGATGCAAGCTGGCGCGGATCAGATAAAACTAGATGCTATCCAGTCGAGCTTCTCTCGTGCGGCTAAACCTCGCTCCTCTAGGTCGTCGATGGGCCATACCGTACCTCCTATGGTACCGACAAAGGATACGAGTAGCGAGGATGAGGATGTAGGCAGCCATCGGACGGGATCAAGAAGAATGCCAGGAGGTCCCAGGCGGCAACGTATAACGTCGAGATTGTCCGCTGTCTCGCAGCCGACCAAACGAGGCTCGAGTGATGAGAGCGAGAGTGATGATGAGAGTCTGACGGTGCTTCGTGCCAAAGCGTCAAGATCTTCTCTTGTTCAACCAGTACCCTCCCACAAGTCTCCCGCCCTGCCTCGTGTGCCAACCCAAAGCCCACGTCCACCACTGGTATCGTTCTCAGTTCCTGATGTACGCCCCACGATAGGTAGCCGCACCTCGTCCCGGCCAGGCATGACAAAATCAAAGTCACCTGCGAGGAGTCTCATCAATCTCCCCTTGGACGCGAGGGGGAAGGTCCTGTCTCATTCGCCAGCATCTTCACATTCCGGTATGACATCGGACAGCCTCGGGGGTAATCCGATGACCCCGAGGAGTTCAATGGGCCCACGAGGTAGTGGAGATAGTGGTGGCGGCTCGAGGATGTCTGAAGTGGGAAACACTCAGCCGGTGAGTACGAGGCAATGCAGAGTATACTGAGCTGGTAGTGGACCATGCCTCCGACTGTTCGACCTCAGCCGACCGGATCATCGTTGCATGAACCTAGGCAAAGTCGTATCTCAATGGCGAGCACGTCAACTTGGCACCCTACCCAGCAACCGACTCTTGATCCGCTACAGATGCAAATGGGAATGCCAGCGGCACCAATGGGTTACCCTATGCCAATGCCCATGGACCCAGGTATGGGATTATTCGATCCCAGAGCAATGCAGTGAGTTTGCTGCCGCTTTCTATGATGGTCGCTTACGATCTTGTAGCGCAATGATGAAGCAAGCCTGGCAGGCTCAATATATGGCTGCTGCGTACCGAGCTTCAGAGGACGAGTGGGAACGACAATCGAATGCCTCTGGTCCTCCAGCCGCACCCATCGTTCACCCTCACGCGCCCTTTCCTTATCCTCAAATGCCTATGCCGATGTTTCCTCAGGCAATGTACGGTTATCCTGGTCCGCCCTCGC
This sequence comes from Naematelia encephala, assembly GCA_002105065.1. Classification (NCBI taxonomy): domain Eukaryota; kingdom Fungi; phylum Basidiomycota; class Tremellomycetes; order Tremellales; family Naemateliaceae; genus Naematelia; species Naematelia encephala. The sequence goes on from MCFC01000001.1 coordinate 797,804, forward strand.
AGCACTCGGGTGCGCCGTATTATCCCCCTACGTTCCCTATCCCGCCACAACAAACAGGTGGGATGTATTCGTACGGCCACCCCGTGGCACAGAGTGCTTTCGGTGGCGAATTTGGTCCACCAGCCTACCTTCGTGGTCGACCCACTCCAGGCGATATCGATATCGCCACAACCACACCCCAGCGACCCACACACAGGAAAAAAGGTAGCGATAGTCCGCCGAGCAGCTGGAGAGCCGACGAGACAGCCACTACAATGACGCCTAGATCTCGTGCGGTATCTGGCCAGATGAGGCCACCCACTCAATATGCCAATTAATGATCACCGACTCAATATAACAACTAAATGATTTGACCATGATAATATAACGCCTACGAATGGGATTGATGTGATTCATGGGTAAACTCACTCCATGTCTCGAAATGTGTTTGTACTCCTCGATCCGATATATGTATGTACCCCCCAACCCGAGATGTGTTTGTACTCAACTTGATATGTGTTTGTTACTTGCTTTTGTGTGTGTTTATTCTTTTTGATGTGTTTGTTCTTTTTGATATGTGTGTGTGTCTTTTGCATAGTCGTGAATCCCCATCCCAACCCATTAATCGATAGTTTTACCAACATAGCTTAGGTGTCTCATTGCATGCATGACTGTTTTTGCTTGTATCTGGTTGGTTTTTTGATTGCCATCTTGTTCATTCTGGAGATTCCGGAAATTGCCAACTTCGAGTGCCGGCTTTGGTATTGGGCATGGCGACTTGAGGGTTGTTCCAATATGGCCTAATCGCCAAGGCCAGTCAAAGTTTGAGTTGTGGAGGCGGAGCTAAGTATGAGATGTGGCAGACTCTTCGCACTCGGAATGGACCTCGAGACATGGATGTAAAAGGTCTATATCATGAATGGCGACCCCAACTGTCTTGGCTACCTATATAGACGAATCCAATCCAAACGGCCAGGTCGAATACGGTATTGTGCCTTCGATAGGACGCCGTGATACTATACCGTTTAGTAGTGATCATGACAGTCTGGGAGTGATCATGACAGTCTACCAATCAGGAAGATTCACGACAGAACCCCAGAGCTGTAATCAAACGAGCCCATAGAAAAAACGCCAAAAGAAGAGAGAGTCATCATACGAGAAGGTTCAATAGAAAGAGAGAGACAATGCAAGGATGCCATGACAAGTGTACAAAATATGATTTTAAAGCCCAAGTAAGCCTTATCGTATCCTTTACCCCGACCGCATGGTATGAAAAAAGGAACTAGATGAAAAGAAAATCGTTATAAACAACTCCACCCTCCTCCGTCACTCGTGAGCTCTAGGCGCCTAGCCATGAGATGCGGGATACTGTGACCTAGCCATGTCCCCCGACGAAGTTCATCCATCCTCCCATTATGCATATGTTGTCTGAATCCTCGTCTAAGCAGCTCAGCATGTATCCAGACCCATGTAGGACACAATACTCACCTCATGGATATATCCAGCTCGCCATGTGAATCCAAATACGGCATATGCCCAAATGATCCCGACCCGGCGTATAGATACAATAAAACCCATCTCTTGATATCCGCGAAAAGTCCCACCGCTGCTCCGCACCTAATGCAAATCAGTCATGTCACACCTCTACTGACGATCGTTTACTCACTCCCTCATGTGTAAGTTACACTCCCCTTGCTCGCCCTCTGCACAACAATCACCGCCCATACACAAGAATTTTCCACAGCTGAGACAAAGCGCCGGCGAAGACGGTTTAGTCCCACAATGCTCACACCGCGTATCTTTGTACTTGATCACCACGTCTTCCCAGAGCATCGGCATCCGCGCCAGCTCATAGATCCCGGGATATTCAAGAGGTGGGACGACACGTCCTTGCATCGCCCACTGGTTGAGCCATCGCGCCACGATCGGATGTTCGGTCGACGCTGGATTTTGAAGCACATCTCGCGGCCGCGGGACGCTCATGAGCGTTAATAGTCGATCGTATTCGCAGCCCGATTTTGGCGCGGCATCGGGCGTTGTGGTAGGATATGTCCCTGCTACCGCCCGATAGATGATCGCTGCTCGGCGCAAGAAAGGCAATGTCTGCGAGTACAGCAGCTTTGAAAGCATGTCGTCGGATAATAATGCCAAGACATTCTCGACGTCGGTGAACGGTCCAGCATGGCGCAAAACACTCTGCATGATGCCCTTGAAGTCACCAAATACCCCGACAGCCTCGGCGAGATGGACGTCTTCCGGTGGTCTGGTGCGACTTTGAGGCTGGGTTCGCGAGCCGAGGCATCGCTTCATGTACAGCGACAGGCCCAGCATGCTCCTCGTGAGCTCGGCATAGTACGCCATGACGATGACGGCATGCAGCAGGTCTGGTGCAATGGCTGCCGCCTCGACAACCATGCCAAGAGGGTTTCGGAGGAGTAAGGGTGAAGGCAGCGCCGACGCACGATACCAGTCGGGGAGGAACCTGGCGAACAAGCCAACTCGTAGTGCAGTACGATCGAATTCGGGACCAAAGAACAAGTCGAGTTCGAGTTGAAGCATCCCAATGAGCTTCTTGATGAGCTTTGCTGATATCTCCGGGATCTGCTCGGCTACAGACAGACCCGATTGCTTTGCCATTCCCCTCTGTGTGATCTCGCATACAGCAACTGTGTACCCCACCACGTCGTCTGGAAAGTACATGTGCGACTTGCGATTGCGGATGCGCTGAGACTGTTCAGAGAGCGGACGGAAGAGATTGCGGACTCGATCGATCATACGGGATTGAGGTCGCATCGCGCCCCGCCGTACCTCAGGGGCAAGGCTGTGCAATGACATGTTGCAATCTGAGAACCACGGTACCAGCTCGCCAGTCTCAACATGGTGATCCCAGATTCTCGCACTGTCATTGACACGAAGCAGACTCTCCTCGGACACGCGGCGGATTGACTCGGACAACGTCGGCAGGCGCCCTTTGGCAGAGATGATAGCTGATGGATGCTTGACACTTGGCGAAGTGGTCTTGTCGAGAGGAATAATCACATTGCCAAGCGACTTGCACAGAGGACAGAGAAACTCGGATCTGACTGCATTTTCGGGATGCTGTCGCTGGACTTGCTGGGCGTGCCGATACCTCGTAGCGTCGAAATAGGTCGCCATACACGCCTCGTGCATGACGTGACTGCACGCGGACATGTAGACGCCGAATCGATGATTGGCTGCAGGATAAGCGTCGGTCGAGATCGGCTCTCCAGTGGTGCCCATCCCATATCGCATATACCTTGTAGCCTCGTCGAGATTTGATGGGGTAAGGAGGGCTTCTTCGAACCAATCACGATCATTCACCACCTCGCGAATGATTCGGCTTGGTTGCAAGAGCGCCAGCATACCTCCTGGAGCTTTCGGTCCGACGGCATCTTGACACACGATACACTGTCCATATTCCTCCTCCTCAGTCTCATCGAGCATGTCTTGGTCTTCTTCCTCCTCGTCATCCATACCCGCTGCAAAGGCTGCCTGCTTTTTAGCAAATTCAGCCATGATTGCCTTTTGCCGTTCTATAGCAGCCGCAGCCTTGGCTTTGGCAGCGTCGAGTCCGGGAGACATGACGATATTCTTGCTCTTCTCTTCAAGTTGCGCTCGGTAATCTACCGTGTACTCTGCCGGAAGGTGCGCGACGATGGTGTCCATGATGAGATTCGCTTTCGGTCGAAAGGCCTTGAACGAGTCGTGGGTCTGCATGAACCACAAGTTTTGAAAGATTGACATGGCGTTGGACTGCTCGTTGATCTGAACAGACGCCTCTGCAAAGTTTTTCGGGTCAACCTGGATTGCAACAAGGGCCAGATGGAGAGCGAGGTCAAGCAAGACGTCGAATTGCGGCGCTTCGTTCTTATTGGCAGTAAGACCAGGCCATGTTGCTGGATTGTCAATGTACATGCAATGCGCAATGGCGTAATGGATAATGTCGCACACGACATGTGTGTGCAGAAAGTCGCCTAGGTTCGAGAATAGCCGTTTTGGAAGGGGAATGTCGAGAGGCTTGGGCATGTATACAGGATTGGCGTTGAAAGGATCGACCTTTTTGAGATGAGCGAGGACTTTCTCCGTCGCCGTTCGTTGGTCATTTCGGCTGTAATGTCGCCAGTAAGGATCGATCTCTGCAAGCAACTCTGCTTTCAGTGAATACTGTCCAAACACCGTCTCGGTAGGCTGCCTGTAATTCGCCACTTCGGCAAGTATCGGGGCGATGCTTTGCTTCTCCGTCACCCTTTCCGGAAGCTTCTTGACAAGCTCCGAGTAAGTGAGGTTTTGTACGGCCAACTGATGGATGATATGATACCTCGAAGTCTGGTCCAGAGTCCATCCATTGATCGTGGCCGTATCGGTGACAAGATGTATGACGAGCAACAAAAAGTCTTCGAGAAGGTTGATGCGATTCTTTGGGTCAATGTCGGTCTCGGTCCAAATGAGCTCGCTAGATATATCGCCGCTAAACCAAGGAGACAAACCGAATCGGTCGATGAGCGCGACCATGAATTTGAACGAGTCCATGATGCACAGTCCAAACTGCAAGAGAAAGAATTCTTGGTCCAAGGTGGTCTCCCGGATGCCAATTTCGCGATAGTGATGTGCCTGTCCCCGCATGGCGACGCCATTCTTCTTCCACATGTCTGCTCGGATCTGGCTCAAGACGACGTGTTCTGACGTTAGCTTTGATCGAGCGAGGCAGGCTTACTTTGCATAGGCCATTCAATCAACAACAGCTTCATCCGAGCGATCTCTTCTGGTTTTTGAGGTTCTTGCAGGACAAACAGCTCGACTATATCGCTCAAAGACATCTCTCTGAAACTACCTTCACTCCTTGCAAGTGCTCCTGGGATCCACTTGATCAACTCTGCAAGCAGCAGATGAAGATAGTGGTGAAACGAAAATGCGGTGATGTGGGCGACATTGACGTCGATAAGGGTGAATCGTGAACCCGGTGTGAGCACGTTGGCGACTTGAATCTCACGAGGCGGTTCGTACTTGGTCTTATCAAGAGTCTTCGAGACGAGCATAATGTCGCATAAGATCCGGTTCGACACCAGGGCAAAGGCTCGGAGGATCTGTTCAGTGTTTGCTACTTTTGCTGTTTCCCCGAGATCCCGACATAATTTCGCCAGCTCGCCAAGGATCGCGAATGATCGTGGCCAATCGACCTCGTACTCGATATGCTCTCGCGATTCCTTTCTTTGCGTCTGCATTCCAACGAAATGGTTGATAAAGTCGACTGCTTTGACAAAAAGGTCCGACGAATGCATGATGAGTTCTTGCATTTCCTTGTGCCAAAACAGAGCTCGGACATGGCCAAAAATGGTCGCGCTCTTCTTGCCTCGGAATGGAGTAGAGGACGTGTTGACGCGGACTGGTATGCCCATGTCGTCAACATCAGGTATGGGTATGACGAGACGGTTGCCATGGATAGAGTTGGTGTACCATGCGAGGGCGACGTCAAGGACTGTCTGCATGAGGTGGGACCGAGAGGTGGCGTAGGCTGTCGCTGGGCCTGATCCGTAAATGAGCTGGGGAACCGAGTAGATCAGATTCATGTCGACTTCGCGATCTTGAAAGAGGTATTGTTCATACAAGCGGACGTAGTTCACGGCGAAACGAGACACTGTTGTCAGCTCGATATCTCTCTGACCACCTACCGAGCTCTTTCTGAATCTCCTTGTCAAAACAGTAGAATCGAGTGTATATCTGTCGCAGGTCCCACTTTGGTGACTTCCATAACCGAGCGTCCAGCTGCAACAACCAATCGAGCCGCTTGGATTCATGACCGTATCTTGACTTGTCCCATTCGAGATCTCGCAAGTCACCGGACAAGGGTGTACCTTGCCCCACTCCTTCTTGAGCTCGAGGCTCAAAGAGGACTTTGGCCAAAATGCGCTTGAAGAGGTCGACATCTCCGCCGATAGAGGTACCGCACATGTCGAGGAACCAGGGGATGATGACACCGACGAGCTCTTCTCGGTATGTGTCGACTGAGGGACGAAGAGTAACGCCAAGATCAATCTGCTGGAACATGGACGCGGTGTGGAATGAGGTTATCGGATTATGAGAGACGAGCATGACTTTCCGACCCTACATGATCAGTAGGTGGACGCCTACTGATGACTCACGACTTCTTCAACCTCTCTTGCCCATTTCAAGGCGGTTTCCCAACTACACCCGAGAGCATCCCTTATCTGTCGCGTGACCTCTTTCACGACATGTTTCTCGTCTGCCCATAATACCACACTCCATGGACCTTTTCCTCGTCGGTCGGCGGGTTCTCCTGTATTTTCCTCCCCCGATTGCATCTTTTCCTGGTCGTTTGGCAGATTTCCGAGCTCGTTCGGAGTTGGCGAATGCTGCAAGGTCTGGAGAATGAATTCCACACAGATGACGGTTGTGTTATATAAAGCGCGGATGAGGGCGTCTGGGACATTGGTAAGTTGAGGTGATTGGGGCACAGGACCGTCGAGCGGTATCCGAGGGTGATGTGTGCAACCGAGGTGTTTGTCGTCACGCCATGCAGTGACATCCCCACAGTCACAACCCGCTGCGAACGAGTATGATTGACCAAAGAGGATTTCGTGGCCAGTATGGTCAGACGCTTGGAAGCAGTCGACACACAGGACACAATGACTATCAATGGCACATGTTCTGGAAATCAGCTCATGACTCGCCCACTCAAACTCACTTGCACATATACGTCCTCTCAAACCTACGCAGGACCCTTCCGCACGTCCGACCATATTTGATTTTTCTGTGAGGTTCCAACCCAGCCCTCTTCCTCTCCTCATCCAAGTGTCGTTGGAACCCGCTCAAGCTCCATTGCTCTTCGACCCCATTCTCATTGGTCACCACCCACTCATTCCACTGCCTAGCTGAAACCGGCGTTTCATTCTCCAGCATGAAGAGTGAGGCCCATTCCGGCCTCTGCATGAAAGATAGATACAGTTGCCTGACGAGTTCTCCTCTGGAGCGAATATCGAAACGGCCCGAGCGGGAGTATGGTGATTGTTGCAGCATGTCGTGAAGCATCTTGTGAGGGTCTACTGTCCTGGTATTTGATGACGAAGGGGTGCGTGTGGCGTTGAAAGGGTCGGGTATAAACCCGCGAGACGAGGACATGACGTCTCGTTTCGCGTCTCTGCTGCTCGTCGAGTCGAAGATGAGTGCCCAAGTCGATGAGGTGAAAGGAGGACAAGAAGATGTGTTGTATTGAATCTAGGCTGATCATTGGGACCTGCCCCGCTTGATGATCTCATGACGTGGCTTTACCCCGCATACTTCTTCTCTGTTCATGCACACATACACATCACTACTTTGGTTATATCGATTCAACAACTTGCATAGTACAATGTCTACACGTCCATCGACATCCTCGTCGGCTCAGCCGACGCAAATAGCACCAACAGTGCCTCCGCCGATCCACATTCTCGCCAATCCCATCCCAGCACTCATCGACTCGCAGCTCCCTTCCTACCTTCTCCCGTATGTGATTGACGCCATCCGACAATCTACTGCACACGTCATGGAGCGTAAGAAGGCGCAGGAGGATGAATTACGCGCTGAAGGTCTACTCCCTCCGTTGGAGAAGGGGAAAGGAAGAGCTTCACCTGAGGAGATCGAGGATGAGGCGTTGAAGAAGGTCGAGAGGATAGGTCTGATGGTTGGTGGATTCATTGCGGTAAAGTATGTGACAGCATCCTTGATATCTACCATCCTTCGTTACAATGAAGAACGTACTTCCCGAAAGCTGACAATATGTAGATTAACATTGGCTCGTCCACCACTGGCGAATCACTTGGATATAATCAAGTTCATCTGCAAGGATTTGTTCTTGTACATCTATTCCAAGCAGATAGACAATCTACGGACGAATCATCGTGTATGTGTTTAGATCTCTTCAGTACAAGCTATGTCCACTTCAAACATCACACCGTTCAAACTCCAAATGACTTCAAACCGTATCAACTCTACATCACGCCGTTTCAACTCCACTCAATCTCTCACCATATCACTTCTGATATCATTTCTCACCATATCATTTCTCACCGTATCAATTCCACATAACTTCTCACCTCATATCCACCTCATCTTCAACGCAGCTCCCCTTCATCTTCAACGCAGCTCCACCTCATCTTCACCTCAGAACCTTACACCATGTCAACTCGCTATATAATTTGCACTGTATTAGGCATATGCTAATAAGTCTTTAGGGTGTTTATGTCTTGCAATCAAATGCATTACCTCCTTTAATACCTTTATCGTCATATGGCGGTGCATCTGCCGATCTCGAATCAGCTAAAGCTGTAAGTGGAACCCTATACTTCATCTTCCGTCTCAATCCTCATACCACACACCATATTCCCCCCGGCCAAATGTCCCCCCCCCCCCCCACCCTGCCACATTTCCCCCTGCCAACATCAACGTCATTCTCAGCATCACATCCTTATACTTCATTCTCAGCATCACATCCTTATATCTCATTCTCTGGGCTCCTCTTCGACTTGTTCAATGATTATTTCTAATATCTATCTCTCAACCCATTTCATTCCGTGAAACCTACTAATACACCACTCTAGCACCTCGTCTTTCCTCAAGCACTCATACAAGGAGCTCTTACTCGCCTAGGCATGCCAACAACAGTCATAGCTGAATCTTCTGGTCTACCACAATGTTAGTATCTTATCTTGACTGTCTCTTTCTCTCTTTCTCTCTCTTTCTCTCTCTTTCTCTCTTTCTCTCTCTTTCTCTCTGTCTCTCTCTGTCTCTCTGTCTCTCTCTGTCTCTCCTCTCTCAGTCTCTCTCTGTCTCTTTCATGTTCAATACTCTTTACCGTTTGAAATTGTCTTCTCAAACCACACCCTTTCTACTTTTTTCTTTTGTTATTTCTGATCCAAGCTAACTAATTCGCACAACAGGCACTTTTCAAATCCGAACTATCAAGCCTGGAGCTTCAGGAACTGGTACACCCAGCATGTCTACACCTGGTCAAGGACAAGCACAAGCTCAGGGACAAGGACAAAGTAGACCAGTAGATACACCTCCATTATCTCAAGCTAGAACAGGCCTAGGTATCGCTGGTGCAGGCCCTTGATGAATTTATATATATCATTCAAGCTTCATGTGGTAAAAACAGGGTGGTATTACATTGCATTACGCATTCAGGACTGTCTGTACTTTGCTTTATCCGTCTCAAGTATTGTCGAATCTTCACACTATCTTACACTTGCACCAATTTGATTAGAGAATAAACCACTCCATCCTCCATCCAACTAGTTGTCGTTTCGCTTACGAGTATATGTTGTCGCTCGTGACCATGATGCCCGGTGGAATCAAATATCGGTTGGGGTATATCATCTCGCCTTCTTCTCATCCCAACCTATCCCTCCATGTTTGCTTACTCTCTTCCCTCTGTGCTTCTGGAATCTTCTCCCCACCACCGTAAATCGTCCTTGACATGGATATCTCATATCGTCTTCCTCCTGTTTCACGCATCCTATGGCTATTGCTCACATTCATCTCCAACAAGCCTGCCTAAATCGAGAGTGATCCCACTCAACACCGAGGGTCTTGTACAATCAGCCTCCGCTTCGCAAATCAAGCCTACGACTCACCGTCCTTGGGAACCATGCTCATCCAGATCCTCGATTTGAAAACCCTAAAGTTCTCCTTTGTCAAGTCTCTGAAATCGACCCTCTTATCCGCTTTGAAGTAGAATGTGAGTTTGCGTCGATCCCTGACATCATCAATCACCATTCAAGTTATCCATGGCCACAACTCACCACTGATATTCGGCATCCACGATTTGCATCGGCAGACCTCTCTGAGCAACCTTCTCACGACAGATCATCATTGCTTCGTATTCGTCCTTGAGCTTGTCCATCATTCGCCTACATCATCAGCTGAGATCCTTTGCATACTCTGAATACTCACGCTTGCTCTTCCGGTCCTTGACTGCTCTTTGCAAAGATCCGCTTCGGCATGACTTCCCTGGCTAATGGACCCCGCACAGTCGTGCCACCCATATCAGGCTGTCCTCCCGGCCCGGCTCCGCTCAGCAAGGTCGACAGATCTGCACCAGCCAGTTCCCCGCCATTCATGGGAACACGCGGCTTGGCCGGGATCTGCGCCGTTGCCTGAGCCATTCCAGGTGGTTGATGTTGACTCGCTCCGCTGAGGAGAGCAGCCGTCGCCTGCTTTTCCTGCCATTCTCGAACATCGATAGGGGTGAGCTGATCGTAAATGACAGTACCGAGATCGGAGCCACGGTCAGCTTCCACGATGACGCAGTCGCCGTTCGAGATGAGTAGAGTCGGATCCGGGCAATAATATACGTCCCGCCGACCCGCTTTGAACGTGACAATGTAGAGCGGTGTCGTGGGAGGCAGGCTAGCAAGGGGTACACCCTTTCCAAGATCGGATAGCGATAGAGACGAAAATGACGGTCCTGGAGATGTCGGCATGACAGGGGACGTCGGAGCAGGAGGATAGCTCGATGGAGGGAACGGAGGTTGGCCGATCGAAGGAGCTCCATATCCAGGTGCAGGGGGAAACGACGGTGGACGGGGAGCACCGCCATAATAGCCTCCATATGGGGGTCGACTGAAGTGGGCCGTCGGGCTGGGAGGTCCCATTGACCCAGCTGGGAAACCTCCAGGCGGGCGAGCATACATGGCCTGCTGGAAAGGTGCAAATGGCGGTAGGCGTGGGTCAAAGTTGGGCGGACTACCGATCGGTCCAGGTCCGCCTTGTCTGCTCACCAGTCCGGGAGGCGGCATGTCACGACCTCGCAGAGGGCTCTCAAACACAGGGACGGGCCCACTTCTTGTCACAGGGGAAGCATTCTCAAAGCTGAATCGACTCTTCTGGCTACCATCTTTGCTCTCTCCACTTGGAGCGCGGTCCGTCGCTAGTCCAGCCTGATCGGGCCGTCCTCGTATGGGGCTTGAGCCGTAGATAGGCATTGGCTCTGCGCTAGAAAGTCCGCGGGCTCTAGGAAAAGTGTTTCCTCTCTGATGCCTGGATTCTTCGTCGAGAGGGTCATATTTCGGTGCGCTTGTGGCCACAGGGATCGGCTGAGGCTGTACATTGCGAGGCCATGCTTCAATCTCTATACCTCGTCTTCGTGATTGGTCGATTTCAAGGCTGAGAGCGTTTTCTAGCTTTTGCGGCAGGAGCTCAGCATCGGTGAATGCAAGCGGTCCAAGACCTCGGCCCGGAGGTGATAGCATCGTCATTCCATCTCCAAAGCCAAAGTCTCGCCTGCCGCCCGGGCCTCCCACTACAGAGACTGAATGGCGTCGTGATGAGGTGCCAGAGCGATTTCCGTTTGTCGTTTCCCCAAAGCCGCCAACAGCAGTGTACGCTGGCTGTTGAGTGCCACCCAATGCCTTGTGTACTGAAGAGGAGAGTGCAGCATTTGGGTTGTTGCGCTCTGGAGCGCTCGAACCCCATGCGTTCCTCGCCAAAAACGTATCGTGGGCAGAAGGGAGTCTTCCAGCTTGTCCAGCTAGGTGAGGCAGACCACGGGTGAATGGGCTCATGTTGGATGCTTCCTGGGGCGAGTTGGACCAGCCAGCTTCAAATCGGGGGAAAGCACCATTATTCTCGAGTGTTGACATGGGCATCATAAATCCACGATCAGGCAAAGGCCGTACGCCGGTCGCCAGGGACTGAGAGCGTGAGCGCGACACATTCGCCCCAGCCTTCGGTGGAGAGTGAGGGTGAGGAAGCGGTTGCTGCTTGTGTGTTGCCGGGCTGGTGGAAGGCGACGAGTTGGGCGAGAAGGTAGGGAATGGCGATGTCGATGGGGATCTCGAGGGAAGCTCTTCGGCATGCGAGGAAAGTGTCCGGGTCAAAGATGGATTCTGAGAATGTCAGTGACGCTTTCTGACCAGGAGTCAGCTGTCCTCACCCGTGGCTCCCTCAACTCGCCCGCCGAGAAACTGTTCGCTCGCGTCGTTGTCCCACCCGTCGCTAATGCACTGCCGAACCTCCCAGGCGTCCTAGCTCCGCCGATGACTCCATAAGCCCCGGCACCATTGGTACTTGGACTCTGCCTGCCTGAATCGGGGTTCGATGCTGGAGCTGGAAGGCGCTCTCCGGCAGGTTGAGACGCGGCACGGGTTTTGTAGGGATACACTGCAGATGAGAGCGTCGCTGCCCGCGCAGGTGATGGCCTGAAAGCAGGAGCTTGTGGATTGGGAGAAGACGTCGCAGATGGTGGATGGGTATTGAGAGAGGTCATCGCGTCATGGAAGAGTGTTCGATTGAGAATATGAAAAACTGGCGGCGAAAGGTCCTTCGATGACGGTCAGTTGGGACTCTGGTTGTCACATTGAGCCACATCTCACTCACCGAGATATGTGTTGCAGTGGCGTAGAGACTGAACTCAAGAAAGCGTTGGCGGTCAAGGCCGGTCGTATCGGGAAAGGTAGTTTCGTCAAGCGGTCCCCCACACGAGGCGTTTTATCAGGATGTCGAGACTGGATGATTCTTTTGATTCTACGGTCTATGTGGGTCTATTAGAGAAGTAGAGCGAACAAGAGAGAGGAGAGAGGAGATGGAAAGAAGGAAGCGGGATGGGATGTTTGTGATTGTGATTATAGAGAGAGAAAGAAGGAAAGGGGATGACGAAATGGTTCGAGGGGCAAGATGAAAGCAGCAAGGTCAAATGACTATGACTCGCGGGGCAAATCAAGTCAGGCGACAACCGAGCTCGGGAGTGCGGGGCACCGGCTCTGGAGGCGACCAAGCGAAAAGTTCCAAACCTGCCGGAAGAGGAAAAGAGGCACGTGTTTCCTGTATTACAAAAATGGGGGATCAGGCAGCAAGTTTGTAATGGCGATTACAAACTGTTTCTTCCATTAGCGGAAGCAATTTGTGAATTCTGTGCAAAGCGGAATACCTCGTCAATGCTATTCGTCAATCGCATGGCTGATTATTCTACCACGACGCAACATGGTATCTCTGGCCCGTACGATCCGTAACTTCCGCCGAGCGGGGTTCAAAGAGTGGTGGAGGCAGCTACAGTATGTCTTAGACGCCTGATGAGCGCAATCGCTGAATAACTTGACAGGTACATTGGTGATGCAAAGTACGGACGTCAGGTGGGATCCGACCAGTTTGGCAACAGGTATTTCGAGAACATGAACCCTACCGAGGAAGTCCCTGGTAAGTATCAAATAATCCCAGTACATCTCCATGACTCGTGCTGATGTTGGGGTCCACTCCATAGGCCGACAACGATGGGTAGATTACACTCAACACGAATACAACGCGACCCAGGTCCCTCCAGAATGGCATTCGTGGCTCACACATATCAGGAAAGACCCACCAACGGAGGATCCAATCATGCAAGCTTCTACTCCTCCTTGGAAAATCGTAAGCTACCCTGTCAGATCACCTACAGAAATTTGTGGCTGATATTTATCAAAGCCATATGTGGAAAACCTCACTGGGACTAGAGGAAGATTCATCACTTACCCTACTGTCGTACCCAAGATCAACGCTTGGGAGGGCAAGGTAGCTCCTAGGGGTGCAGTGGCCAAACAGCCTGATACGACAGCTTCGCCATAAATGACGACATGCAAAATCATAGAATATTCAGGTCAATCATCGAGCGTTCTAAATCTTCGGTGCATCGATGAAATCCCTGGTACATCTCGGATGTAGCGATGGGATTCCCGGTGCATCTTGGGTGGAGCGATGAAAGCAGGCTGTGATCATGATTTGAGGGAACGGAGGTGGCATGCTGTCCGAGACGTCAATGAAACGAAGACTGGGACGCATCACTCTGAACCCCTTCCCCTAGACTCGGATCCTTTGACACCTACATCTCTGACAATTTCGGCCTCCTTCCTTTGTTGGCCGATGGACGCGAGGGGTTGAATGATCTCGACAAGACCCGTTTTCCCTCCATTATCTCCTATTTACTGACTATTGTTTCTTCTAATATCTCGTCGTTTGACCCTCTTTGTCGCTGACACTCATTTGCCGATAACTTATTCACGACTCTAGACACGCCTACCCTCTACACGACTACCGAAGACCCAACACTTTCTCCATCCATCTGATACCGACAAGTTGATCAGGCTGCCTCTGGAAGGCCATGCATTTACTCGCTCTCTTCGTCGTCGCCCTGTGGCCGCTACCACTATCCCTCTCGCAGCTCGAACTTCCCGATTGCCCCGACACATCCTTGACCGACTACCTAGTTGCTCTGATTGATGCTCTTTACGCCAACGGTCTAACGACCTTTGAATCTCTCATCACGTCGTTATCAGAGACTGAAGGAGGTTACGACCTACTTTCATCATGGTACAATTCGCAATCGACGCTTACTCTGCTCGCTCCGACCGACACTGCATTCCAATCCGCAGGCATCACGCCGCCTTTCAAACATCTAAGTGAATGGGAAATGGTCAATCTCATGTCATTGCACACACTAGATGGTCAATGGGATTACGAGAAATTACCAGCCTATCCTTTACACAGTATAGCGTCGACGGACCTCGTCTTGGCAGAAGCGATGAATAGTACGGTGAATACTACTGCGAGTCAAGTTGCGGTATTACAGCAAGCTCAGGATGGTGGGAATGTCGTTCAGGTCAAGGCGGATAACGTTACAGCAAAGAGTTGGAGTGGATTGGTGAATCTTAGCGCTGCTAGTCAATTGTGGAATTTGCAGGTTCTCCCCATAGATTCGGTAAGTGACAAAAATTGCAATACCGCACTGCACATTGCTTGCGTGTCTGCTTCACATGATCGATTTAAGCTTCATGAACCCACAAGCTGGGATAGCTAACACATCACCAGGTCCTCCCGCTTCCTCCCAAATTATCCGTGGCGCTCACTCTACCCACTTCATCCAGGTCAGCTAATGGTTTCAACAACCTGACTTCTCTTCTCTCTTCTTCTTCTACATCGCCATCAATGTCAGACCTTGAAGCTCTTACCGTACGAGGATTCACAATTTTCGCTCCTGTCGATGATGCCTGGGAAAATCCCGACGTCAAGGTCGCACTCAATGATAGTACCTTGGCTTCAAATCACGTAAGTTTTCTCTTGTTCCTACCTATACTTCACTTCAATGGATATACAGTACTCCTCCCTAACCTACCCCTTTTATTCTATAGTCTTAGGTGTTTTTTTCTTTGTGACTTTGCTAATATGGGTGATAGTACACTACAACCTACTCACTCTACTCAACTGCGTGGTACGGGCCTGGTCAATTCTTGAATCTCACATTGGACTCGGGAGCAAGTGTGGATGTGGTGTATAATAACTCTGGAAACTTTGTTGTCATGGGCGATCAATCGACTCAGATACTTCGTTCAGACGTTTTGCTTGAGAATGGTGTTTTACATGTGAGACTTTGGTCGATTATTTCCTTCCTTTTTACCCATCTTCTCTTGTCCTCCTTGTCCAGTTGTCATTGTGTCCTCTTAAACACGCCTGAGTAAACAGCTGATTGAAGCTATAGATAATCGACAAAGTCCTACTCCCAATCTCATCCACTCCAACTTCGGCATCCACATCGCCAACATCTGGCAATGCCCGTCCCTCTGAATCTGTACCGAATGCACCAACTGGCCCTATCCAGCCAATTACCACTCCAAGTGCAATCACGAGTGGTAATAGTACCGGTAGTGTTCCAGGTGAGAAAGACGCACAGAGCAGTGGAGCTGGGATTCTTGCGGTGCGCTTTTGGGGGGTTGTTTTGGCTTTGAGCGGTACTTTCTTGGTATCGTTATAGGCAATACTTGGTATCGTTATAGGCAGTATTTTCTCGAGTTTGAGCTTTGTATATACAGTATTTCCTTTTCGTATGGATTTTTTTTTTCATTACTGTCGTATTTTAACTCTTTACCTGGTCATGTCAATTGAATTGATAAACGCCCTTGGGCGAAAGTATCAAAACTACAATAATGTTGAAAACTTCCAATGCAAAGCCAAATGAACAGAAAGCGTTGAACAACTAATCACCTTTCACAACTACGAAATCATCTAGTCAAATCACAAACTGATTGAGGTGTGAAGTGATGTATGTAATATGCATGTCGTCTGACCCTCACTACCACCGCCACCACCACCAGCACAACGCAAGATTGATACAGCCTCTAAGTCTCAGGAGACTTAGACCCCTCAATACCTAAAACACCCTCATCGGCCTCGCCGCTCCCAATCCCCAACTGGCCTACTTCCCTCTTCCTCCCTCTAGACCCAGCATCGAGTTGCAGTACTTCTCTCCGCCTGGATTCCAGTTCGCGTAATTTAGAATCACGAGAGGCCGTGGCAGACGTCCAGTCTATTGAATCGTTTAAACGATGTAGTTGGCTGAATATTGCGGTGCGCAGCTTACGACCGAATGGGGAGAGGGAATCGGGACGTGTTGAGACCTGTTAGTGAGGAGCGTGGTGGGGTGAGTTGATGGAGTGGCGATGAGGTGAGAATGAGTGATATGGCGAAGTGAGAGTGATAAGACGAAGTGAGAATGACATAGCGAAGTGAGAATGACGAGGCGAGAGCAGAGAGATAAAACAGAAATAACACAGGAGAAGAGAAGAAGAAATAATCGTCAGCAATCATATCCATCCCACAATAAAGCATCGTATCATAACAAAATCATGAATATGATGTCTGTATGACTCACCAACATGCCTTCTAATCCTCCTTTCCTCTCAATGACCTTAACGTCTCCAACTCTCATTCTGACACCTTTAATCTGCGGCATGGGAACCTGATCCAAAGCATCTTCACCACCAAGGACAGTCACTGGCCAATCGAATCTCTCTATATGTGGTCTATATTTCCGTTTGGTTTTTATTGGGAAATCACCTCGAGCAGTCTTGAATCCTGCTTTTATTCGGGGAATGGGTAGGACACCTTCTGTGGATCCCTTGGCGAAGAGACGGGTTTTAAGGAGGTGGAATTTCGTTGGCGTTGACATTGTTGTTGTGTTTTCGAGATGAGGGATGAAAGAGATGAAGCGAGGAGTATGAGGATAGGCGAATCGATGTGGATCAAGTGTGCGGTGGTCGGATGTAGGAGACGGATAGGTGAATTGGATCGACTGTGTGGCGTGGATTGGTCCGAGGGTGGATACCGGAAGACGATCTGTTGTTCAAGATACGACCGCAGTCGACTTGGCCTACTGAAGATATATCCAACAGTATTAAGCAGGGCGTCTCAACGTAAATGAGTATGAATTATACGTCTGGACTGTAGCTACTGAAGCTCTCGACCAAAATACTGCCACAACTATTTCCCCCTTAAATGCCGATAATGCCGATCGTCGAAATCCTCCACCAAATTACTTTGTTCGCGAAGCCTTTCTCTCTCTATCCTTCAAAAAACTTAATTCCCCTACCCTTCAAAATGTCTAAGCTCCAAGCGTCAAGCGTGCGATCCTCAGTCAAGACTCTCCTTGCCCAGTCGGGTGAGGAGACTTGGAAGGAGGCTGGTGGAAAGAAGAGGAACTTTGTGGAGACTATCGAGTTGCAGATTGGTTTGAAAAACTACGACCCCCAGAGGGACAAACGTTTCGTGAGTTCTTGTGTTCTGTCTCTTAGTTGGAAGAAATTATGTAGTTGTATAATAAAGCGCTTCCATGGCGTTGGTGTGCAGAGAATCTGAGGAGAAAGTCATTGGAAGGGATTCCTGGCATGGTGCTTTGGACAATCCTCCTGACATGGTGCTGGGGAGGAAAATCCTCATGTTTGGTCGATCGCATTAGAAGGATATTAGCAGACCTGGCTTTGAAACAATGCGCAAGAATACACGCTTACCCATCATAGTCCGGCACTGTCCGTCTCCCCCACGTCCCCCGTCCTCGGATGCAGCTCTGCATTCTTGCCGACGCCGCCGATGTTGACCGGTGAGCATCTCTGTTTCAGGTCAAGAAGAAGCTCGCTAATAGCCTCTATAGAGCAAAGCAGCTCGATGAGGAGCTCCCTTTCATGACCGTTGAGGACTTGAAGAAGCTCAACAAGAACAAGAAGCTCGTCAAGAAGCTCGCACAGAAGTACGATGCTTTCCTCGCTTCCGAGGCTCTCATCAAGCAGATTCCTCGGTAAGTCTCTTCCTATTTTATCATATGCTTTTCGCTCATCTTGCTAGTCTGCTCGGCCCCGGTCTCTCCAAGGCTGGCAAGTTCCCTACCCCCGTCTCTCACTCTGAGGACTTGGCGCGAAAAGTCAACGAAGTCAAATCGACCATCAAGTTCCAGCTCAAGAAGGTTCTCTGTCTCGGTGTCGCCATCGGCCACTGCAACATGGAGGAGGACCAGATCGTCCAGAACGCCATGTTGTCGATCAACTTCCTCATCTCCTTGCTCAAGAAGCAGGTACGTTGACTTCGTGATGACTCTATACGAGAAAAGAAACTGACGAATTCACAGTGGCAAAACATCAACTCGCTTCACATCAAGACCACGATGGGCAAGCCTCAGCGTGTCTTCTAAGCGACTCTTTCCTTGTGTCGCTTTATAGCCTGCATCACTACTGCCTGTCGTTAGATTTTTCATCTCATTCCATACATCGTTCAATAGCACAATCAGAGCCGTCGCACGCTTACACCCAAGTCTTGTTCGAGCCCTTTACTGGGTGATCGGAGACCGAGGGGAGCTGTTTTCTTTGTATGGTTGAGGAGGGGGTTTTATGATCGGATGTAAGATGTATGGTGATGCTTCCTTCCTATATGAGAGACGGGGTTCTTTTCGTGCCTTGCCCTGTGCAAAGTACGTGAAACATGTTATGCTTGTACAAGTGGAGTAGTTCTTTCGCCGGTATTGTATGGTCTATAAACAGGTCAATCATTCATTGTCCAGAATTTTTATAGTCTTGGTTCTATTGCTTCTAGGGTGGAATAAGCACGGAGCACAAGGATCGACGTTCTTTGTTGTGCGGGCGTCTGAGTGTAATCCGCCGGAAACCCGAAAGCCCGACGATTCGCCCGAAGTCCAGACAAGTCGAGTCGACAAGGTACAGTTCAGTAGTTTATCTCGACGTACTCATTTATAATTGTATTGATTTTCTTGGCTCAAGGGGGGACTGCTGCGCAAAGTCGAGTCATTTCCAGTCGACTCGCAAATCTGATCTCATCACCCCTTACTCCCTCTCCCTCTCCTTCTCCCTCTCCCCCTTCCTCTCCCCTTTCCTCTCCCCACTGTCTTAGTGTGTCTGGTTAGGTATCCGGACTTTGCATATTATCACCGGATCGCCCTTACGAGATATAAAAAGGATAGGGGATCCACAAAATAATAATGTATTCTCCTTCAGGAGGAGGAACACCTCCAAGATCTTCTTCACCCGTTTCAAGAGGTCGATCACATTCACCTGTACCTATTGGAATAGGAGGGCACTCACATGGTTCTCCAAGAGGTCCACCATCTTATGCCAGATCTTCACTTGATAGAAGTCCTAATACGAATAACAATCGTTCAATGTCTTTAAACGATCAGCCAAGAGTACCTCCTCCTATCTTTTTGAGGTCGAGTAGTCCTCAAGGACAAAGTTCAAAAGGGACCTTGAAGATTCATGTACCAGCTTGGTAAGTCGTCTAGTCAATATCCTTCATTCTCTCAATTTCTTCCTTGAATCTTTCGTATCTTAAACTCCATCATGACCACTTTACTCGTTGAAACTTCTTTCTTTACTCGTACCAGCACCAGTACCCTACTATACTCGCTCAACTTGTTCCCTCTCATTAGTAATCATCTCTCGCTGACGTCTCATTCTAAAGGGGAGTCGTCCTAGTTCGACCACCTCGACTCTTAGATCTTCACCCACTAGAAGGTCAGAGCGAGCCTCCAAGCGAGGATACAGTCCTAAGCGGAAGCTTGGAAGTGATCATGAAAGAGCGCAGAAGGGTCCAGGCCATTTCAGTCGGTGTGCAGAGTGTGTGTAGGTTACATATGGGTGAGAAGCGAGGTTGGGAGGAAGACGGGGTATTTGAAAGGGGTGTAGAGGTGCTTGGAGGTGATTCGGAAGGTATTTGGTTAGAAAAAGGTTCTCAAACGTGAGTTGACATGATCACAATTCTCATCTCCGTCAGGCTATAGGAAGATCCACGTTTCGCTTTAGGACGAATGTCCCTCGATCAGATTTTATGAAGCTTGTTTTTCAGCGTCGAAACTGACGTATAATCTAGATTCACATTCGCACTTCTACTTCCAGCTACACTGGCAACGCACGACCATCACAGATACGGACGGGTATCTTACATCCTCACAGCTCGCGTGGAAGGTATCCCAGCTAAGGGTGGTATCTCGTCAATATTCAAAAGAGAAGGATCATCATCTCGTACCCCATCGACATCTGATATCCCATTCAAAGAAGATTTCGACAATGTGATCGCACGTTCTGACAAGCTCGCTCAAGATATCGCTCTACATCGTGCTGATTCTCGAGGATCATCATTTGGCGCAACCCTCACACCGCCTTTACACGCTTTGCATATCTCTCCAGGTAGTCCACCTGCCGATGACTCTGCAATAGCTATGGGAGATGCCTCGCCGTCTCTTACGGGATTATATCATCGTCGTCAAAGTGCAGATATATCATATGTTCCGCCACTCAGCCTGGGTCAATCTCCATTACATCATAATTCTGTAACGGACGATGCTCGGTCGGTTCTATCGCTGCGCTCGACAGGTTCAAGTGATCCCGGAGTGAGATCTGAAAAGACAGGTTGGCTCACTGGAGATCTACTCGCAGCAAGAAGTCTCATCGTACATGCCAATCCTGGACCTACCGGCGGTGTGTCTCAGCTCGATATTCGTAAAGAAGGATTTGTGGCTGGTTTAGGCAGTTGGCGATTCACTGCGAGTGCCGACGTGGTAAGTTAGACTCTCCTTGCTTTTTCTTTTCCTCAGGCCAACTCTTCTGTCTGATGATCGAGGTCAAACCCCTCCTCCCCTCCTCTCTTCCATCCTCAGAACACATTTTCTGTGTTAGGAACCTAGTTGACATGATATGTTTTACAGTTCTCAATATCTGCCGTCCTCCTTCTGACATTGAGTATCCCTGCGCCGGACCCACGGGCGACCATCTTTTTCTGCCGTTTACTGGTCACACAATCCTACTGCCTACATTCACCACGAACACCCAACGCGCCACCCCACGCCCCTGAAGCACCGAAACACCACGTCATTTACCAAGTTGGTAAACCCCACCGGCACAACGATCGACGTCCCGGACATTCTCAAGAGTCATTATGGCGTGGTCCACAGGCCGGAGGGATAGATTCAGCTGAAGATGGATGGAAGACAAAAGCAGTGGCGAGAATGCCTAATCACGAGAAGATCAGACCTTCAACTAGTCATGGGTAAGTGGCTCTTCTTCTTGACTTGACTTTCGAGTCATTGATGGTGTGCCCGTGGATGGTTGCTGATCATGGTGTACATAGGACTGTCACGCCTATACGTGTCTCACATGAAGTTCAACTACAGGTGTTTTATTCCGTAGAGGGAGAGACGGTGGCGGGTATGCAGATTCAAGGTCCGGGCGAATTACGTATGATGGCTGTTAAATTACCAGTCATAGTCCCATCTGTATGTCTTCCAGTTCCATATCTCAAACTCCGTCTGATCTCACATCCCATATCCTCTTCGTATCAAAACCCAGCTTGAGATCATGTTATCCTGTCCAGTACTGACAAAGATGAAAATTCCAGTGTTGCTGTAGTACATCCTCGTTGGACTTACCTACCTATTCACGGGATTCCGGTCAAACACAATCGATAGACGATATCTTAAATGGACCACCTGACGAAAGACAATGTATGTGTGGACACACATTTGCCGAACTAGGAGAAGCAGCTATGAAGAGATTACAGCGTTTGGAGAGGGAAGAGGCTGCTGGTGGTATTGGTGCTGGTGTTGGAGCTGGGAGTAGGTCTGGTTTACCTGGTGAAGAAGGTGGATCTGGTGGTACTGAGGGATTCGGATTAAGGTTGGATACTGGTTCTGGTTCGGGTTCAGGTTCAGGTTTAGAGGGGAGTAGTTTAGGTAAAGATCTCGAGAGTAGAGATTCAAATTCTACTAGAGGTGGTAGTGGTGGTGGTAGTGGTGGTGGTGGGGATGGAAGAGGTGATGTTTGACAAGAAGAAATGAGGCGATAGGAATGGTAGATGTGATATTTTAGAGAGGGAAAAAGGTCAGGGAGGATAGGATAGGGGAGGAGAGGAAAGAGAGGGCAGAGGAAGAGGAGGATCATAAATGCCATATCAACTTAGAAAAGAAACTCCAGGTAATTTTATTATACTGTCGTCAGTGGTTTATAATATTATATATTAGTCGTTGTTAGCATTTTCTCTGCATCTTGATCGATTCTCACGTCTCACATTTGCAGAGCAGATACGGGAATTTCAGCAGAGTAAGTGAATGAATGACTTGAAAAGCTAGCATATCAAATCTGAGCCGCCTACGAAGCAAACCACCGCACATTTATATTCAGATCTGATGATGGAAGTAGAACACTTTAAATCTATGCATATAAAGCAGACGAAATGTACATGTGACATGTAACGTGTAATATTAAGTCTGGCAATATTAAACTAAAAGAAGGGAGGAAAAAAAAAAGACATAGGAGTAATAGATCGATCAGATCACATGAAATCATCCCCATCATCAAATGTCTCGGTGTACGCTTCGGTATCGATCTGCGTGGTGAGTGACTTGACTGCGCCGAGCTTTGGTTTGGTCGTTGCCTGTATTTGTATGATCATGTCAGTCTTTGAAGATTCTCAATCCAGATATCCAGAACACGATGTTGATTGCGAGGTGTGTGACAGGGGAATGAAAAGTCCAGATAGGAAGGAATAAAATGCCAGATGGGAAGGTGAAGGACGTCCAGATAGGGCACGAAATTTTACAAGAAGTACTGGAGGAAAGGATTTTGGAGAGGAGAGGTTACAAGTGGAAAGAATTTTGGAGAGGAGAAGTTCCAAGTGGAAGGAAGCCTGGAGAGAAGAACCTACCTTCTTCTTTCCATTGGCTTTATCACGCTCTTCCAGCTGTTTCGTATTCCCAAGGGTACTTAAACCCGAAGCGACTTTCCTAGTTTGAACAGCAGTCAGACTCTCACATAAATCCTTAGCGAGAGATTCTGCAAAAGCAGGAAAGAGGGGATTGGATTCGTGTCGCGAGATGAAGGTGGCTACGATTTGCTTGGATAGAGTTGCGAATGAGTCTTTGGAGGTTGGTTTGGATTTTAGGAT
Organism: Naematelia encephala; assembly: GCA_002105065.1. Taxonomy (NCBI): domain Eukaryota; kingdom Fungi; phylum Basidiomycota; class Tremellomycetes; order Tremellales; family Naemateliaceae; genus Naematelia; species Naematelia encephala. Next base: position 821,039 of record MCFC01000001.1, read on the forward strand.
GGCTTCCAGGGTCTCTTTGGCTATTTTGAATCAGTTCAGTACACTGAATTGAACTGGGGGTTAGTGAGAGAGTTTGTGGGAAGCACTCTAGTCGGTAGTAAAGTAGTAGACAGTGTGATATTGGACCCAAGAGAAATAGTCAAATAACGCACGGTCATCAACGCTAGTAACACCCAACAGATCCGCAGCGACATTAAGATCGGCCTGAATCTCCCTCTCTCTCGCCTGCCGCCGCCTATCCTGTTCCGTAGTAGTGTCGATAAGATCATCGATCTCTCCTCTTTCTCTCTAAATACACCACCAATCAGCCTTTGCCTTTTGACCCCCAAAAAAATCCCGCACGACGAATTGGAAATCTACTCACGGCTTCAGCAGCAAGACGTTCTTTTTCTGCTAATTTCTGCTTCAATCCCCCCTTCTTCTTCGTGGGAGCTGGAGCAGTAGTCGTAGGTGTTTTAGGTTTCTCATCCTCAGATGCATCCCAGTCGTCCTTGAAAAAGAAGCATATCAGTCGAAAGAGTCACTAAAGGACCCCCATCCCCATATGATAGACAAGGGGAAAACTCGACTTGATTTCACATACCTGTTCATCCTCTTCATCTTCACCTTGCCATCTAGCTCTAGCAGGTGCACGAACCACAACAGGTACAGCAGGAACTGCTGGCGTAGACGTCCCAGATTGAGCGGGAGATTCTTCAACGTCTGCGTGGATAGAGTTAGATTTGAACAATTGTTGGAGATCAAAAGATAGGCTCACCCCAATCGTCGTCCATTTTGACTACACCAAGTTGGGATTGAGCGTATACTGGATAGAATTAAGGTGATGGATATCTAGATTCCTGCCACGATAACTACCTATAGAGATGTACTTGTAGCTTGGCTTTGACGTGTGAATAGAAAGTGCAAAGGCGAAAAAAAAGTCGTGCTGGGATTCAACGAGCCGAAAACAAAAAGCTTCCGTCGTCAGCGTTAATGAAGACGGACTAGGACTACTTTTGAACACTCTTGACCATCTAATCAACATCGGTCAGCAGCTCTTGCTGTGCGCTGCAGTCACCGGGCTCTGAAGCCATGCCAGCTCCTCCTCATCCTCTGGCAACTCTGGCTCAAATCACCTCGACACCGTCAAGCCGAGATGGGATCCCGCCTGAAGTCGAGGACGATCTGCGTGTTGCGGGATGCATGATGATCCAAGAAGCTGGGATCATGCTCAAGCTGTAAGGATCTACTGTACTCATGCTGTGAACTCGAACGTCACTGATCTCCCGAACGTATAGACCACAGAGTACTATGGCGACTGCGCAAGTCATCTTTCATCGTTTCTACTATGTCAGTTCAATGGCATCATTCGGCATCAATGTAAGTCCTTTATCAATCCCTTCTCCTCCTCTCACTCTCACATGTATGCTAAACTCGTTTTAAGGATATATCAGTATCAGCTTTATATTTATCATCAAAGCTAAACGAGACTCCGATCCGATTACGAGATCTTATCAATACATACATCTTTCTCACAGCTCGAATACGCCATCTGCTCAAACAGCCCGCAGACGACCTGTTCCAAATCATGAATGTAGCTGGACCATCGCGTTTCGGCAGTAATGGAAAGGGTAAAGAGAAGGAACGTGATCCAGTTTGGAATGGGTTCAGCTTCGAAGTGCCAGGGTTCCATGATGAGGTGTTTTGGGATTGTAAGTCCCGAGATACTCCTGAGGTGGGCTTTGTTTCTGACTTTATTGTAAAGGGAAGGACGTTATTGTCGCTTCGGAGATGCAGATTCTGAAACGTCTGGGCTTCAACATGCAGGTGGGTTTGTTAATGAGTAATTACTTCCCTTCGCTGCTAAATATCTTCCCTCCCTCTAGGTCGATCTCCCATACTCGCATGTCATCAACTACCTCAAGATCCTAGACCTAGTTTTCGAAGAAGGTATCGCCCAATCCTGCTGGTCTATACTAAATGACGCGTATGTCTCTTTCCTCTCCTATCTTCTCTCTTGCTCGGTGCTTCATCCTCTCTCTTTCTCTCTCCGTGTTACATTCGCTCACACTATACAACAGACTTCTCACCCCGCTATACGCAATACATCCACCTCACGTCCTCGCTTGCGCCTCGATCCTCCTCACTACACGGTTACACCGTATACCGCTTCCAGCAGAATGGTACATCCTATTCGACACAGACTCTGACGAGCTCTGGAGCTGTTGCGGGACAATAATGACACTTTGGTCTACATGGGGTCTGGGTCGACCAACAGGCTCGACAGGAGCAAGGGAAGAGACTCGAGCGGAACGGAAGGCTAGGGAGAACAGGTGGCGAAGGGCGTGGATATTGGCAGAGTCAAGGCGGGCGGTTAGGAAGTGGGTGGAAGAGCGGGAAAAGGAAACAGGTGATGCTGGGCATCCTATTGAGATAAGATAGGGTAGCACATGCATGTACTCTAGGCCATGTACTTGCAGTCTATGTACTCTAGTGACGATTCTTTTGCCACTTAATGGTGGACGAGGAATAGAAATGCCACGCGAACGCGTCGGCTCGGCGCCATTCAAATGCTTTCGTCCTCCCTTCCTCTTTAAAGATCCTATCATCCTGCATATTCAACATATCCATCATCAACTTGATTCTACGTTGTATCCCTCCTGGAACTAGAAACATCATTGAGAGGGCATCTTTCTTAGGAGTATTTACCCATCACCTTCTTCACCCCCCTTGTTGAACCATCCCTATCGATATCGATTCAAACTCAACACACACATCATGGTTCTTGGTAAATTAGCACATTATGCCTTTGATGCAATTGCCATTTCCACTGTTTTGGCTGGGATTAAACGCTCAACAGGATTTACGTGAGTGTTTTTCCCTTGGTGTCTCATTTGTCTTCTTGGATTTCTCCTTTTTCTCTGCTATTACTTCTGCTTCTGGTCTTCCTTGGACATCCCTCCCTCCTTGTCCCTTACTTATCCTCTTTGTTGTTCTTGACCTTGCCCATTCAAAACACTCTTCGCTATCCTTATAATTGTCCATTTCTTTGGTTTTCTTGGTACTTGTACTTCCCCTCATCGTAGTCCTTCTCCCTTCGCCCTCGTAATGATAATCGACCTTGTCCATGACCATGTCCTAGTCCATGAACATGTCCTAGTCCTAGTCATTTACCCTCGGCATTGTCCTTCTACTTGCCCTTATCGTTCTTTACCATGATTCCTAACACGGACTCTAGGCCAGACGTTAAACAACTACCCGAATCATATATCCGAAATATCGCAGAAGGTTATCTCGGGGCGGGAGAGACTGTATTCAACGTCGCTGCTGGACAAGCTGTGACGAGTGGATATTTCAAGAAGACTTAAAACGGTGGAAACTTTTAATACCAGTACGACTTCAATTTGCAGGATGTTGGGAGACGGTGGATCTGGGTTGTGAAGATGGATTTTGGGATGCCAGATGGATGGACTTGGGATCATGCTTCTGGCTGGCTGGGATGGCGGGTGGGGATTGAGTGATTGGATGGCGGATCTGGATGATGGATGATGGACCAGAGACGAGAGACGAGAAACGAGAAACGAGAGACAAGTCGCTGGCTTTGGTCACTTTGGTTTTTCCACAATACTTGGCAGGTTTGGTTATTTTCTCGAGAATGTTTGGTGAGGGAGTCTACTTCTTTTCGACGGCAGGAACATGTATAAATCCATTAATGTACTAATAGGTAGACCGGCTGACGATTGGTATACTGAGTTTACGATTTACATGTTGTTTGACTCTCACTGATTAAACGTCCATATCACACACCTCAGGAAAAAGTAACACCAAGCACATTAACATCCCAGCGCAACAGGTATAGCACCACAAGGAACATGACCAAGACTCCCTCGCCCTCTCTTTTGTCCCCCTCCCCTCTTTGTCTCCCGTCCAGGCCTACCTTCCACTCCGCCTCATCTCCGTCCTGCCGTTTTCTTTTCTCCCACTCCCACTCCCCCACACCTCCCTCCCTTATACTTCATGGTGTACCGTCTGTGTAGTCTGGACAAAGACTTGCGCAGGTCCTGAAACCCTTCTACTCGCTTGAGCAGTTTCGAACGGGCTTTTGAACTTTTGCAAGACAGTGGGCAAAGCTGGGAATTCCGAATATCTCGCTCTGACCCTCGTATCTGCGATTTCACTGAATGGTGCCTGGTCTTCTTGGATTTCAGCTCTTGCAGCAGGTTCGCTCGATTCGATATCTAGTCTTCTAGGCGATTCGTCTAGCTCGTAACCTTCGTCTTTCTCTTGTCCAGGAGAAGAGAGATAAGGAATCGTTAGAGCCAGTGCATCACGATTGATATTCAGTCGATCACCTAGTTCCCATAATCCTCGTTGGGCTTCAGTGATTATATGTCCTCCACCAATGTGAGGGAGTTTGTAAGGTACCATTGGTTGTTGGGCGTTATCCGCTGCTGTAGGAAGTGATTCTGAACCCATGTTTCGGGGAAGTAAGATCTTCAACCGTTGGATCAGTATGGGGCATGGACATGGACATGGACATGGACATCAAGGAAAAGGAAAAGATAAGAATGGACAAGGGCATTGAGGAACTGATCTGCTTGGAAATGGACATGGACATGGGCATTAAGGAAGAGGGAGATGGAGAACGCTAGCTTGACGTACGAGAATGGAGAAACAAGTCGAAGCGAATAAACCGAGCTGCCCAACAGTGTATAAGAAATCAGCCCAAAAAGCCGACTTGTTGATACGTTGTGCAGGTGTCGTTGCGTCGGTACTCAATATCAGCTGTCAATTCAGAGCATCAGCGCCATCCACATTTTGAAAAGGAAGGGTCCTTGAGTACTGACAAAACAGAGTGCATAACAGACACGACAGACTGTTCGAAGTTCATTCGCCTCTTTGAAAAAGTGCAGTCGTTCGAGAACTTCGAAACCTGCTCCTTGTTGACGGACCAGAGTCAAAAACCGAGGAAAAACGATACATAGTAAGACGCTCATCAATGCCAACCTGTCACCATCAGTTAACCGAACATAAATCATGTATGGAGACGTGATGAAGATTATTAGATTGGAGAGACCGGATCGGATGAGGGTGAGTTGTGAATGGGGTAAGGTCGAGATGTGGATGAGTAGAGTGGCAACGTACACTGTTGAGATAACAGAACCAATGAGGAACAAATACGCCCTCATCATATCGAGATTATGAGTCTCAATCTGTAGACTTGCAATCATCAAAGCCCATGAACATGCGAAAGCCGCGACCCAGACTTTGAAGAACCCGGATCTCAACCACGATGTGCGTGGACCACCGGGTGTTCGGATAGATCGCATAAGGTAGCCCCAGTATAGGAACTATTTCGTTAAAAAAAGCATTAGCCGCTAGTCATGGAGAGAAGTAGTCTGCGTCTGCTGTGACTCTTATTAAATCGAAGAGAAGAGATTGGAGTGGCGAAAATCCGTGTACCTAGAGGTGGACTTGGGATAATGAATGACAGGACTTACCTCTTCCATATGAACTGCTTGTAAGAATCCCCAACCGACTAGCAGACACCATAAAGAAGCTTTCCAAAGCTTTACACTATGTGGCGTATACAATTGCCATGGTGCAGGTATGGTTACTGTACCTAGGAACACGTAATACTTAAAGTGATCGCCACTGTCAGCTTACAATACAGTACTTGCTTGCCTTTTTCATATTATGCGGTTGAGTGAATCAGGTGATTCGAAACAAATGGTCATACTAGATAAAGAAATAACTTACCTGATCATAGAGGACATAAGATTCTACCAAAGTGGCTAAACAAAAGAATGCGATTGAGACCAGGAGAATAAGGATCATCAAAGTTCGAAACCAGTCGCTACGGATATTGTAGAGGCATCTACAGTACACGTCAGTTGATGATATAACATACAGTACATCAGCCTCTCCTCTTTTGTTAATCCTTTTCCATTTCTGTTTCCTCAAAGAGTGAAATAAATACTTACTTGAACCCATCGTAATGCCATGTATGCCATAAAAGGAACAATAAGCCAGTTAGAGCTATCAGGGCTGAAAAGCCCATTGCTGCCGGTCTGCATCACACCGTAACCATCAGCTTGTCAAGTCCAAAATGGTATTCGAGACTGACGTGGTCATCTTGAGTGATCCACTTTGATTCACTCCGATGTCAGACTAACGATTGAGGAAGTTCAGTCAGACGGAGAAGAATGAAAGTATTGAAACACAAAATAACAAGACAACGGGTAAGGAAAGGGAGGAAGAGTTGACTCAGTCGTACTTCTACTACTCGTCGTATTGCTCTACTTATTGCACCAAGTCCGCTTGCAGCCCGAGACCAAAAAACAACAAAGGAGCTCCTTCTCCCATTTGAGTACTGCTGGACGATAACAGCGCCACTTTCGCTCCGTCAAAGGACTGTTGACTGACTTTCAAGGTATCCTTTCGCCAGGCCGAATCAAAATACACACGAATGCTCATGTAGAGGCAAGGATAGCGACGAAAAATGACGAATAATGCATACAAGAAATGTCGTTAAAGTAGGAAGGATTCATCAGTATCCGCCCGGCCCCATTTGATCCGCCTCACGCCGCCTTCCAGGTCCTACGCCAGAATCGGAAGTTCCTTGGGTCCCGGAACGGTGTCTGCCCCGCCTTTCTCTTCGCATAAAGGCTAGGTACTTTGGGAAGCCTGAATGTGTTGGAGGATGTGAAGGTGAGGTAGGAGAGGGAATGGCCGCTTCGGCCGGTGGAGTCGGAGCTGGATTTGGATTATTGAAATCTACATGTACACAATGAGTATTAGCGATCGGTGGTCTTGAATAGTGAAGGGACATCATAGAACATACCTTTACGGCATAAAGGACAGCTAGATGAGACTTGTAACAACCTATATTCGATGAGCACAAGGTCTTTCAAGGGATGAGCTGGCCGGACAGACATACCACGGGTCAATGCAAGCTTGATGATACACATGTTCCCTTTCACAAGGCAGCACTCTCAAATCATCGCCTTCCTCAAAGTCCAATAAACAAATCGGACATTGATCTCCCATACCTTCCGCCTGTTCCAGCAATGCGTGGTTTTGTAAGTCGTATCCTGATGTCCGCCGAGATCCAGAAGGACTCATGATCGATTTCGACCGTCTAGGTTCTACACTCTTCACACTGATATCATCATCCCTCTCCTCCAAAGCGGAATGATACGAGACCGACTCCTCCGTCCGTAAACTGCGCAGGGCGATTGATTCCCGTTGACTGGATGAGCCCGCGTTATTCCCTAATTCAGGCATCACTGTACTCTCGACGTCCTGATCCGAAGACATCCGTTTCGCGTTGAAATGTTCCCTGTCCGCTTGCGCTGCTGCAGACCTGTTGAACTTGATCACTGGGAACGTGTCTAATATGGCCTGTCCGATTCCACCCGCAGTCGTCTGTGGTCCTCCTCCTTCTCCTTCGAGCCGCCTCCTACCATATCGTTCTGGATTTCGCATTGCCCGCCGCGCACCGAGACATATCATCAGAACAAAGCAAGCCGAGATAAAGCCAGTGATAACGTAAAGCGCAATCATAGATGCCGGTGCCTTGTGCTTGGCTGACTGATTCGATGCAGTGGCCGTTGCACCTGGTATTTCGGTAGGCGAGGCTTGGCCCGTGGAGTTGCGAGCGGTGAGCGTACCAATGAGGAAGGTGCGATTGTCTGGTGGATTGTTCGCCAAAGAATCATTCACCGCAGTCCCCCTGTCATGTCAGTATCATTCAGAGTTGACACGGCTGAACATACGATACGTTGAGTAGAGCGCCGTTGTAGGTGTAAAATGTATCGTTGGTGTGCACAAACTGGTTATCGATAACCCTACGCTCTTTAGCATGATTTGATTGCCACTAGAAACGATGGACTTGCCGTGCGACCTGGACCGTTTTGGTTGCGAAGACATCGAGTGGTTTTTCAAAATCTTGAATATATTCTTGATTGAGTAAACAAGATTGTGATTGAGCCGTATACAATAGCTATAACGGATCAGCGATACTCATAAAGGTATGTATGTGTCCTCACGGCGGAGACTGCTCCTCTATCTCGAGCCAACGTGAAGATATCTAGCAGATTAGCTAGACCTCACAAGCAGAAGACATGAGACTCACCCCATTCCATACTTGCCATAGTCTCGTTCACATCACAGCTTATATATGCAATCCAAGGTGTCGAGGTGGTTAGATTCTCCCCAGCAGACGCCTCTGTGAAATGCACTAAAGCGCCCGATGTCTGACCTCCAGTTGCAACATCGGCCTTAAGTTGATATGACCTAATCATCATCAACACCAGCCCTGCCATAATCTGACAATCTGGCTTACACTGCACCGCTATACACTCCAGCAGGATCTGTCCATGATATGGCGATAGTCGATGAGTCGGTCAGATTGAGTCCCGATGTATCATTGACTGGCATAGCGGGTATATAGGCGGCTGCTGGTGTTGCATGGTAGATGATTGTTGTGTAGATGCCTGGAACGAGTAGGAGGGAGGCTAGTGACGGTCGAGGAGAAGTAAACATCATCGCCGCGACACCGTCTTGACCGAGGAAGTCGGTATCTCACAGGGAGTGACCCCTACCTCTTCGTCAGGCAACAGGAGACGCCTGAGACCTCAAAGTTATTCGCCAGGATGAGGCTCAGAAGTGCTGCGCAACTTGGGACAAATGTCAGGTCAACTTGGACTGGCGTTCTCCGTCCGTCATTCCAAGCGAATCTGTTGTCGGAACGGCCCAAAGTGAATCACAAACCCTGTCGGTGATTGAAGTCGAGGTGAAATCGTCGCTGTGAAGAATGACCTGGGAATAGATGTAAAGATGAATGCTAAAAGTCGAATATAGCTCACGAGGCGGGTATTCGACTATGTTGGGCGGTTTGGATGCCAGGAATAGCGACCAATGTAACGGAATCAAAAAGTCGGCAAGAGACAGCGATATGATATCGATTCTTTGATTTTACTTGATATTCCGAGCTCAGGCAGCGATGATATTGCGGATACAAGCCTTGGGTAAGGAAGTTATCAAGATTCAGATCTGCCAGACCCGAGGATTTGCCAGTTCTTCGCGGTTGAGAAAGGAGCCATTCAAGATCCTTTTTTGTGGCTCGGACGAGTTTTCAGTAGCGTCGCTCAAGGCAGTATATGAAGCGAAAGGTGAGTAGGATCTGATTTCGTGTTCCCCATGTAAGTTTTTGGCTGATAGAGTGCGCAGATTTATGGCAGAGCATCCATGTCTTGACTCCACATGAAACGCGAGTTGGAAGAGGAGGGAAGAATGCGTCTGCAAAGGATAGTGAGAAGATGTATATCCGTGCGCATTTGATGCTTCATCAATGTAAGGAGAGACTGACAGCGATGCAGCAGCACTGAAGAAATATGCGGAAGAACTGGGACTGGAGCGATCAGTTATGCCGTTCATGGCCGAGGTGAAAACACCTCGAAATGTGTTTCGGAAGAAGCCAGAAATGTTGCCAGACTTCAAGCTGGATGATAGGGACGGTTGGACGGTGAGCACACCGACTTGCTCAAACGAGAAAAAAAAACATGTACTAAGCTTTCAAGCCTCCAGAACCATTCATTCAGCATGATCCCTCCCATCTCCTACTCACAGCTTCCTTCGGCCATATCATACCTGCACATATCTTAAACCTTTTCTCGGAGAATCAACGTCTCAATGTCCATCCTTCATTGTTACCGAGATATCGTGGAGCCGCGCCAATTCAATGGACAATCGCCAACGGGGAGACCGAGACGGGCGTTTCTGTTCAGAGATTGGTTGACCGACAACGTGGAATCGATGGAGGCGAGTTGCTAGGCGTGACTAGCGGGATTGTGAGTATGTTTCACAGGGTTGTTGCTAATTGTCAGGAAGTGCCAGAAGACGCAACGTACAGATCAATGTTGCCGCCACTGGCTGAAGAAGGTGGAAGTCTATTGGTGAGGGTGTTGCGAGATATCATGGAGGGCAAGGTGAGCAAAGCCTGAACCTATCTTTCTGTTCAAGTCTCATTTGAGTCCTCAGGAGAAACCTGTTCCTCAAGATACCACACTCAAGTCAAGAGCACCAAAGATTGGCAAGGAGACAACGCATATCAGATGGCGTGAACATAATGCCCTTCAATTGGATCGTATGCACAGAGGTATGAGCCATCAAGTATGTATCCCGCGTCTACGCCATACATAAACGAGCTGACCCATTCAAGCAACACCTATGGACCGAACTTCATGGAAACGTGTACCGCTTCCCTGACTGGACGTATCTTCGAGAAGATCAAGTGCCGATGTACCTAACATCGATTAAAGAAGCCGACCATAATCCCGGTAAAGCGTGGCTTGATAAATCTGTGACCCCGCCACGCGTGCTCATCGCATGTGTTCCACCAGGGATCGGCGAGGACAAGACGTGGAATCAGCACGTCAAGCAAGGCCATTCATGGGCTGAGGTGAAGACTATTTGGCCGGTGGGTAAACAGCATCCGATATCCGTCAAAGATTGGTGGAATGGCTTGCCAAATATGGAGAGGAAACGGAATTGGGTGTTGTTCAAAGGAAGAAGGTTCTTGAACGGTGAGGAGCAGGCTGAGGGGGAGTAGTGGTCGGTGAGGAGCAGAGGCACAGGGAGGGACAGGGAGTAGTGGATGGAAGAGGATGTTGCATCGCTCGCATTTCATCAGTCTGATCATCATCCTTCGCATGCAATGTACTGTACTATTATTGTGACTCACTCTTCTTTTGTTGTAACTCATTCTTATCTTCGGACCAATCGGCCTATTTATCCGAACACAAAGATCCGAGACTGACTTCGCGCTTTTGCGTATTCGATTCATTCATAACTTGAGTCCTTATCCTGTCTGAACCGCTCAAGCATGTCACTTGCAACTGCGAGTTCTCGATCGCAGTTGCGAAGAGCCATCAGATACATCAAACGTACACATGCACGATCTCTGCACGGTATGTCGAGTAGTCGAGACCATGAACTGACAATCAGGTCCTCCTTCAGCCTTTCCCGAACGACTAGCTTTCGCATTTGATATTGTGAGTACTCAGTCACCTCTCTGCCTGTTAGCCATGATAAGGATTCAAGAACTGAGTAGTTGATAGGATGGAGTACTGAAGCAAGGACATCATGTTCTTCCTCAAGCTGTACGAGTCATGAGTTTACTTTCGGGCAGGACTGGACCATTTCAGCAGTACGTTTTGATCATTGCGTTAAACCGGCCTAGGTTCGAAGCGTGACTGATGGCTGATAATGTTACAAGACCTATACCATTTCTGTGTATCACTAATGGTGGTGGAGTGCCTGAGGCTGAGAGACTCGAGCTTCTTTCTAGAGATTTCGGTATCAAGGTTAGTCGGCTGGTCACCATTCCTTTCGATCGCAAACCCCCAACCTTCAGTCTCCGCCGAGCCTTGACACTCAAGACATATCCTGTAAGATAGAAGCTGACAGCGGGAGTAGCTATCTACAGACCAGCTCGTACAATCACACACCCCTTTACGAGACTATGTGCACGATTATGCCGAAAAGCCAGTCCTGATCATCGGAGGTGGTGGAGATGCTGGACGTCGTATTGCTGAATCGTGAGCTTGAGCACTTATCTGCGTATCATAAAAAGGGTTACCGGAGGCTGATGATTGTGTTCGTGCAGGTATGGTCTCAAGAGGGCATATCTTCTGCAAGATATTGTGGCATGGCGATCAGCGATTTGGGATAGATATCACCTTTCTCCGGCCGAAGAGTCTTTCGTAAAGGTCAGTCTCTCTTCTCCCTCTTTACAGAGATATCTGTGGACTTATAGCCTCAACTGACCTGAGCAGCGTGATGTCGATTTCTCGAACACTCAGATTGAGGCGATCTTTGTGGTGAATGATGATGGACTGGACTGGGGTCTTGCATCACAAGTCATCACCGAGCTACTCATGTCCGATCAAGGTCGGTTGGGCACTAGCTCTCAGGGTACTCCAAAGCATATTCCTTTAGTCTTCACCAATCCTGATGTAATTTGGGGATCGTACGTCCATCTTACCTTCGCGCTTCCTTGTATACTGCAGCGGCCGGCGTTGACGCAGGCGTAGTGATTATCCTTTACCTAGATTAGGTATGGGTGCATTTCGGATAGCACTGGAAGCAATATACAAAGTATGTCTGTTACGATACTCTGAGCCGACAACTTCGAAGCTGATGATAAAGACTTTGACTGGACGAGATCTCGAGTATACCCAATTCGGTAAACCACATGCTACGACGTACCGATTTGCCGAAGCGATGTTGCGACGTCATCTAAGCAGTTTAGGACGGGACCCCGAATCACCATTGAATGTGTGAGTGTTGTAGGACCTCCCATCTGCTGCAAGTAGCTTACGTCACAAGATATATGGTTGGCGGTGAGTCCATTTTAGCAGAATGACATTCGCCACTAACATGTACGCTCTCAAAGACAATCCCGAGTCTGGTGAGTCTATCATCATTATATTCGGAAAGGTACTGAGGCAATTATCCAGACATAGCAGGCGCAAACGGACATGGCTGGGATTCAATCCTGGTCAAAACAGGAGTCTTCAAGGGAGGTGAGCCGACACACAAGCCTACTAGAATAGCGGAACACGTCGAGGAGGGAGTGACGTGGGCGATTTCTCGCGAGCTTGCAAAGTCGTAGGACTTAATTGAGGACCTGGGCAACGTGAACAGTCCGCTAGATGGCATTGAGGTATAGATTATAGCATTAACATCTGCATGTATTAGGATCCAGCTGATGTAAGAGCGCCACCTCACGGCGTTTGCATATTTCCCCGCGGGCGCAGCGCCCCGCCTATAATTCATGCTGCCACGGGTTGCTGCTACATCAAAGCATAGCATCGAAAAGTATTCGTGAGATAGCTGCATAAGTGATTCGCAGCATCATGTCAGACACGCCTCCTCCTGATACTTCGCAGCCGCTGAATGGCCGTGACCGTACTCCTGAGCTCACTTCGTAAGTCCTTTCCCTTGGTTGTTTCCTTCCAGCGGTGATTTCGCTGACAAAATAGTAAACGTGAGAGACGCCATCGTGAAGACGAGGAAGATGATCGTGATAGATCCGGCAGGTCACATCGACACGAACAAGATGAAGATCCTGAACGACGACGACGCCATCGATATAGGGAAGACGAGACTGAGGAAGAAAGACACGAGAGACACGAACGTCGTCGGCAGCGTGAGCGTGAGGGTAGACCTGAAGAGACTGAAGAAGAACGTGAGGAACGCCGTCGTCGACGCAAAGAACGTGAGCTACGTGATAGGGAATATGAAGAACGACGTGTTAGAGGGGAATACGACGACCGACGTGGATCAAGCGAGAGAGATCGTTCTCATCATCGAAGAGATAGATCCAGAGATAGTAGAAGAGATAGTCATCAACGTGATAGGTCTAGAGAAAGTCATAGGTCACATCGATCTCGCGATATCGTCGAAAAAATCCCAGCTATCAAAGAGATGACTCGCGAAGAAAAGGAAGCGGAGAGAGAGAGGCGCGATAGGGAAATGCAGGAAGAGAAGCGTGAAGCGGCAAAGCAGAGAGGTGCCAGGTATGAAGAGGTCAGTCAGCAATCTTTTGTGGTAACCCTACGTCATCTGAAGCTGATGGGCATTTTAGATGAATCGTGAGCGTGAAAGAGAACGTAGGGAACGATACAATTCACATGACTCTCCACGTCGTCGTCGTCCTTCTCCTTCATACAATAGTCCAGATCGTCCTCCTCCTCCACCTCGCGAACCACCTCCTCCTGCCGATCCTGTGACGCAATTCTTGAATGAAGTCGATTCGGAAGCACGCACCATCTTTGTTTCTCAGATCGCTGCGCGATTAACTTCGAGTGATCTAGGCCTTTTCTTCGAAGATAAACTCGGTAGAGGTTCTGTCAGAGATGCCAGAGTTGTCACGGAGAGACAATCAAGGAGGTCCAAAGGGTATGTCAAAAGGTCATGCTAGAGCTGACAATCAGTATTGGGTATGTCGAGTTGGATACGGTCGAGCTTGTCAATCAGGCTCTAGCGGTGAGCTTCCCGAAGTTCTTGTTTCGCGCAGAGCTGACGACATCTTTAGCTCAATGGCACAGTTGTCATGGGTATTCCCATTGTGATCACACTCACCGAATCCGAGCGAAATCGTGAGGGTCAACTAGCAGCTATGATGAACGGAACGTGAGTGTCTTGACTGAGTGATGAGAAAGCAGAATCTTCCGCTGATCTGATGCAGGTTCGTTCCGAGCACTGGTGGACGTCAGAACACCAACTACCAGATCAATTATCCACCCTTGAGTACTGGTCTAGCTATTCCTCATGATGTCGACGTCGACGCCCACAAGCACGCTTCTGTTCCTTATCACAGGCTCTTTGTCCTTGGGCTTGCTATCAATCTGTCTGCGGATGACATTCGACAGGTATTCGAGGCATTCGGTGAAATCGAATTTGTTGATCTGCATCGTGATTTTGTGCGTATTCGTGTTGTGCCTGCCTTGGTCTTCTTGGCTGACCAGGTATCGCTAGGCCGGAACTAGTAAAGGAACGGCGTATGTTCAGTTTAAAGAGCTCAAGTCTGCGCAGATGGCTCTCGATGCGATGAACAACTTTGAGCTTGCCGGTCGACCCATTCGGGTGATAACCGTCCAGGTCCGACAGGAAAGAGCTCCAGTCTACGTCAGCGATCAAATTGAAGATACGGGCTACGGGCCACGAATGGATGCCACTCAACGGCAGCAGCTCATGTTCAAGCTTGCTAGGACAGAGCCTACTACGAACACGGCTTTATCGGCACATAGGCCTTCTCTGCCGTGAGTTGTTGTGTTGTGAAAATATCGATCTAGTGGCTGATGAGTTTAGCTCCAAATCGGCCCCCATTGATCCTACAGTGTTTATCGTGGTGGCCAACATGTTCAACTCGGAAGAGTAAGTGTCAAAGTTCTCGTTTCCCCATGCCTGTTCGCCGTGCTGATAGTCCGCAGTGAGACTGAAAGAAACTGGGATCTTGATCTGGCTGAAGATGTCAGGGGTGAAGTTGAATCGAAATACGGTCTCGTAAAGCGCATCAAGGTGGACAAGATGTCTTCTTCAGTGAGTTTTAGTTTTGTGATGCGTCTCTTGATGGCCAAAGCTGACAAAAATTCAGGGCGAGGTATACATCGAGTTCAATAACATTGGCGATGCCAGGGGCGCCATCAAGGGGCTCAATGGCAGATTCTTTGGCGGTAGGCAACTTCAAGCGTCGTTCATCTCGGAAGCCCTCTTCAAGGCGCACATGTGATATGCTCATATGCTCACCCTGTTAATTGATCGGCTTCTTTCCATTTTTTTCTCGTTAAAATTACCTATGCATGCATGATTGAATTCAGTTGATTGTTCAAGGAAGGTGATTGCAGGCGATTGATTAGGCGATTGCGTCATTAACCTGAACCGGCTTCAAGGCCATTTTTGGCTGTACTCTGGCGGTTGTCACCCCGTCGTTGACATTGTTGATTCTCCTTTTGATACTACGAGTACTGCATCACTATCGTCAGACTTTCCAGATCTATATATACATACTGTACGGCTGCTGGGGATCGTCTATCGTCTATTCCTACTATCGATCTCAATAAACGAATCAACAGCTCAAAGCACGAACCCCCATGGCATTCATATTCACAAACTTTCTTAATTGGTTACGGTCTCTATTCTTCGCCAAACATCTAGAAGTTACAATAGTTGGATTACAGGTGAGAGACTTCCATTGACCTCTCTGTCTCTCTCTCTTCTTGACTGGAAATATCTATGCAAGATTGAAGCTGAGATTTGTATGATATTAGGCTAGTGGGAAAACATCGTCAGTCGTTGTTTCTTTCCTTCCTTCCTTCCGCCTCATCTCATCTCATCCATTCTTTATTCCTTCATTCTCTGGCCTCCTTCCTTCCCTCTCTGACTCCTCGTTACTTGCCCTTCTCCTCCTTGTATCCTCTCACCACTGGCTCGTCTTGCCTACTCTCCTCCTTACTCCTTGACTCACCATGTCCTTTGAATCTAACAATACAAAGACTAGTCAACGTTCTAGGCTCAGACCAATGGTCAGAAGATGTAGTACCCACAGTAGCTTTCAACCTCCGTCAAGTCCGTAAAGGCAACGTAACCATGAAAGTATGGGATGTCGCTGTAAGTTCTTTCCATTGACACTCAACATTCAACATCATGGCATCATAGCAATGGCAAATGGCAGATGATAAGTAAAGTCTTGTGGGGTAAGATGCTGATGCTTTTTGTTGGGTCGGTTAGGGACAACCTAAATTCCGTGGAATGTGGGATCGATATTGTCGTGGAGCGGACGCTATAATGTGAGTTACGCTTTGGATTCTGTGATAGGAAGGAGAACTGATGGAGTATAGTTATGTTGTTGATGCTGCTGATGTACGTTTTTATCTTGTCTAATCTCTTACTTCCCTTGATCCCCCTGTTTGCCCGCTGTTCTCCCCTTATCCCCTGCCTAAGCAAATCAAGCTGCATCTCTCGATTTACCTCGATCCAATCACTCTCTCTTCTGATCCTCCCAGATCCCTTCACTCTTCTTTCCAATCCTCCATGCTCTCTTCCCTCTTCCTCCCAATCCTCATGCTCCCTTCATCCTACTGACGCACCGATAGACAAAATCACTCCCCACAGCTACATCAGAACTACACGCACTTCTCGCCTTACCAGCACTAGCGGCGGTCCCATTACTCGTCCTTGCGAATAAGAATGATTTGCCTGGAGCCGTTGGCGTTGACGATCTGATACGGGAGATGAGATTAGGAGAGGTAGGCGGAAGAATCGTTTCAGTGAGTTTCAATGCCATCGGTGGAGAGTGCATGAAAATGCTTGAGCGAACAAGGAGAAGACCACGGAGGTCAGAGAACGGAGCTAACAACGTCGCAGTGCTACTCAACAAGCAACAAGACGAAACATAACCTCGATATCGTCTTAGCGTGGTTGACACAGCGAGCGCATTAGCGATCAGTTCAGCCGTTTGTGGCCAGTACAGTGAAGGGCAGGACAGGTCCCAACCAGCATTAAATGCATTGTTGTACAACTCAACTCGACCCCGATTCCAACAAAGTACATCTCAAGTGGACATACATCCGACGAGGGAATCCTTTCGTCGGGATATTACACAACCTGTCGGACTTTACCTGTCTCGACTTCATATACCCAGCCGCTGATGATTACATCGTCGGGCACGAGCTTGCTTTGTTTGATAAACGCAATATCCTTCTTGACAGCAGAATCTAGTCTGCCATCGAGTTAGTGTATCTCGGCCTCTCATTTCACGGAATGGAGAAGGGGATTGCTCACTCTGGGAAAGGCAAGAAATCAAGATCGCCCAATTCTGCTCTAGCTTCCTTGCCCAGATTCTTCTCGACAAGCCCCCTGGCATCTTCGTTAGTGAATGTCAACATGCCACACCCTGCATCATCAGTCATCCAGATCAGATTGCGATCCAAGCACAAGAGCTGACCAGTATGTTTGATGAGCACTATTTCATGGGTACCCAACAGTTGTTGCGAGATTACGATCGATCGTAGAGCGTCTACTGCAGACGCTCCGGCGTTGCGTATCACATGAGCATCACCTAGAGTGATACCTAGTGCTGCTGCCGGATCAATACGCGCATCCATGCATGTCACTGTAGTGTGTCAATCAGCGTCAACAATCTCGGCATGGTAGGTCCTGTGTGGGACGGACGGTATAGCAGCAAAAACTAGTACTTACAGACAAGGTATTTCTTAGCTGGAGGTAAAGCGAGATGACCCTGATCAAATGATGCTGCATAGGCGGCATTGGATTGTTTCAGGTTACTTTGAATATCAGACATCTTGCAAGTGAATGGACAACAGTTCTATAAATGTCGTTGCATGATCATGTTGTGCTCTTCTGAGTGGTATAATCATGTATCACATTCAGTTCATTTGACTATCGATTTAATTATTAGATAAAGGTGACATCTTGCGTGATAATAATCTTGTTGTAGTCGTACTGTAGTCGTTAAGGACGGTTATGTTGGCCGAGTTTTGCCACAGCCGGTCACTGCGTTTAGCCGAGTCCCGAGCCTCCTTCTCAACGTTCGTTTTTCTTCAAACGACCCGTCCATACTGACAAGTTACTGACCCCTTCTGATCTCGATGTAGACGAGAAACACGAGTTGAGACGATACGAGACGAGACGAGGCTATTGACTATCGTAGATGGTGAATACGAGCGTTACCATAAAGCTGTTAAGACGAACGACCTCTAAACGGCTTAGACCGTCAATGGGGGTCGTTTGCCTTGAAAGCTTTTCTTGTCTTTGTACTGGTCAGATCGGAGATATACGACCCGCCAACGACAAGAGACACGGAACGTGGGAGGGGAGACATCTCACCCCCTATGCGAGGGAGGCTACAGTATCATATGATTTGACCGCCTGTCAGCATGTCCTCATGTGGACTGATCGGCATTCACGTCTCCTTACTATTGTGCATGACTAACACTACCTGCTGACAGCAACGTGATGGAGACCATTGTTCTCGTTCGCCCTAATCCCCCTCCTTACACCGGCCCGTGCCACCTCCCAAGTATTGCTGATCAGTGTATCCACACGCCTATCAGGGCATACAAAGTCCGAGTTCCTTTCTGTTCGAGTGGCTACGAATCTCAGGGGGAAGAGAAACTGAAATCCCCACAAATCATGCTGCTGCGTGATGAAAGTGCTTTGCCAACGCCCCTTGCGGTTCGGGTGGAAGGCACGGCGATCCCACTTGTCATTCCTCAAAAGGATGCTGAATACTTGCGAGGCGGATGAAAGAGGGGCGGAAAGACTCAAAATAAAAGAGAAAAAGTATACAAACTGGTTCTCCGTAAAGACGACAACAGCTGTCTTGGTCTTATTACCCCTCGAAACAAACAAAAAGATTTCGCTCACTCGCTCCCAAACACGTCGCAGGGAAACAATCAGGTAGGCAGTTGACCATGACGGCTGAATCAAATCAAAACGACAATCTGAAAATCGCTTTCCTTCCTTCCATTTGGCCCACATCAGAATCTCTTCCACTCTACTCGAGGTCTAGTCCGTCTAATTATGTGCCAATCAAGCTCGCACCTATCGATCTACGAAACTCGACCAGTCAACTCTCACCACAGAGGCTTCCTCCATTCCGCGAGCTCTTCACCGACGCGACGAGGTTAACTCCCTTCAAATTGTCGACGGCGGGAAAGCAGCCCTCTCTACCATCGATTCAAGAGCTTTTCTACCACGAACAACTCTTCTCTGTTGATTTACCCCCATCTCGTTCTACGTTCAACATCCATTCGCCATCCTCGTCACCTGCTCCACCTTCTACGAGCTTCGGTGATTTCCTTCAACGCCTGAATTGGAAGGAAAGGCCCGTGCACGACTTTGCACCTAACAGCGTTGATTTCCTTCCAGCACACTTGGAAACGAAATCCGGTCCTCTGTGCTCGCCCTTCACGGAACCCAGTAACCTATCGTTCAGTGGCGTACAGAGTCAGCTACAGGACATTCTAGGTCAAGGTACCGCACCACAGGTGCCGAGCCTTCTTTCTCGGCCTTTGCCTTCTCGAGCGCGTCGTCTCGAAATGCAACCGCTCTTCACATACGAACCTTTGCCGGGATCCCAAATTACCTCAAGCAGCCAACAGCAGCTCAGAACTCAGGCATCAGAGACAGCACAAGTGGCTGGCGTAGAAATGACATTCCAAAGGCCGGACTATCTTCCCCCTCCTTATGCTTCACTCGACTCCGTCAGGGCTGATATTCCCGGTGAGTATCGACGTGTCTCTCCTTATGATCCTCGTTGACCACGACCAGACCTTACACCTGCAGTCGAGTCCATTTCTCAAACACAGAATGCGAAGACGAATCCCCTTTGGGATGATCCTTCTCTCCGTACGCGCAAACAGCGACGCCCGAAGACCAGAATCACCTCGAATCGACGATTGCGCGGATCAAGCGCTCTACTGGAACATCACCACTCTCAGGCACCTGCTTCTATCCAGCCAAACCACGAGTACGATTCGTCGCTTAGCTTTCAAGAGGAGAAGCAAGAGATGCTCCCTCCATATGGAGTATGGGACGAGATACTGCCTGGTCTTCTTGACGAGGATGAATCGAGGCATAAGCGCGTGAACAGGATGCGACATGGCAGAGGGACTATGACCATCACTGGCGGAGATCTTTAAAAATGTAAGATAATTAACTTCACTTGGTTGGTAGATCTAAGAGTGGAACATCATAAATCATCATACAGTAATTGAGTAGGTACTTGAAGGATACAGTGAGAATAGTATAGATGATGCAGACGCTGTCGAAATAGACTCTCGACCTGTACAGGACCCCATGAATCCATCATTCGATAGTCTCTCCCCTATCTTGAATTCTCGAAATCCCTCGGTCTCACTGGGACGATAGTCATTACTTGATACGCTCACTCGATGTGGCTGGTAGGTTGTGTAAAATCGAAATCCCTTCCTTTGATTCCATGGAATATTTCGCTCAATTTCCAGCACAGCTCTACGAGGTGTTTTGAGACTCAGGAGGTGAAGCTCGTTTCCCCTACTATTCACTTCAACTTCACTTCATCTTTATTACTGATCATCTTTTCCACTGATCATCTTTCTCTCTGCACATCTTTATCACTGAACATCTTTACGATTGAACAACTTTACCACTGATCATCGTTGCCACTGATCAATTACTCCCATTCCATCATGCCTTCTCTAGATTGTGAGAAATCTGTCAAAGATCCTGACATCGATATGCATACCGATTATGGCAGTGATATGAATACATCTCCTCCTACAACTGACTTCGACGGCGGCATGTCTCCTGAAGGTTCTGATTCGCAGGGCGGATCAATGACACCCTGCGCAGAGAACGCTCTCATTGTGTGGTCATCTGCTGGAACGAGTTCGGTCGGAAAAGATGGTTTGAGTTCGAGGTCAGAGAATGGTCAGTGCAAGAGCAGCAAGTTTCAAAGGTTGGGGCAGTGGGAGAGGGAAGATGTGGAATCTGTCCAAGACGTCGAGAGCCTTTCCCAAAGAGATGAAGAGTCTCTCAGGGGGGGTGGAGGTTGGGAGTTATCCGTATGGAAAGGGAATTCCTCCGAAGGGGCAGAGAGGAGGTTCAAGGAGATTGGCAAAGACGAGTCCGGGTATCTTTTCGACGAGGAACAAGAGCCTTCCCATGTCAGTTTGAGGTTGGCGGTGTCATCATGGGGACATTGGGCCTATAGGTGGGATGTCGGCGAAGTTTGGTCTGCGACACAAGATGGCAGCGATGTGTTGAGACTGCTCCTCGAGGTCACAGAAGAGGCAATGGAGATATCGAAATTCCACTCGGCTCTTAGCAACCTGCGGCCAGATATGACAGAGAAACAGGTCCAAACGAATCTCAGCGAACCTTTCTTCCAGTTGTTGGCCACCAGCTGGGTAATGGCAAAAAACAAGAGTACGGAAGAACAGAGAGAAGAATCGAGAAGACTATCTGTCACAAATCGAATACTTCCAAAACGCCTCTGGAATCAAACGGCAATTGAAAAGATGGAACTTGATTGGACGTGGAATATCAGGGCCTACGGATTCCCTCGAAAGCCCCGTCGGTCTGGATCATCTCATCATTTCTCACTCACTTGGCGGGAGACAGCGGAGCGGTGTGATCCAAGACCAGCCGATACTGAGGTTCTTACCTATTGACGACGATGATGATCTGGAGGTGGAAATTGCTCGAACTACTTGGCCACCAACTTACCAAACGAGTGTCATTGCCTTGATGGGGGTATTGTACTTACATGACGAAACGAATTACCGTGAACTGTATATGAATATGCCTTCTTTTTCTTGTACTTTATACTTTGCAACAGAGATGGTGATGAGATTTGACTTGATGTGATCGGTTTGCTGGTGGCATAGCAATGGTCTAGGAATTTGTCTATGCTAGTAGTCTCAGTGATATCTCATGCTTGTGTTCATAAGTATACCTCTTGAGGAAGAAAAGCAGGGAGTCCGTATTTCGAATAAAATCACCCCTTGCTCGAACGGCAGCAGCCTCAAACGATATCTCAAGTCGTTATTGACATTCTGGGAATCAACCTTCACTCCTTGAAGACCTAAATCTCTAATTACTGGCCTAATGGCCTATAGCAGCAACCAACTTCTGTAGATGTTTACTCTGAAACCACATCGTGGCAGCCAGACGAAGCGCATTCGTCTTGCTCGAGGGTCCACCTAAACTTTGCCACCCAGATCCCCCTGCCAGAAGGTGCGATGTGCCCGTCCGTCCATCATCGATGAGGATGAAGACAATTTTAACTTTTCTAGTGACACGCTCACACCTCGGAAGCACAGCCTTTTCCCGCTTGTAAAAATCACACCAGGTGGCGGATTAGTTCGTCCTGTACCTATAGAACACATGTATTGTCAATCGGTTGAGATTGGTGAAGACACGAGATGAATGTTACTCGGTCGAGAATGATGATACCACAAACTCAGCAAGATCTCTTTTACGACCCTAGCCATGCGGGAAGACGTAAGATACTTACACTAGCAACCCAAGCTTGAGTTGGTCCTGTCCAAAAGTCCGTGCAAGTTGTACTTCCGAAGCGCACGGGCGTGCTCGAGCGATGACCGACTGATGACAAACCTACCGCAGCATTCCCTCAACACCTCACTCAAGACGCCGACGACGTCCTTTGTTCAAGCTGAGGTCTTGCACTTCATTCTCAGCTACAGGCAAAATGCCGCATAGCCCTTCCTTGGTCTGAAGTGGCGATTCGGAAACTTTGGGGATTTGATCGTAAAGATGTAGCAGATTACGATCTTGATTGACTTTCATTCTACTCTTCCACTACGCTATCGCCATAACAGCACATTCCGCTCACAGCAATGAGTACCAATAGATTGACTCCCAATTCGTTGAGTTCACGATATGACGATCGCATTCTGAATGAAGACAACAGTGGTGAAGATGGCAGCCAGACTTCATGGTCGCATGGGTCATCACTGGCTCGACATTCTCAGCAGAGGTATGTCTCCTCCTCACAGACTGTCGCAAACACACACAATCAAGCCATCACTCCCTCCGGAAGTGTCTCGATAACAAGAAGCACCGGCGCTTCCTCGGAGACTGACGCCCATCAACAAAACGACAGCATTCCAGGTCGTGTTGTGTGGATTCCGCCCAAGGCCACCATTTTCTCACAGACAGTCCGGAGACTGAATACCCCTTCAAAGAGCGCCTCGATGAAGCAGAACGCCGGTGTTCATCCAAAGTCCCACGCAAGAGCACGAAGTGTCAGCACTCCTGCACCAACTGACCTGCCACTGGGGCCGACCAGGTGCTTCTCAAACGCCAGCGCAAACCTACAGGATCAAGTCAGTCCATCTCAGAATTTCCGAAGCACAAAGGATGCCAGCGACTCGATTGTGACACCACGGAGAGTCTTCACGTACTCGCAGACGGTAGCACTGCCCCCAGCGGAGTCCCGAGCACACGGAACGTCCGCGCTTCCTCACAAGTTACCACGCACGAGCACCTTCTCAGAGGGAGTCACATCACACACGCCAGCCGGCAATTCCTCAAAGAGCAGCCCAAACGAAAAGAATGTCAGCACTTTATCCACGCCTATCCGACCTCAGATCGCAACAGCCAGTACTTCCTCAAACAGTGTCCCGAGCTTACGGAGCTCTATCAATGTCCCGAACACCGTTCCAGTCACACGAAGGTCAGTCAGCAGTCTTGCAAACAGAGCTCCGAAGGTAGAGAAATCCAGCTCTTCCCCGAAGACTTTTCCACCTCAGAGTCCAGCCAGCACCTCCGGGGTTCTCTCTTCTTCAAGCATTGGCCCAAATTCACGAAACCCAAGTGATTCTTCAAACGATGGCCGGAACATCATCACCTTCTCAGAGACGATCAGACCCCCACGGCCACAAGCTATCGTACGCTCGAACAGTGTCTCGAGTCCATTGAAAACTTCGGTACCGTACTGTGAAGGGGCGAGAGTACCATCGTCAGAGATTGGGTCCGGATCGCCTTTTCACCAGAATGTGGCCCGAGTGGGGAGCCCTCTGGATGGTGCCCGAGAGAGCCCAGTGTCAGAGGCAGCTGACGACGAGACACCTCCGGGAAGCAGACCGGACTCGGCGTGTTCGGGTAAAACTTTGGTCAACCCCACCGAGTGAGCAGTCTAGAAAAGATGTATTCAAGAGAAGCTTTGTTGAGACCTTCTGTTGGGTGATTCAGAGAAGATCTCTTCGACAGTATTTCGGTGAAAGACAAGTTCAGAAGTCTGTAAATGGAGGGATCTTGTCTATACTAGCGACGGGAAGACGATGTGCACATGCATGAATTGCTGCTTGCAATCTGTTCGGGATTGCTAGACATGAGTTTGAGATCTGTATTGCACCATTTGAAGCCGTGCCAACTGAATTTGATTGTCAATAGTGTACAGTGGATTTTATTTCAGGCTTCGCTTCGTAAAAGGCTCCTAGTGACAAATGAGAGGTCTTGTCTTCTAATGATCGAGACGGTTCTCACTCGCTAAGAGAGTCGCCATGTTTGCCGAGTGCCCTCCTTTGATCCGGCGAATACGGATCTTTTGTCCACCTGCTCCACATATCGTCATCACTGAAGGGTCGTCTGCGTAAAGCGCAGCAGACTGTTTCAACTCAGTTGAGCTCTATACGTGAGGTAATTACGAAGGCAATCGCCACTATTCACATCCGCGTCGCAACGTACCACATATCAAACAGGCTTAGTCGATTGCATACCTCTTCCTCCCCCTTTCCAGAACAGAACCACTCTGACAGACAACACACGGGATGCGACCCCAGAACAAGACAGCTTCGAAGATGTCCGACCCTACATACAGGTATTTTTTCAACTACGGTGCAGGACCCCAGACGCGTGTCCGACTGCAGGCGGTCCGTGATGATATCCAGCTCTCTTTCACCTTTCCCGCTCATGTCTCTTCTGACGACAGAGTGCGAATGCGAAACACACTGACTGCATCGATACACGACCACCTCTCCCAACCCTGGACTTCAAACTCAGCGACCTCAGCCCGAACGGTACTCGTCAAGGAAGCTGAAGATGGCAATCCGAAATCAACCGAGTTTGCCCGGGAGGCCGGTCTTTTCATGAAGTCCGTGATTGGCGACGCGGCCAGTGTCAGCAATGACAAGTTACGGAGTCTAATGAGGTCGGTCAACTATCGTGCCACAGTGATAGTTGGGGTTCCTGATTCGACTGACGTCATGACGGTCCATTCCGATGCGTACAATGCCAGCATGTCACCTACGAGCTCAGAGTCGGAGGACGGGGTAACACTCGTCGAGCAACCGGGAATACTCGAAGAAAAGGATGCTGAGCCCAAGTTCAGCATCGCAATCGCAGTCGGTGATACGAGAACAAGCTACATTACGAGTAGACCGGTGAAACTTCAATCGACACTCGGCGACGTTTTCCGCTTTGAATTCGCCGAGGCCACACAGACACCATCCATTTCCAAACGCTGTGGTATGATATTCGATGGTATGACGCTTTCCAAGATCATTGACATGGGCTTGGGTACTGATCCAAGTGAATCCAAGACCACCAATCAGGCGATTCACACCAGTGAGGGAGCCGGAACTATCGTTGGCGATACGACAGGTTGTGGGTCAGCCAGTACAGAAGAGCCGGAGGATTGGGCGACCATCGTCAACCATTTTCGGACCCTGTACGACGACAACGACGCTTGCAAAGACCTGTGGAGCCACATTTACACGAATTCACAGGAAGGGAGAACAGATGGTGAGAGCCTGAATGAACCGAGTAGCTGGATGAACAAAACAAACTTGTTTTGGCGGGATCGTAAGGATTCATCGTTTTGGCCGGGTCACGAGATTTCATCTGTGGGGAAAGCAACTGCGGATGATTTGGCAGAAGAAGATGACGGGTATGGACTTATAGAGAGCAATGAGAGACATGATGATTATGTATACGTATAGATTTATAGACAAGGGAAGAATATATGAATGACTGTATATTCATATGAGAATCAAGAACCAATCAATTGTAACAGGCCGTGAGCAGGGAAATACACTCACCGCGATATGTACACTGAGAGGGAACTGCGATTACACCCATTGCAGTCTTTTTCAGTCATGCGTTCTGTGGGAGAGTACTGTTTAAACTGTTCATGATACATGACGGGCTCGCTGCGGATGTCTCAAGTAGTGGCGAATATAGTCTTTGCACGGACGTCACGAAAATAAGTGACGCAATTGTGCCTGAGGTCACACTCTCAGTTCTCTTAAGATACCAACCTCGGTCTTTGCTTTCTCTCTTTCTCTGATTCAAGCATGCACTACATCTGCACTCTTCATCCATCATAGATAGTATTATGGTGAGTCCCCGTATTGTCTTTGTTGACCATGTGGGAGACTGACGGACTACCAGACACGTGTATTCACCATCCTCATCACCATCGTCCTTCCAACCCTCGCCTCACCACTTAACCGAGATTTCCAAAATCTACAAATACCCCTGAGAGCATATGATCTTCCAGACGGGAGGATAGGGAGTCAGGATGTTGAACATAAGGGCATGAGGGCTCTACTGGATCGATATGCACCCGTCGTCAAGCTATCGTGAGTGTTATTTTGGGATCACAGAGCTCTCGCTGATCTTATCAAGCATCGAGGAAGACTATTATCCCAGTTCAATAGATTATATGCTTCCTCACTATAATTATGTATGTACCTCTCTCCGTACACGGTTGGAGTGATATGGAGCTAACATATTCCAGGTGGAGCACGATAATGGTGATCGTATTCCAGCTGTTAGTGACTCGAGAATCCCAGTTACCCTACCTCTGATTGTCCCTTAGAACCACTCGTTACTCACTCCGGACCATCTTGACGAGCTGCCGAGCGCTGGCGGAGGACTATGGATGTCGATCGCGACGGCACATAATCCCCAACCTTTCCTTGATTCCAAATCAGCTTGGTTACTGGGACCAGCAGGACAGAAGGGCCAAATGAAACGCCGAGCGGACGGACGGGGGCTTATAGAAGAGCCCGTCTATGGCTTCTGGGTAGATCAAGGACGAGGTATTGTGGTGCGTATTTCCAGCCCTTGTAATGAGAGATCTAGTTCGATGCTGAGAGAAACAGGATTTATGGTATTGGACTTTCTACCCTTTCAACTTTGGTAAACCGGTTGGACCATTTGGTATTCTAGGGAACCGTAAGCTGTTTATCACAGCTCTTCTGGGTGTATGTTGATGTATGTTAGATGTGGGAGACTGGGAACATCTACGCATGCGGACGATCAATGGCTCCGCCGTGTCTGTTGATTATCGTTCGTCACTATATCAACAGTCAGAATGAAGCTAATGAGTAGACTCGCATAATGGAGGAGCATTCAGTGCTGGGTATGTTTTGCTTGCCTACATCGTGATGCAAGCTGACATGGCAGAACGACTCGTTGGTCAGATGTAGTCAAGGTGGATGATCGGCCTGTGGGGTATAGCGCAGCTGGCTCTCATGGATTATGGCCAATACCAGGCGAACACGTGTACGCTGAGGTATGTCTGACTTTCATTCTGTCCCTGACTGGCTGACTGCCTTTGCTCATATGGCTTAGCTGCTCAACTTGTTCAAAATAGCAGATATCACAGACGACGACGGCGCAGTGTGGGATACAAAAGGTCGTGTAGAGCCTGTACAATACTGGACAGACCCTGAACGGCGGCGGAGATTGTGGCATAGAGATGATGATGCTTGGCTCAATTATCGTGGGCGATGGGGAAATAAGGGCGAGAATGATTGTTGGTGGTATCGTGCTGTTGGCATTTGTCAGGTAAGCCTCTCTGTTGGACCCTCGAACTCTCATGAAATAGAGAATGAGCTGACAGGAAAGATCGTCGATGCTCCGCCTGGACCGAATCGCAATTTTGGCTCGCCACCTGATGTATGTGAACAGATAAGAACGCGTTCAAGGTACGATCAGCTGACGAGACACAGTGTATCGTGGCCCCGTTAGTATGGGAGTCATCGACATATGCGTTTTACCTCTCATCGCCACTTGTTACGTGGGCAGAGAATCACGGGATCGCATATGTGCAGGTAGAGCAGACTTGTTCGCGGCCCCGAAAGCGCAAGGACGATGGAGACGACGACGACGATGATGATGGTGGTGGTGGTTGTGATGGAGATGATGAGGATGAAGATGGCGTTCGCATTGCAGATTACTTGCATGATACGACTCTAGAGGAAGATCTGAAAATGTGGAGTGTGAAGGGCATGACCCCATTCGCTGGTCGAGCGCAGCATAGAGTGAGTACATGAACGGTTCATTAGCGTTGTTTACTAACTATATCTAAAGGCATCAGTCCTGCCGTGTAAAGGCGTACGAAGCGCAGTGAAGAGCTACCGTATCGCTCTGTGCATGAAAAATGGGAAATGTATCTCGACGTCTGGAGATCGCAAGGTCTGCAGCTATCAGGAAGGAAAGAAGGGATACAGGTTTGGACGTGCCGTTGATGTTGATGATGTTGATGAATGGAGGTGGAATGTCTGACGTGTCGTTGGTGTTGATGAGTTGGAGTGGGATGCTTGAGGGGAGTGGAGGGGTGAAGGGTGAGGGGGTGGAAGGGGTATTGATGATCTTCGATGAGGTGCAGTGTAGTTGTATATGATGATGAATTACGACATGATCTCGAGTGTCCAGTATTCCAGGCTTTTGCACACAGCGAACCAAGCTGAATCGCTGAGTGGTGACAGTACGATTCATTTGCTACCAGCTGTGACGAGATTCAGTATAACGTTTTTACAAGCCAAGTCACGCTAGTTTGCCTAGCGACTCGCAGCTCAACTGCCACCAGTTAAACCTTGTCATATATATTCATTCTATCTCTAGGTATTTACTACTGAGGATTTACACCTTTTGCTTCTCTTCTGAAATACCTATGCGTGTAACTCCCCCAATTCTGACCATCCTGTCTTTTCTTTGTCGCCCATTTATCCAAATCAATTTCAAGCTGTGCGACCTGTTGAAACCCGTTCCTCTCCAACGCTTTTTTACCGCCCAAATGATCTGAAAGATGTATCCAACAACTAGCATGATGATGATCTGCAAATTGACACAGATCAGCCAACAGCTTGCCTGCTACACCCCTCGATTGGTATTCTGGAGATACTGTGATTCCAAGACAATACAGTACTGGATTCGGTAAAGAAGCGGCATTTAATCGGATTTGAAGTGCCATCAAGTGTTCGTGTGTTATTGCTCCCAAGTATTCGATCCGAGGTGTCGTTGAGAGTGGTAGAGACGGAGGTGGAACTGGTGCTGTGAATGGGATGTGTTGGTCGGCCTTAGAGTATCGATATCAGCACTGTGAATGTAAAGCAAGCTCTCAATCTCTTCCTCTCTATATCCCTTCCTTTCTCTTCCTCTCTCTATCCCTTCCTTTCTCTCCTTCGTCAACCCCTTTGTTCACCTTCCTCTGTCGTCCTGAAAAAAAAGCACAAACAATTCACAATCCACATACCATTTCAATTTCTTTAACTTTCAATACCTCTGATAACTCTGGATCATCGAATCGTACAGGCCACATCCCCCAATTAGTAAATCCAATCATCTTCCCACTTTCCTTTCCATCTTCCCCATCACCAGTTGTCCTCCCTTCTTCCTTATTACCTGTGTTATCATCTCCATCTCCATCCTCTTTAATACAAGCCTTTATCATCCTAACTCTACCAATATCGAAATACCTCTCGATGTCTTCCTCAGGCTGTAATTCATCCGCTACCGTTCCACCTTTCTCATAAGCCTTGAACAGAGAATGTTTATCCGTAGAGAATGCTGCGCTCGATAATGCCATGATCGTTGGAATATCCCCTTTTGTCATTGGTACTAGAGTTATTTCAGACATCTTTTTCTTTTTCTTTTTCTTTTGGCGACTATCACAGCGCCTATATTATTGTGGAAGTTGAAATTGTCTGCGGTCTAGTCAAAGTGCCCTATACTCTAACTCGATACCCATATTGATCCTTATATCTCCAACCCTTCACCCCACCCACATCCGTGGAGTCGACAGAGGTCACTCACCCCGACTGATTTCGGATCCGGTCAAAGGGTAATCTTCGGACCAGAGCGATAAGATACCACATGGGCTTTATCATGTACCGAAATAGCACTCTCACTCTCACTCAACTAATTCACCAAGACGCAATGCATAGTACATCAAGCACCACCAGCTAACGATAATCAACATAACATCATCTCTCAAACACAACGCGACGCCTAAACAACGAGAAAGCACGGATGATACACTGATGAATTCAAAGAGCACGTTCAGCTCACTCAGAGCTCATCCGTCGTCTCGTCCCCACTATCTTCTTCATCCTCCAGCACGACAAATTCATCTCGCTCCCTCTGCTCAGCCTCAGCATCAGTCGTCTGCGTCTCAGTCGTCGTGAAGCCTTCGACGTCCACAAACGACCCTGACAAGTCCGAGTTGATGCTCTCAACGTCATCCTCGAGCGAGCTCGCAGACGGCGTCTGAGGTGCGACATGCAGCGCCTCCATCTGGCTGGCAAGCGAGCCACCAATCGTAGGCGGAGTAGGCGTAGACGCAGGCATGATCACGGTCGACGAGTTGAGCGACGACTCGTTGGATTTGTCGGCCAACACCGAGAATCTGTCCAAATCAGTCAACTGAAATATAAAAAAAGTAAACTCACCGCAAGCGCAACGGCTGACCATACGGGACCCCCTTCTCATCTTCAAACCTCCACCACTCAACGATCTCCTGGCCCTGCATCGGTGGCACTTTGAGCCCTTCAATCGTCACCTCCACCTCGTCACCTTCCTTGACTTGGTCCTTCCTGAACTCGATTTGAGTCTTGCATGCGTCACCGAGAACGCCCTCGGACATCAGGACGAGGCGAACAGAACCAAAGTCATATTCTTGGCCAGACGCAAAGTGCTTGACCTTCCACGTCTTGGTGAACTCGGCTCCGGCAGGCAGCAGGCACCCGGTAGGGATTGTCACATGTCGCGCCCAGGAGAAGATGTCGAGGGGTGTGACGGGCGACCTGACCGGAGCAGTATCGAGTGGAGATCCGCGACTGGGGATCGGAATAGGCAGCGACCTTTCCTCGGTGTACGGCGCATCTTCAGTCGAGTCTTCCGATACCTCGTTCTTGACTTGGGGTGCGATGGGAGTCTGTAGATCGGCAGGCACCTCGTCATCGAGAATCTTCTCGACCTTGTAGGCACCGGGGAATGTAGGCTCAGCAGCGGATGTGGCTTCTGGAGCTGGCTCGGGCTTGGGGCTAGCGGCGTGAGGCCGGTGAGTTCCACACCAGCGCGCTCTGTAGTCAGACCCGCGAGAACCATCTCCGCGTCCAATGAAGAGGCTACCTCTGTGGTCATTCGATGGTCCACTTCGGCGAGCGAGGTATCTTCGCTCGACGAACTCGCCAGCGTGCTCAAATGCAGAGTGCTGCAGATCAATGCGAAGCGGAACTTTAGTCTTGAGCATCGGGTGGTTTTCCGGGTGAACAGCGATTGGTAAAGACTCGCACTTCTCGCAGAGATCGTAGTCGGGGCACTCGGGGTGCATGCACTTGTATCGCGCACCGCGGATCTTATTGTCGCAACCTAACACAATCAGCACTGCTCAATGGGCAAAAAAGACCATCTACTCACCATCACAAATGACACGGGGGTGCTCGGTGGTTGCGCCATAAGGCTGATTGTCAACAAAGTCCGAGGCCTTGTGGAGCTTGACAAAGCTGTGCTCGGGATGCGTGTCTTTCAGGGTAGCTGCACACGACGAGCAACAGTCCCAGTCGGGACAGTTGAGGCACTTCCACCTCACGCCGATGATGCTCTGAGAGCACAAGTCGCAGGTAGCAGGGTGCTGAACTCGGTTGTCCTTCTCGCTTTCTGGGAGGATAACGCGCTCTTCGAGTCCTCGGTGAAGCATCGCCTTGAACGTGTGCTGAGCGGGGTGGAGATCCGACGAGTGCAAAAGCGGCAAGCACGAGCCGCACAGATCATAGTCAGGGCATTGCTGAGAAAAGTTAGCGACTATCCAGACGGGTGAATGAGCGTCCCACTTACCTCGCATTTGTACCTCATCCCGCGGATACCAGTGAGGCAGCCATCGCACGAGATATGCTTGTGGCGGTATCCGCCCTTGCCGAGGCCGCTGCACGGCTTGATCTTCTCCGGAGCTGAGGCCGGCGTGGAATTCGGCTCCTCAGGAGCTTGGGGCTGCACTTCAGGTTGAGCAGGTACAAAAGCGCCAGGGATAGGCGGCTCAGGCTCGTTGGTCCTGCTGACCTCAGGTGCGCCATCAAATGTCGACGCGAGCTGGTTTGAGAGGTTGTTCAAGAAGCCGTCGAGCATGGTCTTGATTTCCTGGGTGGAAGAATGACTTGCTGCCGCGGCGGTGTTGACGACCTCGTGAGCGCGGTCGACGAGGCTACGCAAATGATCATGAGGTCGGCCATTTCGCCAACCATTCATGCCGGGCTGATGGGGGCCCCAGGGACCGGGTGGAGGGTGCATGCCGGTTCCCCAAGGAGGTGGGGCCGGTCGACCGTGACGGCGGTGTGGACCATGACCGAGACGGAGGTGAGGCGGAGGGTGCAAGACCGACTCGAGCGGAGGGAAGGGAGTCTGGTTGCTATCGAGTTCGTTGCCAGTGGTCCAAGCCATAAGCTCTTCGTGTGTCTGCTGCATTCGAACTAGTTCTTCCCTCTCTTCAGACTCGGCATAGGTCCGGAGCGTCTCCCCAGTGTTAGCATTCTGCTGGTCAAGCTCGGCGTTGATTCGGTTGAATTCTGCCTCGCTCCTCGACAGTCGTTCCTGTAAAGAGCGCACGGCATTACGCTTGTCTGCCAATCGGCATTCCCAGAAGGCCACGGCAGCTTCGTCCTCTACACGCTTGGCCTTTTCCACTCTCTCTTCAAGAGATGAGACCAGTGCATCGTTGACAGCGAGATCATCTCTGATGGCGGCAATGTCGATGGCGAGATCACCAGCAGCATTGACGAGGGTACTCGCATGATGGAAGGAATGAATTGCTCCAAGGCGAGCGTCTGAGGTCAGAAGCACGGTGAAGACAAGGGCTGGCGCTGGCAGATGGTTGTGAAGAAAGGGCAGTTGGGCCGCTTCGTACCTATGTAACGTTAGCGGCGAAGTTGATTGGCGGTGGCGACATGATGAGCAGTACACGGAAACAAGCCGGCGGATTGCAAAGACGCCTGAGCTTGTTTGAGCCCCGTGGATTCCTGGAGTATGGAATATGGAACCGGAGAGTGCCAAAATGTTTCAGATGCTCACTCTTGTGCATCACAAACATGCTGCTTGAACATGATCCTAGCTTCCTGGCTGTCGTCGGGGAACAGAAGGACATGGCTCCAAAATGTATGAGTTGTCGAGGGAAGATTGAAAGCTAGGCGTAACTGTTGAAATCAAGACGTTTGGTGTAGCAAAGGACGGCGAAGGACGGTATATTATGACATAGATGAGTAGACAACCACGTCAGCGGTGTTCCCTTATCTATGCGCATATTCGGCTAAGAGAGAAAGGAGGAGAGTCTGGGAGCAAAGGTCAAACTCACCTTGGTCTGGACTTCCCCATATGGTGGAAAGAGCGATCCATCAAACGACACTCGCCTGGTCTCGTCGCGGAGAGTAGCCTTAACGACGAACATACCGACTGTGGAGTGGTGGCGTGCGGCTTATCTAGGAGATCGACTCGAGGTAAGGACGATCAATGAGGAGATGGTGACTTGTTCGGTACGTGGAAGCCACAAGTGTTGGGGTCTTCAGACTCTACAAGACCACGAGGATGTGGAGATACGAGGATAAAGGAAAGAGAGTGAGAGTGAGGAGAAATGGCGAACTGATATGGAAGGGGAGAACGCGCGGCCAACCGGGGACACCGAGCCGGAGTTTTCCGACGTGGCAAAACGTTGACCACGTGTCAAGGCACGAGGAGAGAGAAGGTCAAGGTGAGTGACGTGCCACTAACGTTTGTCTTCTGCTACACTGAAGACGCTCTACTCGCAAAGAGAGCTCAACAAAATGGCCGACCCGGTATCCACTCTGGCGGGGATTCGTCGCCGCCTGACAGACTTACAGACATTTCAGCTCCCTCGACTAAGCTCATGTGCAGGCCCATTGGATCTGCACCGCGAGTTGGCAGAGGAGATGCGAGGTGATATGGAGGGTGTGCGGCAAAGTATCGATGTGGGTCCTACTCTTCCTGTAGGGGTCTTGAAGGGATATCAAGTTGATATTGCTGTAGCTTGCTCGAGAGATCGCTGAAGGACGTCCAAGATCTGATGAGAGGGAAGAGATACTTGAGCGATGTGATCTTCTCGAATCAGAGTTGGCGAGGTGAGTAGTCTGTCCGTCCGGACTACTCTGGACTAGAAATAGTCAATGGTTCTGGTCTTGAATGCGGAATGGAAGCTGATTTGAAACAGCTTGAGAATATCGTATCGTCGCGGGTTACTTGATTCCAAACGCCAAATAGCTTCTCGAGCACGCTCAAGGCGACACGAGCTCCGCACTTTATCGTCCTCTACTATACCCCAATCGGAAGCAGAGGTCATCGAGCAGAAGAATCAGGCCACGTCGAGGCCGACTGACATGGGGTGAGCGAGCGTTCATATATATCCCCTTGCCCATCCTGTTTTCTGTTCACAGTCATGGCGATCATCCTATTCTTTGTGCGTTTGGGGATCCTATTCTTTGTCCATATGGGGGATCCTATTCTTTGTGCGTTTGGGGATCCTATTCTTTGTCCATATGGGGGATCCTATTCTCTGTCCGTATGGAGATAGATCCTTATCATCCTATGATTTGTCGGTATGGAGATCGATTTTTATCATCTCTGTCTCCTCATTCAAATTTCACTCTGTGTCTTTGTTATTTTCAATCATCGCCATCTTTGATGCTAACGTATTGCGGCGTGTAGAGGCGACGATGCGCTTCAGAGCAAAACAAACGCCGTGACAGATGCTCTGCGACGTACCACTACACTCATGCAAGCTGAGCTTGAACGATCTGTGTTATCTGTCCAGATGTTAGGTGAGTTATATTTGTAGACATTAAGTATGCGTAGCAATTAGAGCTGATGAATTCTTTCCCTCCCTTTCCCTCCTCATCTTTCTCTCTACTCCCATTCATTCACTCATCCTTTCTATTCCTTCGCACACTTATTAATTCACCTCTCCCTCACTCTTCCTCACCACCTTCCATCCCTCTTCTCACCACCTTCTATCCCTCTTCTCACCACCTTCTATCCCTCTTCTCACAACCTTCTATTCCTACTTCGCACACATTTTAAATTCATCTCTTCCATCCCTCTTCTCACAACCTTCAAATCCTGCTCTCACCACCTTCCATTCCCACTCTAAAGACCAATCAACCTCAACCCTCCGCTTGACTCAAACATTATACGACACGTACACCTCGCTCTTAACGACCTCTTCGCGAATAATAAAATCTCTCGAACGCGCAGACGCATGGGATCGAGCTCTTATCCTTGCTGCTCTGATACTTTTCCTATTATGTTGCGGATGGGTCATAAAGCGTCGTGTTCTTGATAGGGTCGTTGGTGGATTAGGATGGTGGGTTTCAGCCAGTGGAAAATTAGTTGGTTTGGGTCTTGGTAATACTCTATCGAAACAAACTCGATATTCACACAGACAAGCGATACCTGCACCTATACCTGTTCAAAAGGAGGAAGCGAGGAAACATGAGGTTATTGGACATCGAGATTCTCAAGTTGGAAAGAAGGAAATCAAGGTGGGGGGGATATTAGATGAGGTTGTACCTCCTATTACATTGCCTGAACTTTCTGATTCTGCTGTGGTTCACGTTGAAGAATCACAAGATCAACCTCATGTAGATATAGTAGTAGATGATGAGCCAATAATTCGTGCTCGAGATGAATTATGATCATAATCTCTAGCCTTTTTACCCTTTACACTCTTATGCGCAAACGCCATCCAAAGCTTGACATGACATGCAAAACTATGTATTTCATCTGATATCAACAATCAAGACTTGAGACTTGATATCTGAAAACCAAGTATGCATACAAGTCTGATCTCGTCACTTCTACAACTGAGCGAGCTGTGCTTCATCTCTAGGTGGAACTTGGACTCCAGACTGACCAGTAACTTCACTAACTCTTTCAGCCGTGACAGCACCAGTTCCAGTTCCAGTTCCAGTCCCAGTCCCTTCTGTATTTCCATCACCAATGATTAAACCATCTTTAGCAGCTTTGACACCAGCGTCGACTCCATTTTTAGCAGCTTTTAAAAGCCCTTCGACATTTTCCAATTGTTTACCCAGTGCAACTTTATCTTTGAAAAGTTGTTGTCGACCACGTTCGACTTTCATCCTTTCCTCTTCGAGCATATTCTCCATACGTTCAAACATTGCAAGCTTCAGTTCGACCTTGCGTACTTGTGCTGCAACGAGTCGAGAAACTAGTTGAGAGATACGTGCGTCTTCGTGTCGAGCTAATGTTGTTGCTTTGGCAGCTGCTGCTCCTAGAGCGATAGATGCTGCTCGTTCTACTGCTGATCTTGATGGTGCTTGAATCGTTTCCGTAGAATCCCCATTCGTTTCTATTGTCTCGTCTCCTTCTCCTGCAGCAACCTCTTGATCCCCTTCTCCCATCGTAACGTCTTCTTCCACTTCAGGCTTCTTTACATCTTCCGTGGTATCCTCGTTACCCTCTGTTCGTTTCCGCTTTAAGCCTTTGCCTAGCTCGCCTAGCGCACCCTGTGCTGCTGCCGCTGCAACTGCAGGTCCAACAGCGCTCGCCAAGAATGTCACCACGCTCATCACTGGATTCTCTGTACCCTCGAATGGCAATCCGTTCATCCCAGCCTGGTACCGTAATGGTCCGAGATCCGCAGCCGGGTCCGACGTGAGATACGGATCTTCAATAGGCAGTTGCAGGAATTTGCCGATACACTGCTCTTTCGACCGAGTCCCAACGTGGTCCGCAACCGCTTGCCAGTCGTCATCGTACATCTCCACTCCCTCCAGAAGGAGCAGAGTTTCCTGCTCTGACCAGTCCGCAGATCCGCCTGCAGAATGCTTGAAGGCCTCTTCGTCCAGCCTCACAAAATCTCCACTGAACATGGTCGATGGGAAGCGACCAGAGACGAAACAAGTCGGACAAATAGTGTACTCGCCATCTTTCATGCTGTGATATCGTACACGAGTGCAGTCTGTTGCGCATGTTTCACACGAGTAATTCGGAGGCTTGGTCGGACCATCCGCCGCAGCTCCGTTGGCAGCTATTTTGGATGCTTCGGTCGACGTGACGGGCTTGGTTGAACGAGATGTCGAGTGGTAGATGGTTTTGCGCAGGTCGAGATTCGTCGGATGAGGGGAAACACCATTGGTCTGCGCCTGTAGTGCGAGCGATCCGGTATTGGGTTTTGTTCCAGGATGAAGAAGGTTAGACAGACCGCGAGGCGTGTCGAGGGTGACTCTAAAGTGACCTGTGAAAGGAGGACCTAACGCTGCAGGGCGTGTATCGGGGTCAACCTGCGGCTTGTTCAGCTGAGTTCACCAATATCAAGTAGAAAGCCGACCTGGTAATTGATCAAACCCCATTGTTCCAAGAATGCATGAACTCTCATGATCCCGCCAACATCTCCAGCCAAGTTTCTCCGACAGGCCGTGACCGTCAGATACTCTCCCGGGTTGAGCCGGTAAGTATTGATCATAAAGTCGCGGTAATCTTTGTAAATGCTCGGTGTCTTGCTTCGATTCCTGCTACTGAAGAATTCAGGGAGTGACCGCCGTTCAATAGGGTGGATGGTGGACATGCTGAACCATGACGAGTAAGAGGGAATGACGAGTGGG
Source organism: Naematelia encephala (assembly GCA_002105065.1). Lineage (NCBI taxonomy): Eukaryota > Fungi > Basidiomycota > Tremellomycetes > Tremellales > Naemateliaceae > Naematelia > Naematelia encephala. The sequence continues at coordinate 858,973 of MCFC01000001.1, forward strand.
TGAGTCTGAGAAGCGAGGTAAGTAGTGGCTAGTTGATGTAAATCTGCCGCTGAAGGTCGCTCAGTCTCAGGTAAAGGAGTTGCAGCTGGTGTACCGTCGGCTGGAGGGTCGATTGCAGGTGAAGATGAAGCGATGATAGATGGTCTGGGAGCTGATGATGATTCTAATATACAATGAGCTTGGTACGCAACATGTCTTTTTATGCTCACCACCATTCGTCGCATCCGTCGCAACGGGTTGACTGATATTGGCGATATCCCCGCCATATAGAGGTTCTCGCTCTCTCTCCTTGCCTGGAGCATCCGCCAGGTTCTGAGTCACAACACCATCACCCATCGCGTCGTCCCCTGCACCAGGTGTTGGGACTTTGAACGAAATCTTCGGCGTCGACATGACGGCACTCTCTCACGTCTCGTTGAATGTCGACAGAAACAGAAGCTGATTCAGACGACAAGTGATTATCGTCCACCGACTCTGGAAGCAAGTGTCGATTGTTGTTTTTGACGAAAAAGTCAAACGGTTGAATGGCAAAGATAGCAGACGCGAAACACAAGGAACCAAAACGTCGCGCAACTCGTCCAAACTAGGCCTGCGATACTTCGGCGTTACCGGCATTACCTCGTCGAGGCGGCTCCTTTCCCACTTCCGGCCTTTTGCGCGTTTTGCACGCCTAATTCTCATTTTGACGTCACAAGGGCAAGGAGGGAACGTCTACGGTGAATCATTCCGCAGAGGTAAATCCCATCAACACTTTACATTCTCCAACTCTCAGCTTTGACTGGCCCAAGTGCATCGCAGCAAACTGAAACCAAGGCTCGAATTTTCAACATCGTCCTATAGTGCAGATCCCACATAATGCCGAACAGCAGCTCTCCACCGGTACTTTACACGTTCCCCGAAGTCCCTCAACTCCAAAACTCCCTCGCCAATTTCATTCTCAAAGCACAGACGGACGCTATTGCCAAACGAGGTAGTTTCACCATTGCTCTTTCTGGTGGATCTCTACCTAACAACTTGAAACCCCTCGTGGGTCTTGAGGGAATCCAATGGGATAAGTGGCAAGTCTTTTTCGCGGATGAACGAATCGTACCTCTTGACCATGAGGACTCGAACTATGCCGCATGCGCCAAAGCATTCCTCGATCATGTACCTATACCACGTGAACAGGTTCATGCGATAAATACCGAGTTGTTCGCAGAATCGACGTTGAAAGATCCCACTGCCGACCCAGCCGACCAAGACGCAAGTGAGAATGAGGCAATTGAGATTGCGGATGAATATGAGAAACAACTAGTCACTTGCTTTGCATCACAGGGAAATGCTGCCAGGTACCCAACTTTCGATCTCATTTTACTCGGTATGGGACCCGACGGACATACTTGTTCGTTGTTCCCTGGACACGCATTATTGTCAGATAGTGACCGGTGGGTGGCGGAGATTCTCGATAGCCCAAAACCTCCAAAAAGGCGCATTACTTTCACGTACGTTGCGGCTAGTGATCATTCCTCCAAGATATCAGTACTGAAGAAAGCAGATATCAGGTCCTAAATCACGCCTTCCGATGCGCTTTCGTCGCGGCCGGTGAGGGGAAACAGGACACATTGTCAAAGATCCTTGATCAGCCAGAAGAGGGACTTCCGTGCTCCCGTGTCCGTCCAGCGTCGTGAGTGAACATTTCAACTCGGTATTCATACACAGCTGACACTCGATCTCCCTTCTTCTCCTTTCCATCTCAAACACATTGCATCGCCACCATCCCATCAAAATCATTCTGCTCTTGATTCTTATAATAATCTTCACTCTTCAGACCCGGCTTGGTGTTCTGGTTCGTAGACGACGCAGCAGCAGCCAAGGTCAAGTACCCCAAAACCGTTTTCAAATGGATCAACGAGACTGAGATGGATGCGTCAGATGACCTGGTCTCAGAGGAGAGGAAAAAGATGAAGACTGAGATGGATGCGGCGGTCAAGGCAGCTTCGTAAGGTTTATGGTGCAAAGAAAAACTGGTAAGGTGCAAACTGGGTCAGGAAGTCAGTGTATATTTCAGCAGATATCAGGAGGATTGCGAGCGATATAGAGATAGTTAGAGGGAGACATGCAGTATAAGATAAAAGAACGGTATCGGATCATATGGAACTGTTTCAGCTTCCCACTTTTGATTGCGAGTTTCCATGTCTAAGTGTGTTATTGGGTGAGGAAAGCAAGCCCGGTCATCAGGTGTACGATATAGACCTTTCACATAGATACATAAGTGTTACTATGAGAAAGACTCGTCAAACTCGATAGATGGCGGTGGTGTAGGTGTGATATGTTTGCTGTCAAATGTCAGCTCCGTTTCATGCAAAGCTTGGGCGCTGCGGGTTAAAACAAAAGGCGCGAAAGACAAAAGTGCTGGTTTGCTGGGAAGGTAGGGGAGCGGGGTATTGTATTTGATTGAAGTATAGCAGTCGGTGATCGTGGTAGGGAAAAGGAAGGGGATAGTCAAAAGATACTTACAGCTTCTCACCCTTCTTTGTGAACATCCATTTGACGACTAGAGGATCTTCACGCATCGTCGCGTTGAGTTTGGCAAGGACAACAGGGGAGGTATCGAAGAGCATTGTGAAGTGGCTATAGTACGATCAGCAGCTGAACATGGAAATGAAATTTGGTATCACTACGCCTTCCTAACGAAGATGTCTCCTATCGTTTCTTTTCAACTAGCCTCCATAGCTTCATGATCTCCTCGACCCTCCATAGCTTCATAATCTCCGTAGACCTTAACCAATCCAATGAATATTTCTCTCCGCCCCTTCACTCATACCCAAGACCTGTGCTCTCTACCCTCTTTCAAAACGCAATATACAACCGCAACCCAATTCGGAAACTCTCTATCATAGCGTTAAGAGATAAACTACTCACTCTCCACGATGATGCCAGACCTGATGTCGTCTTTTCCTCGTAGGTAACGTTAATCCGATTCCCAGATTCTGCAAACTCCGTACACATCCTCCTGAATTATGTACCTCGCGAGATATACCTGAAATTAATTGACGAAGATTTGACTAGAAAGTATTCTCAACGTCAGCTTTCGGTCATTGCATTCTTTTTAAGTTGAAGCTGATTTTGATGGCTGTGTTGCTTGATAGACATATCCAATGAATGGGGTTTTAGAATTTGGTAGGTATGGAGAGATAGGGAGATGATGTAGAGCAGCATAAGATAAGATGATAGGGAGTTTAAAAGCTAGTATAGATAGATAGAAGGAAAATGTATCGAACATACAGGAGAAACAGGATTATGAGCAGCGATGCAGAATAGCTCGTACAGCGGCATGGTGATTATGGGCTATTTTGATTCGACCTGCGCCAGTCGACCGTATCAATTCAGGTAGTCTGTCGATAGATGTGTATAGAACCGATATCCAGTCGAATCGACCAACAGTAGTATTTTCAAGCGCAAGATAAATAAGTGTTGACGTATACACGAGAGCTGCAGAAACAAAACCGACTTTTCAACTCGATAATTTGCTTCCGTACTTTCGGATATGCTATGCATAGACGTGGGACTTTCAATGGTAAGGGTATATAAGATGCAAGATATCACTACAGTAAACAATCTATAAAGCTATCATCGACTCTACGTGTACATTTCAGCTTGTTTCATGAGAATTGGGCAGTGCAACTCACAAAACTAGCTTCATCCATGTACCGCCTTTGGCGCCCTAACCATCCGTTAGGTAATGGTTTTGGAGCGCCGCGACTCCTGATAGCAGATCCAGCAGCGTTGATGTGTTCACGGACTGTACGAGAGCCGAGATCGTGCCATGCTGAAAGCATGAGTTGCTGTTCTAGTGCATAGCGCTTTTCGATTGCCTCGGCATTTTGCTGTTCGTTGTCAGATCTTCCCGTTCGACAACAAGGTTGCTGTCACTGAAGATACTCACTCGAGCTTTGTGCAAGTCCGACTTCAGAGTCTCAATCTGCCCTTCATACGAACGCTGAGCTTCCTCGAAATCGCCTCCGCTCTATACTTGGTCAGTCGAGTCTGCGTGGACCATGCAAGAGAACTGACTGCTCGAGCTGTATGTTCCGCCCTGAACAAAGCATCCTGGTTCCGAATGAACTGCAGGAATTAGTGGCACTTCTTTGATACATCGTACGAAACGGTACGAGCTTACTGCTTTGGCTCTTTGTAACTTGTCACCCAAATCGCGTATCTCACCACTGAGCCGAGTATTCCGCTCGTGCAGCTCTATCATCTGTGATTGCACATCGGCCGATACTCCGCTTGATGCCAGAGTAGCTCGCAGCTCGCTGAGAGAGGCCAATTAGCTATTCCGGCCGCTCTTACTACAATCTCCAACTCAGCTACTCACCCAAATTGCTTCTCTCGAGTAAGGGCAATATCCCGCTGATCGATTCCTGCAGACTGCAGATCGGCTTTCTCTACAAGCAGCCTAAACAATTCAATCAGATTGCGAAAAGATACCGTACGTCTCACGCCTGGCCACTCACCTCTTCACTTCTTCGAGGTGAAGTCGGTCTTTCTCCTTCAACGTCGCTACTTGCTCCCTGAACTCTAAAACCTGCGAGTCAAGTTCTTTTGTCTGAATTTGCACATCCTCCTTGAGCGCTGAGTAATTTCGTCAGCCGTGATCCCACCAAAACCTGGTCTAGTCTCACCGGCAAGCATATCTTGTTGGTCCTTGTCCACCAGGCTCACTGGAAACTCAGCATCACAGTACGGGCATCAAGGCGGAGACACTTACGGTCTCTCTGCGCAGACCTCAAACTCTTCTCGAGCTGTTCAATCTCTGCTTTCGCCTCCGTTTGAGACTTCAACAGCACTTCTCTCTCTTCTATCACTTCGTCGAGTTTCTGCTGAAGTGCGATTGCCGTCTGTGTGCTGAGAGGGATATGAGCTAGAGATGATACAATTCATGTAGCTCACCTATCGCCATCCTTCCCAGACCTGATACGTTCCAGACTAGCTTGCAATGTCAAGCTCAACCTGTGCGCTTCCACGTAGTCTGCTTGGTATCGGTCTCGAGACCTTGTCACTTCCTGTAGCATTGTTTCTAGGGCAGTGACCTTATTTGAATCGTCTGAAGCCGACTTTGCCGATGTGAGTTCGCGCTGAAGAGCGCGGATTCGGGCCCTCAAACTGAAGCCACCAGTCAGCTCATTAAGGGGAATGGCGTAATCGAAAAAGGCCTACTGTGCTTTGGTCTCACCAGCTTCAAGCTCTCCATCCGCGTCGATCTCCAGCTCGTCCTCTAGAGTCGTATCACCATCCAACAAATCTCCACTGGAATCCGTTCTCTGGACTGCATGTGTGCCGTTCGCGGACAGCTCTAGCTCCCTAGTTCGCTCCTGTTGGATCTGAATTTCCTCCAGATCCTGCTCATGCGCTCTGATGACGTCGGCCAGCTGAGCACGAGCCGATTCAAGCTGAGCAGTCATCTCGACGATCTCCGCTGATGAGCATATTTAAACGGAGCAATGAGGGAATAGCTCTTACCTCTGCTGCTTGCTGGTCTGCTTTGGATTCCAGGATTGATATTTGCGCCTTGTGAGAGTCGGCCAGCGTTCTAGAAGTTCCCGACTTCCGCAACTCAACTTCCAGGTTTGCGTTGGCGTCAACTAATGCGGCGTTCTCCTGTTCGAGACTCTGCATTTCTCCATGTCAATATCGTATCCCCTGCGTCAATGGATACGCACCCGAAGCTCTCTACGAAGCCCCGCCGATTCCTCGAGCTTCTTCTTGTACTTTTCGATCACATTTTCAGACTTTTGCAATCGTTCTGCGGTATGCCGATACCTATCTTGTCAATCAAACCTCCTTCAATGAAATCCCGTACTTACTCGTCCAGCTGATCTTTTAGCTTGGCAGCTTCTGCAGCCTTTATCTTGAGATCTTCCACCTGTTCGTTTTGTCAGCTCAATGCGAGCGCGTTGTCGGAGTGGCTGACCATTCTCATTAGATCGCTGACCACGCTAGTCTGTTTATCAAGATCGGCTTCTGTATGCGCTAAATTTTCCTCTGCTCGTGCTCTGATTCCTTTCGTCAGCACTCTCCCAACAATGACCTTGAAAAAGCTGACAAGTCGGACCGCAAAGCATCCATCTCGATAGTAGCTGTTTGGCTGCTCCGCAATACGGAAGGAGCTGTCGGAGTTTCCAATCGCGAGCTCTCGCCGGCTATTGCTTCATCTCGCTCCCGTACTTCGTCCTATATATTATAAGCCTAGAGTGTTTGATACAAAAGTGACTGACCAGTTTTGACGACATGTCTGAGAACTGCTGTGACATTTCCTCGCAGCGTGCTCGCAGCTCGTCGTTCTCTTGCAATAATCGATCTCTCTCGGCGACCAAGTCTGATGGCGGAGGCCTACAACATAAGAGAAATCTCACAGTATAAAGCTATGGCCTACGTCAATGGTGCTGAGGTCTTCTCGGGTGACTCGTTACTTGGTTCTTGCTCCTCGCTGGCAGGGAGAGTCGACATTACCTTGTCATCATCCATCAGCATTGATTACACAATTTCCCTGATACACACCCCTTCTATGCTCTTCATTAATCCCGCCATTATTCCCTCCTCAAGCTGCTGTATTCTCGCGATGACCTTGTCATTCCCATTCGCCCATACTCCCACCGCTAGACACATACGGCAGATCTGTGCCAGACCACGCAGACCGTCACCGGTCGTTGGTGATTTAGCGATTGTCGAAAAGGCCGGATCAGGTAGGCTAGTGACGGCCAGTGTCTGAGGGTGTGGTGGTGGAAGAGGATAGGAGAGTAGAAGTCGGTAGAGACGTTTGAGGGTGTTCATCTTTAAGACCCAGTTGTCAGACGATGGACTAGAGGTAGAAGGGCCTGAGCGGGTCGTGGCGGATTTGAAATGCGTGGGATCACTGCAACGTGTTAGCTACATATCATAGTCAGCTTTCGGCTGGTCTCACATGGAATTCATAACCTGTGATGATGTTGTTAGCGGCCAAGAACTACCGAGAAGGCTTCCTCACCTCCATTAAAGCCTTGCCATCTGACAGCTGCTCGAACGCAGTCACGCGGCGGGGAAGCTTGAAAGAGTTTACATAGGCAATCAAAGCCCGCTGCTCCAGACGCGACATAGCGCCCCTCTAGCCCTCTTCCGATGACTATCACTGACTCTTCTATCGCTGTGGTTGAAGGACAAAGGCAACAACCAAAGGCTGGAGGAGCGATACAGTTGTCTTGGAGACCCCGACGTCGGCTAAACCTCGGACTTTATGTGATTGATTTCTTTGGACGCGAATGATTTGAGCTCTCAGCAACTCTCATTCTTCTTACTCTTCTGTCGTCTTGTGGGGGATCTATTGGCTGTTCAATGATGCCGCAGAGTAGCCAATCCTCCACTCTTGTCCGTCCCAAGGCATTGTCTCAAGAGAAAAACAGCACGATGCGCTCGAACCCCACTGTATCAACGCGTCCACAATTGATGACTCAATCTGTCGGTGTCAATGATACCCGGCCCAGTAAACGACCTCGGCTCTCTCCAGCAAAGAAGCCTAACACAAATGCCTTTGCTGTTCCCAGGCGCTACGCTCACAGTGGAGGATCGCAATCGTTACACAAGGCGGCGTCGAGGAAGGATGAGAAGGCATTGTTGGATGACCTTATGGCAGGGCTAGACGCGTCGATGTTCGAGAATCTTGCGTCTTCCCCTGCGAAAATCTCGACTTCTCAAGTAAAACCGAGGACACCACTCGCAGTAAAGCACGAAGTGCAGATTTCAACGACAAGCAGAACACCGGTGCGGTTCAATGCGAACGTCAAATCAGCTAAGGAAGATGCTCTTCCATGCTCGGTCAAGCTAGAACACAAGAACGAGACAAACGAGGAAGCCATCGTGGACATCAAGACAGACAAGAGGAAGGCCCGATCTCTTTCACCCGTATTTGTCAAGGCCGAGCCCAAAGTAGACATCGCAGATGACGAGCTATACGATTTTGACTTTGATCTTGGAGATCTATCGGGTCTGAACGACGATGAGCTGTTACAACCGCAACAGGTCCAAGTACGTGCTGCAACTGAACTACTACGACAGCTGAGGCTGACGTGACTCAGATCAAATACCCCCTGTTGCACCCTCCTATCCCTGCTCCACCAGTTGGCTATCGCCCCACTCCTTGGGAGAGGTGCAAAGTTTCTGCGGTGCTCGCTGGCCTGCGTTTTGCCGACGGACAGATACCAGACAGCCTGCTTCTGAGCAACGATGATGATACTTCGACTTCGTATGGAAAGGTGCGTGTCTGATAAACCTAAGCAGTACACTGATTCCACCGACAAGACTGCTATCGTAAAGTTCACATCGAGCGGTGCACGCCGGGTTGTACATTTGAAAGAGCGCTGGTGTGATGTCCCTGTCAAAGCTGGTAAGCCAATCGGCTTTACTTTGAATCGAAGTTCTAATGAATTCTCAGGGGACATCATCAATATCGTGTCTCCATCCCTTTCGGAACTACCACCTGATCCCTGCCCTGCGATATGTATCACATTCAAGGACCCCGCAACCTACCTCATACATCATCCCGATCTCATGCTCACCATGACATCAATCGCCAACGCCATGCCCTGCCCCAGGCGCCCACTCCTGCAGGCACTCATAAAACCTGCTGCGCCGGTCAGCAAGTCAATGTTGTATGGGACTATCCTACACGAGCTGTTGCAAGCTGCATTGTCTGAACAAAGCTTTGGCGGACAAGAGACCAGGAGGCGGCTTAAAGAGTCGCTGACTAAAGAGTCAAGAAGACTTGAGGTGTGGGGTTCCGGTCTTGGAGAAGAGGATGTCAACATCGAAGTTGGAGTCAAAGCTGTCGAAGGATTTGAGACATTCGAGAGGAAGTGGGTCGGGCCTTCACCTACAGTGAGTTAATCAGTCACAACTAAGGATATATCACTGAGATGGACGTACAGTCTGAAGGCGACCTTCACTCCACTCCAGGTGACAAGCCCTCGCAGCTCGCCATCGTCGGATTGCACGATATTGAAGAAGACATTTGGTCGCCCAAGTGGGGTCTGAAGGGCAAGGTCGACGCATCCGTGCAAGCGCAGATAGTCCGGGATCCTACTAGGAAACTTGGGGAGGTAGAAGAACACGTCGCACCACTCGAAATCAAGACAGGTCGATCTGTTGGAGTTATGGCTCATCGTGCCCAAACGATGTTGTACACGTTGTTGATGGAAGACCGATACGGTAAGTTGAGGGATCGACGCCGTAACATGTGCTGACATCACACAGGCGTTCCCATTCCCGCCGGACTCTTATACTATTCTCAGCTCGACTCAATATTACGTGTTGAAGCCAGACCTAACGAGCTGCGGGCCTTGATCATCGCTAGAAACGAGCTTGCCGCATTTCTGTCAGTGAAGCGATCTGTCCCAAAATCGCCAACGGAAACGGCTGCACCAGAAAATATCGAGGAAGCCTTCTTGCCACCGACCATCGATAATCCCAAAGAATGTCGAAAGTGCTACTCGGTTGACAGCTGTATGCTGTATCGCAAGGTCAGCATTGTATTTCATCCTCTGAGTTCAATACTGATTCTCTCAGACTGAAGAAGCATCTGGACCAATGGAGAACGACAACATCCTGGAGCTGTTTGAAGAGAAGACTGGTCACTTGTCCAAGGAGCATGCCGAGTTTTACAAGAAGTGGGATACACTCCTGACTGTAGAAGAGCAAGACATGAGCCGCTTTCGAAGTCAATTATGGACAATGACAGCGAAGGAACGGGAAAAGAACGGCAGGTGAGCCCCTGTTCCTTGACCCAGAAAATGACTGACAAACTAGATGTTTTGGTGATATGATCATATCGGACTATTCGAATGACGTTGGCAAATCTTTGGCCAAAATTCACCGACATACATACACGTTCATGAGAGCGCCACGCCGAGGTACTCAAGCTGCAAACACGAGCCTATTGTCTGGTCATATAGCGAAAGGCGACCCAGTATCCCTCTCCATTGAGCCCGACCTGTTATGTCTATCGCGTGGCTTTGTCACAGATCTGACGCCATCAACAATTGTCATCGGCGTGACTTATAAGATCGATGTCGAGGCTCTCCTGGCTCGTACCAAACACCGGAACCATGCGATGTCTGACAATGGCGATCAAGTGGTTTTCCGCATTGATAAGGACGAAATGACGTCGGGGATAATGAGAATGAGGAACAATCTCGCTCAACTCTTTTTCACGAATGGCGACGAACAGCGTCGGAGGCTCGTTGTCGATCTTGAAGCTCCTCAATTCGAGGATGCTCGAGCACTACGACGCGAAGAGGTCCCGGCGAGTCTCAACGAAGATCAAAAATCCGCCATGGAAAAGGTCATGACAGCTCGGGATTATGCTCTTATCCTCGGTATGCCTGGTACTGGCAAAACGACAACCATTGCCGAGATCATCAAGGCTCTTGTAAAGAGAGGAAAGAGCGTTCTTCTGACCAGTTATACCCACTCAGCGGTGGATACGATCTTGATGAAACTTGTGAATGCGGAGTTTCCAATTTTGAGGCTAGGTAATATCGACAAGGTACGTCATGGGACTAGCCACAGGCCGTGAAGCTGATCGTGACTACCTAGGTCAATCCAGAAATACAGCACATGACTCTTGAAGCTCTTGGCGACTCGAGTAGTATGCAACAACTCGAATCCAGATTACTAGGGCCTCCTGTCGTGGCTGCTACCTGTCTCTCCATTGAACAGTAAGTCAGCTCTTTTGAAACAGCTAACAGTGCCCAGTCCGCTTTTCTTTCGACGCAAATTCGACTACTGCATAGTCGACGAAGCCTCGCAAATCACTCTCCCAACCTGTCTCGGTCCTTTGCGTTCGGCATCGACATTCGTGTTGGTTGGGGATCACTTTCAGCTCCCGCCGATTGTTCGACACCCGGAAGCTCGTAGGGGAGGCCTCGATGTCTCGCTCTTCCGCATGCTCAGTGAAGCGCATCCAGAGGCGGTCGCACAACTGCGGTGGCAGTATCGGATGAACGAAGATATCATGTGTCTAAGTAATGAGCTGGTTTACGAGGGAAGATTGCAATGTGGTTCGGAAGAGGTTGCCCATCAGGGTCTGATCTTGCCGATTCGATCTGGATGCGGGGAAGTAAAGTGTGAATCGACATGCTGGGTACAGGATCTATTGGAGGAAAAGTGAGTAAAACCATCATCGTGCTTTGTGTAGATGCTTACTGTGGCGCAGAGTCAAAGCAGTCTTTGTCGATACCGATGACGTGCCGGGATACGACTCAAAAGTCGGGGATCTAGTACAGAATGCTACTGAGGCCAAACTCATCTACCAGGTCTGATATATTCCCTCACGCTTGAGCGACCCCTGCTGACATGCTTTATGATAGCTATCGAGCGCTCTCGTATCATGCGGAATCAAGCAACAGGATATGGCTGTGATTACGCCGTATCGCCAGCAGATCAAGGTTCTTTCTGGGCTGTTGCGCTCAATGCCCAATCTTGAGATCTTGACTGCCGATAAAAGTCAGGGTAGAGATAAGGACGTTATTCTCATTAGTCTTGTTCGATCAAACGAGTCGGGCAATGTGAGTCCGATTGATTCCTCTCCATACGAGCTTGTTTGAGCTGAATGAATAAACGAAAAGATTGGTGATCTCTTGAAAGACTGGCGAAGGATCAACGTCTCTTTCACTAGAGCCAAAAAGAAACTAGTCATCTTTGGCTCGGCACGAACCCTGCGCTCCGATCCCCTCCTGTGCAAGTTCTTGAAGTTGATGCAAGGGAAAGGATGGGTGTACAAGTTGCCCAAAGGTGCAGATCAACTTCATTCGGCACTAAGGACAGAGAATGTTCTCTTGCTGGATGATCCGAAGAAGGTAGATGGAGAGATCAAAGTCGGCAAGCTTGGTAGAAAGATCTTGGATGGAAAGGCATTTGTTAGGGATGTTATAGCGGTAAGCTCGACCCGTACGAATAAAGCCAATACTAATGTGCTGTTTCTTTTTTTCTGGCTTAGGATCTATCTTGATGCTCTACTTTGAATACCTATCTGAAAATTATATCTCTTGCTGCTGCCCATGTAGGAATGGTAGCATGTAGTATGTATCTCTGGCTGATGCCCATATAGGAATGGTAGCAGGTAGTATGTAGCGATAAATGCATGTATCTAGAAATACAACAAGCTGTGCAAATAGAGGTATATAGCGATGAGAAGCAGTCTAATGGAACGAGGCTCCAGCACTGTGATGCAGATGTTAGCAAGTGCTTCAATGGGACAAGCTAGCCTGAAATTGACTCACTCGGGAAGGCGTTCAATTTGATATCGATGCTTGACGACGTACATGAGCGGTACACCTGGAACTTTACGTATCCGTCGTCGAAGGTCTCTATCACACTGTCCAAAAGTGTTAGCTGGTTGAAGATCGAGGAGACGATTGAGGATGGAGATGAATGAGAAGGTGATGAAGACGTACGGTAGCGACGATATAGCATTTATGTACAGAGACACGTTGAACTAGACAGTCATCGGCGTATGAACCAGAGTCTGAAGATTCAGTCAGTACAGAATTGATCTTGGATAGCAAGGAAGCAAGGAAGGCAAGGTATGGCGTGATTGTCGAGAGATGGGTTGACAAGGAAAGTGAAGGATGACGGTCCGATGATCCACTTACGATCGCAATGTAATCGCTCAAATCGTGGATCTTTCGCTATCCTAGTTTGTGTGAGCATGCCAACCAGAAACACCATAAGGAAGATAGACACACCGAAGAGCAAGTCTGTATTTCGGTCCTAACTTTTCCAACTCTGCCAACACACAATCTGTGATGGTAGGTATACCTGCACGACGGCATCAGCATTTGAAAGCTTGATGGATGACCTGCGACCTGCTTGAAGAGGTATAACAAGACTATAAAACACGACACAGATACGCACATTTGGCCATCAGACAGTCCATCATTCCCTGCACTAGCTCAATCTTGTTCTGGATTGAAAAGTTGATAAAATTCGTATCTACCAGTATACGAAATGGTGGTCCGAGATCTGTATTGTGTGACAAGAAAAGGCTACCGACTAATTAGTATACACTCTACTACGTACATCGGGATAAATCTCACGATGATGAGACCTGAGAACTGTACATTGTCGTCAGCCCTGCCATGGACAGTGTATAAATGAAAGAAAGAAAGAAGAGACGTACACTTTCTTCCGCTCCTCCTCGGCCTTTTCTTTTTCAGCTTTCTTGGCAGCTTTCTCAACATTCTCCTTTCTAAATCCCATCAGTCAGTCGGTGAGCCAGGGTATGTTGGGAATGGTACTCACAATCGTGGGTCACTCGGTTTGATCATGCGCTTGACAGCGGCAAACTTGCGTGTTTTCTTTGCTTTTCCCTGTAAAGTGCGTGTTCAGTTGTGATCTTTCACGATGATAATAAACACACATACCATGTTGACCGATTACCCTTTGAATACTACTCCTTTTGATAAGTTACTGACGAAATCAGAGACCAATGAAGGGTTAATGATAGTTAGTTGCAGAAGGAGAGAGAGAGCGTGAAGAAATCTCATAAACACGTGGCCGCAGTGATTACGTAATCTACCTCCACTTTTGAGCTCCGAGTGTTGTCAGTTTGCTCAAACGTACTCTAACCCCCCCCCTTGTCAAGTCGAAATAATAATCCCCCGTTATCGAATCACTCATCAATCTTGTATCCCCACTCATCTTGCTCTCTCTCTCTCTCTCTCTAACATCTAGTAATACTAGATGTCACATCTTGAAGACCCTTCACCAACGCCTACGGGCATCTCAATGGCTCCACCTGTGAATGCGAATAAACGTCCACGTCCTTCTGCAACTGCAGCAGCAGGGGGAGGTGCATCGACAGCAGCTACAGTTCAACCTCGTGCTAAGCGTAGAAAACCAGAAGATAGTGTAGGGCCTGATGATCGAAGAGCTGGTGTTGCTGGGAAACTAAAGGATGAAGAGGGCGAAGGAGAGATTCACACCAAAGTGAGTGTCATGTTTCTACGTGAATACGCCTGGTAGTCTTGAATCTACTGAATTATTTGGGTAGATCGACTTTAGAGAATTACCTGTGGAGACACTATACAAGTACCTCGAAATGCACGATCTCTTGCCGAGATGGGAAGTATCTCCATGGTCTGAAGAGCCTTGTATAGCACGTAAGTTTTAGCGTGTAGATACTAAATCAATTACTGTCCTGCCCCTTTTGAAGATCCAACTCCATAAATTAGAATGACCCTACTCATATGATTCATAGCGAACGCGTTGTACGCGAATCCTCCACCTGCACCGCCAGTGACAACGACTGCATCACCAAGAGAAACACTCGCCTCTCCGCCCCCAACAGTCAAACCCAGCGATTTCGAAGTGCCCCCAGCCTCTACCTCCGAAACAACCCACCTCATCGACGGTATGGCCGCTTCAGGTCTTGTAGACGGTCTTGCTCCTATTCAAAACACTATACCACAGTCAAATGACGATCCAGCCCAGCCAATATCTACCGACGCGACTACAATTGCTACTGAGCCAGAGACAGATATACATACTCAACCTGGCCGAGTGGCTGAACAAGAACCGGAACCAGAACCAGAACCAGAACCTACAGTAGCACCACCTACGACTCGTTCCAAAACTGCTCCCTCGCGACGCGTGCCTACACCTCCACCACCGCCTAAACGAGGCGTAATCACTCTTAGCGACATGTATGCTGCTAGGGACGTGTTGGCTGAAAAAGCAAATGCGCATTGGATAAAGGGTCTGGGAGGCGGTCAGAACAAGGAGAGTGAAACTATTGTAAACTTCTTGTACAAGATGAAAGTTGGACCAGGTACGTTTTTCTTTTTTGCTCTTTTTTCTTCTTCTTCGGCTACGGATCAGGGCTCATGAGAGATATTAGGTCGATTGTTGAGAGTTTATAACCCCAACTATCCACAGTAATTGGTTATCTTGTTCATTGTCTTGGACGTCGGCGCATATCCAGCAGGTGTCTTGTCATCCTTATTAATCGCGATTTGAATGTACTTTGTTTATTGAGATTGCACCTTGGAACGTCCGCGTCATTGTTTACGAAAAGCCTCTTAGACCTGGTCAGGTAATTTATGGTCCACTAAAGGTGCAGCCTCAAGACAGTGGACTATTGTCTTTCCGATCAAATAACCTTGTCAGGTCGTTTGTTCCCCAAACCCAAAACCGGCCACTCTAGCATGGAAACAATAGTCAAAACTATACATGTTCATACGTCTATAATACGGCTCTCAACGGCTTGATACCGATAACATATCAGAGCCACTTCCTCTCTTTGAAACTCTCGACCATTTCCACTACAGTCTGTTCGAGACTCTCATACTTGACACCCAAGACCTTTGCGGCATGATCGCCAACAAAGACATTGGCGTCTTTGTTGATGTCATCGCTGGTTCCTGGTTTACCAACTGGGACGTTCTTGAGTTCTGGGTATTTCGAATGAAGAATGTCACAGAAGGCTTGTCCTGCCAGTGGGCCTGAAGAAACGATGAATCTACCCCCTGAAGCTTCGGGAACCGTCAAGGCCTTTACGTGAGCATAAGCCACTAAGGTTGAAGATATTAGCTCTGACTCTGTGTGTGATGCTGTAGGGAAGGAAAGGAAAGATGGGAGGGTCATGTAATGACTAACCGTTGTGAACGTTGGCCCAGTTGCCAAGTTGAGAAGCAGTGTCTTCCTCTTTCTTCTGCCCTGCCGCCCATTCATAGAATGAAGCTACAAGTTTGGTCAGTCAGTTTTTCAATCCCTTGATGTTGATCGTAAACGCTTTAAGAACAAGAACTCACCGACAGACGTGTTGAGTTTCTCTGGTTTCTCACACTCGTGAATCACATCACCAAGTACCTATACCAAATCAGTATCAGTATGAGTATAGCAAAAAGATAGAAATCTCGGGACAGTGACGGGACATATTGTGGATATATATACAGTGTTTAAAGAGGGATACTGAATATACAATATGTCGAGATATGATAAGAGGGATACTGAAACTCACATATGGGGGGTTGATAGCCACTGCATCCCAAGAAGGTTTCTCATCCTCGATGAATTCTATTACACAAGACATCAGTTCCCGCTGAAAGAGCACTGAATCAAGAAAGTGACAATGCATCCTACTGTACTCACTCCATAGGGCCTTTTCAGCCAAAGTCTTTGAAGCCTGGTATGCGAAACCACCTTGAGATTTGAGACCGTTCTCTTCAACGTGTTTAACAGCGTCTTCATTCCAGTCTTTCTCGGTGTATCTGAGCTAGTTAGCGTCGTGGAATCAAGAAATATGATAAGGGACTGGGAAACGACGGAATAGAATGAAATATGATAAGGACAGGGTAACGACGGAATATGATGAAATGGGTAACAACGGAATATGATGAAATGGGTAAGGATCTGATTTGGTATGATATAGAGAGGGTGTGCGTTATAATGTGCAGTACTGTATCACTTACCTAACAGGTGCTTTTCGTGATGCAAGAGACATTATACTCGCCACACTAGAAGTAATAACCACACGCTTGACTTGGGGACTAAACAAAGGTCACATCAGTATCAGTCTTATAGGTATGTAGTCGCAAAATGCCCCCCTCAAAAAAGATAGTGTTAATGGAAGATATCGACTTACTTGTTCTTCTGAATACTCTTTAAAATACCTGTAGTCCCTTTTACAGCGGGACCAATGAGCTCCTGAGGATCCTTGACGCCAGTAGTATAGAATGGTGAAGCGAGGTGAGCTACAGCATCGACACCTTTGACAGCTTCGTCGAACACGCCGTCCTATCAATTGATTTGTTAGCTGAAGAAATTCTTATTGTAACTGATTGAATTTGGGGATAGTGTAAGTGGGAGCGAGTAGGGTTATTATGTGAAATCACTGAGTAAGACCAAAGATAGAATGAATGCCTTTGTCTTTCCTTTCCTTTGCCACTTTCTTCGTCACAATTATGTCTCCCATCTCCGCCTCTGATAACTATGAAACATGACGGTCTAGAAAGAAACGAATAAAACTCACCTTGGTGATATCATCCACAAGGACAAAATCAAACGGTCCATCTTTGGCGAATAATTTCTGGAGGTATTCTCCTTTTCCTTGCGATCGGACTGTTCCGCGAACACGGAATCCTTCGCGAAGGAATTCACGTACGGTATGTCTATTAGATAGAGAATGAATGAATGATCTTATCAGTATCATTCCCAACAACACAAACAACATATCGACACAACACCCTTCTCCGTTCCGCCATATTGTATTGTCTATCTATCTAGAGAAAGTTGAAACTTACGATGCAATGAATCCCGACGCGCCTGTCACGAGCACATAAGCACCTTTTTGAATAGCTGGCATGATTTATGATTTAGATGTCTGAAGGTATATGTATATGTACAGAACTCAAGATGGCGATTTAATGTAGTTGGGGATTTGTTAGGATGTTAAAATGTTGGGAAAAAGACCTTTTGAGTATTCTCCTTCTTTATATATCTGCATTGGACGGTGGTACGTCCACCTCCAGCTGACTAAAATATGTATATTCTAATCTCCTTGCTGACTACATCCTCCCTTCTCCCGGTCTTTGGGCACGATACCTACGGGATCTGGGATTTTCACTGGTGAGTGAGTGTGCGGGATTGATACTACTGTCGCGGAAACGAACGTAAACAACGTCATAGCTGAAAACCAGGGCAAAACTATATGTGTAACCGACCTCCACTCATTAATTGACCTCCACTCGTTCATAGCGCGCGGCCGCGGGAAATAGACAAAGGGTCGAGCGGCTATCATCAAAAGTGGAGGTTAAAGTAAAGTCGATACGCGACGTCCAGATACGATCCTCTATGCTATAGCGCCTCTTTGCATGCTTACAAGACAACCTCCGTATCCTACCTCGCTTCTCCTATTCAAAATGCCTGCTTCCCTCTGGTGTCACCCGGTAATAAAGCAATAGCAAACATAGATATCCAAGCTCCTCCAGCTCCCAGCCATAGTACTCCAGGCGAATGTGATCCATTGTATACATGTGTCGAGGCGATAGGTGCGATCTACGCGCTAATTAGTTGTCGTCCTCTTGATACGCGCTCAAACCGCCAACTTACGATACTGGCGATACGGCCAAGAGTTGACAGCATCCCGCAAGCAGACCCGCGGAAAGGCGCCGCAAACGTCTCTGGAGTGTAGGCGTAAAGCAGAGCATTGTACAAACTTTGAGTGGCATCGTCAGCCAAGCCAGAGAGACGACATGTTGGTCCACAGACTCACCTCTGGAACCAGTACTCCATTGCGTTGAAGGCAATGTTGGCAGGAATCGAATCAACAAGCTGGTACAGCGCCAATGAGACACCCATGAGTCCAGCAGAAACCACCATCGACCATTTACGCCCAACGCGAGGGATCTCCATGAACTACAAGTTACCACGCATCAGCGTAATCCAGTCAACCCAGCTGCTCAGTACTCACCCTTGCTGCTACCAGAGTCGCCGTCACTCCAGGCAAATCTAGGCAGCATCAATCAGGGTATCATTTCGCAGGGAAGACGCACTCACAGATCCAAACGTAAGACCGATAAGTGTCCGCTGTGGATTGTTCCGCATCGACTCCCTTATCTCTCAGGATCAGTGGCAAAAAGTAGCCCACGACTGAGAAGGACCAAAAGTCCGCGATATACCTACATCCACGTCAGCCAAAGACAGTCCCGGATCGGGGAATGCAGGGAAACTCACGCTACTCCGAGAACAGTGAATAAATATGCATTGCGCTTATCCTTGAATAATCCTCGCAGATGCCCGAAAACTTGACTGAATCCGCCAATCAATACCTCTCTCACTGCTGGTGGTCGCGCTTCATGTTGGCCGCCATTGATGGGTACGTCCGAATTGTAACTCCCAATTGAATCATCTTCGAATTCCAAAGCCCGGAAGTCGTCGATACTCAAAGTAGGCTGAGGTCGCTGGTTGAAATGAGCAACAGAGTAGAGCACGTCGAGAGCTTTTGCGTCGTGGCCTTTGGATAAGAGATATTTGGGAGATTCGCGGAATCGGAATGCTACCATTCTCAGCTGGGGCATGTATTGGTCAACGGTCTGAACTTGCCGACGAATCGAAGCAGAAAGATGAGGAATGTGATTCCTCCGAGAATGATCATGGTGTATCGCCTTGTACTGTCAGGTATATCTCAGAGAGCAGAGATGTCAGGGACACGCACCATCCTATGTTCGAGTCCTTTGTGCAGCATGGTGTCTCACCAGTATTACAAGATGGCAGATCGGCTCCGCAAGAATGACTCGGGATCACGCAGAATGCGATAATCGATGCGAATACTGTGCCAAGAGGCTATTGCCGAACAGGTTTAGTCCCAATGCGAGACGAGAAATGAGAGAGTCGCAAACTTACCTGGAACGTGCTTAATGCTGCCAATAGCCATCGATGGTTCTTCGGTAGAAACTCTATTGTGATTGTAGCGTCGATGGGAATATTCCCACCTACTCCAAATCCTACGAGCAAGTAGTAGAAGCATATCGCTCCGTAACTGGATGGTGCTGTAAGAAAGTCAGCGAAATCGGAAAATTCTGGATATCCAAGTCTTCTTCAAGATGAGATCTAGCGATTTCACTGATAAGATTTTACATGTTGACTTACTAGCAACCAAGAAGCCAAAGACTGAAGCTATTAAACAGGTGATATTGAAACACCACCTTCTTCCGACTATATCGACCAAAAGGCCCCAAGTGAATGCTCCGAGGGTAAGACCGGTATTGAATGCTGTTGAAAGATCGCCTGCATGATCGGCTACGTTCAATCATCAGTCAATTCCATATCCATATCCATATCAAGTTGAAGGCCAGGGGGACAGATTGAGGACATACTTCCGATTCCTAGTTCTTGGATTATAGCGGATCCAACTAAACCCCCTGCTTGTGCCCAGCATAGACTGGTCTGATCAGTACAAGTACGGCTCTCTTGCGAACAATCACGAGTGGACGCACTCAAGAAAGTATCCTACAAACGCCGCATTCAGCACAGATCACAGAGATATATAGAGATTCACGTACCAAAACCACATAGATAGAAGATGAACCATTGATATTTTCCCATACCCATCGCACTATCACTATCAGCTTCCCAAGCCGATCGATCCCTCCATCACACCACTGTAGAGGAATGACTTACTCAAGTTCTCTATTGATTAGTACCGATTTCTTTTCATACAAAGTCAATTCCTTAAACGTCCTTCCTCCAACCAATGTATCATCGCTAACTCGTCCAGCCAGTTCAAGAGCTCTATCTCTATATTGCTGTTCCTCCTCTATTATATGCGCATCTAATTTCGTAACGATATTTGAATGATAAGTTGGACTTGGAACTCTTTCTGACTCTGTTTCTTCACTAGTCAAAAGACCGATATTGAGTAAAGGTATCCTATCGTCGGGAAACGATGATGATTCAATTATTCTCCTTTCTCCACTTCCTCCTCCACCTCTACCTCCACGTTTCGGTTGTTCGAAAGAAGATCTTGTAGATGGATCAAGATGAGGATGTTCAAATGGTAGGTTCTCCGGTAGAGTGAAGAAATGTGTCAATTCAAACTGGAGTCGGTGAATAAAAGTCGACAGTTTGTTGAATGTCAATGTGGGAGTTGTTCAAGAGGACAGGAGTATAGGTTCTAACTATGTTCTGCCAGAACTGGGTAGTATAGAAGAGTAAAATGAGCAGATTGGCTGGGTATATGAGAACAAGGGATGAGATGTTTGATGTGAATTTGTCAAGGATTGTTTGTGAATGATCTCTGAAATTCACGACAAAGTTGGTCGATCATCACAATCTGGAGCCCCCCGAAACCGTCAGGGTTCAGGCACACCACGTGGCGACTACTGGATCTAAGTGACTGGTGGCAAACGATGAAATAGGCAATCCCTCAAGCCAAAGTCCCATTATCAGACCCCAAGCGCCCAGCCAATGCATCCCTAGCTAGCATCAGCAGATATAGATAGCAATTTAGAATCAAATTGTGCTTACTTGACCTTCTTCCCCTCGACTTGAAGCTCCAATTCTGCCTTGATCTCACTCTTCTGATCTTCAAGGGACTCTTTCCTCCTTATCTGAAGGGTGTGTGCATCAGCAACTATAACAGTATGAACTGCTATACAACAGTTTGAGATAATCGAAAGAAAAACTTACAAGTTGAGCTTCTTCGACCTCTAATGAGACAGCTATTGTCTTTTGCCAACTGATTTCCCGTCTATCAGCGAGGCGAGAAGAAGACGACAAAACGACGTAACGTACCCTTGATGTCTATCACATCTTCTTTTCCCACGCTTGCAGACTAGGTCATTCAATTCCGCATCAACAGCATCATCCATGCCGTCCCAATCTTGAACCTCTTCATCACTCCAAATCAACCTTCGATCCCACCCACATGGTTTATCCTCTACACCTTGACGTTTCCCTTCCTTCTTTCCCTTTCGAGGTTTATCTTCGTCCCCTTCATCGCCATTCACAGCCACTTCCTGCAAGGCTAGACATCGAGCGATGACTTGTCTTAATAGATTTTGACGTTTTCGCACTAGTTCTAACGATCGTTGTGCGACACCAAGTTGATTTTGTATAACAGCTAATAGATGGTTGTCCGATTGGACGGTTGGGCTAGAAGGCGGAAGATGATGAACCACACGGACGTGACTTGGTCGAGGATAGTTGCAAAATGTATTGGAAAGGGATGCAACTGTCTTCTTGTTCCCAAGACCTTCGACGAGTGCCTGAGCATATCTGAATCCGCATAAATCAGAGCAAAACCTATAGAACCCATGTTAATCGTTGTGTCTCTGGTTGAAATAGAATCGTAGACTCACTTTGAATTTACCCGCTTGACGGCATTGTCGCATCCTTCTCGCTTACATCTCTGCTTGATGATTGTCCGTAGTGAAGTATCTTGACGAATTCAGCAAGGAATACACTGACCTCTGAAGATTCCGGGCACTCACGAGGCTCGCACAATGGGCAAATGTAGGTATCGATCAAATCACACTGATCTTCTTTTACACCGACACAAGCAGGATGGAACCAATTATCACACCTGACAAATCGTTAGCATATGTGGCCCCTCACTTATCCATGTTCAATTCAAGGGGACATACCCGTTATCACAAGCGATCATGGTCGTACCCTCATCTTCATCCCCATACGGTCTACGACAGATACAGAATACTCTGGCATCATCTTCGTCTGGTGAAGGTTCGCGTGTTTGTTCCGGCGAAGGAGGTATAGAGGACGCGGCAGGTGAGGATACAGCGGGTGAGTCATGCTGTATGAATATGTCAGATATCTGACACCAACCATCAAGGTGAACAGGTAAACTACTCACGGAAACAGTGCTTCCTCGATGCTTATTGCCGGTCTTGAGATCATCAATCTGTAACGGTATCAGTACATCATACGACTCTAATGGCAAAAATGGCAAAATCTCACCTTGGACTTAGGTTTCTGTTTGACCTTTTTGACCTCCTTCTTAGCCTTTACTTTCTCCTTCCCTCCAACCGGTGTCCCAGCCCTCTCGACCTCCTCTTCACCTTCTTCATGTCGAGTTACCTTCTTCTCTTTTTCGGCTTTGTCCTTCTTCGATTTGGCTTTTGGAGCTACATCAGAAGTCGGGACTGAGCTGGAGACAGGTTTGGAAGCCCTATTTGCGTGGCGAGCCTTTGCAGCCGAAGCAGTATCGACGATCCAGTCTGCTGGGTTCCAGACAGGTCGGACTGGAGGGGCGATCGGAGGGATATCTGATTTGGATAGCTGCGAATCGTCCGTATTGGGTTTTGGGTTTGGCGTCAATGTTGCGTTAGGGGTCGGCTCATTTGCCAGAGTGTCGTCTGCGTCTTTGGCATCTTCGATTGCGTTGTCTTGATTGGCCGGTGTAGTGCCAGCAAACAGGTTGACATTCTTTGGCGACGACATATTGACATCACCGTCCTCATCTATGGCGGGTTTTCCATGATCGTCAGATGTCACTTCCTTCGCCTCGTGGTCTTTGATAAGCGTGTCATCCTGCACAGACGGATGCAGAGCTACAGAGTCATCCTCGCTGACTTCCAGTGCGGCAGCTCCCGACGACCGGGGTAACGCTGTAGTCTCCTCAGCATCGAGCAGTTGAATCGCAGCCTCTCCCGCGAGAGCATCGCCTTGTCCTTCCAGTTGCTTAGAGCTTCCCGCACCTGGACTTTGCAAGGCGTTCGTATTGCTTGCCGCGTGCTCCCTCTCCTCTACACCCTTGTCATGACCCTCATTCGAATGATCGTACTCTCTACCTGGTGGGACTAGTCTATCGAATGGAGGAGTCGTTGCTGATCTTGTCGATTGTGGAGACTGTTCTGTCGATAAGTACCCAGCAGCAGCTATTGGCGGGAGTATAGAAGATGGCTCGAATGAAGAGGATGAGGTCGTTGTCGCACCGATGACAGGCTGCACGTAGGCTTCATGAACAGGATTGGATGGAGATCTTCGTGACGACGAAAGCGAGTGAGCGCGATCGGATTCTTCATCGCTCTTCGATGCTACTCGCCTTCTCTTGTTTCCTGAATGTTGAGGATTCGAAGGGCTTAAAGATCGTTCTCCGAGTTTCCTTCTTTGCCAGACTTGTTTAGCCTGCACTTCGAGCTCGGAATCACTTTCAGCTGGATCGTTATTGACGGATGATATTGTGGCTCGGTGACCTTGCGGAACCTCATCGTCCGAACCGTCTTCTGGCTCGAGGATAGTCGCCGGCGCGTTCCTTGCAACGCTCTTCTCTTCGTCGTCGTTCAAATTCATGGGATCTGTCGAAGCGTTTGAGGGCGCCGCACTTGTCTCTCGTGTAGATCTTTGAGAGACACTGGAGCTCAACGACATTGCCTTTCTAGACAAATCAAGTCGTGGCTCCAGAGTACTCTACCTCCTCGTTGAATGGCCTCTGGGACAGTAGAAGAGGTAGAAGAGCAACAAATCACAAGAATTGGCGGAGTAGGCGGCGATGTCCGTTGCCAACTCGCGTGGTATTGCGTGGGTCAACTACTCAACTACTTTCGCCGAAAACCCACCAAAAGAACTCGTCCAAAAACCGAGTCTCACTAATACAATACCTCGCATCATCCCATCATGTCAATCTCCTTGGTGACAACAACTACACATTAGATACTACACCTTCTCATACCCGTTTATCCCAAGCATTCATGCGGTCCAGCGTTTCGACTCAAGAAGCCCGCACCCGAAACCCCATTATCTTAGCACCTCGCGCGCCCTACGCATAATCCCCCCCCTCAGCCCTCCGTTATCCACGTCCGTATATACCTACCACCACTACCATCAGCCCAACGCCTGTAGCGATTTAAGATGCTTTGGAAATTCAGCTTTACGGCCACCTCGAATATCGAGAGTCTCTTTTCGCGCGAAGCACCACCCAGCGTGGAAGAGTTGATGGATGAGAATGATCTTTTGAGTGAAGTCAAGGCCCAAAATAACAAGTACGTCTTACAACTTTCATCTTAGTTTTTCTATCTACATGTACACGGTGGTCTGATGCACTGGTTGTAGAGTGGTGACTTATCTGGCGAGAGACGATGTGATCAAGTCATTGCTGCAATGGGTGATTGCAGGTCTAGACGAGCTGGATCAACAGGCAGACGCGGCCGATTCGGCTACTTTCAGTAAAGCTGTTCTCTCACCTAATCTTTATCCTGCGTATCAAGTCCCTCGTCCAGTCGCTGTACCAGGTACTGGTCCCGGATCTCCTCCTCTTGAGCCAGCGAAGATCGAAAAGGTTGACGAGGAGGACGATGCTGGTTCATCTCCCCTCGCTGTTGGGTTGGGTCAAGGATTGGATCGGGTACCATCTCGGGATGAGGACTCACAGCGTTCCAAGTGAGTATCACAAGAAGTTTCTGTATGACGGCACCGGGACTACACTGATCAAGTAGGTATCCGAGTATTGCTACCGAATTGCTTACAGCTGAACTTTGGTCTATACCCGACACAGTCATGGCGAACAAGGAAGCCTTCCTGCGACCATTCTGGGATGCTGTTCTCCCACCTATCGAGCAAGCTGAAGTGGACGAAAAGGTCGAGGTCTCGCCACACTCGCTGTACGAGCGTGGAGAGCGACAACGTGTGACAGATGAGTTCAGATCAGACGAGGACGAGGAACGGGATCGCAAGAGGGAGGTCATTCGAGGTCTGTGGGTCAGAGTCAACGGACACCTTCTGGCAAAACGTACAACCGAGGTATGCCTGACAACTGGTTTTTTG
Source organism: Naematelia encephala (assembly GCA_002105065.1). NCBI lineage: Eukaryota > Fungi > Basidiomycota > Tremellomycetes > Tremellales > Naemateliaceae > Naematelia > Naematelia encephala. Next base: position 884,263 of record MCFC01000001.1, read on the forward strand.
GTAACTACCACAAGCTAATCATGGACACAGATGATTCGCTTTGTCCAGACCTTGCCGAATATCGTAGAACGGATCATGGCGAGAATAGAGAGTCCCGCCATTCAGGACATGCTCTTGCGAATCGTTTCGTCGGAAGAAGCTGGCGTGAGCGGTGTAGTTGAATGGCTGGGGAACGAGGGCCTCATCCCACGACTCCTCGCGCTACTTTCGCCGCACCATCCAACAAGCACCCATATCGTCGCTGGGGAACTCTTGAAGTCCATCATCACTCTCTGTGCGCCATCTCCGTTCAATCCTGCAGGTGGAAACGCCATGGAACAACAAGGACAGGTACAGCCGCTCGGCGCACGGGACAATCGGCTCATCCGTGAACTCGTCGGGATAGAAAGTGTAAAGACGATGGTTGGATTCATGTTGGACGATGTCCCGATCACCGATGCAGATTGGCCCGGTGTCGATCCAGACAGCCCAGATCCCAGTCCTGCCGATCCATTCATTGTGCATCCTCTTCCATCACTCGCATCAGCTACTAGCTCTTTATCACAAGTGTGTAGCATTCTTGTCGAGATTATTCGCAGGAACAACTCGGACTTTTCAGAACCACACCTCTTCCATACCCTGCGCAACAAACTGATGGGTGTACAAATGCCTGCTGGAGGTGGTATCGAGCAGGAAGATGAGCAGCGGCAGCGTATGGAGGATGCCATGGTGGAATTTTCAGCCAAAATGGGTATCGTTCATCTTGGAAATCTACTCGAGGCATTATCAGATCGGTTCGGAGAACTTCATCGCTTCCTGCTCGCTCCACGAACACAAACCAGGGCGGCTTCATCGGTGAATCCCAAGCCTTTAACATTAGAGAGGTTCCGTGTTATCGAGCTCTACGCAGAGTTATTGCATAGTTCCAACATGTCAATCCTGAATCGTCGGCAAGCTGTCGGTCCGAGTTACAGCCTCGATGGGATCTTGTCGGGCGGATTGTCTGGACTCGAAGCTCTTGGCGAAGCTATCGATGGGGATCGTGTAGGTGAGGAAGGGGACGACACAGATCCTGCGGATCATGTCACTCAAGCGAGGGAGTTGCCAGTCAGTAGTGGTTCCACGGACTGCTCTTTGACTGGTTCAGAGGAAGTTGGATCCGATGATGAAGGTATGCTGGAGGATATGGATGACGAAACCACTCCAAGTCCATCACCGGCAGCGTCAAGAACTTTACCACCTCCAGCAGACATTGAAGCCCCAGCGCCACCTCCGCCGTCGCAAGAAAATGTAGCCCGTCTCCGAGATATGATGGGTATCGAGTCGACCATTCCTTCTTCGTCGGCCGTTTCCGAACTTGGCTCTGAATCGCATGCTGCCGTTGCAGCAACTACGGCAGCACCATCGATAGCTTCCGAGCCATACACCCCTACAGCCGCAGAGATGAACAAGATTGACGAACCACTCGTACTCGGTGATCGCCTTAAATCAATGTTCATCCAATACCGAGCGATCCCTGTCACCATCGACCTCTTCTTCCAATACCCCAATAACAATTTCTTGCATCACGTCGTCTACGATATCTTTCAGCAGATCTTGAATGGCCGACTAGGCCCAGGACTCAATCGTGAATTGGTGATTGAGTTGATCAGAGAAGGCAAGTTGATTGAACGCGTCTTGGATGCTCAGCGTTTGAATGAGCGTATGGTGTGAGTTAAACTTCCAATACAAGATGAAATCAATGCTAAACATTTATAGGAAGCAGAATGGAACGCCGCGTATGGCCAATATGGGTCATATCATCCTGATTGCCGAGGAGCTCGTCAAGTTTCTCGCACGCTGCCCTCCAGAGCTGTTCGAAATCATCAAATCGTCATTCAACCAGTCGGAATGGGACGCCTTTGTTGACGGTGCTCTACGCGATACCAAGACCCGAGATAGTCTCCCACTAGCGGGCGGAAAACCTGCTGCTACTGCTGCAGCGGCAGCTTCTGCTTCTGGTGTTGAGGGTATGGGTGGTAAAGACGATGATAGTAGTGACGAGGATGAGGATGATGGTGTCGATGCCAAGTTTGGAGAACCCCTAACGAGGACCACAGGCGGTGATGGATTTGTCAGTCGTTCTGGCTTTGAAGGCGAGGGTGATGATGTGAGTTGTCCAAGTTGGGAATTTCCCGTGTTGATCAAGTAACTACAGTACTGGAGGAACGTCTCTGCGGAATCATCAAGACGTCAAGCAGAATTCTCGGATGACGACGATGATGATGCTGATTGGCTTCGACCGAGCGTATCGGGCAATGATCGTCGAAGTAGTGATGATGAAGATTTTGGAGTAAGTGGATATGAAATCTCCACAAGAAGAGATGAAGTTTCGGTTTGCTGATTCCCATCAAGACTTTTTCAGGATCTGGTCAAGGTCGACCTGCATCTTCTGATGATTTTGACGATGTGAGTCGAGTCTGGACTTGTAGACTTGTAGACTTGTAGACTTGCACTACATTTAAAGAAGCTGACATGAACAACAGGATGAAGCTTGGGGGACATTCAACGCTGGTTCACCACCATCACATTCGCCTGATGCCGATTCTGGTGTTAATCCATTCGACGATGATGCGTTCGCTCCATCTGTTACTCCATCTCATCCTCTGGGCAGATTAGGTCCACAAGAACCAGTAACACCTCAAGACTGGTTCGAATTTGATCGCGTTTTCTCTTCAACTTTACCAGGACAAGTCGGACCTACTATTGATATGTCTATCGACGACGATGAAGGGAATGATGATGATGATGATGATAGACGTGCTGGATTCAGTGGAGCAACAGGTCTTACTCCTGGTTCTCACAATACATGGAGATTTGAAGGTGATGATGATGATGGAGAAGAACTTCCACCTACTATATCTCCTATCATTCCTCAAACAGATCGATTAGGTGATACGCCTCAAACTCAAACTCAAGACGATGTCGTGGCAACCTTAACTCTGGAAGCTACAAATATGACAATTACCGATAACACTTCGACATCACCCACATCATCTACGACGACTATTCCTGATCGTTCACTTACTTCAGCACCAATCCCTGTTCCCACACGCCGTCATCGTTCAAATTCAATTTCAACACCTAGCGGTAGCAGCAATGCCTTTTCTCCACCCGACTCTGCACTTTTCGCCGCAACTTCGCCAGATGAACCTTTAGGTCCAGGTGTTAATTCTACAGATACAAAGATTACTCCGGAAGGTATGCTCGAGAGACAAGTCGCAGGTGAAAAAATAGTCGTTCCTCAAGATGAGGTCGTTCTAGGCGTTGAAGAGGAACGAAAGAGGATTCATGAAGGATTAGGTCATCATCATATTTGACACCGGTTGTACTGTACACCACATAGCACAGTAAACAACTTGGAGTGGGTGTCAAGTGAATGACATGTTGAGGAGAGTCCTGAGTATCCGTAGTAGATCATAGAGGTGTGGAATGAGACATCACGTTGATCAGTTATCGTTCAAAGCCTGTGAGGTTTTTGATCTGTTCCTGGCCGCGTCACAATGACAGCTGCAGCTTCGGCAGTAACGAGCGAGATCCATCTCTCTACTGTAGTGGGAATGGGTCCCGACTTCCGCTGTGAATGCATGTCAGATGATTTATACAACTCAATCTCGTCCACAAACTTCGAGCCCGCGCTACCAACCGTCATATGGGTCCTTCAGCAAGGAATATCAGCCCGGCTCATGGATGGTGTACGAGAGTAGAAGATGCAGATACGAGTACTCACGTCGGCGGATGTCTTGACTTTGACTGGAACCGCTGCTGACGCCAGCACAGGCACAGCTTCGGGCTCCTGAGAATATTCAGCAGGTCTCCTTGCTCGGCCACCGTCACTCACTTCATCTCTGGGTCTAGTAACCTCATGAGGTCGCCAAGTGGAAACAAGAGAGGGTCTGCTGGAAGCCCCACCCAGCTGAGAGATCATCCTCAACCGGTCAGGATGGATATGCGTGGTTGTCGAATTAGGTGGGAAAGAATTGGTTGGCGTGGGCTTATCTGGAAGGCCAAATCAGCATAACCTAGACCGCCATCCTCTCACCTTGATCGTCTGTAATTGTCAGACCTTCCAATTTTTCTACAACCTCATCGTTCGCTACCGGTGAGCGATCAGCGCCCATCACTGTGGGACACTCCCGAGCCTGCTCTCTCAGTCACATTCACCCAACTACTGTGTGGATACCACTCACAAAATGTCCCCTCTCACCGCATTTATGGCAAGACATCGTTGACCCCCGCTCAGGGCCACCGCGATTTTCATTTGGACACTCGCGGCTCTACCCGATCAGTCACAATTCGTTCGGTTGTTGATGAGTGAAGCTTACGATATGTCCCTTTTCTCCGCATCGGAAGCAAGCGTTCGGTGATTCCCTTGTCAATTTTCCGCCTCCCTCGCTCCGAACTTTTCTCATCCCAGCCAGACCTTCAAGGAGCTCTTCCGTGCTGATAGGGTCCATAACACCGTACTCAGGATTTTCGTAACTGACACCGCCCGTCCAGGGGATGTATGAGGAACCTATCAAGGGTTTTTCGGGGACATACTGGGGACTGGCGGAGTTGGTAGGTGACTCGGCCTCGGGGTCACTGCCCCATCCCTGATCGGCGTTCAGAGGAGGGGCGACAGGGCTGGGGGCGGGATATACTCGATGGTGTACTGCATCAGCACCAATCAGACTGTCAGCAGCTGGCAGCTGCTGCCCAGCATGTTGGGCTGCGGATCTTATACCATAACCCGGCGTGAAAGATCTCCGGGTGTCTTGCTTCCCTTGCAATTGCGCCTACGAGTGAGGAGAGGCCAGGCAAAGAGAACATGGTATGGAGGGGTTGGAATGGAAGAATGGAGGAATGGAGGAAGGAAGGAAGGAGAGAGCGGCGAGAAAGAGGGACCATGAAACCAAGGCAAGCGAGCATGTCAGCTAGGAACTCATGGAGGTAGTGAACGCTTACCGCATAGCGAAGACTAATCTCTTTGCTACGGAGACTCATGTCGCTATTTGTGACGAGTTCTTTTCTTTTTGATGTCTTGCCCTCTCGGTCAGTAAATGTCATGTTGCAATTGGGAGAGACTTACGCCACCGCGAGGGATAACCTCGCTGTTGCAGAGAGTTTCACAGGAATTTATTGTATGAATAAGAAGAAGAAGACGAAGAGGAAGAAGAAGAAAGAATAAAGAAGAAAGAAGAAGGAAGAAGGAAAGAAATAGAATATTTGAGGTCGTGGTAGGAACGATCAACAGGTAAAGAAGGTGAGCACGGGCCCATCAAGTGACGCACGGACCATCTTGACACGATTCAAACTAGGCACTCGACGTCATAACGCCGCTCCCCACAGTATCGGACTTTGGCTAATGTGGCGCCGGCGGCAGGATACGAAGTCACGTTTCTATACATTATTGTCCCATGAATGCTTTCCGCCTTGCCTTTCCCAAAGCCATTCTGCAGCCTTTTCTGAGTGAGTAGCTTTCTCCAATTAGCCTCCCGTCTCAGCTTGTTTGCCCCTATTCTGAGCTGATATCAGGTTGATTGCTCTTGTCCTGCCCGTTCCTGTCTTGCATGCCGCCTGAACCTCTGATATCCACATCCTTCAAACACCGAACGCTTTTCTTACTTCCAACTCTTATCGCTCTCCTCGCTCTTTGGACTGCATACTTCTCGCCCGCTCATTATCACCTGGAATCTTCAGGCAAAAGCAAGTTATTCGCAATGTCTTTGTCCTCCAAGCTTTCCATCACCGACGTCTCCCTCAAGGGGGAGCGGGTCTTGATCCGTGTGGACTTCAACGTTCCGTAAGCTACTTTGCGAACTCTACGTCTGGTATGGAAAACTGACGATGAGTACAGCATGGACAAGGAACTCAAGATCACAAACCCTGCTGCAAGTCGTCCCCCTCTCGATATCTTTCTCCACTGACTTAATTGATAGCGTATCGTCGCAGCCCTTCCTACCATCAAGTACGCTTTAGAGCAAGGTGAGGCTTCTTTCATATGTTTGTCAACATGGAATTGACAGTGTCCAGGTGCCAAATCCGTCATCCTCATGTCCCACCTCGGTCGACCAGACGGTTCCCCCAACCCCAAATACTCTCTCAAGCCAGTTGCAACCAAGTTGTCCGAGCTCCTCTCACGAGATGTTACCTTCCTTGATGACTGTGTCGGTGAGGAGGTCAAGAAGGCCGTCTTGGCCGGTGACAACGGCCAGGTCTTCCTGCTCGAGAACTTGCGATTCCACGTCGAGGAGGAAGGTAAGGGAAAGAAGGGAGATGAGAAGATCAAGGGTCAGTTGAGAGCTTCAAGCTTGTCGCCAAACTTACGTCTATAGCCGATCCCGCAAAGGTCAAGGAATTCCGGGAGGATCTGACCGCATTGGGCACGGTATACATCAACGATGCGTGAGCTGTTCTTCAATGGGCTGCAGCTGCACTCGGCTGATTCTCGAACAGCTTCGGAACCGCCCACCGAGCTCACTCTTCCATGGTCGGTGTCCAGCTGCCTCAGCGCGCCGCCGGCTTCCTCATGAAGAAGGAGCTCGAGTACTTTGCCAAGGTTCTAGAGAACCCCGAGCGTCCTTTCCTTGCCATTCTGGGAGGTGCCAAGGTTGCCGACAAAATCCAGCTCATTGAGAACATGCTTGACCAGGTGAGTTCAAGGCCGTTTTGCTTCTACTTGTAACATGGCTGATCTCTCGCTAGGTCAACACTCTCATCATCTGCGGTGGCATGTCCTTCACCTTCAAGAAGACCCTCAATAACGTAGAGGTGAGCTGCCTGATGTACATGCGCATCAGAAGCTCAAGCTGGCCAGATCGGTACTTCCTTGTTCGACGAGACCGGTGCGAAGCAGGTCGAGAGCCTTGTCGAGAAGGCCAAGAAGAACAACGTCAAGCTGGTCTTCCCCGTCGACTACGTCACCGCCGACAAGTTTGACAAAGATGCCAAAGTACGCTCATTTCCCCCCGAGTACCGTATGCTAATCATATGCAGACTGGAACTGCTACTGACGAGAGTGGCATTCCCTCTGACTGGATGGGTCTTGACGCCGGACCCAAGTCTCGCGAGATCTTTGCCGAGACCGTCGCCGAGGCAAAGACTATCCTCTGGAACGGTCCCGCTGGTGTGTTCGAATTTCCTGCATTTGCAGGTGGATCCAATGCTCTCCTCGATGCGTGCATCAAAGCTGCGAAGGGCGGTGCGACAGTGATTGTGGGTGGTGGCGACACCGCGACCCTCGTGGCCAATGCTGGCAAGGAGGACGAGTTGAGCCATGTCAGTACTGGTGGTGGTGCAAGTCTGGAATTGCTGGAAGGCAAGGTGAGCCATCCGCTTTGTTTGTTGACAGTGTATCTGCTGATGGATATCAGACTCTCCCAGGTGTTGCCGAGCTCAGTGAGAAGAAGTAATTAAAGCTTAGGAAAGCTTTCCATGCATAGATACCGGAGAGATTAATATTTTATTTGATCCCTTCTTTAGAGTCGCGTCTAGTCGCGTCCGGGTTTGTGTCAACATTTCTGCAGCATCTGAGCGTTGCATCGTGCCGGTATTCAAGTCAATAATGCCTTCATTAGCTGAATCTCTCTCTACTCTGGCCCAACAATCTGAGCAAATCGCCTACCTATCGTCTCTGAATGCTCAGCCGGCCGGTCCATTCGTTCAGTCGTACCTCCACCTTCCCTCGGGACCTGGTGCAAAGCCTACCACGGTATTGAATCAGATCCGCGATGCAGCCGAATCAGAAGTACGTTTATTCAAGTTCATTGGAGAGGTGGATGGGAGTGCAGGTGCAGCTGGAGGGAAAGTAGTGGAAAAGAGGGAAGGGGTGGTAGTGACTCCTCTGAGGGAGTTGAAGAAGCGGGGTAAAGGGGGAGGTAATGGTGAGGAGATTGAAGTGATGCTCAAGACTGCTTTACGACTTGTGGATGATTAGTGAGTGCCAGTGCCAGTGTCAATGAATCATCAATTCAGTATTTACAAGAGCTTACGTCGTTGGGTACAGTCGACCCATGCCAAGAGCCAGAGCGCATGTTCAGTCTTTATTGGAAACGCACCAGAAACAACTTGACAAGATTGCCGAACTAGAACGACAAATTGCTGAAGCTACATCGCCTAACGCTCCGTCGACATCTGTACCTACACCATCGAAAAGTAACCTGACGAACTCGTCTGCTGCTGCGCCTTTGTCAAAGCTGCCAGCTGATGAAGCCATCAAAGCTGAGGAAGAAGCTATAAGGGCATTGGAGGCATCTATCTTACCTCTGCGACGTAAAGCTACTCCTGCAACATCAGTCTCTCCTACGAAAGAACTCAACTCTGATACTTCTATGTCGACACCGCCTTCTTCACCTCCTGCTGCTCCCTCTACCTTGCAGCGAGTACACACGTATTCTGCCGAAGCAATGCAGACTCCTGGTCGACCAATGCCAAACGTAACCAACTCACTGGTGAATGGAACAACGCCACACCGGACTGGACCAGCAACAATCAATCGTTTCAGTCCCTTACGTCTTCTTGGAACTCCTCGAGCACCTGTTGGTCCAAGTGGTCTAGGGACCAGCAGGCTAGGCGAAGATACAGAGCATAGGACTATTTTCGCTCAAAGACGAGGTTTGGGAAGAAGCATAAGTGGATCAAATAGGCCCCCACCTCAACCTGTATTCCAGCCTGAACCAGAACATGATCACGCCGAGAGCGATGTGGCTGGAGAAGACGAGACGATAAGGCTTGCACCACCATTGCCGCTAGCTGCGACACACCCAGAGGTAGCCGCTGTGGAGGATACCAATATCTCTGGGCAGCAGGAGGAGGAGGATGTTACCTCCGTCGCTTCACCTGTTAAACCTTCATCGGAGGTAGTAGACACAAGCAAAGTTGCAGGTGTGGATATCGATCAAGATTGTATCAAGAACGCCGTGGTAAGTTACCAAACAGACAGCTTGATATGATTAGGCTGCTGACTCTCATGTAGGCCCGAATATGGAGTACACTAGGTGAGATGATGCGTCAAGGTGTACCGGACGGCAAGACAATTTCGCAAGACCCCTCAGAAACCATGTACGTCTTCTTTTGCAACCGATAGCAAGTAGTTGTTTTCTAAGCTAATGTCAACAAAGTCAACATATCTATCGTCTCTCTCAATCCGATCCACAACCTCCTCCTTCTCCGTCATCCGCATCTACTCTATCTACCCTTTCTTCTCTTGCCACTGCAGCGCCAAAAGCACCACCAGTCACAACAGATACAATTCTAGTTGCTCATTTGCTCATGCTGCTTTTACGATCTCCTGGAGCAGCAGCACCGATGGCAGAGGTCAAGTCGACACTTACGAGTGTAGCTAGGGCGCGAGGATGGGAAGGCGCAGAGCAAACTAGTACAAAGGTGCTTTATGCTTCTGTTGGAAAGAGGACGATAGCTATCGATAGACGAGGTGCAGCAGGTGGGACAGTATCGTTTAGCTCTTAGAGAACAAGGTTATGCACGCTTTGTATATGGTGCATTGCACATATGAGCACTCCATCTCGTGGACATAGCAAGTGGATCTTGGGCGGTAGTTGCCGGTTACAAGAAGAGAGTCGCGTCGCGTAGAGTATGAATCCGTAGATCTGATATTTCATTTCATTTTGACATTATCTTGCTTCGCATATACAAAACTCGACTTAGTGAACGTAAGACACTTGAACAATGTCTTTCTTCGACAATGAAGAAGAAGAGGACGAATCTCCATTCAACGCATCAGTAGCTGCCCAACCAGCTGAACCAATTGGAGGATGGTCTTCTGCAGAAGGTTCTTCGTCACGATATAATCGCAATCGAGCATCATCACTCGTTTCAGCTACAGAATCAGGCATAGGTTCACGTTCTTTCCTATCTCGACTTGAATCGACCGTTTCACCACATGGGAAAGGTCGTTCAGGAGGTTTATTCAACCAAACTCAAGATGAGGATGAAGTTGGAGTTGGTATTGACGATGAAGAAGATGACGAGGATGAATTGGATGATGTTTCCAGAATGGGAAAAGTGTGGGTTAGAGAACGTGGGACAGTGGATGTTATGCGTTGGGAAGGAGATTTGATAGATACTTTGTTTGATAAGCTTGAACAGCAGGTACGTCTAGATGGACAAGCTGGTTATCTATCTATAAATCCATCGATCGAGCATGCGATCTATTCCATCTCCTATGTCTTCCATCTATCATATCTATCCCATCTATCGCTCCATTTATCCATCTACCTAAACCGTCTTCGATTGATTATTCTGTCCGCCTCGTTTAGTCTCCGTTGTCAGCTCTCAGCTGATAATCCCGGAATCATAGGCAAAGATGGTTAACACATTACATTCAGATCCCCAAACGTCTGAAGAAGAACATTTCAAGCTTGTCCTAGTCCAAACAGAGATGGAACGAGTCAAGTTTCTCGTACGTTCTTACGTTCGTACACGATTATCAAAAGTAAGTGATCTACGACGCAAGCATACTAGTTATCTCCCATCACATGAAAACTACCTACCTTGCCAAACCATCGATGCGCTTTTTTCCTCATTGCTGATGACGGTATAGATAGAAAAGTATTCACATTATATCGTACTTCATCCTGAAATACACCAATTACTCTCTGGTGCCGAGCTCTTACATGCTAAGCGGTAAGTTTCCGTTTACGTTAATGCCCCTTCTCCCCCTTCCCCTTCCCCTTCCCCTTCCCCTTCCCCTTCCCCTTCCCCTTCATGTTCATCTTACATTACGGCGTTGAAAGTGATCATATAGCTGATTAGACGGGTGACCTCTATTTAGGTATACTGAACTACTTCATACACATTTTCAGCATTCAGTTTTGGATTCTTTACCTGAATGGTTACGCAAGATGGACGATACTTATGGAGATGGATTATCGATGGGTAAGTCTATTCTCTCTGAAGACAACCATCTTATTTATTATCGTATCGAATGACTTACTGACACTGCCTCAATCAGTCACGAGTCCAAACAAAAATGTACCTGTACTCATATACTGTCAGAAAGACTGCGGCGAAATTCTTTTGGAAGGGTGAGTAATTGCATTGTTTACATTTTCAGTACGTGACATTAGCTGATCATTGTGAAGAGGCGAGAGTGCAGCTTTGGCAAAAGGTACAACACATCTTGTCAAATACTCTCTTGTTGAACGATGGGTTCAACTCGGATGGGCAGAAGTAATATAACACGGGATCAACCTTCGTCATCAATTCAATCATAAGTACACCTATCTTTCAGATCTACGCATTCATGCCATGATGTATAACAATTCTCTTCGCCATGGAGCGAAAGTTTCTAAAGTATCGATACAAAAAAACTCAAAGATCGACTGGCGCTCCTAAATCCAAATCAAGAACAAAAACAAAATAGTCCCCAAGATCATCATTATTTTCAATGGATGATATCATGAGTTCTCTTCCAGTGACATGCGTGAATCCTCCCTATCCCCATTCTGGCCGGTAATCTTCGCCTGATTCATTCGTATTCGCATCATATCCTCAATCTTGTGCAATAAATCATCGAGCTTATACGGCTTGATGATAACTGGCGGGAATCAGCACTCCATCACTTTTCAACCCGTTTACCAACTGACCTTCATCCATGCCGGTCGCTTTTGCTTCGTCGATCTGACCTTGTCTAGCATTACCAGCTACAATCTGTCAGTTTTGGTTTTTATTGGATGTAGGGGGGCTGGAACACGTACTCAAAGCAATGATCAGATTCAGCGACATTGTACCAGCAGCCTCTTCAGCTCTGATGTGCTTGACCGCCGTAAGACCATCCATTACTGTCAAGATCAGCCTCGATATCTTGGTGTACAAGAGAACCGGAGACTCACCTGGCATTTCAAGATCCATCAAGACACAATCGAACGGTTGACCTTCTGAATGCGAAGTTGACGCCACTTTCCGAATCCTCTCGAGCGCTTCGAGACCATTACTCGCCACTACGATAACAGTTAGTCTATGTTTCTGTCATTGACTAAAATGCAGAACTGACCTTCACAAGTCAACCCGACATGCCTCAGCTGCCTAGCCAATACAGTCTGATTGATCAGATTATCCTCCACGATCAGAACATGTGGTTTCGGACCGGTCGACGAGTACTTCGGTGTGGTCTGCCGCTTCTTCAAAGACGGTCGAGAGATCAACTGGCCAACAGCACCTTGCCCAGTGACCTGACGCGAAGAAGCCATCTGGCATGCCCGTACTTGAACGAAGAACCGGAATGTCGAGCCTTTTCCCCTCTCGCTAGCCACCTCGATTCGCCCGCCCATGATATCGGTGATTTCTGCCACGGAAATCAGCGATCGTGTTCTTTCGCCACCAGTACAAGTAAAGACGACCTACTTCGACACACAAATAGACCCAGACCGGAACCTCCATAAACTGTATGTGTCTTGGGAGACACCTGTGAGAATCGCTGGAAGAGCATCGTTAGTTCTTCAGGCGTAAGGCCAGGTCCGCTGTCTTTGACCGCAATATAGAGGTAGACTGGCGTATCGTCTTTGAAATCCACCGGAAGCTCGGGAATTCGAGGCATGAGGCAGCTTGTATCGTCTGGGGGCTCGAAGCTCAGATCGTAGCGAAGCTCTATCTTGCGAACGTTGCTGTTCGATGTGAATCTGATAGAGTTGGAGAGAAGGTTGGTCACCCTTTTTCGAGTCAGCGTCGCACCATCGAGAGAATGCTGGACTCACACTTGACCTAATCGGACAGGATCCGTTTTGATGGTATACATCCCAAGTTTGTCGATGGACTCGCCAATCTTAAGGGATAGTGCAATACGTTTCATCCGGGCCTCATTTTGGAAGATGGAAATGATCTTTTCTGCCTCGTGTATCACATCGGTTTCGACATCGAACATTTCTTTGGCAGCATCAGCATGTATTCTATTCCCGGTGAACATCAGTGATTTGATAACACGTACGAAGCATGTCGAGCTGTATTCTGCCGAGGGACAGTACATCGTTACTAATCCGTTCTTGTGCTAGTCCACATTGATAGATACTCTCCAAGGCATCAAGATCGTCATTGATTGTAGTCAAGAGTTGCTCTGTGGGGTAGAATGGGGTATCTCGTTTGATGGTCATTTCCAGCTGCTCGTGTAACGATATGAGGTTCGTCTTCACTAGACTGGAGCACTGCATGAGAGACGAAATCGGGTTCCGGATTTCATGACTGCTTTCATCAGCTTGGGGGACTTCTTCATCTTTTATGGCTACGCACGAAGTGATATCTATGAGAAGTTCTTGCTGACGTTTCGCTTCTTCCGCCTCTACCCTCCTCTGCTCCGCCTCAATCACCCTCAATCTCTGCATCTCCTCGTGCATCTTCCGCTCGGTGATGTCCGTGACGGTGCCCAATATGCCCTGTAAAAGCACTATCGTCAGCATTGCCACTCACATGACTTTGCTTCACTCGCCTTGAGTCCCGCCCCGACTTGATCGAGCCTTACAACCTTGGCCGTCACCCAACGTCCATTCGAGAATCTCCACTCTGCGGTGTTGAGCGGTAGATCGCCCTTCAGCATATCCGTCAAGAAGTGCTGAACATCTCGCCGATGGTCCGCGCTGATCAGATCGCCCCAGTTGTCTATTTCTTGGCCCGGCGGATAACCAGACAACGTGTACCATGCCTCGTTTGCGAAGATTATTTTGCCATCTTCATCAAGGCGGAAAATGCCCGACGGTGAATCTTTGAGGACGTGTTAGCGAGGAGGTGCGAGTCGCCACCGATGAAATGATACGGTACGCACGTTCAGAAAGAACCCTCAGTTCGGCCGTGCGTTCCTCGAACGCCTCTTCAAGAGCTTTCCGTCGCTTGCCGAGTTGGATCCTGCTATCATCAGCCTGCATGTTGGAATTCTCTTCGACCATATGACTCACTGCATGTGGGCACGCGCAACGAGTTCCCTTGCATTGAAAGGCTTCGCAACGTAGTCTGCTCTGGTCAGCATTTTATCGTCATTCCTCGTCGAAGCCAACAGACCATCTGCTCCTGCTAGTAAACCCTCGACAGTTGATTCGTCTCCTCCTCGAGCAGTCAGCATGATGACAGGAACGACCTGAGTTCGCTTGTCCTCCTTGAGAGCAGCGAGTAGGCCAAATCCATCCAGCTATTGGACTATGTCAGCATGGTCAAGGTTTTTAAACGCAGACAAAAACAGTACTGACTACTGGCATCATGACGTCGGAGATGATCAGATCCGGTAATGTCTTTGCGCAAAAGTCCAACGCCTCTTTGCCATCTCTCGCTTCGGCCAGGGTACAGTAAGGGACAAAGATTGATCGCATGTACCTTTACCTACGTTAGTGTGATGATCGTACCCGTTTCATAGAACACACCGCCTCGTGTCAAATGAATCTGTACACGGCTGATTAGCTACAAATCGGCTCTCAGCTGCCTCGACAACGCACCATCAACCAAAAGAATCACGTCATCCTTCTTGAAGTACAGCGTACTTGGGTCTAAACCCCTGGAACTGGTAGTGGACGTTTCTGCCGAGGTACTGGCGATTCCTGAATCGCTGGCCGAATCCACTGAAGAACTTTCACGATCGCGATTCCATTGCATCGCCTCGTCAACGATGCCCTTGCCGTATGAGTTTTGCAGTCGTGGTGGGTCGGGGATTGTCTCAATGGCGTCGCGGGGGAGGTGATCAAAGCCCAGTGGGATACGCACGCGAAAAGTGGAGCCGTCTACAAACGATCAGTTCAAGATCAACGCGAAACCTTACGAGAACCGTCAGGGGATTCGTTGGCCGTTGCAGATTCGATCTCCAGAGCACCACCATGAAGCTTGACAAGTTCCTTTACAGTCAGCTCTGGTGTTCTAGACTTAACTCACCTTGATCAATGCCAACCCGATTCCGGTACCTTCATATGACCGACTGACGCTCTGCACTCTGTGGAATCGCTCGCCAATAAGACCAATGTCAGATGCTGTCATACATCAATGACCAGACATGCCTTTACCAATGATTGACTCACTTGGTATACCAACGCCGCTGTCCCTGACGGCTAAAAGGGCTTCTGACGCAGTATATGACAGAGTCACATGAACAAAGCTACCCTCCTTAGCATCCCGGTCCGGTAGTTGAAAAGTACCGCTTACCCGCTCATGGTATACTTGAGGGCATTGCCGATGAGGTTGAACACGATCTTTTCCCAGTGCTCAAGATCGACAAAGACGTTGCGAGGAGATAAGTCTGCTTCGACAATGTACCGTAACTTGGCCTGAAATTGATCCATAAGTGAGCCGGGAGGCCGAATGATCGTGTGACACTCACTCTTTCAATGGCTCCTCGAAATAATGCCTGAAACGATCAGTGGCGACCCTAACCAAGGTTTCGGAGATTATATGAAACGTACAGCTAGATCCCTCGTAATAGTTCCGAGATTGACAAGTCTGAAGGAGCCTTTGAGTCTGCCAGCTTCCAATCTCGAGACGTCCATCAAGGTGGATACAAGTCTTGTGAGTCGTCCGCTTTGTGTAGTATCAGCATTGTCAGGATTAACTCATCCGATTTGTCAGCCAGCACCACCGCTCCCCGGAAACATCCCGGCCTTCCACCTGTTTCACTACCAACCGATGCCCCACCAGCGTCTTCTTCCGCGAAGCTTTATCTATCACCTATTTTTTTACATCGCCTAGTCTCGAGCATGACGACTTCCCGACAGTGGAGCGTTTTCAAACTCAACTCACACGTTTCTCCTCGCCATGACCAGCATCTCCTTTTTGGGCCCGTCCTGCGTTTCTACAAGCAAATCATCCAACGGACCCGCCACGAGTGTAAGAGGGGTGCGCAATTCGTGCGAGACATTGGAGAACAATAGTGATTTTGCTCTGTCGAGTGCAGCGAGTTCGTCTATGCGCTGTAGCTCGGCTTCATACGAACGTACTGCTGCGATACCAGAGGCAAGTTGAAGGCGCATACTGGTCGCTATCAGTAAAACGACTACGACTCCGAAGAGCGGGAGGACACTTACACATGGATAAACGATTCGTAGTCGTCATCAAATGGCCGCCGGATACTCAGACCGATGACGATGATGGCGCTGGGGATGCCATCATCCGAATCATTGGCGATCGGTACCACGATAGCGGCATTGGGCAGCTCGTCCCATACACGTATGGGATACTGGTCGATGAGAGCGGCACAGTCTTCCACTAGGACGAGGCGGCGTGTTTGCAAGGCCTCCTTGAACGGCCACTGGTCAGAGGTTGTGGCCAGACCGTCGTCCTCGCTTGATGAGGTGTTCGATCTAGGAAGCTGCGTTACCGAGTTGGAGAGGGAAGAGACAATCGACAATGTGGGACTATGCAAGCCTTGTGAAAAGCCTGCGATTACCGACGTGCGACCTTCTCGCGAACGCGCATCGTTAGAGATGGACAGAGTGCGTGGAGCAGATGGATGTCCATTCGGTACCCCCACAGCACCAGCGAGGGTCAGGCCAATCTTGTCCTGCTTTTGTCGAGATGTCGGCGGCTGGGGTATCTGATCTTTGGCTCCCTTTGTCGCGTTCGGCGTGTTGACATGGTATAGCAACGCAAAGGGGACATCGCGGGGATTGGCGCCAAGAATCTCAATGACGGCCGAGTCGAATTCCTTCATGGTCCGTGCGATTGCTGTCATGAGCGTCAGTCTACTGACCAAAGCTTACAGGTCCGCTCGCCCATCTCCCGCACCGTACCCAACCTCCGCTCTGCTAGCACCTTTTTGGTTGTGTCGATTGTCGCGTTCCACAATCCTCCGAAAGATCCGTCCTCCTGTAGCACGGGGACCCACATCCAAGAATGGTACGCCTCAAATGTGCCGTTACCCTGATGTGGGAGCTGCTTGAACAGAAGAAAGTCTGCTGTCAGCAATGTCAAAGCGGACACTAACCGTCTTCTTTGTACACAGGAGTGCCACTGAGGACAAGCTCCGATAAGGGGCCGATAGAGTTCCAGATTTCTGCCACATCAGCAAAAATGAACATGTAACGCTACGGGTAGACTCACCTGCCCAGGCAATAGGCCCTGACATGCCAAACAAATATGGATGCTTGTGAATAGTCTAGACTCAGCTTAGGCCTTACTGTGTGCTTACTTCGGAATAGGGCGCGTTATAAATCAAGGTCAGGTCCTTACCCCACCACAAACAACATTGATGGGGATACTGCATAACAAGGGAGACTATCACTCAGCACACCCAGCTTGGATCTACTTACCGATGGTCTTTAAACTTTGTGGCCAAGATTCTTGCGGTCCTAACGATGTCTTGGACCAGTCGGTGTCCCGAAGTAGCTCATGCACATCCATGGACCGTCCGCCTGTACCCATATCGCGTGCTGGCGCCTTTTGTCGACTGACTGTACCGTCCCGGCTGAAGAAGAGAGGACGTGTAGAACTGCTCTCGCCAGGAAAGTCAAGCATCATCTGTTCATCGGTCGGCGTGATCGACTTGGGCGAGATGCCTAGTTGAATGGGCCGGAGGGAAGGCCATGGGAGGACGGAAGTACGGGGTTGCAGAGCGAGTCGATTTGTGGGTGCTACTAGAACTTTCTCTGGATCTGGTTGCTCTTGAGCTGGTTTTGAATCGGTGTTGGGAATGAATGAAGAACGAGGCGAGGTGGTGATGACTATAAAGGTATGAGTTTCGAGTCGAATCTTACTGTCGCTTCTGCTGGTCTGCCATATCGGTAACGACGCCTTTGTAAGCTCGAGAGTGACTCGTCCAGGTTCGATAAGTTCCAGTACCATGGTTGACGGTCCTGGATGCTCCCCATCTACTGGCTCGATACCTGTACCGGGAGTATCTGACGTTGAAAGAGCCTCTGAAATCGCTGATCTATCCTCATATGGCGGGATCTCTGGTTCCCAGAATCCTTCACCGGGAGAAGGCTCACTGACACCTCTGGCTCGATGTGACTCTTGGCCATAACCGAAATGAGTCGGTGCGAGCTTGGCTGCTGCTGAAGGCCCATGCTGACGCCCTCTTGCTTCCCTCGCTCCACTTATCCAGTCCCCCAGCTCTCGAGCACCTTCCATAGACACGCATTCGAGCAGTTGTCTTCCTTGTGTCAGATTCCTCCATTTCTCGTTGGTCCATACCGCGTCGAAAGGCTGAGCGAAACTGAGGGATGTTCGGGTGAAGGCAAGATGTGAATCGGGGGGCGAATCATCGTCGTCTTGGTGAGATGGCGGTGGGATCGGGCTAATAAGTACAAAGGCTGGGTATGGGTATGCCTACGGAGTCAGAAAGTATTCGGCTCAAGTTCAGCTCACATCGAGATAATCTCTAGGCAAGTTTGTCAAGTCTATCCTTAAACCATCTAGCATCTTTCCCAGCTTATCCTCTGTTGGTTTCTTGCTAGGGTTCTGAACGGTTATGCTGCCTGCCGATTCGCGTTTTCTCTTCCCAACAGCATGCAGATCGAAGGCATCGGGAGCTGAAGGAAATAAGGACATGGATGCGCAGCACCTCGCCCGTTTTAGTTACTGATCAGACGTCGACCAGATGGTCAGGCGTGTATGGATGCGCCGGGGTTCTTCAGAGTGTCAGACTAGGCGTGGCGAACGTGTTTAGAGGGGGGGGGGGGGTAACGGCAGCCCGTGTAGTTGAAGGGATATTGTGGTGCAGGTTTGACTTCGAGAGAGTCAGGCCTGTTAGCTCGGTCGAAGCATGGTCAAGAGATGCCGGCATCTGTACCGTCCCAAACGCCATGTACGCCATGTATAGCGTGTCACCGGCCACGGCCCAAAAATCGGGAATCGTCTCTGTTTTGCCCCGCAAAATCCCCCCCCCTCGAATGAAATCTCGTTCCTGAACCTGAAAATGCCGCTGTAGTGCTTTCACCAGGTTTGCTCACAGTTAGTCACCCAAGACTAAAAAGAATGCATTCATTTCATGATGCCCACAGAGCATATGCCGGATTAGTTAGTGAAGAATTCCTCATGTTGTTGAGCGGCATCCGCCGATCAATACAAAGGACTCTTCTCGTTGAATACCTGCTGATGAGGACCGAGCGAAAGGCCTGGAACGCTAAAGCACTGAGATTCTATGTATGTCCTTATTTGACAGCTGATAAAGCATATATAACGACAGCATCTATGACACTGAAAACTCCGGCCAAGCGTCGTATGGACTTGAGTAACAGTCAAGGCGAAACATCAGAGTCTACCTATATCTTCATAGGACGAGCACATCACGCGCCATTCATTTTTGACTCGTCCCCCCCTGTTTCCAAGTGCAACAGAGCTTGGCTCAAAGGCGAACCCTTCGATGAATCTACATATCTGAAGGAGAAGAAGAGGAAAGTCGATATAGATGTGGTAGTGGATTTGACAGAGGTGCATGTCAACTTACAGGAGGATTAGGCGAGACAAGACACAAGGGTAACATGATGGTTTATGCTCTTGCTGCCGTGGATCATTTTCGAAGCAAACACAAGTGAGTATAGAGGTCCTCTTTAAGAATTGAGAGCTGAATTCAGGTAGGAGATAGGCATTGAAGTGCTCATGATGATGCAAAGACGATAAAAGACACTCTGGATCCGAGTTGGGCTGTGAACTACCAGCATGATAGATGAGCGGTAAACTACCGGTATACCTAGTAGAAGCCAGTATGGAAGCTTCCAATTCAGAATGAGAAGTACCATGCAGCAGAAATATAACGCTTAATACGTGGCTGCCAGCATACACTTGTGAGGTGAGTCAGATAAGATCACTGCTCGTGTGAAGAGAAGATCTCTAGGATGATCATGTCCAAGTGGATACCTGAATCACTTACCGGTATCGCATCAAGCATGAACCAACCTATTGCGAAGCACCGCTGTGCTTTCTGTACTCTGCCGTCAGAAACCCAGACGCATAGAGGTCGCACGTGTATTCTTATGGTACTGTCTTGATTTACGCCCCCTATGCTTAAAGCACTCGCAGGTAAAGCCGGCAGGAGAAGCGGCCGTTTTCGTCGGAACTTCTTAACGCCGAAAACTTGCCACCAGACTTGTCTTTCACCCTTCTGACTTGGACTTGTATTTATATTTCCGAAACGCCGACTTGCTCCCCGATCCCCTCGCGGGCTGGCTATCGTTTTAGGGCTATTGAATACACCCAATCTCCTTTTTTTTAACCTTCAAGACTTATACTATTAGTTGAGCGGCGCCATGGTCAATCT
Organism: Naematelia encephala; assembly: GCA_002105065.1. Lineage (NCBI taxonomy): Eukaryota > Fungi > Basidiomycota > Tremellomycetes > Tremellales > Naemateliaceae > Naematelia > Naematelia encephala. The sequence goes on from MCFC01000001.1 coordinate 904,439, forward strand.
CAGCCAACAGAAACGTCTCGCTGCATCCGTCGCTGGTGTCGGTCAGAGGAAGAGTGAGTTGTGTTTTTGATCTGTTGGGACGGGAACAAGAGGAGATTGGATAGTTTGTCAAGGAATAATATGGAATGGAGAACGAGAACGAGAAAGAGAATGATAGTGGTTGTGTTTGTGGGATTAGAGCTGATTCGATATAGTCTGGCTTGACCCTCAAGAGGCTGCCGAGATCGCTCAAGCAAACTCTCGATCGGGTGTCAGGAAGCTATTGAAGGATGGTCACATGTGAGTGTTGGGGTCTATCATGAACATGCGAGAGAGAGAGCGTGCTGACTGGCTCTTCTTCTTCTTCCCTTCACCTCTCTCCCCTTCTCAATGCCCATCAACCCCATCTCGATACTCGACTATTCATCACTTTGTCTACTTCTGCACTACTTCGACTCGATGTCTCATCCCTAAATCTCGGATCCGAAATCGCTCTTGTTCTGTTCAAAACCTAACAGTATCATCAAACCCACCAACATCCACTCGCGTGCTCGCACGAGGGACCTCCAGGCCGCCAAGCGAGCTGGTCGACACACCGGTTTCGGTAAACGTAAGGGTACCGCAGAGGCCCGTATGCCTACAAAGGTTCAGTGGTTGAGGCGGATGAGAGTCTTGCGACGATTGCTCCGCAAATACCGAGAGGGTGGCAAGATTGACAAGCACCTGTACGTTGTTATTTCTCATAAGGAAAAAAAAGGTGCTGACCCAATGGTTGTTAGTTACCACACTCTTTATGCCGAGATTAAGGGTAACAGATACAAGAACAAGCGTGTCTTGATGGAACACATTCACCGTGCCAAGGCCGAGAAACTCCGTACCAAGCACCTCCAGGACCAGATGGAGGCTCGTCGTGTCAAGAACAAGGCGATGAGACAGCGAAAGGCAGACAGACTCGCGGAGAAGAGGCAGGGTATCCTCGAGGTCGAGAGGGAGGACGAGGTCAAGGAGTAGTCGTGTACTTTTACCGGATGATGCTACGCCTTTACACCCATTTTTGGTGCATACCTATTGCCGTATTGACGCAATTCAAATAACATCATTTGCGTCTTTCAAGTGTCTGAATATTTGTCGATTGTCAGAGTGTGTTTGCTGTGATTTTTCAATCTGCGTGTCCGGTGGAGGCAGTCCATTCATGTCAGATTGTTCATTTCGATTTCCATTTGTCTTGTACGAGTCCCTAAGCCCCAGTCGAGGTATTTGCATTTCAGTGTCTCCGTCGACATCATTACTCCATTGGAGTGACCGTCATAACATGATGCGCGGGGTTGAATCAGCACTTCGACCACTACTCTTGACGACTGTTTCCCATCAATATCGATCTCGATCTCTTCATCTCCCTTTCTCTCTTCCTCTTCCTCTTCCTCTCTGTCGGTCTTATGCAACTCTGTCACCAACCACACCACCACCTCAAGCAGCTTATCAAGTATTTGATGAGCCGTCTAAAGCTACGCAACGAGATCGTGCGATCGCTAGAATACGTCAACATTCCGCTTCTTCCACAGCGGAAGATCTGGGAGTAGTGGATTATCTGCGTGAAGAAATTGCTGAGCGTTTAATCGAGAGAGTAGAGGTCAGTCCTTCTTTATACCCCCTCCACGAGATTGAACAATGTAGCTAAGCGCGCGTGTGTGTAGGATTTGAGAGTACCACCGACTTCTATCTTGGATCTTTCTGGACATGCAGGACAATTGACAAGAGCTATGCAGGAAGTATTAGGTGAAGGGATTTCAGAGGAGGGAATAGATACCGAGAATGAACAGATTGGAAAGAGAGACTATAGGATCGTTGAGCCTTCAGGTCAGTACAGTACCTTTGATATCGATCAGTGTCGTAGTACTGATTTTCATGGAATGGAATAGGAGCTGCACTGCATAGAGATCCTGATGATAGTTTTCTCGGTACGTATATCATCTTTATCATGATTTCTGAGGGAAGACTAATGATATACTTACTGGTAGCACCTATCAAACGTATACAAGCATCACCATCTGAACTCCTCGCTCATCCACATATCGCTTCTTTGCGCGATACGGTCGATTGCGTAGTGAGTGGTGGTGGATTACATTGGGTTGGCGATATTGTCGGTAAGTGTTTTTTTTGGTTCTCTCATCCACCTAGTTCCACTGTCCTCGCTCCTTCAGTTTACCTCTTTGTGCTAATACCAATACTAATACTTGCGGGTAATGCAGGATGTCTAACTCAGATTAGACATTTACTCAAGCAGGATGGAGTATTCATTGGAGCTGTACTTGGTGGAGATACACTCTTCGAATTGAGAACTTCATTACAACTTGCAGAGCAAGAAAGACGTGGTGGGATCGCTAATCGTGTTTCACCCATGATCAGTTAGTATCCGTCTTCTTAATCTTCCAACCTCCCTCGGAATCTTTCTCGTGGGCTGCGCTGATAGATGGGTGGTGGTATAGCTCCAACCGACGCGCCTTCACTTCTCAATCGAGCAGGATTCACTTTAACGACGGTCGATGTTGAAGATCTCACGGTCCAGTATCCGTCTATATGGGAACTTATGGGTGATCTGCGCGATATGGGAGAAAGTAATGCGATCCTCGGTAGACGAGCGCAAGTGAGCCGCGATGTACTTATCGCTGCAGATGCGATATATCGTGGTGAGTCTTTTCGCATAATCATGAGAGCAATGACAATGACTGAGAGACAATTACAGAGCTATATGGGAATGAGGAAGGTATACCAGCTACATTCCAGATCGTTTGGATGGTAAGTCCCTCCCACAAAATGTCAGTTTAGTCAGTGCTCATTGAAAATAGATTGGATGGAAGCCAGGACCCACAGAGCCAAAGCCTCTTGAACGGGGTTCGGCAAAGACCAGTCTGAAGGATGTACTTTGATCAATATACTAAACGAGTGAGGGACTCGACGGGGTCTTAAGAGTCGCCAAGGTGCTTGCTTTAGCCAGAGATATGTACAGATAAATGCATGCAGCAGATATGTACTGTCTGAGACTGTGTCTTGTAATTTTTGGAGATTTGTCGAGATTCGGTTCACGGGCTTGGCTTGCCGGCGGTATTCACTACTCTTGCGTCATAGGGGGACAGGACGCACCTTGGACCTTCGCTCCTTTTTCGCTCCTTTGCAATATCACAAATCAACTATGCTAACTTTCTCCAAAACAGATCTTCCAAAGCTTGATATCTCACACAGCTCACCATAAGATATCTCAAGGATGTCTACAGTGAAACCTCAACCAATAGGATCTGAGCCTAAAGCTCCTAAAGTATCTTCACCATCTTCTCACAGGTAAGTAGTGTTTGTTTTTTCCGTTTTACTTTCACCCAGGTAAGTAATGACAAGGGGTGATGATCTTCACGAAACCTATGTATCCATTTGAGTTGATTATTGATCTTTAGTCGATTCGGAACATTATGGTCTCGTCGACTTCCACTTTATTCAGGCGAACACGACGTAGGAGTACTTGATATTGAATATCCTATCGCTCGACAACGTATCGGTTCATTCCGACATAAAAAACTACATACGTCCGAACCCGCAGGAATAGAGATCGATACCGTCTTGTTCTCTTTATTCTACCCTTGCAATGTAAGCTATGAGAGTACGTGGGAGAAAGGTAGAGGTAGAGGTGCTTTGTGGTTTCCTAGATTCGGACCTACAATCGCTGGGTTTCTACAAATGGCAGGAAAAGAGAATTGGCTAGTCAAATATCTAGCTTGTAAGTTGTCGTTCTCTTCCCGTTCCCATCTCATCTCAAGGCAACATAAGGCTCATACCTCATTTCTTTCTTTGTCGACGTTACTTTTCTATCTCTGTTGGTTTCTGGTTTTCGTTTTTTTTTTTGATCATGTTGAATAGATATACCGGCATTTCCCGCTGTACATGGACTCAAATTCCCAGCATATCAAAGAGCTCCTTTACTCTCAAAACCTGGTGGAGGTAAATGGCCTGTTATAATCTTTTCACATGGTGTAGGATGTTCAAGACTCAGTAAGTATCCCATATTTTAACTCAGTCCACACGTCGTCTCTATCCACATTGCATACGTCGTGTCTACATCTTCCACATCTCTCACCTCAGCTACCACACGAGTCCAGATTATATAAGGGTAATGCTGACTGACATGAATCAATCGATCAGTGTATACACATATTTGTGGGGAACTAGCTTCTAGGGGTTACGTCGTTGCTGCTGTTGAACATCGCGATGGGACTGGACCTAGTACACTTATCACGAGTGAAGATGGACGGGAACGACATGTTGACTTTTTACGCTGGGGTGATTTAGAGTGAGTTGTAGACTGGTTTGAGCTTGGTGTTGGTTGTTGGTGTTGGTGTTGGTGTTGGTGTTGGTGTTGGTGTTGGTGTTGGTGTTGGTGTCGGTGCTTGTCCTCTCACTCTCGTGTCTGTACTCGTCCTCGGTCGAGAGACTGATGAAGTATAGATGGCCTGATGAGGCAGAACAACCAGCAGGGGATACGAGATTGAGGAAAGATCAATTACTCATTCGCCTGGCGGAACTACAAGGCACACTAGATACTGTTCGTAAGATTACTCAAGGAGGGTTCGGAGGTTCTCATTGTCTCAAAGTAAGTAAATTTTCATCTTCAGGTCAAGTGATGTAATGATTTTCTTGGCTGATGAATGCACACACAGGCATCGAGGACATATGATTTTGGTCCATGGACTGATCAACTCCAAATTGAAGATGGGACAGTTTGTCTCGCCGGACACAGTTTCGGTGGTACAGCTGCTGTGAGTTGATGTTGTCCTTCTTCAAGCATGAAAAGGGAAGCGTTCGTTACTGAGATGGTGAATTGGGACAGATCGCTGCTGCTGCTGATCCTCGATTCTCACCTCGCTGTATTATCGCACTTGATCCAGCCGTACAGCGTGAGTCGGAAACAGACGTTATCTTTTGGCAAGTGCTGGATAATGACTGATGCGATCAGGACTCGAGCCTTGGAAAGGAACAATAAAATGTCCTGTCCTATCTGTCAATTCAGAAGAATTCACAGATTCAGACGATTATGATCGTCTACTTGGTCTATGCAATACGGTGACCAATGAGAAACACATCCTTTCAATAGGTACGTCGATTTCCCACTACCTCTCTATCCAGATCAAAGAAAGAAACAAAACAGAACAGGACCTTATCCGAATGATTCTGTACAGACATTGACATGTATACTGACTCGCTGATATAGCTGGAACAACACATCCATCTTTCTCTGATGTATTCCTCATAGTCCCCTCAAGCATCGCACATACCACAGGCCTGCATCTCCCTCCATACCAAGTATTCGTCACTACTTTAGAAGCCATCGATATCTTCCTTGATACTCCAGTTGAACGACGATCGACGGACAATAAAGTTGAACAAGTAGTTCCTACGACGACGATCGCCTCTGAAGACGAAGCAGCTTTACAGAGAAGAAGAGAACGATTCCTAGCTTTAGGAAGACAGGTGAATGGACGTCCCAAGAAACCCATCGGTCACGTTGGCGAGGTCTTGATACAAATTGGATAAACATCTCTTTGTCGGATATTTATCCCCCAAGTGGAATGAGGTGGATTTGTATCGATGTAGAGTACAGAAGGCGCCATTCATTAATCTTACATTAGATGTCTTTCATTGTAGTTGCATTGCATTAAGTTCCAATTTCGTTCATTGACGACTATTCACTATATACCGTACGCTACCTTGCAAATTGTCAAAATCAGTAACCAGTAATCAGACACGATTGTCATGTGCCACGTAAATCGCTGATCGAGGACGACGCAATTGTATTTTCAGTGAAGAGGCGATGAGATCAACATGTCATCCCGTCTAGTCTAGTGCGTAGGACGTAGAATCAACCTCGCAAGCGGCTAGATGCTGATATAATGTCCATTTCGTTAGACTATACTGTCCATTACGGGCGTGCGTGCGTGACGCTAGCTAGTGCTCTAAGTTATACTACTACCTCCCCTCCGCACTCCCATCACCATCTCACCACCTCACCACCTCACCACCTCACCACCTCAAAGCAGCATGGCGACAGCACCGCCCAACCCCACGGCGACTCCTAGCACACCAGCCTCGATCCGTCCTGCGGAACTGGCGGCTTTGCTTGTGGTGCTGGCGGATGCTCCAGAAGTAGTAGTAGCAGCTGCACTGCCCGAAGCCGCAGCTGAAGAGCCACCACTTGAAGCAGTCAAGCCTGCCGAGCCTGCTGAGGCTGAAGAGGAAGATGACGAGGAGGAGGATGAAGAACTCGATTGGTTGGTGTAGGTCAAAAAGTCGGGATACGTCACATTGGTCTCTTCGTAGGGGTTTGTGTCATTGTATGCGGTTGCGATGGGAACCATGTACTTGAATGCAGCTTTGATTGCAGCATATTGCGATATGGCTTCACTCATTGTGAAGTTGGCTATTTCAATATCAGCGAGTGAACGACCAGACGAGATGAAATTACAAGCACGCACTCAATTCGTGGGTGAGAACGACGGGTCCTGAGCTCGTATATGTGCCGTTGCCAGCCTTGTCAATGACTGCTTGGTAGTTGGCGGTAACATCGGCAGCAGTCACATTGTCGGCGGGTACACCCTCTTTCCAGTCCTCCTGTAAGTGCGTGAGCTGTTGTTCTCTTGGGTGATCAACGATAACGCACGGAATCGTCAGTCCAGACAACGTTTGTGAGGTTGAGCGCGGCCGCTATGAATCGCACGCGGTTATCAACGTCACCATAAGGAGGTCGCCTAAGTACAATGAGCTTTTGGGCCTTGCTCGGAAGGTCAGAATAGCCAACGTACCAGTATTTAGGGGTGACACCCAAGATATCCTTGATGAGTTTACGAGTGTAGTAGAGTTCGGCAAATACTTCTTCATTGGTGAAGGAAGTCATGTATCGGTGTGACCAGGTATGCACCGCAATCTGATGGCCATCGGCATAACCTCGCAACGCCTGCAAAGGCCAGTCGGCAACATTGGAGCCAATGTAGAACCTGTGCCAACTCAGCAACTGTGCATTTGCTGGGCAAAACTATACGCAATGCGGTGCGTCAGACTCACATGGTGGCTTTTTGACCATTGTCTTGAAGGAAATCATAGAAGGCATTGTGAGAACAGTTGGGTCCATCGTCAAATCCATAGCCCCAAGTCAGGGCCTCCGGCACAGTCGTAATATCCGCAGCCAAGCCCGTGTCTGCCGCAGGAGTGGTGCACTCATGATCCGTCCACCAGCAGTCTGGGTCCGTGCCGTAATCATAGGTGACCCCAGTGAAGTCGCCTGAGTTGGTGCCTAAGGGGGATAAATCAGTAGGTGACTACGATCCCAATATGCGGGGAGTGATGACGGCTTAAAGTTATCAACGAACCTTTGGGACCGATGTTTGGGAACTTTGCTGCAACTGATGAGTTGATCGTGGCAAAGAGAGTTTGAGCATCTGTATCGGTAGATAAAATGGTAGCTGTCTCCCAGATGGTTGGATAGTTCGCCTTGAGAGCCGCCCATGGAGCATACGAGTACCCGGTACACTCGAATGAAGGGTCTTGGGAAATACAAAATCAGTACCCCTGACCAAGCGAGTCCAAAAAAAGACATGATCCAACTCACCGGTACTTTCGGCCCCGCTAGCCTCATCTGTTGGTGTAGCTTGTCGACGGTCCAAGCGTCCTTCACGGCCACGCTTCAACTCGCTGGCATACTCGGCGTAAGAGTCAATATTGCGTCCACCGGGATTTCGACGCATGACTTCTTGTCCGCCACAGCCTTTGTGAGCATGTGCGCCCGATCCTACAAGGAGGAGAGCGGAAAGGAATGCTTGCGCGAGCATGGTATGTTGTATCGCGCGCGCGCGTGTATGTGATTGTTTTTTTTGTTGTTGTTCTCTGCTGTCGAGCGTAGCAGGGACGGGATAGTCCTCTGTTCAATGATACAAGGAAATGAAACGGAAGGTTAGTACTATTTACTATTGGGGCGAAAAGAGGGAGGAGAATGCAAAAGGAGGAGGAGAAGGGAGATGTTAAAGATGAAAGAGAAAAGTGAACGAATGCTTTCGCAGTACGAGTGCACTGTTTGCCAAACTTGTCACGCGCATTTACTCCTTTTTCCTTTATTTGTGTTCCCCCCCTTTGGGATTACCCTGAATCGTTTCAGGCGTGAGACGAGAGGAAAGTTATTTTGAAACGAGTGGCAAATGTTACGAAACACAAAGGGATTTTTTGCACCGCCGCCCATCGTCAGGGTTCTAATCACTATTGAAATCTATTTTCGGCAAGGAATGTTTGGGCGGCCGTAAGAGTTACGAGTAGAGCCAAATGTCAAATTCATACTTCATACTTCTTTATATACATCAAATCATATGCACACATACCTATTATGCTGATGCAACCTCGTCTCGTCCATATGCTGCAAGGATCCGAGTCAGTCTAGCCTTATCACCCGCGCCTCCCAAGATACTCGCAGCAGCTCGTGTAGACAGCCCGACCAGATCTTGTGTGGTCAGATCAAAATGCTGCGCCGCTACCAGATGCTCCCCACTATTCCAACTTGCGAATATACCCGCATCATCCGTACCTAGGCTCACTCGCCCTTGCTGCGCCCACCACCAACCAAAATGATGTGAGGCGAATCCTGGCTCGTCACCCGGTAACATCCCCGATAAGACGTTACATGTCAAACATAGCTCGACGCCGATTTCACGTTGTAGGATGAGTTTGCGTAGATCATCGGCTACGAGACAAAGGTGACCTAGTCGATCAGGATGCCAAGAAAGGAGCTCTTCAAGTTCGGATCGCGTTGAGCTGATGGGCAATTCAGCAAAATGTAAGGCCAGTCCAAGACCACTGCTTTTGGCTCGAGTGAATGCTGGTCGGAAGGAATTGACACTTGTGGGTGAATTTGGATCCCCGCTCAAATCTATCCCAACAACTGCGTATCCCTCGTCTCGAAGATGTAAAGCGAGATCAACGATATCTTCCGCGTCTTTTGCTGAATGTCGAGATCGATCGACACTGAGAAGCAGATTCACTCGCATTTCTTCGCCGCGCAAGTCGTTCCAGTCACGTATGATGTCCAGAACAGCTCGGACAGATTCCTCAGTGGTCGTACCAGGCAAAGCACGAGGCGTTGTTCTCAGTTCGAGGTAAACCACTCCATCCTCAGCGAAAAGCTCGAGAACGCGCCGAGTCGCATATTGAAGTGAAGAGATAGTTGAGAGAAGAGCATAGAGAGGAGTAAAGTGCGCAAAGAAGCTATTGGCGCGTTAGGACGATACCTTTCCTTTCGGTGGGCTTTGTAGTAGATTCGCAGTCTATTCACCTGTTTATATCTTGCCCAGCTTTCTCATCTGCAAGAAGTACAGCTGGATTCGGAAGTTGGTCAATCAATGCTGGATCTTCCGAGATACGCTGATCGTATATCTCTTGAAAGACGGAAGGAGGTATTGATCCAGTTAGATGAGCGTGAAGCTGAATGAGCAGTTTGGTTAGCACAGTTACGCAGTCATGGATAGACGTGATAATGATACCTCGATTTTAGGAAGGCGTTTGCAAAATGAGAGGTCTGGCTTCTTCGACATCAGTTCCAACAAAGGTCGTTCTCGCTGGGATGCTATAGCTCATATCTCGATTGTAATCATGGAATGACTCGAAAGGTGCACGTATTTGGAGCCCCGAATGAAACAGACACGAGGAGACGGAAGCAAATATTGGATCTGAAATCTCGGCCTCGCACTGACACTACGAGTACGTCTTTGCCAACATTATTATTATTATCTATTTGGAACATTGATCTCGTTGTCAGAATGTCAGACCAAGCTTCATCAAGCAAGAATCACAGCTTCCAAGAAGATGATCCGGATTCTGGAGGATCATCACCACTCAGTCCACTTCCTGCTAGTCAGAAAACACCTGTCGTCGAGAAGAAGGCAAAGAAACGATCTGCGACTGAGTCTCAACGTGGTGAGAGTAGTCCTACCAAGCGAATCAAGATGACTGTTCGTTTTATCTCTCTCTCTATATATATCCCTTCAAAAGTGACGCGCTGATGCTTTTTTTAAACATAGAAGCAATCCAGGTCTACAGTAGCGGGTACTGGAAGAAGATCTTCTACAATCGTCTCTGTACCACCAGAAGATGATCTTCCAGCAAGTGCACCAACACCACCACATGCTCCAACACCTATAGAAAGCGCGCCCACACCTCCACCTCCCCTCCACTCTCCGTCTCCTGCTCCTGCTCTTGCTCCGCCAAAGGGTAAATCCAATAAACGTTTATCCCAGGTGGAAAAGAAATCATCGGCCACGACAGGTCCTGGGCCTTCGAAATCTGGGCTAAAGATCAAGTTGAAAGTTAATCCCGAGACGACTTCCCAGGGCCCGTCGGAAGATAAAGATCGGTCGGTTGGGAGGGCTATCAAGAAAGTCAAGAAGGACGTCAAGCGAAGAGTGTCGGGACTCGAGCAGGAACCTGCCGATGATGAGGATCCGGAGGGAGAAGCATTGCAGTACGAGGAGAAAAACAAGGGCAAGGGAGTTGGGAAGAGAGAAGCTCCTAAGGAGAAACAGAAGGGCAAGGCGAACGACATTGTGGACGCAGAACAAGATTTGCCAAATGAGAAGAAGAAAGATATCGTCGAGGGAGAACGAGATTTGCTAAAGGACAAGAGGAAGAAAGATATTGTCGAAGGAGAACGAGATTTGCTAAAAGACAAGAGGAAGAAAGACATTGTCGAAGGAGAACGAGATTTGCTAAAAGACAAGAAGAAAGGCGACAAGGGCGAAAAGGGGCAGAAGATCACCAAGACGGACAAAGTTCACCAGGAAAGCAAGGAGGTGAACAAGGGCAAGGGAAAGACTTCTGAATTAGTCAACGAAGAGTCTATCGCCCAGGTGATCGCTTCACCCAACCAAAGTACTTCTGACGACCTTCCCACATCGACAAAGCCTGTGAAAACGAAGAAAGTCAAGCAATTACCTACGATAGAGAAACACCCGAAAATGCCTACGCCCAGGTCTACTTCTCCAGCCGGTGCAGAAAAGTCTCTTCAAGCGGCCGAAGAAGAGGATACCACCAAACTCAAAACAGAGGACGAAAAGACTGATCTCAAAACAACAGATGAAGAAAAGATCAAGCTCAAAACGACAGCTCCTTCAGCTGGTAGTATCAAGAAAGTGAATCCAGCTTTAAAGCGAGCCGCAGCAACTGGAGCGGGTACGCCCAAGCCCAAATCATTATTGGGAGATGCCATGGCGCTTTTGTCTACTCCGTTACAAGCGACAGGAAGCTCTAAAGTAATTCCTGCAGGATCTGTACGTTTTGATCTCTGCATACCTATTCACATTTGATAGGGCTGATTATCATGGACTAGGAAAAGAAAGATGTCCCAAAACAAAGGCGATATGGGGCTTGGACTGATACTTGGGTTTTGACGTGAGCTTCCCTACCCACACCTCACACTCACACCTGCACTATACGGATGAGGACTAGAGCTCATATGAGTTATTAGACCAGAAGAAGAAGCGACGAAAGCTTCTCAGCAACCAAGAAGGGAAGCGATGAAAGCCCGTATCGCTGCATGGAAGGTGAGACTTTGTAGAGTAGCAGTATTGATGGCTTCATAGATTAACCCCGTCAACCTACAAGATGCGAAATACGTGTATCGTATGGATGCGGTGAGTAATGAGTGGTGTGAACTTGGATACATGATGTAAGAGCTGATTGTTCTACAGAAAACAACCACCAGAGTCGAGTTACCAAGAGGTCAGAATGATGGGAGAGGCATATATACAGAAGGAGCAGCAGGGAATCTCGTTAGGCATTTCCTTGCGGTCAATAAACATCGACAACGAGAGGAGCAGGTACACAATGGGAATGCTTGAAGGGTGTCGTGAATGTTTAAGGTTGTCTTGAATTGTCGAAAGGGTGTCGTGGATGTTTGAAGGGTATTTTTGTGAATTGTTTAAAGGGTAGTGTGAATTGTCCAAAGGGTAGTGTGAAGGGGGGTAGTAGTGTGAAGGGCACCGTGAATCCCTGAAGGGTGAAATTCTGGCAGGGTGTGAATATGGTGATGGTCTTCAGCTACTCTATATTCAGAGTTGTGTGTAGTTTTATGATTTTGGCGATTACGACTCTGAATGATATCATGACAGCAAGTTTTATACGATTAGAATTAAAATCAAGAAGAGCTGGGGAAACAAGATGCACGACAGATACATTTTTGAACAACGATTATGAAACGCCAACTTCTATAGAACTAGGACTGCTCAGTCAAGCAAGCAAGCAAGCAAGCAAGCAACAAGGACTCTCTAATCCATCTTTCCTCCAAGACCATTAACCAAACCTACGATCAAAGCCCTTTTGATGCTCATACCTTCTCTATACCTACAAATGATCCAACCTGATTGACCCCTACTATGAGCGGCCCTTATGACTAGCTCGGCAGCCATTCTACCGGTATTGATCCTATTTTCGCCATCTGCATCACCTCCTGGATCCAATTGAGCTTTAAGTGCTCTCCAACTTTCCTCTAGAGCGAAATGATCTGAATCTGATGCTCCTACAGTATCTGGATGTACGCCTGCGAATTGACATGGGAAACTTTGACAGAGTCTCGTAGCGAATATCAACAGGCCCGGATCATTTACTACGTGAGAATCCGATAAATGGCAACATGCTTTGAGCCTCGTAAGAAGTTCAGGTTGATTAGGTGTTGTTTGTTGTTGTTGTTGTTGTTGTGCTGGTGGTGGTGGTGACCGTGTTGGTGGGGCAGTTGTTGAAGATGACGAAGAAGGTTCATCGAATAAATTCGAAAACATGCCAGAAAATCCAGGTGTAGGTGCTGTTTGAATTGGAGGTGGTGGTGGTGATTTGAATATCGAAGAAGAATCAAGATGACCACCAAAATCGCCAAATGAATGATCCGGAGGTGAAACTGGTAGGTTGAATTGCATAGGTAACGAGTAGTTGAAAGCTGGTGGAGCATCTCGAGAAGGTTGAGAAAATAATGGTAGACCTTGTTGTTGTTGTTGCTGCTGGTGATTCATTTGATTATTCGATGTATTGGTAGAAGGATGAGAATGAGAGTGGGAATGGGAGTGATCGTTTATCGAACGACCAGGAGATTCAGAATCTCTCATTGAATCCGTATCGCTATCATCTACTTTTTCAGGTAAACCTCTTGCTAGCCTATCCCTTGCTCTAGCTTCTTTTCGTGCTCTAACACGTTCACTCATAGGTACACCACCTTCTCTCAAAGATTTACCACGACCTGTGGGCCCAGAACCTATTTTAGGTCGATCCGCTTCTGGTAGAGCTAACAGAGCTCTTAATTGTCCATTCTCACTTTCGAGTAATGCGATACGTTCTTCTAATGCCGCTAAATGTTCGGCACGTCGTAGTCGAAATGCTCTTTGCACTTCACGTGCTCGTGATGGTGGTAAATGATCATTCGGTTTACGACCACGAGGTTCAGGTCGATCCTATATAACAGTAACAAGAAAAAACACCAGATTAGTTTAGTTCAATTCAATTCAATCCGACCACCCCAACAACAACACAACAACAACAACTACGAGACATTGATTATAGATGGGCCAAATCGCCAATCCGGAACGGGACGGGAGGGACGGGGAATACGTTATATGGGGACAAGGGAAGTGTGGACGGTTCAGTGCTCGATGAGCAAGCAAGGAAGGAGGGGGTGATTAGACTTATAACGTACCTTGGACAGAGGCACAGATGCCGCACCCGAGTCACTCATATCTAATCTTTAGAGATATTTCAAAGACAAGGAGGTGTTGCCAAAAACCAAAAACAAACCAAAAACGTCAGAATGTGCGATAAACGTCGGAGCGGGATTAAAAAACAAAAGTTGCCCCAAACGGAGAGTATCTTATAAAGTTTTCTCTTTCCCCCACCACATCGCCTCAATAATGAATCAGTCTGAATGGCTTCCTTGCATATGCTGTGATCAAACGGTCCACAAGCAGCACTACATGCATCAGTTATAGCTTCAGAACACTCTTGCATCATAAGACAGTATCAAAAGGGCAGACAGAAAAACCAATGGGTCATTCGGCCAATGCGGTCTCTTGTTTTCACATACTCCGTACGGCAAATAACAGGAGGAATACGAATGTGGCTCTTAGCGATTTTAGGCGCGCGTCAGACATTTATTTAAAGTTGCAAATACACTAACGCGAGCCTATCATCGTAGCCATTCACTTCTGTTCAGTCGTTTCCTCAACTATTCTGACCTTGACTTTCAGTCTCCCACAAGATGGCGTCAACTTCTAAGACCGTCGCCGTGGCCTCTAGCTCCCCATCACCACCTCCATTACCGAACGAGCCACTTCCATCGACGTCTGATCTTCCAGTGGATCAGCCCATTGACTCGTTAGGCGACGACGATGACGATGAGGACGAGGACCAGGAAGAGGATGGTTCTGCCTCAGCATCAACGTCGAGACAGGGTTCAGGAGATGCAAAGATAGGCGGCGAATCCAGCTCTTCTGCTGTCGCACAGATTGAGAAGGGTAATGGAGCCGAGACGGCAAAAGATGGAGCCGCCGACCAGTCTCAGTCTCAGTCTCAGCCATGGCAAGCTGTCTGGGCACCAGAGCAAAATGGTGAGCCTTCTTGATCCTGGGTCACACCGGTGCTGATTCTCATAGCATGGTATTTTTGGAACTCTATTACGGGCGAAGTGACATGGACAAACCCTCTCGAGCTATCTCCTTCTACTGACGCCTCGGCTTCCTCGTCATCTGCCGCCCCTTCAGTCCCATTCCAACCGCCACTCCCCGCAGGTCCACCTCCGAAATCAGGAGTCTCGGAAGCACGATTCGGTCTTCCAGCGTCCATCGATCCTGAATTAGCGTACCTCCTTCCTACAGAGCAACGGCTTTCTGCAGCTGCTCCTGGAGAAGGTCAACATGCCATGTTCAACGCCAGGACGGGACGATTCACGAATGCCAGTAATTCATATGCTATCGATCATCTCGATGAATACAATAGAGCCAAGAGGATGAATAGCCATTATTTCGATCAAGATGCTTGGGAAAGACAGATGGCGGCGGAAAATGCTAAAAGGAAGAGAGATCAGGAGGCTGGTGTCGCGCCTCCAAAGATTACTAAGAAGGATATGGTAAGTCCAAATCCAGAGATGCACTTTTGTCTCGCAGTCATTGGATTATATAGATCAATTGGTTCAAATGCTGATGTGATTATTCAAACAGGAGCGATTCAAGAAGAAAAAGCAAGAGCAAAGAATGAGGAGTCAAGCATGGTTGCGGGATTAACCAATCCAACATCTTTGTTCCGCTGGGTCTCTTGATAATTCGATAAAAATACATTTGTTTAATTATGTACGCAGTATTGATGACCAGCATCTGCACACCAAGATTCTCAGTGTCCTTCCTAGTGTCCCAGTGTCCTTCCATATCACGTATCTCACAAAACTTCTAATCTAGCAAAACACGCATCAAGCGGAGGCTACAAAGTAATTGAAATTATAATCGCTAGGTGTTCTAAAATTCATCGTCAGCTCCTGTAAACGTAGCTGATAAGGGGGGATAACACTCACTCTACCCAACTGAAAGAGCCAGTACTATCATAACTCTTGATAGACTTTCCACTTCTTGTAACATTCAAACCAATAGCACCAGGAGCACTAGCGATACTGATCTTACTCAATCCAGCCGGTAACGTCCAGGTACCGGTATTCGTTCCAGCGTTGATTGATACACTTGACGAAGCACTTAGAACAACGACAGCGTAGAGATTATCATCGGTATTTGCCCATCCTGATGGTTTTGGATTACTAGGTGCTGTAGCGGTCGCACTAGCTGAATGAGGTCGAGACCAGAGGTATATAGCGTCTGAAGATGCAGGGTATTTTCCAGTCTTGAATGCTGTAGAATAGTATTTGATGAGTCCTAGCCAGGAGGTATGGGGCATTCCGTTGGTCCAGCCTTGAGAGTTTGGTTGATCTGTTCGAATAGGACCGACATAGTGACTCTCTCCGTAATCTGAGCGATGAACATCAGCAAGGGCCGAGCGAATAGGGATCGTAGTAGTAGAAGTGTCAAGTAGAGAGAGTGTATCAAGTATAGAGAGGTGGATAGAGAAAGACATACCGTTCCAGGTGAGAAGCTCAATCATGTCAAAGTCATTTCGCATAGCGATGAGTTGTTCCCATCGTCTAGCGAGTAACCAATCATCACCACGATAGATCCAATCCTTGTTGTAGGTGTTGGGTCCGTAGTAGGTGAAGAAATCAGGACTGATAGTAGGCATATAAGTCTTATTACCCAATGCCGACATGTATTGAGTATCTCGACTGGTGTCCAGTGGCGAACCAGCTTCTGGCCAACCTGAATTCCAATTCAACTCTCCATCCAACCAATTATTGCTTGTGGTAAATGTGGATGGATCGGAGAAGATAGCTGGAACGAGGAATATCGTGATATTGCTTGGAGCCAATAAAGAACGCAAGTACGCCCATCCTGCCGATACGGAAGATTGACCAAATGTGCAGCCGTCGCCTGAGAATGTGCCGACCAGGACTGAACCATTGTATTTCGCTTGAGCGGAGGATGAGGCCACTGAGCTGATCGTTCCAGCATGAGTAGAGGCGTCCGATGCAGAGCCACATGATAATGAAGTCACGTCCAATGACCTAATACCATCACATCAGTCATAGGTTCTGACGTAGAATTGGAACCATAAGGAGCTTACAGGAACGTCTTAAATCCGGCCGATGCAGCTGCAGCATACGCATCTTGGATATGAGGCACTTGCCAATAATCACTTCCGTAATTCAAAGCGAATCCATCAATACCTGCAGCTTGTGCTTGAGAAATGTCATCCGCCCATGTAGCAGCAGTGTACGAGTAAGTCTAACACAAACACCGTCTCAGCTTTTGAAGCACTTGGTGGGACGAAGGAGATACTCACGTTACCGACCATGTGGTGGGCGTAAACGGTTTTACTGGACGATGACGATGGCGGCGAGGAAACACCGACAACTGATGTACATGCCGCATTGCAGTTTGTTGCAGTGGCTGATTGGGATGTAGTGGTCGAAGCCGTTGTAGAAGCTGCTTTAGAGGTCGAACTTGCAGCTTTGGATGTTGTTGAGCTTGCAGCTTTGGAGGTCGTGGTAGAGCTTGCAGCTTTGGAGGTCGTGGTAGAACTTGCGGCTTTGGAGGTCGTGGTAGAACTTGCAGCTTTAGAGGTTGAGCTCGCGGCTTTAGAGGTCGAGCTTGCGGCTTTGGATGTCGAAGTCGAGCTCGCGGCTTTGGACGTCGAACTCGCCACCTTGGAGGTCGAAGTGACTGCTTTGACTGTTGTAGTAGACGTAGCCGCTTTGGATGTAGTCGATGTGGCGGATGAAAGGATGTACACTATCATGAATCGTAAGCTAGTTTTCCGATGAGGTGCCAATGGGTCGTACGGTTCATGACCCAAGTACCGCCGCACTTCTCAGCAACATTTCCAGGACACTGAGCACTGCATTTTGTCTGGTCGGAGGTTTTCGTTCCTAGTGAATTGACTAGAGCGTTTCCACACTAGTTCAATCGTCAGAACAAGCTTGTATACGCAATTAGATTCTTAGCTCACGTAACATTCTGAACCAGCTGTGAAGAAGTCAGTTAGTTCCTTCACTAGTCTATACTGGATTCGGCTCACATTCAACTCCAGCGTATATGAAGCCATTGCTCTTGCAAGTGGCTAGGCAGGCGGTGACACTGTTGTACGAAGCATCGACGCTGTGGTACCCCTTTAATGCGCGAGAGCTTCCGTCGGTGCTACATCCGAGAGATGTCCATCCGCTAGGCACGGCTACAGTGGTACCCGGCTTCTGGTACACTGTGATATATGATCAGTATATTGTGTCCAAGGAGACAGATGACGAGGAAAGCACTGACAGCTCAAAGCCCATGAGCCGCCACATGTTTCCGAAGAAGCGCCGGGGCAAGGTTGATTGCATTTTGAAGTGGCAATGGTGTAACCATTGTTATTCACAAGACTGTTGCCACACTACAAACCCAGGCGATTAGCGGCGTTCACTTTCATTGTGGCTTATGATTGCTCACGAAGCACTCGGTCTTAGCTATTTGGCGCAAGACTTTGTCAGCTTTTGGTCGTCCCGATCGGTTGTACAGTAACCGCCACTCACACTCAAGACCTGCAATGATGTACCCCTTGGAGTCACAAGTTGCCACACAACTCTCGACGGTCATACCCGTGCTGTTTGTGTATGAATATCCATGGACTGCCCTTGACGATGAATCAAAAGCACATCCTAATGACGTCCAACTTGTTGATCGGACAGCGTGTCGTCGGCGAGTTAAGATATCGACATGTGGTCTCCCTTCCACAGTCGGAATCAAGGAACCAAGCAGAAGAAGGGAGAGGACGGCGTAAATGAGTGTGGTCGATTGTCGAATCATTATTAATCTGTCTAGGTATGAGGATTATAGAATGTATATCTAATAAATTGGCATACTGTTGTTGTTGTTGAAGAACAAAGACGTCTGAAACTACCTGTCAAAGATGTTTTGTCGTGCCAAGTCTGTCTGTCAAAAAAGATAGACGGATAGGCCCGAGTATCTGTTACGAGTTCGGCCGTCCAGCGGTGCCGAAGAAGATAGTAAGTTACGATAGAATCAAAGGGAAAGGGATAATTATCGACAAGCCACTCAAGACGCAACTGCCCTTGTAGCCTTTATAAGGGACGCCCTCGTTTCGTCTGTAACCTTGACTCGATGGCAACCATCTCATGAGTGATGTAATGACGATCGTAAGAATATCATCAAGTTCCTGAAACACCGAAACGCTAGCAAGTAAGGTGCGGACAAGGCGATCGTTAGACCGAGCCCACAGGAGAGGAGGTGGGGGGGAGGAGCAGGCTAGTGGGTACCAATGGACGGGCATGATCAGCCGGTTCCAACATTCTATTTTCCATCGCTCGGGGATCTGAGGTAAACGAGGTAAACAGAGAGTTCGGACAAAATCAACATTAAAAAAAGGGTGGAACCCAACAACCCAAACATCAACATACCAGTAGATCGGGAGCTTGTAGATATCAAGGTTTCAAGGTTTAAGGGCCGAGACAGACTGTCGGTCGGGTCGTTTGGCTGTTGTTGCACGTACGTTTTCCTATCTCGGCAATCCCGGAAGAGGAAGCCGGGACCAAAGGTTCCATTGATTCCTGAGATAACTATTCATTAAGGCTCGTCATTTTTACTATTTGGAGTCTTCCAACATTAACTGCGGTAGCCTTTTCACTTCTAACGGAGATCAAAGAAAGATGATACGATGGAGAAAGTAACAAGCTTCTAAAGTATCCACATACCCTTGATTGGCGGCAACTTTACCAGTGGCGTTCAACGTGATCATGGCTCGTCACTTTATGCCCTTCTTCTTCTTCTTGCCTCCTGCGCCACCTCCTCCACCCGCAGCCTCTCCTTCGATTGCACCACCGACTGACTCGCCACCCTCTTCTGCACCTCCATCACCAATACCCGCCTCCGCGTCATTTCCACCCTCTTCATTAACTCCACCTCCCCCGCCGCCCTTACTCTTCTGTGGTTTCTTTCCTCCTCCTCCTTCTGACGCGCCTGCGTTAATAGGCTCGCCCTTGGGCATCGGTGCGCTGAAAGTGGGGCCGTCTAGAGTGAGACTTTCACCTTGGTATCCATATCCTGACCATGCATCCATACCCTTGGAGCCATTCACCCCGGTCCACTGCGCCTTGCCAGTCGTCTGATAATCGGCAAATCGCGGCAAATCCGGGTAATGAACAGAAACAGCATGCCCGATAGTAGCTGAATGCTGCTGAGCCAGCTGCTCGACCTGGTCAAGAGGGTAGGGCCGAGGAGATGAATAAATCGAATTGTATTCTGGGAAGTATCGTCCAGTCGAGTGATCGATCGTCATCGTCGCTATGCTAGCTTCCGGGAGGATGGAAACGTACTCTGGAAAATAGGAAGCATGATGATGCCAACTCTGTTCGGACGCGACACTTTCAGCAGGACTGGGCGGATTGACCAGCGTGAGCTTGGGAGCTGGCGAGCGGGACCGGAAACGTGGGAGGAATGCCCCCTTCTTCCTGGTGATTTGTGGAGGTGTTACTGGTTCCGGGTCGACGTCGACGTCTGGGTCAGAACCACCACCAGTAGAAGGTGTAAAGCGCACACTCTTCTTCCTATGTAGCTTTCGAGTTGGGGTATGAGGGGCGCCCCAAGTGATGTTCATGCCGAAGATATGGTCTCTCGAGCTACGTTCTGTTTTCGGGGGAGTTGCTGAAGCTTCCTCAACGACTGATGTTGTACGGTCTTTATGCCGCCAAAGAGAAGTGAGAGAAGGCCGACGCCGTATCTGATTGCTCGTGGGCTTGGTCTCGTTGTCCGTTAAATGGATTGGCGTTGAAGGCCGTCTGATGACCGAACGCAAGGATAAGCGACGTGTAGGCTGCTTAGGGGTGACTGCAGGTGCGACCGGGATGTCTTCTATGACTGGGTCGGGCGCTGGCGTGGGCTCGTCGCTGGTTTTACTTGGTTTTGGCAATGGCCGAGTGAAAGATATGAATGGCTTTGGAGTCTCGATGAGAGAGACAGGATCAATCTGAGGCAACGGGCGAGGTTCAGTGTCCATTCTTCATGCTGATGAAAGTAGGCATCAGAACATCAGAATCTCATCAAACGGAAGGAGCTTTTTGTCCTCTGAACTGCCCGTCAGGAACTCGTCAATCATACTAGTCGGCTAGTCTCAGTCTCGATGCAAACACAAGGGAGGGTGTCGTCGTCGATGTATCTTGCTCCCTGATCTAGAATCCAAGATCCGTTTCGGGAGATTGAATGGGCAAGAATGAAAATAGCGATTCTATAACGGACTAGACGACCAGACCGAGGGAAACCGCGCGTATATGGATTTTGATAGAGAAGAACATCGCTTTCTTCTCCGTGCATTTTGGTTGGGAAAAGCAAAGCACTGCTACGACTACAACCAATGATGTATGATACTATGCAACACATTACAGACCCTGCGGCAGACTTTTCAGGACAAGCTCTGCTAGCCTCAATAGCCATCACCAGCATACCTCGCTTGAGCAGCTTGCGTTCGTCGATTCGCCTCTTCCAATTTCGGGCAATCGGACAGCCCGTGACCAAGACCTTCGAAAGTCAGCTATTGCACCATGTGCAGCATGGTCATGACTCACCACCACAGATAGGACAGCCTCTTAAGCCAGCGCCATTCGCAGCCCGAGGATCGTCGATCGATAACAAGAACTCTGGTATTCTACGCCTGACTCAGCTATGATTCCAGTGTAGAACGAAAGAACCAGCCCGACTCACTTTTGCTTCGCCTCCATCAGAAGATACTTGAGATCAAGTAGAGTCTGCTCTGAGGTGTTCATATTGATGAAGGTCGTAGCGATACCAGTCTTGCCGGATCGACCAGTTCGTCCAATTTCATGCACATAGTCTTCAATTTCTTTCGGCATAGAATACACGATCACATGCTGAATCTCGTTGAAATCGAGCCCTTTTGATGCCACGCCAGACGCGACCATAACATCTTTGGCACCAGTCTTGAAAGACCGAATGGCATATTCGCGTTCTTCTTGAGCTGCGAGTAGTTAGCCTAATCCAGGTCAACAGAAGGAAATACACTCACTCTTGCTCCCATGGATCGCAACAGCTTCCACACCTTTAAGCAACAAGTATTCTTGGATGTCTGCATCATCAGCTACGGGATTATCTCACTCTATCAAACCTCACCATCGACTTCATTCTTGTTGTCCGAGAAAATAATGACAGGTGGTGGCGTTTTCTGTAAGCATTCGAGCAGATAAACCATTTTTGCCTCCTGCTTGACATATTCTACCTCCTGAATGACATCCATATTGGCAGCGCCTGCTCGGCCCACATTGACGAGAACGGGATTGACGAGCGATTGAGACGCAAAATCCTGGATTCTGCGAGGCATTGTCGCGGAGAATAGGAGTGTTTGGCGTTGAAACTGTTTTAGTTAATAAGCAAGCACACAGCATAGTAGGAAACACTCGCTTTGAAATGTGACATGATGCTGCGCACATCTTCTTCAAATCCCATATCGATCATACGATCTGCTTCATCCATGCAGAGATACCTATTGAGTGAGCTATGTAGGGTACAGCAATGGAAGAGTCAGCTTACTTGCAGTTCATAGCGTTCAGTCTGCCTTTGTCCAGCATGTCCATCAACCTCCCCGGGGTAGCCACAGCGATGTGCACGCCTTTGTTCAGGACATCTCCCTGGTCCGCCATGTTTATACCTCCGATACACAGGAGCGATCGGATCTCAGGATACTCGCCACTCTCCTTGAGCGCAGTACACATCGCTTGACAACCTTCGTACGTTTGTCGAGCAAGTTCGCGAGATGGACAGATGATTAATCCGACAGGACCTTCACCTCGAACAAGAGGTAATCGAGCTTCCGATTCAAGAGCCAGCATGATAGCAGGGAGGGTAAATGCGAGTGTTTTGCCTGAGCCGGTGAAGGCAATACCAATTATATCTCGACCAGCAAAGCTACTTGATCAGCAAATGCACCGACAATTGTCTTGGCAACTCACGCTGTGGGTATGCCTTGCATTTGAATGGGTGTTGGTTTCTTGATACCCTTCTTTTTGAGATAATCGAGAATTGGACGAGGGATTTTCATGTCTGCGAAATTGTTGATAGGTGGTGGTAAGTCGTCTCCCTCGGTAAGAATATGAAATTGATCTCGGACACGTTGGTGCTCTTCATCTGACATGTCCCGTATGAATCGAGGAGGTCGCCACCTGATCATGTCAGCGATCACGAACGACTGGGTTAACAGCCAAGCAGCTCACGATGATTTCAAACTTTCTGTCCACGTTGTGCCCTCGGCTAGCTCTTTAGCACCTGCAAGTTTTTTCTGCCCTCTTTCCATCTCAACTAGAAGCTGTGCCTCCTTTTCGGCTTCCCTCTCCGCCGCCGTCTTTGACGCATCCTCCACTGCTCTTCTCTCCTTCACCTCCTGAGCAGCTTGCAGTAAAGTCCGCTCCCGCCGAAGCTTTTCTCTTGCTCTTTCTTCTGCATCACCCTCGTCTTGCTCTTCCTCCAAAGTCTGTTGATCTAATTCATCAGACGTCTTCACACGCTTTGCTAGATGTTTCGTGCCAAGGGTCGACAAGAGTTGGGCGCGACGTTTCGCCACTGGAACATATGGCTTGTAATCTGCCGGCAGCTCATAGTCGTCTTTACCGATAGGTGATGGTGATCGGCGACTACGACTACTAGATGCAATGGCTGTCATGACTGTAGAAAATGTTCGTAAGGTCGAAGCAAGAAACCCAATATATATGTATGTACCTTGGGACTTATCTCGGGAGCAAATTGGTGCCGCTTGGGAATTACCGACTAATTCCGGGTGACCTTTGACTTCGCGTCTTGTATTCCTATTCAACACCTCGTCACGATAGTTACGAGTACCATCTCATCACGGCTTTCTCCCTCACAGACACCCCTCTCAAGGACAGTAGCGCAAAGATACCTGGGTTGCGATTGGGATTTACGATCCTCAAAGCTAGAATCCTTCAGGAGGAGCTGCTTGGTGAGCTTCATTCTTTGAGATTCGCCACCATTCGATGAATGACACGAGCTCATGAACCTCCTTCCTCTTAGCCTACATATCTTCTAATCTCCCCATCGGCTGCCGACAGATCATCTGTTGAAGATAGTGGCACGATGGAGGTGAGCCTAGAGCTGATAAACCACCCGGCCCAAAGCCTGAAATCGTTCGTTGTACTGACTCGCACCTTTGTTTAGGGTATTCTCGACCTTTCGAACGATCTGGATATCGGGTACGTTTTACCTTGCTCCTTTCACATTTTGACCGTAGCTGACTGATGCGTCAAGATTGCTCGACCAGGTCGTCCAGGCCTTTTACACTGGGGCAGGGGAACAAGTGAGCTAGAACCCCCTCTCTATGTTGGACAATCCAGCTGACTCGCGTAGCAACAAACTGCTCAACGAGTTCTCACTCAATTCCAGGAGAATCCAGAGTCATGGCAAAAAGTGCCCGCCGTCCTGGAGACTTCTAGCAATATCAATACCAAGGTGGGTTCAATTCTCCTCAAATAAAGAGACGCGAACTGATGATATTCACAAGTACATCGCGCTGCAAATCCTGGAGAAGCTGATTCAAACACGATGGAAGGCTTTGCCGGCCGACCAGCAGCAGGGTTAGTCCGAGGAGCTGTGTTGACCGCTGGTGCTGACGTTGATAGGTATTCGGAATTTCATCGTGCAGTTGACAGTGGACATTTCGTCGGACGAGGGGCGAATGAGGAGAGAGAAGGGTTACCTGAACAAGCTCAACTTGGTCCTTGTCCAAGTGAGTGATGTCTCAAAATGTACGTTGCTCAGCTGATCTGGTAGGTCCTGAAACAAGCATGGCCAAAAGATTGGCCATCATTCATTCCAGAAATCGTTGCCTCCTCTCGAACGAATCTCAGTCTATGCGAAAACAACATGGTCATTCTCAAACTCCTATCAGAAGAGATCTTTGACTTCTCTGCCGAACAAATGACGCAGGCAAAAACAAAAGCGCTCAAGCAATCAATGTGTAGCGAGTTTTCGGAAATCTTCAACCTGTGTAACGAGGTCCTGGAGAAGGCAAACAAGCCGAGCTTGGTGAAGGCGACATTGGAGACTCTTTTACGGTTCCTCAACTGGATCCCTTTGGGATACATCTTCGAAACTCAGATCATCGATTTTCTTGTTGGACGGGTGAGTTACTTGGCTGAGTGTAGTCCTCTGCTCACACTCCCTAGTTCCTCGAGGTCGCAGATTTCCGGAACGTCACGCTCAAATGCTTGTCAGAGATTGGTGCGCTCAACGTCGGGCCTGAATACAATGACAAGTTTGTCACCCTTTTCCGGGTCGTTATGACTAGTGTTAACCGAATGGTACCGCCAAGTACAGGTAAGCCAAGCGAAGTACGCTGGATGTTGCTGATAGGTCCAGATATGGCGGCAGCCTTCGCATCATCAGACGACGAGGACCAGCAGCTCATCAATAACCTCGCCCTTTTCCTCACCAACTTCCTTCACAACCACTTACGCCTCATCGAAACTCCGGAAAACTCGGAACTTCTCATCAACGCCCACCTCTATCTCGTCAAAATATCTACAGTCGATGATCGGGAGATATTCAAAATCTGCCTCGAGTACTGGGCTCGATTGGTTGCAGAACTGTACGAGGAGATGCAACAGTCATCATTACACGAGATCAACCCGATCATGAGCTTAAATTTGGGAGGAATCAACGGTGCAGGAGGCTTGGGAATGAACGGGATGAATTTACGGAAAAATATCTACGCGGACATTCTCTCACAGCTGAGATTGGTCATGATTGAGAAGATGGTCAAGCCCGAAGAGGTGAGTCGCCCTCAGTCTTGTTTGCAAAACACATGCTCATGTTTACAGGTATTGATTGTTGAGAACGACGAGGGCGAGATCGTACGAGAGTTCATGAAAGAAAGCGATACCATTGTGCTCTACAAGAGTATGCGAGAGGTGTTGGTATACTTGACACATTTGGATGTGGTGGACACGGAGACGATCATGACAGACAAGCTCGCGAGACAGGTCAGTCAGCTTCGATAACGGGTGTGTTTTTTTGCTGACTCGGCAGATCGATGGCTCTGAATGGTCTTGGAACAATCTGAATACACTTTGCTGGGCGATCGGATCCATCTCAGGCGCCATGAGTGAGCCCTTTATGCCGAGAAAATTCGTCGCTGATCGTTGCAGACGAGGAGACCGAAAAGCGGTTCCTGGTGACTGTCATCAAGGAGCTGCTGGGATTGACAGAAATGAAGCGCGGGAAGGACAATAAGGCTGTTTGCGCCTCCGACATCATGTACATTGTTGGACAATATCCTCGATTCCTCAAAGCCCACTGGAAGTTCCTGAAGACGGTTGTGAACAAGCTTTTCGAGTTCATGCACGAGACACACGAAGGTCTGTTGCGCGAGAGCTGAGTGAGGATCAGCTGACGATTCGTAGGTGTACAAGACATGGCGTGCGATACATTCATTAAGATTGCACAGAAATGTCGACGGCACTTTGTCATGCAACAAGCAGGAGAGCATGAGCCATTCATTGACGAGATCCTGCGGACGTTGCATCGAATAACGGTCGACCTTGCTCCTCAGCAGGTACACACTTTCTACGAGGCCGTGGGGTATATGATATCTGCACAACCGAACAAGCCTACGCAGGAGAGGTTGATCGAAAAATTGATGGAACTACCAAACAATGCTGTACGTTTCGTGACTGGGCAAGTCGTTTGCGTAGCTAATGGTTATCTAGTGGGACAGTCTTATGCAGCAAGCCGCTAGCAACATCGATGTGCTCAGCAATCAGGAGAACGTCAAAATCATGTCCAACATCCTCAAGACCAACGTTTCCGCGTGTACCTCGATTGGGTCATTCTTCCTCCCTCAGCTGGGACGGATATGGCTGGACATGCTGGGTCTTTACAAGGCTGTCAGCGGAATCATCAGTGCATCTGTCGAAGAACAGGGTCAGTGAATCTGCAGCCCTTACGATTCTCGCTCACATCTGCAGGCCTCATTGCGACGAAGACTCCGAAAGTACGGTCATTACGGACAATCAAGAAGGAAATCTTGAAGCTCGTTGAGACGTACGTCAAGAAGGCAGAAGATCTTGAGGGCGTCAACCAGAATCTCATCCCTGGCCTGCTCGATGCGATCCTGGGAGACTATAACCGGAACGTGCCGGCTGCGAGGGATGCTGAGGTGCTGAACGTTATGGCGACAATCGTGTCCAAGCTAGGGGTAAGTTGACGCTAATGAGGAGGAACAATTCTTACTAACGATTGTAGTCCCTGCTCACTCCTCAAATCGCTCCTATTCTAGACGCAATCTTCGAACCAACGCTTGGAATGATCAACCAAGACTTTGCAGAGTTCCCCGAACACCGAGTCGGTTTCTTCAAGCTGCTTCGTGCAATCAACTTGACCTGCTTCCCAGCGTTGCTGGAGTTGCCACCAGCGCAATTCAAGCTGGTCATGGACTCGGTCGTGTGGGCTTTCAAGCACACCATGCGGGACATTGCGGATACTGGTTTGAATGGTGAGTTCACAACAGTGGACATCCTACCAGGTGCTCACGTTTCATAGTTGCGTTCGAGATCGTCAACAACTTTGCCAGCTCCAGTCAGGACATCGCCAACGCCTTCTATCAGCAATACCTTCTCACTATGCTTGGCGACGTCTTCTTCGTTCTCACCGACGCTGACCACAAGTCAGGTACGTAGGCGAACAGCTTGATCATATCAGAAGCTGACGATATCAGGTTTCAAGATGCAGTCTGTCCTCTTGGCACGGCTCATCTCTCTTGTCGAAACGGGCGCTGTGCAAGCTCCTCTGTTCGACCCTACGACGGTACCAGATCCCACCATGTCGAATGCGACTTTCCTGAAGGGGTATATTGCAGATTTGCTGTCCAACGCATTTGGCCACGTGCAACCGTGAGCCTCTTTTGATTCAGTCAGGTTGTGATTCTGACACCATTACAGTGCACAGATCAACGCGTTTGTCTCACTCATGTTCGAACACTCTACCGACCCAATCAAATTCAAGTTCACCTTGCGCGACTTCCTCATCTCCCTCAAAGAGTTCTCGGGCGACAATGCAGAGCTGTACATTGAGGAGAAGGAAGAAGAGTCTGAGCGTAAGACACGGGAAGAACGTGAAGCTGCGATGCGGGTTCCGGGAATGCTCAAACCTGCGCAACTCGATGATGATGGCGACCTCTGATCGGTGTGGTGTTCTACGAGGAAGTGAGAGAGACACCCACATGGAGTTGCGAGGTGCACTGAAAGAGCGAGAGAGGACCGCCCGAGATGGGTAAAAAATGGGACTGTTGCATACGACTGTATCTGGGAGCAGAGAGAAGAAGAGCTGGTAGTAGATACCCCGCGTACTTTGATAGCCACTCAATGTTTTTTTACATCATGAATCGATTTTCCATTAGGGTTTTTGATTCCGTGCGTGGTTCCTAGATTCAAAGTACACGGACACGCGTAGTCGAACACTGGATTTTATATATATAGACACTCTCCTTTGTATCCCCGTCTTTTCTACTCGTTTCCTCAGTGGTGGAATAGAAATCGTTCTACTCGTTTCCTCAGTGGTGGAATCGATTTCTATTTCGATTTCAACATCGTGTCCCAGTTTGGAAACCTACTCGAGTTGAACTGAACAAGACTAGACGAAACCAGCCTTGATTTCAACCTTCGCCGCGTCTCTTTAGCTCAGCGTTTTTGTTGTTGTCTTTGTCTCTGTCGGTCCCTCTTTTCTTGGTCGGTCTCATTATACTCGACGATTTCTTCTTCACGCAAAGATATCCTGGTGATCTCAATATCAATCATACATTCATACTGTAAAACACTGAATTTCAAGAGGACATTTACAAAAATATATAACACAAATACACTCGAGTAGCGGCACCACAGCAAAATGTCACCGTTGACCACCTCAATCCTAATCATCCTCGTATCTCTCATCCCTCGAATAAAGGCCGTCACCCTCCAAAGCGTGATAGCGAATTACAGTTTAACGGCAGCAAGTTATAATTTTAGTGTACCGACTACTACGTTAGATTCGGACGATGCTGTGGATTGGATAAAAGATAATTGGGCTTTGACGGGTATAATCAGTTTTGGGACAGATGATATGTGAGTTACATGAATAATCAAATGAGAGAGAGGATAGCTTGTGGTGTTTGTGAGAATGACAGCAGCGGAAAGGAGAGCAAAGAACAGCGGTTGAGTGGAGAAGAGGTGAAGGTGTTGAATGATCTTTCGTCCGGGTGATCTTAGAAGAGATTGTCCCGGTCCGGACGTACGAGTGTTAAGGAGACAGTATTTCGGGTGTTGCGAGATCAATTCAAAGGATGTAAGAGGGACAAAGAGGAGGGGCGAAAAGAGTGGATACGATGCCAGCTTGTGGGACTTACTTGGGACTGGAGGTAGCTTTCATGATTGTCTGCCTCTCAGGATGTCTGGGCGGAGCGGCGTTTCGTTGTCGACCTATCTTGCCTAATCCCTTTATCGTCGTCTCCTAAACCATCATGCTGGTGCCTATGACGAAACTCTATCGTCCTCTCCTATCCTAATTGTCGATCTCATCCCATGTTCACACGCTGACAATCCCAGCGTCTTCTCTCCCGATCCCTCAACCTCAACTTCCACCCTAGTCCGCCGCGACGCCAGCTCCACTACCAGCTCGGCCTCAAAATCATCTTCCAGTTCAAAGTTACATAAACACTCTTCATCCGCATCATCCTCAAGCAGCCCATCAAGCTCATCAACATCTTCAACGAGCACATCAGCCACCTCGGTCTCCTCACCCGCATCGACAAATCTCGCCGGAGAGCCTCCTGTTCTGCGCATAAATTATCCTCAGGGTTCTTATTCGCATGGAACGGGCGGGACTCAATTCTACGCCACGCCTCTTTCTGGTGGAAATAGCGATACCTATGAGCGCATGTTACTCAGTTATGATATTTGGTTCCCGACTGGGTTCGCGTGAGTGGAGAATTCACTTTGATCAAGATACTTGGAAGGCATGTCGTTTGTGGCCTTGTGTTGAAGATTGGGGAAGCTTGATGTCGGTGGTTTGGTCAGCCGGGTATCGTTGCAGATCGACGATGCAGCTTGGAGATAGCACTGGACAATGCTCTACAAATTACTCGAAGCCCTCATCATGCTGACTCGAATAGCTGGAACCAAGGCGGTAAGCTGCCTGGCCTTCGAGGTGGTCCCGACTCCAAAGGCTGCTCAGGCGGTAACGAGACGGATGGATCGACCTGCTTCAGTAGCCGTCTGATGTGGCGCACCCAGGGCGAAGGCGAAGGTGTGTTTACCATTCGCAGGCGACGCGCTAACAACCTGCAGTGTATGCGTACATCCCTACAAGTACGTCCTTGTGCAAAGACACCAACATCATCTGCAATTCAGACTACGGCACTTCTCTCTCCCGGGGCTCTTTCACCTTTGCCTCTGGCCAATGGCAAACTGTCTGGCTGTTGGTCGTGCTCAACACCGTAGGCACCGCCGATGGTATTGTCGAGTACGTTCTACTTGTTCTATTCTGGCCACATACGTTTACTCGATGGGTCAAGTGCTGATTTGCATATCAGGCTGTGGTATAATGGTGTCCAAGCTCTACAATTCACGAATCTCGAGCTACGTTCGGCTGAATCTCTAGCTTCGATTGGAGGAATGTACTTTTCGACCTTTTTCGGAGGCGACGATTCGTCATGGGCAACACCGACGAGTCAATATACTTATTTCCGTAACATGCAGTTGTATGCTGGACAAGGAGCGTCCAACTTGACAGGAGATAAAATAGCAGCAGGGGTACAAGGTGTAAGTACAGGGAATGGTATAGTGTTGGCAATAGTGGCGATTCTCTTGGCTGCGATCATTGGTGTTCATGTTGGGATGTGATTTGATTTGTATTATCCATGTTTATCATGTTGATTCATCAGAGGGGGATATATACTGTAGATCTAGCTAGATATATTGCATAAGATTTCTGCGTTTCCATTGTTTCCTTCGCTTTAGAGATTGAATACGAATGATCAATCTGCCAAAATGGTGATGAATACGTGCGACAACAAATGCCACGTAATAAAATTGGGTGATTGCAGGGTGCAGGGAACGACCGGCAGGATACGACGACGGCATTCCGTTCTCCAACTTACTCTTCTCTCTATCATCCTCAACTCAGATAATAGGAATATCAAACTTGACACCATGTCTGCTATTCGTGCGATTCGACCTGCTCGTCTGACTGCCCTCAGGGCTCCGATCGTGAGTGATCCAACTACTGCCTCACCACCTGCACCCCCTTGTCTTGAATCGGTCTTTCGTATACTATTCATGCAACCTTCTGCCCGACCCAATTTCACATCCATCTATCACACTGTAGCTCTATCAGATATGCCGACCTAAGATTCTCTTCCTTGGGTATCTGTATAGTAGATATGAGAACTGACCTTGTTTCAACTAGATGTTCTCTCGAAACTACGCTCCGGACGTTCGTCCCGAGGGTACCACTGGTACTTCCAAGGGTTTCAGGTAAGTCTTTCTGTGATGTCCATCCATTTCTTAAAAACTCTTTATATCGTCTTTTTTACTACCTCGTCTCTTGACGAGCCTTGTTTTGTCTGTTCTTTTGATATTTTGATCCCAAGACTGACTGGTCTTTTTCTTTTCTCCTTAGGGACCGAGAGAACGCAGAGGAAGGACAGTATATCCGTAGAAGGGAACAAGAGAGGCTCAAGGAGGCTAAAGAGAAACTTGAAAAGGCTCAAGCTGAATATGTGAGTCTTTTGCTCTCTCTCTCTCTTTCTTAAATCCTTCTCTTTCCCCTTATACTTCTCATTCATTGCCTCGTAACACTGCTTTGGATTTCGTCCGAATCCGATTTGTACAACTGGACTGTGTCTTCATGCTGACGATTCTGATATAGGATGCCGCTCACAAGGATGCCAACAAGGAGGGAAGCAAGTAGTAGGTGTTTAGGCAGGGAGAAGTGATTGAGAAATGACTATGTCTATGCATTGATGAAGATGAAGATGAAAGTCGTCTGAAAGTAAATCCATGCTCGATTGGAATCTGTGATCTCTCTTCGAGTCTTTCGGAATGTCAAGGATACTCGACACTGTGTCGAGCAGTTCTTGTCTATGTCTACATTACATAGCACACACTATCTGAATGTCTCGTCTAGCCAAGTTGACGTGCAGGTTGCGGGAAAACGGCGGAATCCCAATCCAGCAGAAGGGAATCGGGATGACGCACTACGGATTTCCCGGTTGGTTTGGGTCGCTTCATTTATATCCTTTCTTTCAACTTCTGACAGTCTTTGGCTCTCGATCATTCGCACACACACACACACTCTCTCTCTCTCTCTCTCTTCCATTCATACGTCGAATGATTGGATGCTATCATCGTCTGGTATAGACGATACAAACGTCTGAATGAAGCTCAGCACGTGTCGGCATAGCAATATTTCACCGATATTTAGGGTCGTCAAGTAGGTTGGGAAGGTAGAGAATGGATGCTGGACGTATAGGTCGGGATGTCGAGGCAGGCTCATCCAGAGCTCGAGCAGCGGTGAGTCCCAATTCAATGCAGTCTCTTGATAGTTTCTGACGTCTGTCTGTAGGCTCAGCAACCAACTGCAGCTGGTAATGCATTCTTTTCCTCGACTCCTTTCCCCTCCCCCGAGGAGAATAATAGCTGACACTTTTCTATTTAGCTCGAAGACCTCGCAAGAAGGCCAAGCCATCTTCGTCCCCTGCACCACCTTCCGATCCTATCCCAAAGCCATACCTCGCTCTCGCTCCTAAACCCATATCTAATATCACTCAACCGGTCGAGCAGCTCCGGTCCACAGGCGATTCGCGGTTAATTCTTCCTTCAACCTATGTACGAGGGAGTACTTCTACCAGTGGTTCAGGGAGTCCTATTCCTCAACCTGCGAGTTTTCCAGCACCTAGTAAACCCAAGTATGCGAACCAATTACTTTCGCCTCCTACCATCATGCCAGGTGGACAGCCCTTGGCGCCAAGAGTCCAAGGGGCGCCATCTGGAGAATCAGGAGGTGGTAGACCAAGAAGGGCTGGTATGGGTGGGCGAAGGAGGAGTGAAGAGAGATTAAGAGAGATAGGAGCTGCGAATGTCAGTATGCTCAGTCTGGGCTACTTGGGCAGGATCATGGAATCGGATCCACAGGAAGAAGCAGCAATGGCAGAAGCTAGGGATACAATTGCATCTCAGCCTCCTCCAGAAAGGAGGAGACGTCGTATCGTTAGAGGTGAAACTGGTATAGTTAGGCGTCCAACTGTCTCAAGTAGAGAAGAAGGGAGAGCCCTGGGCTTGGCTAGAGGAGCTAGTATGCGTAGAATCAATCTCTGGGAAGGTGAGTTGACTGTCATCTATATCAAGTGTTTTGTTGGGGACTAGTGACTGATATACGCTTCCCAGAATTACCAGATCTACCAGAATCCAATGATCCACCACCAGCATTTCCCTTCCCTACAACATCGACATCACGCCTTCCTCCAACTTTTGAATCAGCATCGACATCTCCACCTGTCTCCCCCTTAAACAACCCATCCGCCCGTCCACGATCCCCACCACCGTCCTTTGAACAAGCCATAGGTCTTCTTCCCCTTCCTTCTCATCCTGCATCAGTTCAACCACCACCACCAACAAGCATATCAGAGCCTCCAGATGTACCTGAAGTTTCCGTTCCAGCACCTCCAATACGACCCGCTCTTACCCTCACCATATCTCTACCTCCTGATCCCCATCCATCTGGATCGTCAACAACGTCGTCTCCTACATCAACACACTATGCATCAGCACCTGAAAGTCCCTCACGGACCGTCATCAGCACGTCTGAGGAAGGAGTAATCTCCGCGGAGGAAAGAGCAGATCGACGAATGTGGAATCTGGATCTCCTGGCTGGGTATACGTTGGAAGAAAGAGTCAAACGCGAGATTGCAAGGAAGACTGCCAGAGAAGAGACTTCAAGCAAGACTACTATCTTGATGACTGAGTCGATTGCCTCTTCACTCTCTAATCCTTCGGGCTCTATAGCGCACGTGGAACCAAATCAGGAGGTCGAAAGCGTACCAATCAAGGATAATGACGATCAACCTGGAGGCCACCATCAGAGGCCATCCGAACCCTTGGCCTTGAATGTACCTGAAGCGGTCCACTCAGTCGCTGTGGCCGTTTCCACCAACATTGTGTCAGCCGTAGACTCAGCAGCATCGAAACGACCAGCCGACAAGTCCTTACACCGGAAGTCTGCTGAAGCAGAGCTGGACCTTGCGGGTCTACCGAGAGATCGATCACCAAGGATACGAACCACGGAAGCTATCGTGAAGACGCCGGTGGCTGAGCCATCCGAGTCAAAGGACTTACAGAGACCCTCGCCGGACACTAATGATCTATCTCTCCCCATCTCTGAGTCTGTCGCGGTCGTCGACATGGATTCCTCGGATGAGGGAACTACGCCAACTCTTAAAAATCCTTCCGGGCGGTCGAGTGTTGTCCCAATTGCTCCTAAGGGAAGAGGCGTTCTGCGACCTAAAACGGATAATGGTGATATACCTAAGAGAGGCAGTGTCGGTGCTCTCAAAAAAGGCAATGTTGAGAACGGATCCGCTACCACGAACGATCGGATTACCAACACCAAGTCTGCCGCCCATCACAAGGTCGAGTCAGTTTCTGCTAGTTCCGCCGTCACTTCGGAGGCTTCTGGACCTATCTCAGCAGCTAGCCCGAGTGTGTCTTCGGATCACCCATCCAATGGAAATGGAAAAAGCATTGGCGCCGCATCTCCTCGTCCAGACACGCATGTACCTTCGTCTTCACCACAACTTGCAGAATCTGTGGGGACCAATGGCGTTGCTCCACTGCAGCAGGAAGCAACGCTCAGTCCAAGCGAGACATCCAAGCCAAAGAATCCGTCACCAGCAGGTAGCGATGTCGTCCTGACCTCTCCTGGTCCTCAACGCAAGCTCACGCGTGGTAAACCCATTCGCCGCTCTTCTTCCGGAATCAAGTCGCCTGTATCCTCTCCCAGCGCAGCCTCTCCGGGCCCTAGACCCCTATTTTCGTCGTCTAATTCAAGTTACTTTCCACGTACGATATCCATGTCGCCAAAGCAGACGGGAGAACCGATAATGGTAGCGATGGCCAATCGTGTATCAGAGCCAGATGTGCATTCTGCAGTGGCGGATTCAGAGGAGCACGCAGCGAGTCACGAACGGCGACGATCGGAAGGTGGACAACCTCCTCGGAGGCTTCGGTCGATTGGCAAATCACACCCCAACCTGAGCAGCTTCAAAGAGGAATCGGTGGAACCTTTTAGCGTCTTGCCGCCTCACCGTGAAGCTGCGCTCAAACGTCGCGAGCTGGCTATCGCTCGAATCCAAGAGAAGCCTGCATCTCCGCCCAGGCCCACCGAGAAATCATCCATCAGTCCGAAAGTGACATCTGGACCCTTGATTGACTTGAATGACTTTTCCCTTCCGCCGTCTTCTCCTAAGCCCGTGACGGAGCTTCCAACTTTGGCTGCAGCAACTGCCGAACTTTTGGCGCTCCTCGAAGATGACGCACAGAATACTGTGGCGGAAAGTTCGTCTCAGGCAGCAGCGAGATTGGCGGCTGTGGAGGCAGTGAAAGAGGCGAGTCGGCAGCTTGAAATCGATACTGCTCTACAAGCAAAAGCTGCGTTGGATAAGCAGGACGCGGCAAAGACTTCACCGTCAATGTCAACGCCTCCAAAGCGAAAGCCTGCGCCGCCGCCTCCACCTTCGTTGCGGACCCAAGGTCAAGTAGGGGTATCGAGAAAACCGTCTGTACTCTCGACAGCGGATTCACCCATCATTCCCCGACCTATACACCGAACGGAAGACGCGGTGTCTCCGACCACACCAAAAGCAAGAGTCCCGTCAATCCCGACCCGCCGGCCACCACCTCCGCCTCCTGCGTCTACATCATCTCGCGACTCTTCAGTCCCGCCGCCCATTCCAGTTCGACCACCTCCACCAGCTTTTGTCTCTCGGCCGATGCATGGCCGATACGACTCGTCTTTCACCGGATCGACGACGTCGTCTGTCTCTGAAAAGGTATCGTCGCTAGCACCAATGATGACGCCGCGGCCTTTCTGGCGAAATGCGAAGCCCCTTCGGCCTCGAGGCCCAAGACCTCCACCTGTCCCGCCGAGGCCATGGGCAAAGGTGGTCGCGGACACGCTGGTCGTAGAAACCTCTCCGCCGAGGCCCCTAGGGGAGAGGACGCAATCTGAAAACGCGACTGTTCAACATGAAGACTCGACTTTGCACAGTCCCGTGCGAAGCATGTCTACCCAAGATCTGCGGAGTGACTCGGTCCCCAGAAGTCCCGTAGAATACACAGATCTAGACGTACTTGTCTCGCGGATCGAGGGTTCCGGCAGGGAATATGAGGTGAGTAGGTAAAATCACACTGGTGACTGAAAACTGATCGAGTGATCCTTTGTAGGGCTATTCTCAAATTACTTCATTCCTTGGACCAGCCAAATCACCTGCCGCCTCTCTGGCTGCGCTGGCAACACTTCTACCAGGAATCATCTCTGTGGATTCACGCCGAACGACTCCCCAAGGCAAAATCAAGCTCAAGCTCTCATTACTCGGCGTGAGAGTGTCGAAATGTCCCATCTGCCTTGGTCAGTACAAGGATAAGGAACGGGGAGTCATGTTACCTGATTGTGGACACTCTGCACATGAGGCATGTGCCAGGAGATGGTTCAGGGAGGATAGCAAGTGTTTTGTCTGTAGAGAGCCCTTGAGGGAAACAGAGGGTGTGATTTAGCGTTGGAAACGTTGGGGATAGGGGGATGAATACCGGCTTGGGTCGTGACAAGTCTTTTTGACAGGAATAGGATCGGTGAAGAGTGAGGCACAAAGCATCGAGGTAGCAGGTGCTGTAGGAAACAGCAGTAGTGTGGGGCCAGTGTAATCGTCTGTCGAAAGACATTTTCCTAAAAATTATAATAGCAACAGACGAACGACGATGATGTAGCGCTAAGCATGTATCCTGACCATAGTACATCATAAAATCATGTATAATCTCTTCACATTGGCGTTTTGAGAGAGCAAAGGGGATTGAATGTGTACTGTGCTTTCTGGCTCTATGGCAAGGCAATAAACCGGCAAGATAGAATGTGACTTGAGAGTCACGCGGTACATTCGTAAAAGTCATCAAATAGCTACTAGAGCGTGAAACCCCGTCGGTCAAAAGTAAAGTCTGCTAGTAAAGGACGATTATTGAGCGAGGATAGATCGGACAAAAGAATGATAATTGATTTGTCCATCCCTGTTTATTAGATTAGCCTTACTCTCTGTCGCTCTCTCTCTCTCTGTCTCTGTCTCTGTCTCTCTGTCTCTCTCTGTCTCTGTCTCTCTGTCTCTCTGTCTCTCTGTCTCTCTGTCTCTCTCTGTCTCTCTGTCTCTCTGCGAAATCACTCTACGATGACCGTGCTAGCTGAGGAGAAAGGAAACTAAAAGAAAAGAAAAGAGAAGGAAACAAGAGAGAAGATAAAGACTCACTGTACTGGGAAACCCTTCAAGAGCTCATCGACTTCATCATCCGACATTTTCTCGCCAAGTTGAGTAAGAACGTATCGTAGTTCACCAGCACCTATAAATCCGTTTCCTGCCTTGTCAAATACTTGAAATCCTTTAATGAATTCATCTGTAGATGAATGATATTAGCTATCTATCGTCGTGTTGTATCGTATCGTATAGTAGATTTGGATCAAGTTGGGAAACTCACCTGCTGTACCGGCTGGTTTCCAACCATCAGGTCGATTCAGTATCTTAAGAAATGTATCATAATCAACTATCTCACAAGTCAATAAAGAAAGGGAAAACACTTCAAGTGAAGTCGAAGAGAGATATAGCTAGACATGAAGGGACAAGCGAGCGAGAAAGACGGAGGCAGAAGCAAGCGAGCGAGCGAGATAATAGACATAGACAGATGGAGCTGAGAGAAAGGAGACGGAAACTGAAGCAAGCGAGCGAGCGAGATGAAAGACATAGACAGATGGAGCTGAGAGAAAGGAGACGGAAACTGAAGCAAGCGAGCGAGCGAGATGAGAGACATAGACAGATGTCGAGCTGAGAGAAAGGAGACGAAAACTGATTAATACGAAGAAACGTACAAGTTGTACCGACATTTGATTCGAGGTGAGCCACTTCTGCTTGAGTCGGGTTCTGACCTAGCGAACGAAGGAGTTCCCCAAGAGATTCGCGAGGGACTTGGCCAGTACCTCGTTTATCAAAGAGTGCGAAAGCTTCACGATATTCTGTATAAACGTCAGTGATGTTCCCTTCTCAAGTGATACAATGGAATCTCGAGTCAGAGTGAGAAATGTGAGGTGATAGGATCGCCCCGAATGAGAGAAGCAAGGTGGCAAGGCTCCAAAGGCGAAGAACAGTCAACGAACCTGCGTTGCCAGACTAATGCCAAGAGACAGTCAGCGTATGCTTAAACTCATTATCAGGTCTGTGTCTAGCTCACCATATTGATTTGTAAGTGACAAAGTGGCAAGAATCCCCAAGGTATGTAAAGCACTTGAAATGTGTTGTTCTGCGTGTTTCGAGGGTTCCCAAGCTGAAACGCAGTTTGAACTTCGCGCCCTACTCTGTTACGACGCGTCGAGAATTTTGCTTCCGTGTCTTTTGGGCCGACTATATTATATTTTCCTCATTTTCTCCCAACGATTATTGCCACTTTGAGCCGAGCCCCAACGGGGGGAATTTGCCATTTTGCCACCGTCTGACCTCGCCCGTCGAGAAATTTATCCTTTCTCTTTCGACTTTTTCTTTCATCCTCCTCGGATATCTAAACCAAACTACACCACCTCTTTCACCTCGATACTTTCGTTGTTCCCTTCGTTGGAAACCCAAAAAGACTCGTTCAGCTAGACGCTCTTTTCATTCTTTGCCTAGACTTATTCGCATAGACTGAGAAGAATCATTTCTCAAAGACTCTTTTTCTCGCGTTTCTTTCTCTCACACGACTCATCAATCACACAGTCACTTCCTCGCCACCGCGATTACTTGTCAACCAAATCAAAAACAAACCACTCTGAGCATCATGACTACCGATACTCATATCAGCGCAGCTCCCAATGGCGTCAATGGGATTGAAAAGAGCTTCAGTGAGTCACATTTGACGCGTAGACGTTGTAGAAAATCTTGCTGACAAAACTGTCCTTTCGTAGAGTCAATCAGCTTGAACCCCGAGCGACCCGCCTACATCCCCCCTCACCTTCGCAACCGCCCTGCTCCCCCTCCTCAGGCCGAGTACACCGCACCACCCGTCGTCCCGGTGGCAGCAACTAACGGATACCACCCCCAAGTTGGCCTTCCTACCCCTGCTCCTACCCCGGTTCCTGCTCGTGGAGCTTACCTCCCGCCTTCTGCTCGAGGTGCACCTGGCCCCGTCGATGATGGAGGCTGGGGCGCTCCCAGGAAGCCCGTTGAGAGGAGCTTTGGTGGCGGAGGTGGTGGTGGCGCAGGTGCTGCTCCCGGCTACGGCACATGGAAGAACGGCCATGTCGTCGGTCAGAGAAACCCTCGGCTCGAGAAGGAGCTTTACGGCGAGGAAGGCGACGGTCAACACCAGGTAAGCTGAGGCATTTGCCGCTATAGAAGCTGATTGATCATCAGAGCACTGGTATCAACTTTGACCGATACGCCGATATCCCCGTCGAGGCAACAGGCACTGGCGTTCCCGAGCCTGTGACTGAGTTTACCAGTCCCCCTATCGACCCCGTCCTCCTCGAGAACATCCAATATTCACGATACACCACTCCCACCCCGGTGCAAAAATACTCGATCCCCATCGTTGCTGGTGGCCGTGACCTAATGGCCTGTGCCCAGACTGGTTCAGGAAAGACTGGTGGTTTCCTTTTCCCTATCCTGTCCGCCATGTTCACCTACGGCCCGGTCGCTCCTCCCCCCGACACCAGCTACGGCTACGGTGGGAGACGCAAGTCATACCCCACCGCTCTTATCCTCGCCCCCACTCGAGAGCTCGTCTCCCAGATTCACGAGGAGGCTCGCAAATTTGCCTACCGATCTTGGGCCCGTCCTGCCGTTTGTTACGGTGGTGCCGACATCGGCCAGCAGATTCGAACCATCGAGCGAGGCTGTGACCTCCTTTCTGCTACTCCAGGTCGTCTCGTCGACTTGATGGAGCGTGGCAAGATCAGTCTCGCTAACATCAAGTACCTTGTGCTCGACGAGGCTGACCGAATGCTTGATATGGGTTTCGAGCCCCAGATCAGGCGAATTGTCGAGGGCGAGGACATGCCCGGTGTCGAGGCCAGGCAGACGCTCATGTTCTCCGCTACTTTCCCCAAGGAGATCCAAATGCTTGCCCGTGCCTTCCTCAAGGACTACGTCTTCCTCTCTGTTGGTCGAGTCGGCTCGACATCCGAGAACATCACTCAGCGTATCGAGTACGTCGATGACCAGGACAAGAAGTCGCTCTTGCTTGATCTCCTCGTCGCTGAGCAGTCTGGCGGACTTATCCTCGTTTTCGTCGAGACCAAGCGAATGGCAGATGCCCTCTGCGACTTCTTGTGTCACAACCGCCACAACGCCAACTCAATTCACGGCGACCGCACTCAACGTGAGCGAGAGGCTGCCTTGCACGCTTTCAAGACCGGACGATCTCCAATCTTGGTGGCAACCGCCGTTGCCGCTAGAGGTCTCGATATCCCCAACGTAACCCACGTTATCCTCTACGACCTCCCAACTGATGTCGCCGAGTACACCCACCGAATCGGTCGTACCGGACGTGCCGGTAACACTGGTAACTCGACCGCCTTCTTCAACCGTAACAACCTTGGCCTCGGCCGTGACTTGATTGAGCTCCTCAAGGAGGCCAACCAGGAAGTCCCCCAGTGGCTGGTTGACATTTCCTCTGAACGCTCGTTTGGCGGATTTGGCGGCGGTGGCCGATCCGGTGGAGGACGTGGCCGTGGCGGTGGTGGTGGAGGACGTTCAGGTGGCCGAGACGCCCGAGCCGGTGGTGGCGGCTTCGGTGGTCGCACAGGCGGCGGTGGTGGTGGATATGGTGGTGGCTACGGTGGTGGTGGCGGGGGTGGCTACGGTGCTGTCTCTGGCGGTTTCCCGCCTCCCGCTGCGTCTTCCGGCGCCAGCTGGTGGTAAACGCCCGTCGTCCTCCTCCGATCCACATATACCCCGGCCGCGTTTGTTCTCCTGCGTTTCTCGATTCATCCGACT
Source organism: Naematelia encephala (assembly GCA_002105065.1). Lineage (NCBI taxonomy): Eukaryota > Fungi > Basidiomycota > Tremellomycetes > Tremellales > Naemateliaceae > Naematelia > Naematelia encephala. The sequence goes on from MCFC01000001.1 coordinate 945,386, forward strand.
TTCCGTTTTTTATCACCGTTTGCTGTACCATATTACGCCAACATTCGTCTCGGCACAAGCAACGTGTTCACGTCTCCAACCTACATTGCATCTTATGTCCACCGGTTTCGACTGCATCGCCCTCTCCTCCCCCTTATAGAATGAGCGCTGGACGCAGCTAGAAATCACGGACATTCTCAAAGAGACAAGAACGCATCGCTTGTATCATCAACAACTACACGACGGATCATTGGCATTCATACCCTTTTTTCGCTGTTTTTCAAGTTTCCGACTGCAAAGAAACATACATCACGATCTATCACACTATCGACGATCCGGGCATAGCAATTGGCACATTACGAACTTTTTTTAATGACACGCGACGACGAGACGACTCTTTCTAAATGGAGAAGAAAGTAAAGAGTAGCTGGAGATGGAAGGAGTTTTCTGGTCGTCCCCCCCCCCCCCCACCCCACCTCGGCCGCCCTGATTGGCGGTGAAGAAGAAAGAAAAAAGCTCTGGTGCCAGAGTATGTATAATGCCCATCCTTCGTTGATCGGGACTCGCATGGCGCTTTAGAGGTATATAGATGCCTTTTAGGCGTAGAAGTCCTATGGATAGATTGTCCCAAATTTGATAAACGCTTGCTGAGTGCCACGTGAATCCAGAAAGTTGTCACTATGACGTCAATTGCTCCAGCGGTCTCCAAAGTCTCCACCATAGCAGCAACATAGTTGGTATCGTTCCCGCGTTGGTCTTCTCACTTGACGAACTTCTTCACCTGCTTCACACTTGAGCGAGTATCTTGATCCAGCCCACATAAACCTAAGTATACAAGACCCGCATGCCGTCATCTTCTGAATCATTACCCAAACCACCACCGCCTCTGTCTCAACCCATCCGACTTCTGGTAGCTCTATCAAGTCACTGCGCGACTTTGCACCCTATCTCTGCTGTTCCCACTCGTTCCAAGGCATGGTACGCTACTACGGCTCACCGGTGGATATCGTCCGTGTGCAAGCTACTTGAATTTGACACTGGTCGATTACCACCGGACATTTCACCTGAAGATGTGGAACGAGCTGCGTCTTGTCAAATTGACGAATGGAGCGAACAAGATAAAACTCGTATGGCTGGTATACTCGTTGAAGCTAGTTTAGCTATGGATGCGGACGAGAAGAAGAAAGATTCAAAAGACCAAGCAGGTCAATTACGATATACGCCAATAGCCAGAGCATGGTGTCATCGTTCTCTGTCTTTATTGGGTCTATCACCAGTCGATAACTTGCCTAAAGCCGAAACGAATTTATCCTCGACACTCTTCGCTGCTCTGAAAGCTGCTTCTACTTCTGCAGAAGATGAAGAGAAAGAAAAAGTAGAAGCTACTCGCGCAGCACACGCTCAAGGATGGGGAGGTAGTTTTGGAAGACACTTGGCTACTGGTGCAGGTGTTATTGCCGGAGGTGTATTGATTGGAGTAACAGGTGGATTAGCTGCTCCTGCTATAGCAGCGTTACTTGCTCCATTGGGGATTGGAGGTATATTGAGTGCCGGTGCTGCTCCAGTCGTACTAGGAACATTGTTTGGTGTTGGCGGTGGTGGGCTCGCTGGAAGAAGAGTCAGAGAAAGATGGAGGGGTGTAGAGGAGTTCGGATTTGTCGAAGTTGGTAATGGAACGAAAGCTACCATTGAGGAGATTGAGGATTTGAAAGAGGCTAGAAGGAAACTAGAGGAACGTAAGGGTCTTAAACAGAAGGAAGAGGATGAAAAGAAGAAAGAACAACAAGATAAGAATTACAGCAAGGAAGATGACGACCAGGTAACGGATAAGATGGAGACACTTGAGGTTGGTGAAGGGGGAGAAATCTCAGATGAACAAGCACAAGCAAATGTCGAAGATGAACGTGCCGAATTATCAGAACAATTACTCGATCTATCGCGTGCTTCTGGAACACGATCAAGCGTCTCATACGGTACTACTGGAACAGCAAGAACATCAACCGATTCGCCGAGACCAAGTCTGGATACTGGAAAAGACGATAAGTCTATTGCAGAGAGTAAGAAACCGCCTAGTCTCACTGTAAGTGAGATGGCTTGCATATGAATAAGGACAAGAACAAGAATAAGGGAGACAAGAGCTAATCAAGGGGGTCTGGACGTAGGCTACCATCGTCGTTCCGGGCATGTTGACGGTATCGAAGACTGAAGCTATAACTGCCTGGCGAGCTATATGTTCTGATAGGGTAACGACGGTGACTAAGCCTGTCAGCGCCAAAGACGATGGACAGGTACCCGCCGCCCCTACTGAAGCCAGTGATCAAGGAGATAAGGAGGGAGACACGGGAAGTGATGCTGTGGTGGGAGAGACGATCGAAATCGTCGCCAAACCTGCTGTTCCACCTATCAAGATTGGGTTGAAAGATGGACGAGACGTTTATCTGCTAAGGTATGAGAGCGAGACGATGCTCAAGACTGGACGTGCTCTAGATCTCTGGGGTGAGTCAGAGTCTACTCTAGACCGAGGTAGAGCAAGATTGATGAGGGTTTACTTTTACAGTTGAGGGGAAAATCAAAGGTAAAATCACAGGAGAAATCATAAAACGTACGGTATTGAGCGCATATTTCGCAGCAGTCGCATTACCTAGGTAAGTCGACCACCAACTCAACCCCTCCCTCTTGATCGTGGCTGGTAGCTGATTTGATGCGGCCGGAAAATAGGACTGTCTATTCCATGTCTACGACGGTTCTGGATAATACGTGGCTTCATGCTCAGGATCGTGCGAACAAGGCAGGGAGAATATTGGGCGAAGTGCTAGAGAAGCGAGTACAGGGTGAACGACCCGTTATCCTTGTCAGTTTGAGCTCGATTCTGGTTGCACAGACATAAACTGACATAAAGTGACGGTTTGTCTTATCCCCTCATCACATTATCTTTCTTATCCTCTTATCCTCTTATCCTCTTATCCTCTTATCCTCTTATCCTCTTATCCTCTTATCCTCTTATCCTCTTATCCTCTTATCCTCTTGTAGATCGGCTCCTCCATTGGATGTCTCACTGTATTCCAAGCTCTGCAATACCTCGCCTCCCTACCGACCTCAGGCTCCACACCAGCATATGTCGAATCGGCCATTCTAATCTCCATGCCACTAGCACCGTCCCCTGAGGAATGGGCGAAATGCCGCGGTGTGGTCGCTAGAAGACTAGTCAATGTCTGGTCTGACGCAGATTTCGTTCTGGCAGGTGTTGCAAGGTACGTTTTCTTATACGAAGAGCCGTATATCCCATTACCTACATTATCTATCACGAAGATCCACATGTTATATTGCCTTCATCATCCATCACAAACACTCACATATTCTGTTGCCCTTTGTCCAATACATAATAACTACATATCCTATCACCTACGTTATCCATCACGCGAAAACCCACATATTCTATCGGTATCCATCACATAACCGACATATATGCTGATCTTGATAAAGGCTGCATGAGGTGGTCAGTCGCGCCGCAACCTTACAGAATGGAACCCAGCCTGCGGGACTTGGACCGGTCAACCAACCTGGCGTACAGGATATAGACGTGTCAAAGGTCCTTAGAGGACATATGCAGCTTCAAACTAAGATGTCGGAGATTATTAGGATCGTCGACTTGGATGCGTAGGGAGAGCGAGATGATTAGTGGCGAAATAGTGGAAATGACGGTCTTTGTAATTTGTCAGTTGTTACGAGTATACGAGGTTATTGTTACCAGTAGTCAGAAGATATTATCACGAGTAGTCAGAGATTGTTAGTCAGAAGGTATATAAATGCAATTGAACCATTCTGCTCGGTCTTTGCCCTGACATTCTGTGGGACGCACGGGATGATGACGGTTTTACCTCTTCAGGCACGACAACAGACCATCTAAAGCCGATTGTTCTTCCATGGCTCTCCCCCTTTCCACTCCTTTCTCATTAACCACCTTCGTATCCAGTCTCACTCACCCAGCCTCCCGCGCAGTCCTCCTGTCCTCGCACCATGCTCATACCTTGGAGTCGACGTAAACGACGTAACTGAACCTATTCCCATTCGACCGTTTAGTCCGGATCAGAGAAACCGCCGGCAATGCCTCATATTCCCCGTTCACGAACATGGCTCTTGCTTGCTGTCACTCTCATCCTCCAGATCGTCCTTACCCGCTCTGCGCGGCTTCTCAAACATGATTTGGGGCATCATGATCCTGCCGTTGGATTGGAATTGTTCAAGCGTTCACAAGATGATACAGCCAGGGTAAGTCTCCCTTCCTTACTATCCACTCGTCCACTATCATCTTTCATTCTTTATGCTTGGGATAGAAGACACTGAAATGGATTAAATGCAGACTACGTTACTCTCTCTACCTTATTCTGAATGGTACGAATCTGCACCGACGGCAATACGTCCATTCATCCTTCTCCTACTCATCTTGATCCTCACTTTCCTGTTTTCATTCATCGGTATCTCTGCATCAGACTTTTTCTGTCCAAATCTATCGACTATCGCGGCCTATTTGGGACTGAACGAATCAACTGCTGGAGTCACCTTTCTCGCTTTTGGCAATGGAAGTCCAGATGTTTTCTCGACGTTTGCGAGCTTGAAGAGTGGTGGCTTTGGGTTGGCGGTGGGTGAACTCATTGGAGCTGCTAGCTTCAGTAAGTCATTTGCAAACCCGCCCCCCCCCTCTTTTTAACTTCCTGTAATCAGACGAGCTCCCTCAATCTTTGATTTGTAATTAGTGGAGCCCTCAATCCGCGAGATGTTCAACAGGGATACTTGTCCACAAGTAATCCTGCCGAGTCTTCCACTGACCCATTTTCAGTTGTGTCGATTGTCGTCGGATCTATCGCACTCATCCGCCCATTCCACGTCCCACGCCATGCCTTCCTACGTGATGTCCTCTTCTTCACCGCTGCAGTCATCGTCCTAATCACAGTCTTGCACGACGGCCGACTCTCAATCGTCGAGTCAGGGTGCATGGTCTTGCTCTATGTTGCATATGTGTCAGTTGTGGTTGGAGGAAACTGGTGGAACCGGCGTCAGCGAAAAAAAGAGACTTGGCAGCAGCTGGGCTGGGACAATCATGGGGCCCAAATCCCTGATGGTGAAGAGGATGCCGTCTCAGTATCTCCGACAACGATCGTCCCCCCCTCACCGTCGGAGCGACATCCCAACGTCAAGGGGCAATCATCCCCCAGTTCGCTTCATCCTTCTGACAGGTCATTGTCTTCCACTCTGCCTCCCGTTCGCATCAAACCCCCTCACGGTATTCGATCTCTCACACAAACATCGCATCTCGATCACCTCATCGAAGACCCCTCCTCGTCTGATTATGCTACCGATACTCCACGGGCAACCTTCTCTCTATTAGGTGCTATCGAGTTCCGAGATGTGGTGAACTCGCTGCGAAAGGAAAGCTCAAGGACACCAAGCCCACAGCGCACTCCAACGGGTCTCCGCGATACGAATGACTACTTCGGCCCTATAGAGGCATATACCCACCGAAGGTCTTCGTCTGTCGGCTTTCCCCTCAATGTTCGAGCGCCGAGCAGAAGTGGATCTCTGCGAGGCAGGCAGCGGTCCCACACGCATGCACCCCATCATGACGAATCCAGTAGATCTCGAGTCTTCTCCGCCCCGCCTGCAAGAAGATCGTCCGATGTGCAAGCCACTCCCGAACCGAATCCCTGGCAGGACGAGCCAGGGCATCCGCCCACACCAGACCTTTCAGGCTCCCGTCGATCGCCCGCGAAGCCGACCAATCTGCGTCTCAAAATACCAGGGCAGATACACTCTTCTCGTCCGACTCACTCCAGCATTCCCTCAATCTCCATCTTTGATCCATCTGGGGCAGAAGCTCCTCCCGTAGACTCCGGCGGTCCGATCTCACAAGATGCCAGCTCGACGGAATCCGTCGCAACAGAGTCGCGATTCCGATTCAGACATAGGACGCGCGTTTTGCTCCGAATGCTTTTCCCGTCATTGCAGAGTTTCCGACACAAGTCATACATCGGCATGATGCTCTCTATCACTTCGGTACCTGCTGTTCTCGCTTTGACTCTCACGTTACCTGTGGTGGACGATGGAAGGCGGGACGAAGGAGTGATCGCCCTACCGGAAGGGATGAATGAGCCTCTGTCTGGGGCTCGCGATGGGACTTTGAGCGGGGAAGATGATGGAGATGCCGACTCCGATCGTCTCCTGACGGCAGATGTGGGTGAAGAGCTTCACCACTTGGTAGAGGGTGGCTTTTCTCCGCTGCACTCACCGCTTGGCCGCATCCACCATTCCGCGTTGTGGCGTCTACAAGAAGACGTGGAAGCTGGTACACCATATGACGCAGAAGAGGACGAGCAAGCGACCAAAGAGCTGGTTGAGGAGATGCACGCCGAGGAGGCACTCGAATTTCACAAGTCTCTCACCGCCGCGCAATGTATCTTAGGGCCAGCTTTCTGTGCTCTTATTATCTTTCGTGGGTCCTATTTGATTCAATTAGTTGTCGTACTGATCTCGTTTTCAGAGGGAGCGTCCTATCTTCTGTGGATCGAATTGGGAGTGGTCATCGCTGGCCTCATAGGCGGCACTGTGGTTATGATGGTCGCTACAGACGGAAGCAGTCAGCCATGGAAGCTTATCCGATGCTTTGCGGGGTTCGTGTGCTCGATGGTATGGATCGCTGCCATTGCCGACGAGGTTGTCTCTGTACTTCAGGTGCGACTTGTCTCGTTCTCTGACACTTTGAGAATCACCGCTGATGGTGATTGCAGGTTGTAGGAGAGATTCTCGGATTAAGTGACGCGATCGTTGGCCTGACGATCTTCGCCGTCGGTAACAGTCTGGCAGACTTGGTGGCGAATGTGACTGTGGCGCAATTCGCGCCTGCCATGGCTTACGCGGCGTGCTTTGGGGGACCGTACGTCTTTCGAATCCTTGACGGGAGTGACCTGACCGTGTTCATTTAGGATGCTCAATCTCCTCCTTGGTATAGGTGGATCAGGTACATGGCACATGTTGACGCACGACCCCTCAAAGCCCGTGACTGTACATTTCTCACCCACTCTGTGGGTATCAGCATCAGGACTCGTGCTCGTTCTCGTCGCTACAGCATTTGTGGTGCCGATGAATGGCTATCTCATCGATCGCAGATGGGCATGTTGTCTCATCGTGGCGTATCTATGTTTGATGATGGTGAATGTTTTGGTAGAGTTCAAGACGGGCAGGGATTGATCTGGGGGGATAGGGACAAGGGGAATAGAATGTTGTATGCTGTATGTATACTTGTATTCAATTAGTGGTATTGTATGCTCTTTGGGTGAAGAAGACGCCAGATCTACATATATACATGCAGTGAGTTTCGCACTTGAAGGCTGCTATTGCTATCATTTACGCCCCGACCAAATTCACATTTCACCATGATGTATTCAGCTAAGAGGAACGAGGAACGAGAGTTGGTTATTGGTTTGCATGCGCTTGAAATGTCCTGCCAATGCTATACCGGTATGTCTGAAATGCTATGAAGATTCGAAACCGAAATTGACCCCTTGTGCCAAAGGCATTTTATTTGAATAATTGACCGTTGCGGCACTCCATCGCCTACGAGTGAGAGACGAAATCAGTTTAATTGTTCTTTACTCTTTGGAGGCAAAGACGGTCGATCATGAAAGGTGTGAAGACAAGTGTCGTTGTGGTGTACATGTAGGTAGGTAGGTACAGGCACTTACACATATTGTTTCCAAGCATCTCCACCAGATTCACGACCCCAGCCCTAGAGGAAACGTCAACATTCAATCGACTGGCGTGGTGTAATGTATATTAAGAACGAAACAGGGAACAAGGGATAGGGTATAAGGGATAATGGGTATCTACAAAAAGAACTCACAGTAGATTTATTCCCTCCAAAAGCGGCACCTATCTCTGCACCACTGGTACCGACATTGATATTTGTTATTCCGCAATCACTACCTTCTGGACCCAACCATTTGCCCATTGATTGTACGTTGTTTGTGAATAATGAAGAAGATAGACCTTGAGGTACAGCGTTGTTGATACTATAAATTGAATTGTCAGTGAATTATCCATTGATACCGTATCCAAAAAAAACCACAAAACACAAACAAGAAAGAATAGACAACTCAAGAAGAAAAGAAATGACAGAAACGTAGACAAATCACTCACGCAATAGCTTGTTCAAGGGTTTCGAATTCAGCTACATATAAGATCGGAGCAAAAGTCTCTTGTTTCCAACAGGGATCATCAAGTTTTGGCTTGACCACTGTCGGCCAAACGTAATTTCCACCTTTGGATCCATCAAACCCTTTCACACTGTCGATTCTCCCTTGTCGCGATGTGAGTATTTCACCGCCATTACGAGTAATATCAGCTAGACGAGTCTCGTACATCTCGACTGCCGTGCTGGTATGTAATGGGCCGATCAACGTGGATGGCTCGAGAGGATCTCCAACAGGGAGAGTAGACGTCGAATCGTATAGAGGGATAAGCTTTGATAGGAATTGTTCCGAGATTGATCGATGAAGTAAGAGTCGTCGTGTCGATGTACATCTTTGTCCGGCTGTACCGACCGCTGCGAATAGGACGGCTTGTAATGCCAATGATAGGTCGGCGTCTTTATCAACGATGACAGCTGAGATATGTTTGGCTTAGCGATAGAAATTTACCAAGCGATTATTAGGCTTGGCTTTACTCACCATTATTTCCACCGAGTTCAAGAATACTTTTGCCGAAACGATCTTGTACAGCTTTACCCACCTCTTTCCCAACACGTTCACTGCCTGTAAAGCTGACTAGACGGCATACTCAGTATAACCCACATGGGCAGCGGTTCTTGTCCTGAAAGACGTACCGAGATCAACAGATGGGTTTCCTACTACTTCTTTACCGACATCTACACCTCCGCAGACTAGACTCGCAACGGCACCAGGGAGGCCATTACGCTCAAGAACAGGTTGGATGAGCTTCGTCACTGCAATAGCGGCTCTGTCGGCTCGTCAGCTGAGGCTCAACCCGTTAGTGCACGACGTACAGAGGTGTAGTCGGTGAGGGTTTCCAAATGGTGGAATTGCTATGCGTTCAATCAGCTGGGCCGACCATATGTACCATGGTCTACAATGATAGGAATTACCCGGTAGCAAGTGCCAGGGCCAAATTCCAGCCCTAGTGGATGGTGTCAACAGGATACTTGGTATGGAAAGGCGAAGAGACGTACATAGACTGCGACGGGAAAATTGAACGCTGAGAGAATACCAACCACGCCAAGGGGATTTGGGACTAAAGTCGATCAGCGAAACAGATCACAAGGCAAAATACTTACTTTCGTAGATTACATGTTCTGGTCGTTCGGAAGGAAGGACTCGTCCAGCCATAGAGCGCGACAAGCCCGTAGCATAATCACACTTTACACTCATCAGTTTCTGCCTCTCGATGCATCAACTAGAGCACAAAGAAAACTGACAATATCGACAAACTGTGAAACAAGAGCAAGTAAGCTATTGCTCAAACTCGACGAGATTGGGATGTCACTCACTTCTTGTACTTCCCCTTTACCTTCACTCTTGATCTTGCCCATTTCTAGACTGACCAGATCGCCCAATTCCCCCACTTTTGATGCGAGTGCTTCTCTAATCTGTCGGACTACTTCTCCCCTCTTTGGAGCCGGCATTGCTCGAAGGACTTTCCCAGCTTCTTTCGTCTTGGCTATAGTGTCTTGTGTCTCTTCTGCTGTAGCCTGTGATACTAGTCAGTTTATACGCAGAACGATGATATACATAGAGCGACGAGAAGCAAAGGATCATGAGCAGTGGAGGATAATAAGGGAAGATCATTAGCAGTGGAGGATAATAAGGGAAGATCATTAGCAGTGGAGGATAATAAGGGAAGCTCATGAGCAGTGGAGGATAATAAGGGAAGATCATTAGCAGTGGAGGATGATAAGGGAATATCATGAATACTGGAGGATGATAAGGGCAGAGCGATGAAAGGCAAATGAGAACCACCACACGAGAACAAAGTTATGACACCGGTAAACGGAGGTCAGAGGCCAAACATACACTTTGTATCCTACCAATGACCTCTCCAGTCGCGGGACATTTACTCAACATCTCCTCTCCAGAGCCTTTCCAGTCGCCATCAAACACGCCAGGAATACTCTGCCCATCTCCAGGGAGGTCTAGAGCCGATAAAACGCGTTGAGCCCTGGTCGACAAGAATCGAGCGGTGGCTAGTCGACGAGGTGATCGATGAACGAGTTGTAGGCGAGCAGTGAGCATCTTTTCGTGATTATCTCAATTGAGTGAGCGGTGATTATTGATCAGACTTGATGTACTCATGTACTTTATTGCAGCAACAACCCATATGGTGACATTGCATGAATTCCAACTTTTTTGGTGGCCGGTATAACCGGTTAAGCGAACCTTCGGGCCGACTCTGACGACGAGAGGCTGGCTCAACGACGCTCTCAGACAGACAAGCATCACGAGAGAACGTATAACAACGTTAGACGCATATGCACATGCATGTTGTGCTGTCCGCCTAGCTTCCTTAACTTGGATTAAAGTACGCATAAGATGTCTTCTTGAGAAAGTCCATTCTACCCTCTCATTCCACATCATCCTCTAATTGATCATTCACCAATCTCACCTCGTCACTCTTCTTATCTCCTTCCTTCTTCTTTCCCACTCCCACTGAAGCTTTTCTACCGCGATACAACCCCCCTGTAAATCCACCAGTGACTGCCCTCCTGGGTGCTCCAATGACAGAAGCAGAGAAAGTCCTTCCTGCACTACCTACGCCAGCGAACAGACTTGTCGTTCGACGCCGATTCTCGCTTACGGGTGATTCTGGTGGACTGGAACTATTGACCAGTGATCTGGTTGTCGGCGTAGAGACCGTGCTGAGTTTGACCGATGTCCAAATTGATCCTCGTTTGTTAGTTCGGTCGTTTCCTGACTCCTTGTCCTTGTCCATCTCCATTCCCTCGGTAGTCTCATGTAGCGTCCGCTTGATAATTGCCAGATCCCTCTCGACGTCGGCCACTTTAGACTCGAGTTTCGGGTATGGTCCATGCTCAGTCCGGTCCTCAAGATACTCTCTCGCATCTTGTACCACTTGCTTACCCTGAACGGCGCCGCTCGAGCCCACGCCCAGCAACGCTTCGAAACCGCGAAACACCCTCTCTTCATCCGCAACGGCAATCTCGACATCGACACGCGCGTCTTCGATGACCTCGTGTATCGCATCGAGCAGGCTCAACAGGATAGGATCCGAATTGGCTTCGGGCGATTTGAGAGAAATGTTCATGAATGGTTTACGCCGGTTAGACGAGCTTGCATTAGGAGAATCGGGGGCTTCCACAGGCACAGGTAGACTGGACCGAAGCGAAGCGAGAGATAATGATAGATCGTGTAAGGCTTTTTGTAGCGGGACAGACTTTTCTTGCAGCGGAGCGAACAGATCGCGAAGTTGACCAACCAAGGGATGTTCTTGTGGTTCAGGCGATGGGGTCGTCTGCACTTGAGGTTCGGCCTCTTGAGTCGGTGGCTCGTCATTTGCACTTTGCTCTTGCACGACGTCATCTCCTCCGTTGACCTTATCTGGATTCACGTCCTCCTCTTCCTCGTCGTGTTCGCCCATATCAAAGACCATCATGTGAGCCTCTCCATCTGCCTCTGGCTCGACACCTTCGACAGCCTCTTTGGCCAACCAGTCGACCCGTTGTCTCTCAAGCTCTATGCGTCTCTCCGTCTCGATCTGCAGATCCTGTACCAGCGTATTGACCAGATCCTCTGCCAACAGGACCCTCGCCACGCTTGACTGCTCATTCTGCGCAGCCACACTCGCCTCTTGTACCTTCTTTTTTTTGCCTAGCAAGTTCCAGGATCGAGATTTGTCGTTTCCTACTACCTTGTCCTCGGTGGTAACAGCCTCAACACCCTCATCTAGGAGAACTTCCAAAGCGTCTGGCTCAAGGACAGCTCCTTCGGCTCCTGCTCTTGCCCGTCGGACTTTATCCAACCAAGTCTCGACTTTCCTTTCCTTCTTTTCCTCAAGACTCATCATCTTGAGCCGCATTGCCACTTCTCGTCTCCTTCCTACAGCTTCACGGGCCAGCGTCTCACTCATCTCGTCCATCGCTTCTCTCAAGCGCGTAGCACGTTCCGTCTCGCCTCTCAACTGTCCACGCAGAGCCAGGACTTCGTTACGGAGAGTAGCATGGGTTGCAGCGCTTCTTGCACGTAGATTGTCCAGATGCATATGGACCGTGGCGTGTGTTTTTTGCGTAAACGTCATGTACCGCTCAACGACTTTGGCGGCACTGGCATCATCACGAAGTGCACGATCTCTCTCGTCTTGTGCTGAGACTCGAAGTGCCGTCTCTGCTGCTAATTGGTCTTCAACTGTAGATAAGGAATACTCGAGCTCATCGATACGTGATTGTAGTGCATGTAGCTTTCGTTCCTTGTCTGCTAGTGTTGATGTGAAATCGGTAAAGAGCCGATGTACGCCCCGTTGGCCAACTAAGAGGTTCGAGATGGATTCCGACGCAGTATGTATCGATGTTCCAGACGGCGATACGAGAGGAGGAGTAGGTAGTGATGGTGAGCCGAGTTCAGGCGTTGATTGTAGGATATCGGTCATGGATGATTTGGAAGGAATGGCAGGAGGGACAACAGATGGGTCAATGGAATGTACCAAAGCTTCATACTCTTGTAGAGCAAGATCACTAAACGTATGCGTCGTTAGCACTCATCAAGCGATAAGATTAAGAAGACTGTTGAGCAAGCTGTGTCGTCTCAACAGACAGTTGCCTGTGTCGTCTCAACAGACAGTTGCCAATTTCCTCTTGACAGACAGCTGCCCATGTCCTCTTGACTAGGCAGTTTACTCTTTCCTCAAGATTAGGCTAACAAGCTCTCCGTCCTCTTGGATACAAAGATTGGTTGGTGCACCTAGACCAAAAGAGAAAACAAAGAGAAGAAAAGACATCAAGACATACACTAGCTTTTTCTGTTCCTCTACTCTCCTTCGTTCACCTTTCTCCCACTCGATCTCCTCCTCTCTATCCTCTTCAACCCTTCTCAACTCATTGATAGTAGCACGTTGACCATCTCGCTCTTTGCTCAATCTCTGCGCTTCCTGTTTGACTGCTGCTAGTTCCAATTGTGCTGACGCTAATTGTGATTCTGTCAGATCTAGCTTGGCAGATAATCGACGATGGGCGAGAGATAATTCGCTCAGTGCTGTTGATGTTGGTGGGATTGGTGGTGGTGCTGGATTCTTTCTACGTCCCTATGTCAGCTAACTCTTTCTGGGTAAAAAGTAGGGTTGATTGTAAAAAAAAAAAGTTGGAGTGAAGAAGATTGCATTATAGACAACATAAATAGGATAGGCAGGGATAGATAGAGACATACCGAAGTATCTCTAATTCTTTTCTCAAACTATCTCCCTGATCACGCAAAACCGCATTCTCCTCTTTGACAAGTGAAAGTTCAAGTCTAGATCCTTGTAATTGGATATTAGACTGATGTGCCGCTTTTTGATATTGAAGTAACTGTTGTCGAAGTGACGTGAGTTCGGTGATTAGTGGATGGGAAGTAGGTAGTGCTGATGCTATATTTGAAGTTGACATGTCCACTCCTCTGGTCAAAGGAAACACGACACCTAGACTCGCTTAGACGTCGAGCCAGAATCTCCGGGAGAGAATGTCTTCTAGGTCTAGTGACTTGTCAAACAACTGTTATCAAGTAAAATGTAAATATCAACGACTAGCAACCGGACACGAGACCAATTCCGAAATTGGAACACGCCGGGAACCTGGCACGCCAGTCTTCGCGTCCCTCGAGTCAACCCTTTTAAAGTCTCTGATACTGACTGACTGAAGCGTCTCTGTTACTGAACATTCTCTCTTCTCTGATACTTGCGGCACCCCCAGTACAAACATGAATGTGCAGGTAGATACATGCGAGGTATGCCTCCTCCCCACCAATCCCTCAAGTACTATCAAATGTCAACGCGGTGAATGCAAATAGATGCTGTAAATGCCCGCCCGTCTAGTCTGCGTCGACAAAGAAGTATGATCCGGCCACTTTTTGTTCCTTGTCCTTGAGCGAATCCATCTTGTTGATACGTGGTCGGCTACATCATGTCAGCTATAGTACTTCATCCTAAGACATGGGCGCTGACAAATTGGTAGGATCTCTTCGGAAAGTGATATCAAGCGACTTGAGGAACTTGTTCATACCCGTCAATAATCCCTCGGGTCTGTCAACAGATCAGCATGTATTGTTTCTCACTATGAATCGCAACTAACCTTCGAGCATACGACTCAACAGCTGGTTTACCGTCAAACACAATAACCCTGTCTGCGAGATAGGTCGCCATGATGAAATCGTGCTCGACGACGAACGCCGTTCGCTTTGAACCCATGACAAACTTCTTGATCACCTTTGCAGCAATAATACGCTGCTCTGAATCAAGGTATGCAGACGGTTCGTCGATAAGCAGCACATCGGCTGGAACTCCCAATACAAGGCAGATGGCGACTCGCTGCAACTCTCCTCCGGACAAACTGGCGAGGGTCAGCATCGGTCATACCCAGCTTCACAATCACTCACGTTTGAACATCCTGGTCCATGATAGGCTCTATTTGCATAGGTTTCATGACATCGCTGTTGAATTGAGGGTCTGACGTAAATCAGCACCACAAAGTGTCCACGTCAAGCCAATACGCACGCATGAACATTGCCTTGATACGCTTGATGAGCAGTGACCGAACAGAACCTGGGAATTTGGGCGAAACTGAAAAGTAGAATCAGCGCCGGCACCTCATCTCGGCTCAAGATCTGACTTACTAGTTTGAGGCTTCATCGAGACCTTCAACTCGATCTTGCTCTTGGCATCATCCGGTTCCAGCTTTCCTCCAAGCAATTGCACCAGTGTTGTCTTTCCCATTCCGTTCTCTCCGAGCAGGACAATGATTTCTGAATCTGAGAAGTGTCCGGCATCGACATGCAGCTTGAACCCGCCCAGTGTCTTTGTCATAGCCGGATATTCGACACGCTGCGTCTTGACAGCTTGAAGCTCGTCGGCAGTTTCAGAGATTTTGAACGTAAGGGATTCGTCCCGGAATCGAAGGTTTTCGGTGGGGATCATACCGTCAAGGAAGATGTTGATTCCTAGACGATTGTCAGTATTATGACATGTATGAACCCGCGCAAACCGGACCTACCTTCTCGGACAGAGTAGGGCATGGTGACCACACCATAAGTTCCTGGTACACCATAAAGGACACAAATGAAATCCGACAAGTAATCCAGTGTTGCCAAGTCGTGCTCGACAACAACAACATAATTTGTTGGAGTGACCAATCCTCGAATGACTCTGGCCGCCGCCAATCTTTGTCGAATATCGAGATACGAAGAAGGTTCGTCAAACATGTAAATATCGGCCTTTCGTACACTGGCAATAGCGATTGCGAATCTCTGCAACTCTCCTCCTGACAACTGTCCAACCTCACGCGTCTGTAAGCCCTTTAGCTCCAAGTCGGTTTCCAGTTGATCCCGATTAGGCAGTTCGGTTTGTCGGTCAAACATCTTGCCAACGGTCATTCCTGGTACTTTGATACTTCGAGGGATTTGGTCAACATATTGTGGTTTCGTGACGGCTTTGATATCATCCTCGAGCACCTTTGTGAAGAAATTTTGCAGTTCGGAACCTCGGAAGTACTTGAGAATCTCTTGCCACTCGGGAGGATCGTCGTACCGACCAAGATTTGGCTTGAGTTTGCCTGAAAGGATTTTCAAAGCGGTGGATTTGCCAATACCGTTCGTTCCGACCAAACCGAGTACTTGACCAGGTCGAGGTGTGGGTAGACGATGAAGTTTGAAGGCGTTGGCGGAATATCGGTGAGTGACGTGAGTTTCAAGGTTGGTGGGAAGGTTAAGAATCTGGATGGCCTCGAATGGGCATCTGAAGCGTTTGTCAGCAATCGTGAGGAGGAACCAGGAGAACTACATAAAAAATACCCACTTTTTCACACAGATACCACAACCGATACACAACTCCTCCGAGATGAACGCCTTTTTGTCTGTAGGGTTGACCTCAATACATAGCTTTCCCATCTTGACGACTGGACATGACCGTTTACATTCTTGACGGCTATGGGAATTAAGAGAGGGCAAAGCAGGGAGATGGAGAGAAGGAAGATACGGGGGGGTCAGGGCAGAAAAAGGCAATGTTGGTCAGCTCAAGCGCTTCATCTACTAGTATGCAGCGCACCATTTCTTTGGCTTGCACTGAAGGAGATTATCAGCTTCGCCCAGTCAAGAATAAAGGAGTAAACCGACCTTGTCATCCGACACAATGGCCACTCGAGTGAGCTTGTCAGACATTTTGACAGAACCTCTACTCTCTCTCTCTCAAATTAGTCACTAGGTATCGCCTGCTGGGTTGTGACCTTGTCTTGTTGTCGGTCAATGTAGCCAATAGAGAGAGAAAATGACTTTTCGAGGACGAAGCGTTACAGATGACAACAATTTTTGACAGTCGCGTTTTTTGGATGCCTCGTGCTGTCATTTGAGCCGATTTTGATAGGTTGAAATAGGATTAGGCGCGCGTCATTGAGGAACTGAAGAAACTACATTACATATGCTTGCCTAAAACATTACGGATTATGCGCCTAATAGCTCGGGGTTGCCGGTGGAGGTGATCCGCATTGCTAAAAAGGATCGCTGTTCCGCGATACATTGTCCTGGCCATCGGTAGTCATTGTTCACTGAGGAATTGCAGTCGTTGCCGGCTGAGCGATGAGCAAGACGGCGCTTCTTATAATTGATGTGCAGAATGATTTTCTACCTCCTGATGGCTCACTAGCTGTCCCCGATGGACGTGCTGTGATACCTGTCATTCAAGGTCTACTGGATCAAACTAAATGGGATTGGGACTTTGTCGTTCCTTCACAGGTGAGTTGTGCTTAAGTATCCCATTGAAAATCTCTCCAATATTCAAGGCTGACGATAATCCTGAGCTAGGATTATCACCCAAAAGGACACATCTCATTCGCATCGACAAATAATGGAGAACCATTCAAGGAGAAACTGGTGACCAATGTCCATGGAGTCGAGTATGCTCAGACACTGTGGCCAGATCATTGTGTGATTGGGACGAAAGGAGCGGAGATTGAACGAGAGCTTCGACATTCTTTTGAACCATGGAAGAATAAAATGAAGATCGTTCGCAAGGTCTGTACATCTATCCACCTTGTTTGCCCTCAATACTCTGCTGCATGTAAAAGAGCGGTTGTTGATGTGAAGACAGGGCTGTCATTGCTTGCTCGAAGCATACTCGGCTTTCGATGGATACTTGTTTGAAGCGACAGATCCAGCCGAGCCCCCGACAGATGACGGCTCGAGTGTTCCGCGAGTGATAATGCCTAGCGATACGGCACTTGGCAAGTATCTACGAGAACAGGGTGTAGGCAAAGTAGTGATCGTGGGCCTTGCTTCTGATTTTTGGTTTGTCCAACCCGCAAGAAGCAAGAACATTCCGACTGACCCCGAAGGTAGTGTGTTGCAAACCTCCCTGTCGTCACTTGGTGCGTCTTTTCCCACCTTGCTCGTCAAACCTGCGACTCGGGGGATTGATGAGACGGCGACGAGCAAAGGATTCGAGAAACTTGAAGCGCTTGGAGCAAAAGTGGCAGGTAAGGACGGCGGTGATTGGGAAGCAGAAGTCAGAGAGTGGATCAAGTATTAGCAATATTGTCAGGTCCCGCATCACAGTGTATTTTTGTACTAGTCCATGATGTTGTGTCCATGAGTGTTCCGTGTCTCATGTCTGCTGCGCTTGTGAGAGATGTACGTCGATCTTCGTTATCGGTGAAATGAGATATCATGTACAGATCTCGCTAACAAGAGTGGACCTCACCTATACACAGGCCACCCAGCACGTCGGTCGCGAATCGATACGATGATTCGAGTACGACGAACCACTTCTCGTACACGATGGATAGATCTCACCACTCGCGCTCTCCCGAAATTCGACATGTCCTATCACTCAAAGCAAACCCCGCCCCACACCTGCAAGCGGGATTGTCAATTGATTCATGCGGAACAGGTTTGCCACAAAAAGGCGGGAATGAAATTCCAGCCATCATCCCTCGTCCACCTTGACTTTACCGAGAAAATCGTATACCTAGTCGTGTGATTGTCTTACATTACGTCTTTCGGGTCCCCCAAAAACGAGATGCAACTACGAAAAATCGAATCACATAAGCTGCATGTCCGCGTGGTTCTGCGTGACAGAGGGAACATTCTTCCGACCTTAATGACCTTTTCCCACGCTACAGACGCGTGAATATGTCGACTTCAATTTGGTCCGAATCATATACCTGAGCTGGAGAGTCTAGCCGGATGTTTAACTGTTTGATGACATGAATGCCTGACGTCCGATAAGAAGTAGTGTTTCCTTTTTGTTTCAACGGGATTACATATCATTGAAGGGATTCAGAATAAAAATCAAGGGCGAAGGATGCTCCCTCCTGGGCCAAGATAAAAGCGGGCACGGACGCGTCTGAGACAGCTGCGCACAGTTAGTAGTAGGCTTAGCATAATAATGTCTGTTCGAGTCAAGACCAGTCTTATTGTTCCGGCCGCCGATGACCGGTGAGCTGACCAGGATAATGGGAGAGGTAGACCCCATTCACTTTCACTTTCCCATTTTCCCATCGATCCAAAGGGTCTCCGTTAATTTCGGTATGCGAGCACCAAAAAAAAGTAGATAGAAATCTCTCAGGAACCCGTGCAAGCTCTACAGGAACTTGACACGAGTGTGCACAGCTGCGTACGTGAGTCGTATTCCAGCTGTTCTTCAAGCTCGTGGGGCAGGCAGACGACGAAATTACCAAGCACGCCGCTATTCGGACGGCCTTCCCAGCGTTGGGTTGAGGTACAACTCGCCTCCTGGCATATAGAGTTTAGCCAACGGCGATCTTTGGATGCGCCAAAAGGGGGGGTTGCTCCCAAGAACCTGGCATATACAAGCCATTTCTCTCTTCTTCAGATATACGACGCGTCGAGAGTGCGGAGACGGAATCCGGGGGGTGTTATCGGATCGTCATCCGGAACTGAATACCTACGCGCTCATGCTCTGGCGAAATCCCGTCACGCCCAGAAAATCTAGGGATCTACATCCTCCCATACACTAGCGACAAGGAAAAAAAATGGGATAACCTTCCGATCGCAGCAAGGGGAGGCGAGGACGACGACCCCCAGTCCTGAAAAGGTACCATGAGGATTATCTGATCAGACCAAGTCCGCCGGTGAACAAGGCCATGATAGATGCAGGGTGCCATGTCTTTCTTCGTCAGGAACAACCAGAGTGCATACCTTGTCTTGAAACTTCAAGGTAAGCGTCGTTCACTACCCCCTCTGAAAGGATTCTCAACTTTCTTTGGTTCATCGCTAGTTCCCTCTAATCCTCATTGCGTGATCTCGCCAAAGTTCTTCTGTAAATTAGAGTATATTGTATCGTGTCCGAGTATTGATTGTGACTGCATTCCTACAAATGTGCTTTTAATCAAGGAATTCAAATACTGCAGACAGTCCCAGTTGATTCCTCAATCGACTTGCTCACCCTATCGAGCCATTCACCTCGTCAGGTCTCACCAGGGGGAAACCGATAAACAACATGTCCTCGACGAGCTACCTCACTCCTCCGTCGATGGAACGACCTGCAGCCCGCAGACTCTACTCTCTCCAACCTCAGACCCGTCACTCTCCATACCCTTCACCAACATCATCCCCGACCTTTGCTCCGAAACGCCCCGGAGCACCTAAACGTGCCCACTCCTTCTGCGGCGATGCTTCTTCGCACACATATGCACTGGCAGCGACATCATCCTGCACACACCTCACCCCCGACAAACGGGCTCTCGTCGCGCCTCCACTGGAGCGTACTCTCTCTAGTATTGGAGTCCGAGGCAATACTTCGCCTCCAAGCCAGCAGATGTCGCGTCCCGCCTTGCAGCGCAGTTCGGCATCAGCACGTCAACCTCAGATAGAAGAGGTAAGCTACCTGTTCCGTTCAGGATAGCCACACGAACGAGTAGATTGCTGATGGTCCACAAGGAATGCACGCTACCTACACCACCGGCGTCACCCATCCCAAACATTCTCATCACTTCCACAACGCCTCCGAGACCACGGCCAACACCACACCAGAAGTCGATCGCACCCTCATCATCTTTCATCGAGTCCGCCGAGATCAACTTACCTGATCGATCTACTTCCTTCACCCTCGCGACACCATCCACACCTTCTGCGGCGTTTTTCGCGCCTTCCGATGAGAACCGAAAAGAAACTCACGGGAAAGCCGCCGAGGAGACTGGCGATGTCGACGATGTGATCCAAGGCGTTGAAGAACTCGCTGTGTGATGATCGTCTTGCAACCCGTCTCAATCATCGCTGTCGTCACTTGGCATTCCCCCCGTCTTTACCTCGTTAGACTGTCATCACTATCAACAACTCTTACCGAGCCTCCCCACATATAACCATCCTCATCATCTAGCTGGCATGTCGCTTTCCTTGGGTCAGAGCGTAAACTTCGTTGTAATCGTAATTTTTCATCCGGACACGTTCAGTGTCTTCATTTTCATTTGTATCATATTAGAAGAACAAAGTAAGACGTGAATAAGAAGAAGCGAAACGGAATGCATATGGTTAGAATTGACGCGGTTCGAAAGTGTTTGTGTGGATGACACGGGCAGGATCGAAAGCAGTTCAGATCACAATCCGTCTTCAGTATCCGATGTCCTTTCCGAATTCCTCACCTGGCGTTGTCTTTGTCCGTGTGCGCAAGGTGATGTGATCCTGCGCAGGGTGATGTGAACCTGGACAAACAGAACGGTAGAGTTCACATCATAGTCCATCGCCACTTCTTTCAAACGTGCTTCGTGAGGACTTATGGGTCGTCAATCATTATCGTAGCTTTGACTTCTCGATTCCGACTCTGAAGACGGCACTGGAAGCTGAAAGCAGTAGAAGAGACCCATGCATGCTTGTACTGTCCTACATGTTATAAGATACTCGAAAAATACAACCCGTTACTGTTCTGTGGCACGTCAGACATACAGTACATACATATTTTCGATCTAAGCCAACGACCATCGGCGATGCGACTTCGGACGCATATTTTCTGTTTGGAAGAAGAAAGGAGGAGCCTTTGCAAGTCGTCGGAGTTAACAAGTGACCCACCTTTGAAAGCTCTGCTCAAAGGTGATACGCGAGATCGAATACGGTGGAATGACCTCCTTCTGCTTTCTGAATCCGGTTGCTTGGTCTTTGATTCATTCTACATTTCCTTGGCATTCTCGATCAAGACGATCACGATGTCGTCTACGGACCAGTCTGTGGCTTTTACGTTATTGACACAATCCAGCACAGCAGAAGCCAGGGATGCCCTGTTGCAGATATGTGAGACGTCGCAATTGAACGGTCGCCAATTGGACATTGCTGCTGGCCTGATTCCGGTTCTCGAACAAGTTTTGTCGAAGTACGTATCTTCAGCAGAAATCAGAAAACCAGGCAGCCAGCAATGTTCAGTTCTTGACCGAGTTTTGTCGAAGTACATATCTTCAGCAGACATCAGAGAACCAGGCAGCACGGAGACAATGGGTGACGGAGATGGCACGCAAACAGTCGGCACGCCTACGGGTGGCAGGGAGACAGGTGGCACGGAGACAGGTGGCACGGAGACAGCGGAGAAAGGCACGCGTACGTTTTCGTACATGCCTGAGGACTATCCACTCAAGACAAAGCGGTACAGCATCACCGAATTTCCAGCCAAATCCCCCGAACACAGAACGACTCTCTTTGCTTTGGCCGTTTCCTGCTTCCCTGACGCATCTATCGTCGCTGACAGTGCTGACATACTCTCGCATTCCCCCAACGAAGAGGACGAGTCCCGCGTCGTTTCGAATCTGCTGGAAGCGAGTTATCGCATTGTTGAATATGGCCGAGAATATCTGCTGCACTCGGATTTCGAGCTCGTGAACCCGAGCGACATATCCTCCCGTGTTTCGTTGTCTGCGCAAGGGGAAACGAGTGCGCCAAGGGAAACGAGATGAGGTCGATGTCCTCATCGTGGAAATGATCCTCCGAGTCAAATCCTGTGCAGATAATGGTGTTTCAGTCATTGATATCACACAGAGTGTATGCCGTTGAGAGGGTGTAGATAGTGTTCAGGAATGCATAGAGTACGGGTTTTGTGCAGGCGGGTAGGAAAGGCAAGTACTGAAGTATATTGTGTACTTACCGTCCTTTTGGTTTATCGTTATCGAGCTCCAGGAATGCTTAAATTTGTACTTGGGCTCACGAGGTGAGCTACGAGTCTAATAAACAACATAAGGCATTATATGATACACTGCACGATCCCATGCTCGCTCTGAGTCATCCTCGGCACCATTTTGCTACCAGTCTCAGTGACCGCGGACGGCTATTTCAACGTTGACTTCAAATGCTGACGGTGTAGAGCATAATGGACCTTAGATGTGAAATCTGCGAAGCGAGATGCAAAGGAAAGATCGAGAGTCGTCATGGGAAATTTAACGAGTGTAACATTTTCATCCCAAGGCTCCATTAATAGCAAGTGCAGATGAGCAACTGGACAGAAGGCTTCGTTATTTCTAGTGACGCCACTTCAGAGAGAGAGCCGAGCGTCGTCATGGGAGAGCTGATTGATGAAACGTTTTCAAGCCAAAACTCCTTTTCATCAATGAGAGCGCAAGAAGCTTCCTACAAGCAAGTCACTGCATCGTTACTTCCAGTGACGTAACTTGGACGCAAGGACGGGGGTTTGTCATGGGAAAGCTGAGTATTGAAACGTTTTATGCCAAAGATCCATTGTATTAAGGAGAGAGCAGCAAGCTTCCAAAAGAGGAGCAGAAGGCTTCACTTCCAAGGACAAGCTTGCTGACAAAAGGTAGCGGACGCTGGTCCAGGTATAAAGGCCAGTCATGCTGACTACACAGTTCCTTCCAATCCCACTTCAACCATCACTTCATCCACCACTCCAACCACCACTTCATCAACTACTTCAATCACCGGTTCAAGCATCACCATCTCTGTCAGACCAGTCACTATCAAGCTCTTCATCTCATCGACACTCGTTTATTGCCCATCTTTCAAACCGAACGTCACTCGGGTCTACTGACGACATGACGCCATCTGATCACACGGTGGATCAATCATCAATCGGGACATTCACAAACTTCCATGGACTCCCAAAGGAGGATTGGGTTCGATTCAAAGATGCCTACAATCGCCGTGTACAACGGGAAACTGACGCAGAACCAGACGTACGTACCAGACACTCCAAACCCCATTGAGGATTCGAAAGCTGACACCCGTAAGGGCTCGCATGCATCGGTCTCCAATACCAGTGCGGCGTCAGAAGACCATGATCACCAGGACACCGATGAGGACCGCGAGCTTGACGTGACTGCCTTTCAGGCCCTCTGCATGAGTTATCTTCCCCCGATCGAAAGAACGATGCGCTCGTTGGTAGAGGCTGAAACTGGCGGTGAGAGTGAACATGTAATCGGTATTGAAACAGCATGCTGATCTTCCCTGGCAGACACCACTACCATACACCCTACAGACTCGTCGGATCACTTCAGAACTGTGATCAGCTTAGCCCTTGAAAGCGGTTGTCTTGATCCTCACTATGTACGTTCCTTTGGCACGACGGCAGACGACGATGATGTGTCGTTTAACTTTGGCAAGATCTCAAACAGCAAAGATGAGGCAATCGCGGCGATTTGTGACCCGAAAAGCGCGGCAACACGTGTTTTCACTGCGATAAAGGAGGGCATTGAGAAGGGAGAGCTGAACTCCAAATTCGGGGAGGACCTCAAGGAGACAAGCGTCGAAGTGATGACAGAAGCCTTTGCGCAACAAGTTTGGGAGAGAAGCCTGGCGAGACAGTGGGCTCAAGTAATGCAGACCGATAGGTGATTCATTGTACCTCTTCATATCTTCTTCCATGGCGAGCAAAGGTCATCTGAGTTTCATGCATGTGTCGTGTCAAGTCTGAACGTTGACCACGTGACTGTGCGCCTACGCATCTGGCAAGCCTGTTCAGTTTACAGTTGGCCCGAAGAGCAAGTGTCCAGTAATTAGGCGCGCGAAAACCTCCCTGTTTTGTTTACAGCGAAAAGGAAAAGCAGGCACGTCGAGTCATCACCGGCTTTGGTTTCTCTTGACACCTCGTCTCTGTCAGTCATCCCCATCCTGTGGAAAGGGTTCACTCCCGCAGTGAGAGGACATCCTGCTCGGTGCTTCTTTGAGTATCATCCACATCAGGTGCCCCTTGGAGCTCGCTGCGTCCGGAGTGATACTCTATTTACCGGATGTGCCCTCTCGTCACGACAACCCCAACACCAGCCGGGCCATCTCGACCTCGTGTGGAGCCGTCCCAGCGGTCACCCAAGTCAACAGGTGGCCGCCTCACAGGATCCTCTCGTTCACCAAAAAGAGCTCGGCAGACGCCGCCTCCTGTACCAGCTGATGTTCCCCTCTCATCTACGCCTACGCCGAACACCCGACGCAGTCACCTTGCTAAGCGTGGAACCCCTTCGTCGGCTGCAGACAAAGGAAAACACGCACAGACGGGCCAATGCACAGTGGAGGCAGAGCATCTGGGGGGGCGAGATAGATGGGGCTTGCCTATCCGGAGGCGGGAAATGTCGGTTCCCTTGGTGAGTACCGGCTCTCTTCAATCACATATGGAAGGCTTGCAGCATTCAGAACACTGATGGTATGCGCAGCTTTCACAGACCCTCTCGCATTTTTCTTTGTCACAGACCTCTCCAATATCTCCAATGATGTCGCGCCACTTCCTCGTATCCCCGGGGCGACGCTCCTCTCCCTCTGCTCTCCTCGAGCAACCTTCCCCGCCGAACCATTCGTTTACCCCTCGACGTCTGCCAAGCTACCTGCATCGTGATGAGGGCTCGTACGGACAATTCTCAGTACCCCATCCTTCGACAGCACCTCTTCCTCATGTTGCCTCTTTCCTTGGAAGCCCTTTCAGCAGCAAAGTGGACCGGGGACGGTACTGCTACCAGTCCATGTCCCCAACGAGACCGCAGACCGAACGATTGAACTGCGGAAATCTTCAAGACCAAGGCTTAGAATGGTTAGACAGCAGCGAGTGGATGGTGGATGAAGCTCTGGTTGCGAGCGATTCCGATGACGAGGAGCTTTCTGTTCGACCTAGGCGGGAAACATCTGGCTCTAGCTCGTCAATTGACGACTTCAGCGGTAGTGACACAAGTACGACATCCTTGTCGAGTTTGAATCGGAATTCAGGTGACGCACACCGACCGCATATCGTCACAGGGTGGAGTGATCCCTCTCTCGCTGATGTCGACAATGATGAAGACCCGGTAACACCAAGTCGCCAGCTCTTCGCTGGGAGCGATCTTGTTGATGGTGTCTTGCACATGTCGACCAAAACCTCCCGGAATGAATCGGCTGGCTCGCCCGTCCCGTCGAGGTGGACGCCGTCGTCGCTGAGTAGGTCGCCCTTGCAGCATTTCCTTCGTTCTCGGTCTTCCCAGGTAACCCCGATTTCCGACCAGGCGTCACTAACCGCTAAATCGAAGAAGTCACCTCTCTCTGTTCTTCTCCCCAGACTACTTTCTTCGACGAAACGCGACATGCGCACTTGCGAGAACAGCAAGTCCCTACCGCAAGGCGACGATAATGAAGTAGAAAGAATGACGGATACGGAAGGTTCTGATACTTCGAGTGCTTCAGCTCTAGCTGCTCGGAAGAGTCATGTCGCCAAGCCGCGGACGATGAGCGACGCCACAGACTCTGGCTTACCAATCGCTGGAGGAATAGGACTAGGCATCAGTGGCACGGGAGGCAGATCATTCTCCGGTTCGCTGCGTGGCAAGCCATCTCCCCCGCAAGCTACATCGTCAAGTGACTCGAGCACAGAGATCAACAATTCACCGTCTCGTTTTGTTTCCCTGCGTACTTCTACTACCCGACTGTCCACCTCTGGCCGACTGTCTGCACCAGCAGCACATATCGTCCGTAGCAGAAGCAACTCGGGTTTAATGGCTCCGTCCGGCCATTCCTTCAGAACTGGCAAACTCAACGGCCGCCCTCAACTACGGAGAGGCATCACTGAGCCGAGGACATATCAAGACCCCAGGCATTTGAGTCCTGGTGCTGGAGTCCAAACTCCGGTGCATCTCTTTGCAGACGTGAAGCCGAGTCCTGCGGCCTTTGCTTCGACCGGACTTGTCAAGAAGAGGTCTGGCATCGCCAGTATCACCATACCGACTTTCAGTGACAAACTCAAGGATGCTAGCGATAGTCCAATCTCGCCGCTCAAGCCGTTGAGCTCCTTCCCACATTCTCTCCACCTGGATCTTGTTCCCGGAAGCGACGCTAGCTTGAATTATGTCAAAGCCGCGCAGAAGGCTCGAGGGCTTCGACGAAAAGGTAGCCAAATGTTCGCATCGGGCTCGAGTGGTTCAGTCTCTGAGAACAGCGGCACTGTGGTACCTACGAGTCCGACTACGCCGACAAAGCCGAGCTTGGGCCTGGTTTCCTTCAGCTCTATCATCAATACTCCGAGCCCTCCGGGTCCTGGCGAACTGCACCAGCCTGTCCCGTCTACTTCCACGCAGCTCGGTACGCCCGCGTATGATGATGCTCATCTCGCCTCTGACGATACTCTCGAATCCTCCCCGTGCAATCCCAAGGTCACGGCACTGCGCCGAGGACCTGTTGTTCGGTTGTCGAATCCGATGCTTGCGGCCGACTACAAAGCGCACGCGAAGACTCCGGCTCAGACTGCCTCATTGCATGCGATGCACAGAGGTGCTACCCCAGCTGGCCGACTGGAACGAGACTTTATGATTCTCTCTTCGCTTGGAAGAGGCGAGTTTTCACAAGTATGGCAGGTCAAGGAAAAGTCCACTGGCAAGTTGTTCGCCGTTAAAGCTGGGAAGCCATACACGGGGTCTAAAAATCGGTGAGCCCGACCCTCCTTTGCGTGGTAGATCACTAAACTTGCTCAGGCTCCGTCAGCTAGAAGAGGTCTCAATCCTGCGTTCTCTAACCTTGCGAACTCATAAAGGCATCGTTGCGTTTCACGACTCATGGGAGGCGAGGGGACGACTATACATTCGGACAGAGCTTTTACCCTGCGGCGATCTCGCTCGATTCTTACAGAGTCTAGGTGACCTTGGTGGCCTCGGTGAAGCTCGAACGTGGAAGACGCTGGTAGAGCTATCCTCAGCCATCGAGCATGTGCATGACTCTGGCTTCCTTCACCTCGATGTCAAGCCTTCCAATATTCTACTTACAAGTGATGGGCATCTAAAGCTGGCCGACTTTGGAATGTCGACTATAATCGACGATGCAGGCCGAGTAGGCGGGCTTAGTCCTGCTTTGCCTCAAACCGTTGAGGACGGGGCATTTGTATGGGAAGGATCATCGCAAGAGCTGGTGCCAAGTCCCATCATCGACCGAGAGCTAGAAGGTGACCGGGAGTATCTGTCTCCCGAAGCTCTAGCAGGCAGTGTAGGCAAAGAAGCCGATGTATTTTCGTGAGTCACAGGTGTCTTTCCATATAATCTATCATTCAAACTGATCATTCTGGTATAGACTCGGCATTCTGCTTTTGGAGGCTGTGATGAATGTGGTACTACCGAGTAACGGCGATGCTTGGATTAAATTGCGTAACGACGACTTTTCGGACCTTGACGAGCATCATTTGATACGACAGACGACCGAGATCAAGGTGAATGGAATGGAGGATAGCGAGTTGCCGCAGATCAGCGAGGCGTTGATGGGCACGATACGAGGCATGATGAAGCGTGTTCCGGAGGAGAGGATGACTCTTCGGGAGGTCACGGAATCCAAAGTAGTGCAAAGGGTGACAAGGGCGATGCAAGATGGCAGAGTAGGAGCTGCGCTAGCGAAAGAGGATAAGAAGTTCATCAGTGAAGTTTTACACGAAGAAGAAGCCTGATAAGTAAACATCACATTATGTAGCAGTAGCATTGAATCACTATGAAAACGCATTGGAAAGCAGCGTCACAAGGATCATTGCTCAATTCCGCCGAATGCTGCTTGAGATAGGCAATGACCTGCATCACGAAAAAACTAGTAATGTGGGTAACTAGTAATATAAATGGCTACATAGTATACTGCGTCTTGACCTGCATATTACCATCCAAAGGTCTCTGCTCTAAATTCGATACCAACACCGCCAGCCCAAACGTCACGCGCAGAGCTGGCTTCTTTTACGCTATCCCTAGCTGATTCTAGTAGACTTTTAGGTCCACAAGCACTGACGCTCAACCAACCACCACCTTCTTTTCTGTGTTCTTGTATGTCGCGTACAGCCGCTTCTATAGCAGCTCGAAGATCGGCTCGACCTTCGTGCCAATGGAGAATGTGCTCGAGTCCAATGGACTGACGACGTCGTGCGGGTTCTGTAGCTGGGAAAGAAGTTGATACAGGTGTATGTTCACCTCGTTCCGACAAGGCCGGAGTAAGTGCACCTGATGAAAGGATGGATTGATCAGATTGTTCCCTTGCCATTAAGATTGGTGCGGGTAGAGTACCATTCTGTGAAGCTGCTTGAGTTGGAGAGTAAGTCGAAGTGTTTTCGTCAGGATGAAGCATGATTGAAAGCTGATTGATGATGGTTGATCGACGTGCCATTGGCGCCAAGAGAGAGCCTCTCCTCGAGCCGCTGGGTGACGACGATTGGCCTGACAATCCACGTCGAAGATGATGTGAATTCTCGTCCGAAGCAAATGATAGTGCCCGGTTCCTGACCGCTACTGGAGCAGGGGTAGCGGGAGTAACCGGACCATCGGATGAGTTTGGTGAATCTTCTTCATCCGGCTCGACCTCACGTGCCAGAGCCGATGGCCCACGGAGAGGCGTTCTGGGACTCGGAGAATGCCAGTCGTGAACGCCTCGCGAGAGAGGCGATACGGCGCGTTCCGGAGTATCAACCGATCCGCGCGGACCACCGTGATCGCGCATTCGAGAGCGAGGTGACGGTGCTCGTTCGGGAACTTCAAGCGATACGCGAGCAGGTCGCTCTGGAAGTTCAATCGACACTCGCCGACCACTGTGGTCTCGAATGCGCGCTCGAGGCGAAGGTGTGCGTGGCGGGACCTCCAACGAAACACGAGGAACATGGTGCTCCGGGGTCTCAAAGGAGACTCGGGGACCATCAGTTGCTTCCGCATCGGCTTGCCCGACTTCGACAGATCGTATTTTAATCTTCTCGTCAGGAGCAATATCTTGA
Source organism: Naematelia encephala (assembly GCA_002105065.1). Lineage (NCBI taxonomy): Eukaryota > Fungi > Basidiomycota > Tremellomycetes > Tremellales > Naemateliaceae > Naematelia > Naematelia encephala. The sequence goes on from MCFC01000001.1 coordinate 974,741, forward strand.
TCTTGCTCGGCAATATCCTCTTCTTTCAGTGCGTGGAAAGAGGGAGCTTCGCTCGCTCTGCTTTTCCTCTGACCTGACTGGAAGGCAAAATCCACCGGAAGTACGTCGTCACCATAACCCTCTGACCATGCGAAGGTAGGCACTTTCATTCGGTCCTGTTCTTCGGACTCTCGGTTGTTCGCCTTTTCAGTCTCAGTCTCATTGGGGCGTCCGGTCGACTTTGATGATTTCTTGTTGATAGAACTCTTACCCGAGCCAGAGGATGTAACTGCTACCGAGCCTCGACGCGTACTTGGGCCTGAAGAGTGGTCTCTTCGAAGATCGAATGCGTCGGTAAATGTAGCCCACGACATGGTCGAGAGGAATCGAGACTTTCGGCGACGGGGTTCACGCGCTTCTCGATGCAAGTACCCTAGCCATCCATGCGGTGCAGTGGACGGATCGTTTGGTAGGGCCATCGAGCCTGTGCGACCCAAATAGTGTTTGGTCACGTGCACGTGTAAATCCACATTCAGCGTTGTAGGGAGGGAGTTGACATGGGCCAGCAAGAGCGGAGAGATCCAGTTAAGATGGACTTGCAAAAGGTAAGTGATTGTATCTCTTCGTGTGTTGAATGTCAACTTACGGCGAGACTTGACCATCCAGATGATCTGCACGGATTTGACTTGAGTCGTGCCTTCGCGGGCTTCTCGAATGATTTGCAGCAAGTTTGACGTGGCTTGGGAGATACCTGAACCGCCTAATCATTCGTCAGCATCATCTCTAGCTGCCACAGGTAGACTCACCAGCTAAGATGAGAACCGAATCAAAGCGTCGCAAGTCTCTTGCTTCGCCATACGGACCCTCCACTGCGGCCTTTACCGATATCTTACAGTGCTCTTCCACACCCAAGCCTTGAGCTTTACGCTCTGTGTCTACGGCTTCTTTCATTCGTCTTGTGAACCCATCTCTCACTCTGACGATGAACGTCAACTCGCCACTGTCGGCGCCGAGCTCAGGGTTTTTAGGAATGGTGGCAGCTGTAAAGGGATGTGCTTCCCATGGTAATCGCGACATGCCAGGCATGATGACATAAAAGTGTTGACCAGCGTGCCAGCGCAGGTATTGAGAGGGGGTTTCGAAGGTTACCATCAAGGCCGAAGGAGTGAGAAGGGTGAGTGTGGCGGTCGAGGTAAGGTTGGCCGCGGTTGGTGAGGGGATCACCTTCCAGAGGTGGTTTAAGATGAGAACGCGGAGGATTCGGAATAGGCGATCAGCGGCCCACAACCCTACACCCGGCTGAAACGAATCAGAAGCGGAACGAACTAGGAAAAGAAGGACGTACGTAAAGCCAGACGTCTATCGCTCGCCAGTGCATGATCGAGGCTGCAATTGATAATGCAACCATGCATATATGTGCCACGAGGAAGAATTCGTAGAGTCTTCTCCTGACATACGGTATGGCGACCACGTAGATCAGAGAAAATGAGATGAGACCCGTTACGCCCTGCAATGTTTAGCGTGCGTATGCTAGATAGTCTCGTGGATGACATACCCATTGAGTGAGCGGCTCCTTCCACCGCTGAGCATCAAAGCCCTTTGAAAGGTAGAACTGGCCTATTGCGTGGATCCAGATTCCTATCACACAAGTCCGACCAGCGGCTCGGTGAAGGAAGTTGAGCTTTTCATATGAGATGCCCGTTAAGACTGGCACGTTGTCAGTCAAAGACAGGAAATCCGGGTCAGACTCACAGGAGATGAGGTTATTTTTGCCAGCCAGGGCGATGATAAGAGGGATCTGAGCGACTGCAAGCCAGGCTGCCTGATTTGATACCGTGCGGGCATCCCAAGCGGCTGCATAATGTTAGTGAAAATTCGGAAAGCGGCATGACCGACCCACTTCTATAAAAAGACAATGTCAAGATTCCCGCCAGATACGCCACATTGCATCCCAGCTCGGTCGTAGGAATTGAAGCTTTGGCGGTGCGCTTGATCCAGAATCGAAGATGAGGAAGTGGGAGTGCGCTAAGAGTAATGACTTCCTCGAAAATCACAATTCCTGCACGAGCAGCTCTGCCCACTCTATCGCCTCTCCTCGCAGAGGTAGACTGTCCCGACTCTAGCTTTGACGGGGTCAATGTCGAAGTCTGTGACGCATTCGAGCTGGCATCTGGAGGGAGTTCAGTGAAAGCAGGGCGCTTCAAAGGTGCCGGTCGTGTGACGTAGTAATATATTCGGGAGATGATGTTCGCCAGAGTGAAGATGGCGAGGATAATAGAGGTCGTATACCAATACAAGTAGCCTACAGGTGCGGGCAGGCCCATCTTCAACGAAGGAGAGGTGAGTGCTAGGAGGCTAGTAAGTGCAGGCGAGCCAGCTCAGCCTTGAATGTTCAATTTTTAGGCAGTGTGGATGAGAGTACAAGTCAGACATGGCATCCATCCTCATCGTATTTACTTTGGGAGCTCACAGCACGATCAGCCGATTCGACGCATGGGCAAACTATTTTTTAAATAGCCCACAGGAAGCTTGTGACGCCATGCGCACCTAGTACATCTGTTCCAGATGCGACCGCCTTTACCAGCCTGGCCAGGGAGGTATATCGTCATCTCGACGAGGGTGAGAGTAAAATGAGATGGCGGCCAAATCTTATCAGAATAAGTAAATCTCCGCAATCCATCCCGCCGCATTCGGAAGGTTGCGATTGACCACGCCTATTTGATGGAGATCTGCATGCCTATCGGGAGGTCTTGTTGACCGATTGTTTTGATTTTACCTTTGCGCGCCTAAATGTGCCGCGTTTGAATTATCAGGGCACCGCCTTTTGAGCGCGACGATGAGCGCAACAGACTGAATCACCTTGACATGTCTCGCCAGTCGACGAGAGCATCCCCCTCAATCACCGTGGCAACAACGGCATGACTCATTCGACTCGTCCTGTCGACCTCAAAAGTGGTGGTGCTCCAACCCGTCACGATAATATCTGCTTTGCTTTCGGAAAATTATCGACCAGTCCAAGACACTTTAGGCTCTCTTCGCATCCGGTCGAGACTTTCCTCTGCGAACCTTTGATACGTCACTTCATTGTGTGACTCGCCACGACTATCACGAAGAAATAACAATAATGATGCATCTCACTCCAGACTCGTCTCCCACCTCCAATCGACCTCCAACTCTTCCTTTCCCTACCCTTCACCTTGGCTCGTTCGACTCGCTATCCCTCGACGCTTTCCCAGATCCCGCATCGCCGTCTCGCGTCTCTACCGGTCTTCTGGTCGAACCTTCTTTGTCCACCAGTCCTTCGGGAGCGCGGGATACACGTACAGACGCCGGTCCTAGTCGTCAAGCGCGGTTACCCCTGGACGATCGACCTGGTTTCGAAGTTGACCAACGACCATCGTCTCGGGGTCGGAACAACACGTCGACGAGTCGTCAAAATTACTCCCCTTCTCAAGCTCGAGCACCAGGCATATCACCATTGAACACCCCATCGCTTTCTCTCCCACCACTGCCAGCTTCGCTGAAATCGTCATTGCCTTCTCACGACATGTTCGCGTTTGAGCCACCAGGCTCCGCTGCACTTCCTTTGACAACTCGAACATATTCGTCATCCTCGGGACGATCTCGGATACAATTGCCATCACGACCTCTTGGTCCATCCCTCACCATCCATATACCTCCCCTCACCCCTTCTTCGTCCGCAGAACGGCAACTGGATCGAGCTTCACCCGTGCTGCGCGACTCACCTGGCATCCCAAGGCGACGAACCATCATTGAGGCAAACCCCGCCGTGTCTCGTGCTCCATCAGCGAGAACTGCAGATGTCTTGGGCACGATGACCCCCCCTCGTGATGAGTCGCCAAAGAGATTAGACGGTCTGCAAGCATCGCCGTCGCCAGTGAGGCACGGATCTTTGATCATGCCCATTGCACGGCCCACGCCATCGCTCGACACCTCGGCCATCTCGTCCAGTCCAAGGAGACTGGAAAAGAGACCATCGCAAGAGAACCTCAAGAAAGCCTCTCCTGTCTCGCCCACCACCAAGAGATCACTTCCCCGGCCACCGTCGAATCGAACTTCGGGTCCTACCGCCGAATCAGTACCCAACCCGTCGACACAACCTTCACGGGCACTCTCTGCTGCTGCGCCAACGACCTCAAACCTGCCCCAACCTCCCGCTGCCTCTTCGACTTGGCCACCGCCAAACGCGCCTCGTGGATCGTTTGGAGCGGTCACACCCACGGCCAAGGCGAACGGACCTCTTCCCATGCCTCCGAGACTACAACCTGAGCTTGCAACGCCCAAGCATCAACCCACCAACTCTGCCTCAACCTTGCCTGTGATCGCAGGCCTAGCAGACTCCGGCCCATATGCCGTCACTTCAGCTGCTACTCCTCGTGCAACCCAGGCGTCCGTCGGTGTTGGCCGGCCTGTGATAGCCAAGTCAAAGCCTGCGCCAGGGGAGGAGGTTTGCCTGGAGTGTATGATGCGAGACCGAGACTTGGCTGACGTTGATGTACAAGGACCAGGAGTATGGGACAGAAGCAGTGATGTCGGGTGGGATGAGCTTAAATGGAGAGAAGAAGCGCTTGTGAAGTCGATGGGTGATGGCTCTGTCAAAAGCACTCACACGCCTTCTCTGGATCATTCCGAGGAGACCGATTTCGACAGTACCAGTGCGAGCCCACAGTCGACAGCTTTCTCATTGGAGGAGCCAGAGCTGCGGAGGAGAACAGTGGCAAAGCAGCAGCGTGATTTGTCTCGTACAAGGAGGAAAGAAACCGACCATCGGATAGTCAAGGAGGTCGGCTGGCGAGGCTTCAAGTGGGAAGAAGGACCTAATGGAGAAGGCCTACCGAGAGGGTTCCGCGGTCGGCATGGTGGTCGCTTAACGGAAGATGGCATCAAGGCTGTCTTGACCAAGGTATGACGTTTGCCATCTGATGAGGTTCGAGCCTAACTTTACCAGTTTCCGTCTGCATCACAACACCGCTACAATACTCTCCTTACCTATCTCCAACAGCAGTCCAATCTCGTCCTTGAAATTCAAGCAGAGGCTAAGCGTCTTGGACACTACCCTGAACCTGGGGATGTACCCATCCCGGAGGGAACGAATTCCCGCCGCGATGGCCCCGCTGTTGCGGGACCGCGGACGACCTCGATCGCATGGGAGGCTAAGCATGCTCGAGAGCTGAGCGAACATATGCGTGGTGTATTCAGTTCTCCCGCTCAAGATGCTCCTCTATCCGTTGTCCGCCCCAGCCCGTCCTCACCCGCCAATCTCGCCAATCTTACTAATGCATCTACCCCTCGTGCTATTCCTTCATCTTTCAACCGCCCTCTCACCCACTTCTATCCGGATCGCGAGCCCGCCCCGGTTCAGCGTTCGCGCAATCTCAAAGGAAGCCCTACACGAACACGATACGTCAACGGCATGAGCGCTTCTGGTGTTCTCGATCGAAGCCTGTCTCGTGACGACTTTGCGGACGCGGAGGAGGATCTATGGTCCCCCATCTCGCCAGAAGAGAGCGGGTTGCGGCCGTTCTCGTTTGCGGTCCGGGCCGGCGCGGTGAACGCGAGGGACGGCAGTGACGCTGGACACGGTCGAAGGAGCCTGTGGGGCCGTTGGGGTGGTAGCGTTACGAGCCTGTTTGGGGGTAGTCAAGGAGGCAGCGGGAGCATGGTGGATATGCAGTACGTCCTGATTCATAAGAAGGCATTCGTCTCTAATCAGTACAGTGTCGGACTCGACGATGAGAGGCGTAATAACGTCGGAGACGCCCAGATTCCTAGTCATCCTCGAGCAGTATCCATGGCGACCCCATCTCGACCCAGTTTCTTCGGCCGCAATTCCGGGGTCTCGTCTGCTGCCAGCCGGGAGGCACGCGAGGAGCGTATCTCGAAGTCGATCAGTGTTTCTCGTCTGTCTATCAGTGTTTCACGTCTGTCCCAGTCGGAGGACGAGCCTGCCCCAGCAAAGAAGTCAGGCTTCAAAGGGTTTTTCCGAAAGATGAAGAAGGAGCGGAAATCGTCGACGTCCAAGTCAAATCCGCAGTCTCTCCGGGTGGAAGACAGTGTTTCCGATCTCGGTACGCCGCTTGCTCCGCCGCCTCCAATATCGTACCTCGTCGGTCGAGGTGATGGACAGACTACTCGGGATCGCAGTGGGTCAAGCTCATCGATGCTCCTCAGTTCGCCATCGTCGACGCCAGGTCCGAAGCGTAACTCTACTGGACCTGGAATCATGCCGTACAACATGCGCTCGGTCTCTGCCCCACTGGGTGGATCGTCATCGGGCGGCAGTCCAAGCACTAGTCCTACGAGCTCTCGGTATGCCACAACGGGACCTGGGCGAGACAGCTACGCTACGGCTCAGAACCGCGATCGCCGGACGAGTGGAGTGTTGGGAGACTTTGCCGTCGAAGGCCTTGACCGTCGCGGTCCGATGGTCGAAGTCCTGTCTTCTAACCGCGCTCTCCGTGCAAGTCCGGAACCTGCAAGTTATGATGATACGACTTTACCCCGGGGTGCTCAAGCCCCGATGGACATTTCTACTTGGACACCACCGGCTGCTGCTTATGCACGACCACATGCTGCCAGCAAGACTGCCTCCACGTTATCCTCTTCGAGTTATATCGAGACTCCTCCTGCGAATTCATCGAACATGCCTTTCTTCGCGCATAATCAGCCTTCTGGTCAGACCACTATTCCTGCTTCGGCGAACCTGTCGCCGAACCGATTCAAGACTCTTCCGCCCCTTCCTCCACCAGGACAAGAGGGGGCACGGAACGCTAATTTTGCTACTTCACCCGACTCATTCACAGCGACTTTTTCGGACCAAGTTGATTTCCCAGTTGGGTCGGGATACGCCAGTTCAGCTTCTGAACGACTTCACGCTCCTTCTGCTGGGTATATGAATGCGAAATCCTATCACTCGCCCAATCTATCCCCACGAAGCTTTGATACCAGATATCGACAAGCTCAACCTCAGCCTCAACCTCAACATCAGATAGCACAACCTCGAGCAAGTTATGATCTTCTCGCTGATCGCCCGCGAGTACGTACGGGCGAATCCATGAGTCCACGCATGGCGCAGAGTATGTATGTTCAACCAACTGCGGCGGATTCAACGGCAAGTTTTGCCCCATTCAGCGGTAAAGGTCAGATGCAAATGTCTAATGGAAATGATACGGACGGACGGAGTGTGAGAGGCAAGAGGGGTTTCAAGGCCTTGTTCAGTAAGGCTGGTAGAGTCGTCTGAGAGGCTTTTAGTGGATGAAGGAGACAGATAGGGAAGGTTTGGAAAGCAAAGAATGCCAATGTTGCCAATGTTGTATTATAGGAACATATGATTTGCATCACATGATTTTTTAACGAGTGCATGCATGGATTTTGACGCAATCTTGTCCCCCCCTGAGCTGTTCACTTGTTATGCCTGGACACAGTTACTACCTAATACAGTAAGTAGAATGATCATTTGCACCTCGCGGCTACCTACATGGTACAATAATAGTCTCTTTGATGATACACAGTATACCATTGATGGATGCCCAACATGACCTACATGCCACTACTGGTTCCTAGCGAGTACTAAATACGCTCCGACTTGATTCTCTTTGCAGTGCCATGTCTAATTGGCTTATCCACGCTCATACGTACCGTATCATGTCTTCTCCTTCTCTTTGTAGTGGCACGTTCCTCTCCTTCCTCATACACCATCTCACGCAATAACCTAGCTTCGTCCTCTTTACGCTCTGCAATAGCTAGCATGAGTTCATATGTACTTTGTTGTTTTCGAGTTGTCGCTGCTGGTAGTGGGGATGGAATTTCAAGACGATGAGGTAAGTAATATGGTTCCAATTCAGATTCTTGTATTCGAGTAAGACCTGTTAATGGTGATGTACCGGTATGATCGGAATCGGATTCAATACGAGGACGTTTACGTGGTGGTTGTGGTGGTCGATGATAACGATTTGATGATAGTGATGGTGGTTGTGGTGATTTTGTAATGTGTTGTTGTTGAATGGCAAAATAACCATCATCCACATCCATAGGAGATGGTTCTGGACGCATGCTCTGAGCGTACAGAGATGGTTCTACTCGTCTACTCTGTGTCTGTTTCTGTGTCTGTGGATACTGAGTCGTTTCCACTCTCATACTACGTGCATACTCTTCTTGAGCTTGACGAACGAGTTGTTGTGCACGGCGCATCATTGTTTCTCGCCTTTTCAAAGCATGTACCTTTCGGGCCAGCAGAAAGTTGTGGCATGCCTTATCGATTGGGAAAGCGGCATTACGATGTGCTGGTGCAGAGGGAAGGCGTAAGCCGCGAGTAAGACCTGGAACAGGTGATGGGAGTGGATGATGTCTTGTTTCTCGATCGATATTGAGTGCAGCCCAATCAGGTGGAGGTCGAGTAGCGGATCGAGGATCAATCGACATTGGTTCTGGCGACCATTCGTGCTCAAGTTCTTCCTCTGCAATTGGAGCTAGTGAGAACCCGTCATTACCGTTACCGTTACCACCATAGATCCATGAATTGGTAAGAGGTTGTTCTTCAAGACCAATATGAAAACCCGAATCGAAATTCGAATGGAATGGTCTAGATAGCTCGAGAAGTGCAGGAACAGCTTCGTCGGTCGCTCGAGCTTTCCCTTTACGTACATACCCCTCGGAAGTGTACATGTGTCGCCTCTCGCGCGTGAACTTGCTCCGTGGTATACGAGTGATAGTCGTTCGTGTTGACGAGGCTTCGGACTCGTACCCTTGAGCTGTAGAGCGGAGAAACGATGATGGGACATGTTGGCTTGATAACGAAGAAAGGTAACCAGGTGTGAAGTTTGTGAGTACTTGATTCGCCACACGAGGCGTTTCTGGAGTCTCGAGGATTTCAGACTGATCCTGTCAGCAATTCTACTCGGGGATTAAAGTGTTGACTGACTCTTGGCGATGCATGAGGGGTCATCTCCTCGTCCTCACCGTCATCTTCGGATCCAGATATCCAAGATGACACATCCGTCACGTCGGGCACAAAGTCCGAATCGTCTACGTCACTTGTATCTCCCAAACTTCCAGACGGCGAGATACCGCTCATCGAGTTGATATTGCCTGGGGTAAACGGCGTGATTGGAGCATCGAGATTCGGAGGAGGTAGAAGCATGCTGCTGCCTTGGCTTGACTTTCCAGCCAGATGAGGGAGTATAAATGGGTAATAGTTGACTCTCGACTCTATATATGAAGCTGGTATACTGGTCTCAAAGGCGGTTTGCAGCAAGTTGGTTGTCGCGGATTTCTTTTCTTATCAGCAACAGCAACAGTCACAAGGAAAACATATTAGACTGACATCTTGCTCTTTCTCCTCGGTCAACGACCAATTGCCGAACCGCTTGATGAGCTCCAAGTCAGGTCCATCTGTAACTGACTCGAGTTCAACATCTCTTCCTTGTGACGATTCTCCTTCAAGTCCAGACATGATCATTCCTCGAAGCTTGATGCGCCAGCTATACCTAGGGCGGCTTGGCCTAGAAGGGTCTCTCTGAGGATATGGGATAGGCGGAATTGCAGGTGGTAGGTCTCGCCAATTGTGATTGACCGTTGGGAAGCCTGAACCAGATGCTTGAGGAGCAGGAAGAGTGTCGGTCGGGGCGGGAGGAGGAGGCGGAGCATGGTGAGAATGTGAGCGAGTGACGATGATAGGTAGTGGGTAAGGCGCTGATAGAGCCGCTCGACCTATGCTCGAATTCTTGGCTGCACGAGGCATGTTGTGTTGAGAGTCAAACCGGAATAGGGAAAAGGGTTGCAGAAGATAAAGAAGAGAGCGAAATGAAACTCGCTGCTAGGCCCCCCCTGTGGTTAGAAGTACTCTTATGCATTGCCATATTGGGATAAATCAATGTTGACGAGGTGGTGAAGGAGAAGCACAGCTGTGGTTGTGTGGAAGGACCAACATCCGTATCATCCCGAGGGGAAATACGGGAGTTGGGGGTATGTCGCTTTTTGTTCTTGAGGGATGGGGAGGGTTTAGTGGACTAAGTTACATCGAGGACACGACGAGGTTGTCGACGTGGTGCTTGATGGTAACATGATGTATGAGAGGAAAGTCGACATGACGTCTGGGTGCTACGATGAGACAGATTACCTGCTGTCGTGGTGTCTTGGAATAGAAATAAACACAAGAACATCGAGAGAGAGTAAAATATACAGGTATCAATGGTTGTTAGTCAGTCCTTCCAGGGAAGGTAGTGTAGTAAGTAAATAAGGTGCCTGGTAGCAACTCTGAGCTCGCTGTGAGGGGTGGAAACCACGCTGGCGAAGCGAAGCAAGGTTGAGACATCTTCCTGGCCAAAAGCAAGCAGGTCCCGCACAGGCCGTAGACGGATTGATTTTCGGTGTCAACAGCTTGCTGCCCGAAGGATAGCTTGGTCTAAAAGGCGACTTTGCAGCGTTGATCGTTAAACGTTCCAGGGGCACCTTTCCTTTCCCCCCACCGGAGAGGGATGAATGAGGTCCCTAAGCACTCTCATGCTTGCCAGGGACAGTTGACAAGGGTTGTCCAACGGTCGCATTGAGTTCTTCTCCGCATGCCACTAGATTGACCTGATGACCACAGGACTGATCTCTCCGCCGCATGATCGACCGAGATGGTTGAAAGATCTACTCGAATACGGAATGGAAGTGAGAGTAATCCTTATCGCTTATCGCCGAGTGTCTCCTCGTGATGAGTCCAGGGTGATAATATGGGCATCCGGCTGCGTCAAAACCATACGTTATCATCAAATTCATTCATCTATCACCAGTCTTCTCGCTCTGTGTATAGGATGAACGGTCTGGTGATGATGGACAATAAGGTCCCTGCTGAGGATCAGCGATTCCCTCTCGCACAGGTACGTCTCTCAAAGTGTCCTTCCTCTTTTCTACTCCTTCCGCTGAAGATCTCCTCTTGTTTAGGGCAAGGAGACCAATACTCGAAGGCGTGCGATCCCCCGACATATCCTTTACATTGTTCTTACCTCGTTTTTGGTCGCATATACCTTCCTGCCTAGCATCACGTCTCGACAACTCGTCTCTATCTTCCGTCCCCATACGAATGTTCCTCCTCTGGATCCTGGCTTTCTCTCGAGCTGCCACGCCCTTCTCGCACCCACCGCGTCGACATTCACCTCCCGTCTAGCTCGGCTCTCTGATGCTCTGTCTTCTGCTGATAGCTCTGTGACATCTTCGAGGGCGATATACGTTGCCGAGCCAGGCCCGTCAGCTGAATATTTCCTCGGAGCATTCTCGTCCTCAGACTGGTGGCTTAGTGAACGGCCTTTCCTCGTCGCTTTCATTCCCGACTCGAAGAAAGAACATGGATTAGAGGTCATTCTCTTGACGCCTGAATTTGAAGAGCTGCGCGCAAAGGGTACTCCGATTCCAGATCAGGTCCAGGAACACGTCCGGTGGTTGAGTTGGAAGGAGAGCGAGAGTCCATACGAGGTGCTTATCAGCGATCTCACAGCTAGCGGAGGGGTCGACGCTGTACTGGTTGAGGACGAAGTGCGAAATTTCATCGCAGTGGGACTTAGGAATGCGGCAAGCGCCATCGGGGCAAAGATGACACAAGGGATAGAGAGCAAGGAGCTGCAGGATGTACAAGAAGCGATATGGGCTATACGCGAGACGAAAGATGAGCGGGAAATCGGGTTATTACGCTGTGCTAATCAAGTAAGTACTCATCTGGACATATAGCTATTCATTGCTGACGAAGCAGCTCACTCTGCACTCGATCCGTAAAACTCGAGAGAGGATGTACATCGGGATCACCGAGTCGGAGACTCGGATCATCCTTCATGAACAGATGGAGGCCCTCGGTCTCGTCGGAGGGGAGGGCTTGATCCTTTTCGGCGGTCAGATATTCTAATATGCCAGAAGAGAAAGATATACCAGGCTGACGGGAGCAGAGAACGCAGCTCTTCCGCATGGTTCCGGGACTGACCGCGCTTTGGGCAAAGAGGACTTTGTGTTGATTGATGCTGGAGGAAGATGGGGTGGTTACATAGCTGATATCACTAGGGTTAGTCACTTTCCCAGTCTAGAAATTTATTATACTCAGGCTAATATGTTCTCGTTAGACTTTCGCTCTTCCCGAATCCAAGATTCCTACAGCTCATTTAGAGATATGGGAGACGGTCCGTCAAGCTCAGTATGCGCCCTACGAGTTTTTGAAATCTACCAATACCTCTCAACCACCCCTTCTTGCTTCCTTGGATATCGCTGCTCGAGGAGTAATATCGAAACGAATGGCAGTATCCGATACTTCTCCATCTCCATCTCCTGATTTTAGCGTCTTTACACATCGTCTAGGCCATGGAATAGGACTACAAGTACACGAGGCCCCATACCTCGTTCAAGGACCTCTTGGCCACAAGATACTTCGAAAAGGGAATGTATTCAGTCTAGAGCCTGGGGTATATATACCGAGAGGAAGTGAAGAAGCAAGGAAACGAGGATCGAATGGTGTAGGTGCTAGGCTAGAAGATTGCTTTGCAGTCACGGTTACGGAGGACGGCCAATTTGATGGGATATGGCTCAGTGGCCCAGTAACCAAATGGGGCGAAATATAACACACCAGACTTGAAGACTTGTCTTCTTTAGCAAAGTTGGATCTCGTGGTGATGCATATTAGTAGACAAGTTGATAAGGGAAACAATCAAAGAATATCGCCACTCATGACCGCATGTTGTCCTGAGATACATGCAGTAGTCAATCTTTTCTTCCTTCTCTCATTCTCACCTTCACCTTCACTTTCTCTTCTTCCCTAATTCTTCATCATCGACTCTTGACTCGGCTTCTACGACCTTGCTTTCTAGTGCTTGAGCTAGTTTGAGAAAATCATTGCTAGTCTCCCCAGTATGGTTAAGTTGTGAGTGAGAGCAATACTCAGTGAGAGAACATAAGTGATTGCCACCAGCCACGATGCGGAGAACTATGCTCAAATGTAAGTTAGTGAGAAGGGTACATTTGATACCGAAATCACTATCCTCTGCGTCATAGAGAGAGGTGTCCAGACTCCAGCTGGACCCGACTCACACCCCTTAGTGAAAGAGAATCCCAGCCAGAGGAGGACTCGTCCGTCTCAGCTCGCGTGGCACGTCTCCAGGCCCAATACAAAGAGACAGGGATCAGAAGGAGCGTAGATGCCGTGATGGTTGTCATTGTGCGTACAGTATCCCGTGATCAACACTAAGGAACAACTGATCTCGACCTTCAGCATATGGGTTTCCCACATGTCTTGGTTCTGCAAGTAGCCAACTCGTTTTACAAGCTGTGAGCGGTATATATGTATTGATCTTACAGCTTGCGTAGTCCAGGTGGATATCTTGACCCGAGCGAGTCGGACGTAGACGGTCTTGTTACTCGCCTTCAAGAACAACTCGGACTACCCGCAACTCAGCAACCAGAGAACGGTCCTAATGTTTACTCGAGCGAGGCGACAGACTGGAAGATTCATGATTGCCTAAGCATCTGGTGGCGTCCAAACTTTGATGTCTTCCTCGTGAGTATTAGTCGTTTGTCCAAGTTAACGAGATCATCAGTATCCTTATCTCCCACGACATGTCACGCGCCCGAAAGAAGTCAAGAAGCTCTACCTCGTCGAGTTGCCGGAACACAGTTTGTTCGCAACGACGAGCTGCCATGCTGATCGTAGCAGAGATTATGGCTGTTCCTGCTAATATGAAGCTCCATGCTATTCCGTTCTTCGAATTGTACGACAACGCGGCGAGATACGGACCCCAATTTGTGGGCTTACCGCACATCTTGAGCAAGTAAGTAAAATAAAAGCGACAGTAGTCGTGCCAATGCGGTGACAGGTATCTCTTGCCGCAACACCTGCGAGCTGTGATTGAATCGACCGATCACGTCAAAGAGGACTTTAAAGTACTTCCCAGGGCCAGGCTTCAGGTTCTACTGGGTGTGGATAACGACGACGCTGCACGATGATGCCAGCGCGTGGAACCTTTCTCGTTTATAGGTTTTATGATACTTTGAGGCGTTCTAGCTATAAGAAGATGAGTCTATGGATGGAGCTGACTCATCCACGGGGAGGAGTAGTGGCCGACTCGAGAATCTCTGCGGGAGTACAAAAAGTGACAAAGCTACGTATCAATTGCGCGTCGCACGTGTAAAATCTCGTAATCAGAAAGAGATCGGTTTATAGATCTGATTCCGAGGGTTAGTAATCTCCTTTGACGCCGAAAAGCCCATGACCGTCAGCCCGATCTCCTCTCAGATCTCTTTCCTTTCCTGCCCATCAAAGTAACTCGTAGTCCCCCGGGTGGAGGTACAGCATGCTGATTCACGTCTGGTTTTCGGCTGTACGGTCTGTTGCTTGATAAGCCGCTCACTAACCATCTCACACGTCCCGGCGACGTGATGATGCCCGAGAACTTATTGGTGTATAAAAAACTCGCACAGAATTGCTGACTTGCACCACCTTCCTTTGATTCACTGATCGGCCTCAAGGTTCTGCCCGACTTTCTGCTTCCTTCCAACTAGAGTCAAACACCGGAAGCGTCCAGTCCGAATCTCATACTTATATAAGCAAGGCTTTCTTCCCATCAGTCAACTCATACTGTTCCCCCCACACACCAAGACATCCGTCATGTCTCATTTACCCAACCAATCAAGCACTTCGGTACCAGCACCTGAGTTGTCAAGGAATGACACGCTTTATTCGACTCACTCGAACGAAGAAACTTCGCGGACGCGCACGGTATCACCAACTGCAACTGCAGTCGAACTGCACCTGACCACCAGTCAGAGGTATCTCAAAGCTGAAGAAGCGGCGACTGCACCTCTAGCCGAGGCCGCGAGGGAGCGCGACGGTCCAGGCGGAGCTGAGATTAAGCTGAGCCAAGGACGCAAATGGTTTCTCTTGTTTATTTTCAGTGTCGCTCAGGTCAGTTGTCATCCCGGTATTTTAGTATTTAGATCACTGCTGATAGGGGAAACAGTATTTGGATATTGCGAGCTACTCGGGGTGAGTGCAGGCTTCACATTTTAAGCAGACAGACGCTTATAAATCAAACAGCCTGTTTGTCTTCACCGATGCGATTCTGAATGACCTCGGTATCCTTTATGAGTCTTCGTCATGGATCATCACAGCGTACTCTGTCACTTTCGCATCGTTCCTGCTTTTTTGGGGACGTGTTTCCGACCTGTACTCTGCGAAACCTGTCTTCGCATGGGGGTTCCTTGGGCTTGGAATCATCAACCTTATAATTTCGTTCATGCCTAATCAATATGCCTACTTTGTCTTTAGGGCCATTAGCGGTATATTTGGCGCAGCAACGGTGGGTGTGTTTGACTAATGCAAAGGGACCTCGCTGACCGAGGTGCAGATCCCTTCGGCGTTCCGGCTGATCCTGGCCATCTTTGAACCTGAAGAGCTGCAAGTCGCCTTGACGATTTTCGGTCTCTCGGGCGCCTTGGCGAACGTTACCGGTCTGCTCATTGGAGGTTTTTTCGGCTTCATTACTGCTGGAGGTCAAATGGCAGGTTGGCGCTGGTTTTTCCGCTTCATTACGATTGTCATGTGAGTCCACCATGCTTTTCATGAGCAAGCAAGGATGTTTAATTGATATATCACAGTGTGCCGTTTTCGTTTGCCGCATTCACGATGGTTCCTAAAACGAAGGGTGACAAAGCCGAAGAAGTTGTCGACAGAGCGGACAAGTTCAAGAGGCTCGATATCGTCGGATGCTTTTCTATGCTCGTCAGCATCATCCTACTCATTCTCGGATTGACTCTCGGCGCATCGTACGGGTTCAAAACAGCAAAGTTCCTCGTCCCGTTCCTACTGTCCTGGCCGATCTTTGTCTTCTTCTTCGTGTGGGAATCCAAGCTGCCGGAAGGATATGCGCTCATCCCTCCGGCTTTCTGGAGGATCCCCAACATGACGATTTTGATCTTTTTTGCACTCGGCATCTACCCATGGTGGGCTGTGAGTATAATCCATCTCGGCTAGTCTCCTGTTGTGTTGTTGCTGATTTCGCGTTTCAGGTCAACCAGCTTCCTCTTGTCGAGAGAGTCATCGCGGTGTTCCATGAAAAGCCCATCATCGCTGCATTGAGGATGTTACCGCAGGGTATAGCAGCTCTGTTCACCGCCATGATCATTCCGCCTCTGCTCCAGAAGCTCAGATCTGCTCGAGCGCCTATCGCCCTAGGCACGATTCTCGGTGCCGCTGCCTACCTCCTCATGATCTACGACCGCAATGGTGAGATCCACAACCACGAATATTGGCGATGGTATTTCCCTGCGTTTGTTTTCGGCTCAGCGGGAACTATGTGTGCTTTCCTAGGTGTAAAGTGAGTGTATATCTCTCTCTCTATGCGTCTATACAAGTTTCTCTCCGTTTGTAACTTGAAGCTGACTCTTGGCCTAGTATAACAGTCATGACGTCTGTACCACCATCTGCATCAGGTGTAGCTGGTGCTTTGCTGCAGGTCGCGCTCCAGATGGGGGCTGTGATAGGACTATCAGTCCAGGCTGGTATGTTGACTCTCAACCCGGGCGCATTCTCCAACTACGCAAACGTTCAAGCTTCATTCTGGTTCCAATTCGGCTGGTGTCTCTTCAACGTCATATTGTTCCTTATCTTCTTCCGACCTGGAAAGGTTGCCCCAGGAAGCGAGGCTGCCAAAGCGGCGGCGGCGGTGCAGACTGACGAAAAGGCAGACGGAGTGACAGCTTAGTTACAGTGTCTGGTGGATTGTTTATAGATGAGTGATGTAGATGATGTTTATTCCTGTAGTGTATTTAGACTTGAACTCGTATATGTATCTTATAATCTATAGACGTACACAAAGTGATGATTGACCTTTTTGTGTCAGTGTCACAAAGTTTACATGAAAGCCTATCTGTCTACGGTTTACCAGTTGTGGCGATTAACTTTTGTGCCACAGAGCCAAAAGTCTGCTTATCACTCCAAAGCGACGCCACGTCACTTACCTAATACTAGTTCCCCGCGGGGTTTGGTTGCTGTAAGTTGTTCTGTTCTGGATGATGAACAATTATCTTGTGTTTTGACTACCTCGTCTGCTCGTCTACTCCATATATCAAGCAGTAGATAGATAGACTTAATACCAGCAGACTCGTTAAATCTAAAAACCGGCTATTATAGGTCCGACACAATGTCCGGTTCATTACCTATAACATTCCATCCGGCACATGCACAACCATTCACACTTGAGCAAGCTATGCTTTTGGAGATCAATATCCTAGTAGCTGGTAAGTTTTTTATGTTTTTGATACTAGTCTCATCGATCCATGACTACTATTTATGGTCATGGTTACGATCATCACACATCTTACCATCACCTCTCACGGATACTATCGTCACACATCTTACCAGGATACGGATGATAACCGTGATATTGACAACCATGGACATTATGATCATTCAACTTGCACTTGCAACTCGCAATTTATTACCTGCTGCTCCAACTCCTACCTCGTACTCGCACTACTTTTTCCTTCAAAATGTCTCATTTTGGTTGACTCGTGACTTAGAAATACAGAGACTTGAAAATTCAATACAACATCTTCGTGAAACACAATCTCAATTAACTCTATTCCTCCAAACTGAAGATGATCAAGATCTTCGACAGGCGTATCAAGAGAATGAAATTGTAATGTGAGTAGGTCATGATTATCGAGCTGTTATACTTGATTATTATATGTTCCTCTTCACTCTACACTCTTACTCCAACTTCATACACTACACCCTTCACTCTTACGCCACTACACACTACACACTACAAACTACAAACTGCACACTGCACATTACCCACTTGACACTTACACATTACCCACTCAATGCAAAATTTATCCTTCTAGACCGCCCATCCTTATTCCCTGTCCTTGTCCTTGTCCTTTCATTCATCACCGCTGACGTAAATTCACTCTTCGTACAGAGATAGTCAATCAGAACGAATTACATTGATAAAAGTCGCTTTACTCAATAAAGTCGGACAAGACAGTGCTGCCCATTATGGTATTTCG
This sequence comes from Naematelia encephala, assembly GCA_002105065.1. Taxonomy (NCBI): domain Eukaryota; kingdom Fungi; phylum Basidiomycota; class Tremellomycetes; order Tremellales; family Naemateliaceae; genus Naematelia; species Naematelia encephala. The sequence goes on from MCFC01000001.1 coordinate 992,765, forward strand.
GATATTGATACATCCACAACAACAAGAACAGGAACAAGAACAGGAACAGGAATCGGAACAGGAACAGGGACAGCAGCAGGAACGGGAATAGGAACAGCGACAGGGACAGGGACAGATGGCGTGAGGAACGGCACTGTCAATCAATCAGGGACTGAGAACGTCGTTCATGAGGAGGATGGGGAAGAAGCACAGCCAGGACTTCATTTGTAGCATATCTTACCTTACTCTCACTACTACTATCATAACTTCCACACCACGCAACCTCACTTCCGTCATACACCACAACCATTGTAGAATAGATAGCAGTGTTGCATCGGCGATACAAATACCAACAAGCTATAAAAGATACTAACTACAAAGATCATCCTTCCATACCGCCTACTCCCACGCTCATTCGTCACTACGAGAGCGTTTGCCCCTATCCATGTCCTCGGCCATATCGAGCACTTGTTCAATCCCTCGCGTCTCTTCTTCGCGCTTACGCTTACTTTGCGATCCACTTGGTGCCACACCAGTCAATAGCTTGTCGGCGTCATCCGAAGTGAAGTTGATAAACGTTGTCTCGCCCCACGAGAATCCGCCACCACCAGATGAAGACACAGCCTTGCGCTTGCTGCTAGGCGAGCGAGGCTTGGTGGTACGGGTAGGCGACGCGAGCAGAGCCGGATCAGCCTGGGGTGAGACTTTGCGCTTCGTAGGCGATGATGGCAGACGAGCGATGGGTCGCGAACCGACTTGCTGCTGAGTACCGGGGTATGGCGGAGGGTGGACTCGGTGTGGAGCCGATGTTATTGGTCCGGTCTGATACTGTGCTGGTGGCGGGTGAACAGTAACGAGCGGTGCACTTGGCATGATCGGCAGTGAAGTCGAAGGTCCCTCCCAGCCCATGATCATCGGCTGCTGGTACGACTGACCGAAAGAAGGCTGCATCACCGAAGCCTCGGCCATGCCAACACGCTTCTGAGCGTGCTGACGTCTCAGGGAATCTCGCTCGGCCTGCTCCTTCGCCTCTTGCATCTGGACAATCGCCTGAGCGCGGGCCAAGTGAGCAGGGAGCGAAGCCGGAGGCGTCGTGGCGCTGGCGACCGGATCGGCACCCCTAGACATTCGCCTCCTCTGAGGCAGAGGTTGCGTGCCGGCCCGCTGCATCATGGATGCCTGTGGCGGGGCGCGATACGAATGCAATGGAAAGGTGGCAGAGTGCGGCGGGGTGGGAAGAGGAGCGGGCACAAAGGTTGAGTAATGAGGCGGCTGAATCTGCACTTGTAACTGATTCATGGACCGTCGCGTTGACATTGGTGTCAATGGCAAGGCGCGAGGGTATGCCGAGGGACCCATTGGGTGATAGGAGGGTGAGGGATTGGTGGTGAACAGGGCCTGAGGTGCAGGTGGGTTGACTGGGAGTTGCTGAGGCGCATAGGAAAAGAGGTCTGAGGGAGGAGCGCGCCTTGATGGGACGAGGCCGTCTGAAGAGAGGCTGAGTCATATCAGCGACTGGCATGTTGCGCTATGTAACACTGGCAAAACTCACCTCTTCATCATGGATCCACCAGCGGGCACGCTCAACAAACCAAACCCTTGTCCGCCAGAGCTATTCAGTCCCGGTGCTGACGACGGGCGATGTTCATCCTCATCCATCCCATGTGGGGCCATGACAGCCATGGGGTCGATAGTGAACGAGGGTATAGAAGAAAAGTCGGTATACTGCATCAGAGGGTCTACGTCCTGCGTCGACGACTCTGGCATCCAGCTGAGGTCACTTGGAGGTGGCTGACTCTCATAATTGATCTCGGCAAGTGGTTTGAGAGGACCACTACCACCACCACCATCTGAGTGGTACGTAGCAAAGATACTGCTGTCGGTAGGGGCTGAGTCGCCGAGACCGTAGTCGCTAAAGACCCAGTCAAAGTCGCCTGTGAGAGTATCCTCGCTTTGCTGCTCGGCCAATGACGACGACTCCCCGACAGGATTGCCGTCAAACCACTGGGACGGCGTGCACGCAACTTCTTCTGTCAAGGCAGGCATTGATTGAACGGGTCTAATTGTTTTGGGTCGCGCAGCCGAGCCGAGTGTGGGGTTGGAAGTGACCCGATGAGGGGCGGTAGGGGTTACGTGAGGTGTGTAGGATGAACCGCCAGCGGAGGGAGTTTGAGAAGATTGGTCCCACGAGTAAGACGAGGAAGGGTGGCCCGAGGAAGGAAGGTACACGTCGCCGCCTTGGCTAGTGGAAAAGGATGCGAATGACTCGATGGATGATTTGTAAGTCAACGAGGGAGTCAGAGGAGTGTCCCAGACGTCGGACGAGCTAGAGCGATTAGACGGGGTAGTCGTCGAGTCTGATGACAGTCTCGATGGTCCCGAACGAGAGGGAGTGTGAAAGATACCAAATTCACCGACAGGGCTGGGTGGATCGAACGCCGCCTCGATGATCTGAAATGGGTCAGATGGTGAGGGGGTAGATGCGTCAGATTGCGAGTCGTGTGATGGTGATGTTTGTTTGGCTTTAGGGTAGGTGGATAGACGGTCAAACGACGAGCGCAGATAGTCAAAAGATACCGAAGAGATATCGGAGAATGAAGAGAATGAGAGGAAAGAAGACGGTTCTTCGTCGAGATGAGAGGTAGGGTCGAGGAGGTAGGCGGATGGCGAGCACATGGCCTCCATGATGGACCAGGTGGCGGGGGATGTAGAGAGCGGCTGGGGATAGGTTGTATAGCTTTGCTTGCTACAAGCAAGCAGGCAAATGTGGTGAGAAAGTTACGGTCGGGCCAGCGACGTAACTGGGCTTGACGATAAGCCGTGTGTAGACCTTTGAGCAAGGCTGGGCTGGATCTGTTTGGATTTTGGGTGTATGTAGACAAGGGGTTATTATAGAAATTTGCGGCACAGCCAGCAGAGAAGTTGGAGAAGGGACAGCGGATAAGAGGGAGAATGTATAAATGAGGGTGAGAGAAAAATAGAAGTAGCAGTCAGCTTTGAGACTGGTTCAGAACAAGTACGTAGCTACTCACCGATAGTCTCAGACTACTACACGATGTGACAGGCCTGTCTGTCTCGGCAGACGTACGGAGGATATAGGTTGCGACCTGCGCACCGTAGATTAGAGTTAATATTGCTTGGTGGGAGTCTACGCCAGGCTCGCTGGGTAGGTGCCGGGGATTAAGGCAAGAGGATGGGTGGGGGCAGGGGGAGGAGGGGGAGATGAGTGGTAGTCCTCGTCTTTGGTGTGAGAGAGCCCGTCCGATGGGAGGAGAAGCCTGCGATCAACGCAAAGGCTTGAATGGGCGAGTAAGAGTAGTATGATTCTTCCCTTTAGGAGGGAGATGGATGGGTGGAAAAGGTGAAATCAAGGGGGTGCCTGAGAAATCAGACGGTGGAGGTAGAGGTGGCGACGAAAGAATAAAAAATGTCGTTCGGTCTTCTCTAGTCGACGACGACGTAACCCGAGAGACGGGATGGCGAGATGTTCAAGCTCTTGAGTTGGCGACGTCTGAGTTTGTAATATTTACGAGAGAGACGTATGGAGCTTGAGCAGGGTAGGCTAGGGATTTTCCAAATGGGTGGCGTAAGAAGGCACGTCGGATGGGCAGAGATGGCTGGTTGGTGGATGGAGAAAGAGAGATGTCGAGATTGATAATCAGCCGTCGACTTTATATAACTACGAATAGCTGATAGATAGGGAGAGGGATTTGGATTCGAATTGATGAACCAACTAGAAGGATAATGTCGAGATAGAGACTGATTGTATCGAGTTGGTGTACCAAGGGATAGAAACCCAACCGGTTTGAAAGGATAACTGTTATACACAGATGGGGACAGAAAGACGGATAGGCAAACAGACAAGACAGTGTATAGTATACTGTGTGATGTGTGATAGATACCTTTATGTGCCTCCCTTTGGTTTCTTGTCGTTCCCCTTTACTGTTGGTTGTACAACTGACCGGGTGACGGGGGTACGGCTTTGCGTGTATGTTTCTGTACCGAGTGTCCGGGGCAGCGGTGACGTCTTAGGGTGAGCGTTTAGATGCCGTAGTGCTGTTTAAGCCGGAGAAGCCGTGAACTGTATCACTACTATATCCTAGTAGTGTAAAAGCCGGACGAGTGGACGATATAGGCCGTATGAAACCGTATGAACCGTAAAAAGCCGCTCCAAAGCAACAACGTGCAATATGTGTAAGGTAACTCCACACTAGCTGAGCCGAGTGTCCCTATTATCGGAGGGTTTGTGGGAAGGTGTGAGGACCGAGTAGGAAGATAAAGCCTTTCGATAGTGATAGACCAAAGAAACGTTGTCGAATACAGATAGGTAGATATAGGGGTCGTATAACAAGGACACTAACCTCGACCTGGCAACTTGTGATATCTAGTTGCGAAGTGAGGGTTACGGTACTCTCTCTCTCTCGGAGTGTCTTGCTCGGTCGTTTTAAACTATAGGGTGTAAGTATGGTAAGGGGTGGGATGATCGATCTACAGCCGATACCAGTGAGTTTCTACATGATCCTATTCATAGTTTCTACTCGATTTGCCCCTTTTTTCCCTAGTTCACTCATCTGACTCTTACTCTACTCTACTGCCTTGGCCCCCACCATCACGATATCCACACATAGAATCAAAAAAGAGCCGTACGAGCCGGGCCGATCCAGACTAGAGCGGGCTCCAAGTTATGTAGTAGTAGTAGTAAAGTGGGTCTAGATTGCGTGCGTAATCCAAGTGACACTTGATCTCTTTATCTTTACTCTGAAACCGGCGTTCTGTTCCTGTATATTGTAAATAATAAAAACCCTAATGTCCGCCCCTCCGCCCCTCCTGCTTCGCTCATCTTTTTCAATCGCTCAAGCAAACGATTCCCTCACCGCACCCCACCTGAACCCGGCTAGGTTTGTTTGGTTCCTCTTGGTAAATGTAAAAGGCATGACCTAATGCAAATCCCGATCTCCGCCCTCTACACCAACCCCTGATCTACGGAAAAGCCGAGATTACCGGCATAGCATGAGAACAAGCCTGTTGAATTCTAATTCCATCGACATCCCCTTCCCCCCTTCTCCCCCTCCCTCTTGCCTTCTTCCCCTTCTCCCTTCCTCTCGTCACCCGTAGACAAGGTCCCAATACCGGGCCTTCCGTCCCGCTCCCGATTCCGATCACGAGCCCATTCAAAGTAAAGGTAAACAAACTATAAACATCTCTTCTTACTTGTTTTATAAACAACACCACCCCAGCATCGATCATCGATCAACCAACGACCAGCCTTCCTCTTTTCATCAGCTTGTATCGGTTGATCGATCGATTGTCATATGTATGTACTTTAAAGCAAAAAGTCTCCGTTTACAAGTCACCGACCGAGCATTTTAAATCATCTATACAGTCTTCTTTTGGCACATAGTCGGCTCACTCCAATAGATCTCCTCTTGATCTCCTTGCTTGCTTCCTTCCAAAGCATACAAAATCAATACTAATCAAGATGGGAATCAAAAACCATATACGTAAACTCTTAGCTTCCGAAAAAGCCGAGCAAGTACGGAGAGCTTAAACTTTACTATGACTCCGGGCCGTACCTAACCCAAACTGCAAGGAGCCAAGAGCCGCTATCTATTATGACGGCAGTTCCTTCTCACTCTTCTCCCTTCACCTCCCTTCTCTATCCACCTTCCCCCCTTCCACCCTCCTACTACACCGGGACTTTGAACTTTATTCAATCTAGTTTCCTTTTCCGGCTGAAACACAAACACCCTCCAAACGCCACCTGCGGCCGTATCTTTAAGCTTAGTATACAGAGAAAGACGAGAGTAAAGAAAAATCGTAATCTGTCTCAGCATGATCTTATTCTCCGATCTTCCGATACAGTTACTGATACAGATATGCAATGAATAATAATACCGAGACCTAACCAGACATGGACTAGCTTCCAAAGGCTACTCACCCCATTCCAGCAAAAAAGCCATGATCGGCCATTGTGTGGAGCCATTCATGTCCAATAAAAATCAATAATGTCAATTGTTCATCGACACTACTGTCTGCATTCTAGAATCGCCTCTTCCCTACAGAGATAGGTACAAATAATGCCTAGTGCCTTCGCGCCTATCGATCTATCAGAGTAACGTAACCCTCGGGAACCAGGAACAGTTTCCGCAGCTTTTGATTGTTCGCTTCCGCATCTCTTCACAGTATACGTTTTGCATGACGTCCCAAACTCTGCATTATCTACACCCTATCTCTCCCAAACCCTGGCAAATCCTCCACTCCTCGGCATCGTCCAGATCTACATCTCACCCCAGATCCCGCATTGCCATGTGGCACAAGTCTGACGAACATCCGACTCAGAACTGATGTAGTGTCAGCACTGCCTCGTTCTCTTGGCTGAGAACCCACCTTTGACAGGTCACGTCCAAAGATTCCGCGCTTGACCCAGTCAAGCATCAATAACATTCTCGTCCGCATAGATGTCTGCTCGGACCAGTAGATCCTACGCCAGAGATGAGCTTGGCCCGTCATACGCCACTTAGACTCACGAGCGCCATGCATACATCGCCAACAGCCCACCAGCTAATGACCAGCCTTCGTAGTCAAACACCGCCCTACACGTGTCAGCTACGGCAGCCTGTCTCAAAGTCTGGCAGCTCACGAGTTGCCGATATAGGCCAATGACCCCAGATGCCGGTATGAAAACGGCTCGTAATACATTTCATCGTCCAAATCAGGCATGTCGTTCGCTCGAAGCACCTTGTACTGCTTAGAAAGCTTGGTAAGCATGCCTCCGAGATATTTCCCCTGTTGAGCAGCGACCTGTGCCGTCTAGCCAGATGATTAGTAATGTAACGCGCTATTGACAAGATAAACATACAGCGGGGTATGAAGTGACCTTGGAGCTGAGATTCTGCAACAACTCTGCACACTCGTTCAAAGAAAGCTTCTGGTCGTGGTCTTTATCGTATTGGTCGAAAATGTCCCGCCTTGATGGCAAAGTCAGCATTCAGACAAGCCGCACTCTCCGATACAAACATTTTTCCAATATGCTTGCCCGTCAAAGGGTACTTTTTCTTGATTGAAGCCGCCATCTCTTGCCATTCGTCGTAATTGCTGCATCGAGATCAGCGCCGATCGAGCGCACTGGCGGATACTCACATGGTACCGTCCTTGTCCTTGTCGTACTTGTCCCACAGAGTCATCAAGTCGTTAATGAGATTCGTGTGTACCTGATGATTCAGCGGTCGCTCAGATAAGAACTTTAACTCAGCTCACCGTTGCAGCATCACCCATAGCATAAACCGTCCCCTTTGGTGCACCCTCGACTCTAAGATAACTGTCGACCTCGACCGCCTTTGAGTGGTATTGATTGGGCAGCATCTCGACCAGCCGCTTTGTGAATGGTTGCATTGCTGCACTGAATCAGCCCAACTCAGACGTGATCTTAGCCTATACTCACCAATTCCGGTTGACCAGAGGGTGAAGCCTGAATCGATCTCAAGGGTTTTCGGCTTTGCATTCTTATCGTTGGGATCTTTGATCGTCACAATGACCTTATCTGCCGTTACCTCGCTGACTCTGGAAAGCAATATCGTTAGTCATGAGACGGCTGGAGTGCATAAGGGAACCAAAACTAACCGAGCATTAGTGATCAGGTCGACTTCATTTCGCGCAAATCGCTTTTCAGCATATTGTGAGATCTTCTCCGAGTACGTATTCAAAATGTGATCGCGGCTCTGCACGACCGACACTCGGACTTCACTCTCAAGCACACGCGGGTACTATGGTGTTCAGCGGGATAGTTGATGTCGATTGGAAATGGAGCCTACATATTTCAAGACATCCTCTGCCATCATGTCCACGAGCTCTGCGGCAAACTCGACACCTGTTGGACCGCCCCCACAGACGACGAAGGAGAGGAGACGCTTGCGGTCTTCCGGAGTTGTGGTGGGTAGAGAAGCGAGCTCAAGGTTGGCTGATCTACGTCGGCCAAGAACAAAATAGCCGAGCAAAAACAACAATAAGCTTACTCATGATTCTCCGGCGAATTGCTTGTGCATCAGGAATCGTCTTGAGCTGGAAGCAATGCTCCAAACCCTTGACGCCGTGATCGTTCGAGGTCGAGCCAATAGCAATGATAAGCTTATCATCTGTTCCATCATCAGCCAAAGACCTGGTATAGCTTAGAACAACGGACAAGGAACATAGCACCGAGTGGTTCCGTCTCCCTGATCCTTTGGCACCTCGACCTCTACAAGACGCTCTGCCATGTCCAGGTCGACTGCGGCACCCAATAGGAAGTGTCCACGGACTCGAGCAATAAGCTTCCGTAACGGTTCAACGAGCGATCGAGCCTCGACAGTCCCTACACATGCAGATGGGAGAAGAGGGGTGAATGCAAAGTACGTTGAAGGCGAGATGAGCGTTACATTGTATGCTTCTGCAGGGAGCGATTGAATGACAGCAACGGCCTATACGTGCATCAGTGTCTTGATTCCACAGGTGAGGGGAGGAGCGTGCGAGAGAGAGGCAGAGAGAGAGACGGATGAGGGAGAAAGGAAAGAGAGAGAGGGAGAGGGAGGGAGAGACGGAGAAAGAGAAAGAAAAGAGAGAAAGAAGGAGAGAAAGAAAGAGACAGAGAGAGAAAGAGAGAGAGAAAGAGAGAGAGAAGAAAGAGGGAAAGGAAGAGAGAAAGAAAGAGAGAAAGAAAGAGAGAAAGAAAGAGAGAATACAACTTACCCCCCAACCACCACCGATAATGACCAAACGTGGTTTATCTTTCATTGCTTGTTTCTCTACCTGTTCACTATCTAGATTAACCTCTAAGATGGGCAAATTTTTCTTCCCACCAGTTCGAGGATGAAGGCTGAGTGGGTTTGCTGGAACCCTATCGACGTGTCTTTCAGAGTAGGTAAAAGCATCATGAAAGAGGATAGCAGCCGTCAACACGCTTAGACCGACAACAGTAGACAAGACCAATCGAAGACAGATAGTTGTTACTGGGTATTTATGTGCGAATGCAGAAGAGGGGATTGATCGAACGTGAAATCGTCTTCGAGGTATCTGATTTGATGTAAGGGTCGTTCGCGTTGATGAATTAGGGATAGAGGTTCGAGTTAGTGGACGAGCGTTGGGTAGGAATGTTAGAGGTGGACTACGAGGTCGAGGTCGAGAAGTGAAGAGTGATCTTGTAAGTGGGGTAGGTCGGAAGAAGGACTGTATAGGTTGAAGACGAGGTCGGATCATCATCATCGTCGTATGACGGATGAACCACGACGAAGTGATCCCTCCCCTATATAAAGAGCAGTCTGTACGAGAAGAAAGGACAAACAAGGACGACGAGATCCAGAAAAAACTACAATCAAGAACATGTCACCGAGGAGTTTTCCGCAACCAGATCAGGGGCGACGTCATGGGAACACACCACGTGGCGTCGGCCTAAAAACAGAATGCAGCAAATGGCATGCTATTCAGATACTCTAAAAGATACAACATTATTTGTCACAAGACACAACTCAGAATGTACTTCGATCAGATAATCTCCAATTTTTGAGCGGACCCCACCATGACCACCCGGTTCCAGCTTCTCCTCCTATCACACGAGGGTTTCCCGCCCTTCTATCCGGTCCTGTCCGTGCTGCTAATATATTTGTGGGACCACTACTTGAGCTGCTTGAGAATGAATTATCCACATCTTCCCAATCTTGCTCTTGTTCCCCTACTTTGTTCTTCTTGCCAACCTCTTGTCCCACTTCATCCCTCAGGACGACGTCTTCATCGAGATCCATGTCCTCGTTCAAGCCTTCCATGTCTCCATTGTCCAAAGGCACATCTCGTCTCGGTCTCGACGGCCCTGCGATCGGTTCGGCTTCTTCATCGTCCATGATCACCGCATCTTCAGGTAACAATCTCTGCTCATTAGTGCGCACTCTCGCCTCGGTCAACCGCCGTGCGCTTTCCTGTTGTTCCTTGATCCCAAATTTGCCTAGACCCCATCCAAGTTCATCTCCATTCACGATCGCTGCTTCTTGCCTTGCTGCTTGCGCTCTAAGTTTGCCTTTACTTTCAGGTTTGGTACCCTGCGACGTACTCGTTGCGCCACCCAAGACTTGCTGTCGTCGTTCTGCTCTCTCAATGGCTTGTCTTTTAGTAGCATCTTCATGCGCATGCCGAAGTCGCCGGAAATAGACTTGTATCCACGTCGCGGGGAAGGCCAAGAATTGCCCAACACTCTGAGGGACATGTAGAGATGGCGTGGCAGATGTCGAAGACGTCTCTGAATTCGTCATGTTGATGCCCCGAGAACCTGGAGGGGTGTTGAATTCGACTCGGGGTTGAGTCGATGGGCCCGCTTCATCGTATCCAGCTTGATGGACTGAAGTCCGAGAGCGAATAGGGGTCATAGCGATGACTTGGGCCTCCGGAAGTGCTTCTTCAATATCTCCAGATACAGCTGGGATCCTCTCGATTGTCCGGCGGCGAGAAAGCGTTCCACTTCTGTTCCTCAAAATCCCAGCAACACTCGTTGTGAAGCCTACCATTGCTGTAGCACCATCTCCCATCAGGGTTGAGGCTCTCTGTTTGAGCTGAGCAGCATTTGCTGCGCGATTCTGTGCACTTGCAGATGCTCGCTGTTTAGCGGCGCGCCTCGCAGCTTTGCGCTTCTTTCTCTCTTGGCGTTCCATGAGGTCCTCAACTTCACCAATCCCCATCCCGCTTCCGACCCACCACCACCAACCAAGCCAAGTCTGCCAGAGGATCGCAGAGAAAAGCAAGTGCTGCATCCAATCGATACCGTCTTCAGCCACTTCGACAAAGTTGAATGTGGTGCTGACTACGGCCAGGAACAGAGCTGCGGCGCCGAAAACAGCAGTCCCTCCATCGAGTCTCCAAGCTCGTCGGCGATTGACCACAAAACCCCATATAAAGAGTGCAAGCGTGAAAATGAGGAGGAGGGTCGAGTTGAGGACATTGCGAATCGAATCGCCGATATCCAGGACGACTTGATGGCCTGAAAGCGCCGTGAAGTACAGGCCGGATGAACCGAGAGCAAGCGGCCCTGCGCATGTCAGATCGTCTCATCGCTAATGGCATTATGGGACTACGTACCGAGAACGAAGATGATCAAGCGAGCTTCTACCCTTGAGGGATAAAGGAGAGTCAGAAACTGTATATGTGTAGCCTATACCGCGTATGAGCGTGTGATATCCTATAGAGATAAAGCAAGACTTGCATTGCTCAGGCCGTTATTAAGAGCTTGGAGCAAGAACCAAGCTGCATCTTGTCCTGTATTCCACCAATCTGGTGGAATGGGCACTGCAACATAATCGAGATCATATGGCCATGTATCGGCATTCACAGCGCTATGTCGAAGTACGACGGCGGTCTTGATTATGACTGACATGAGGACAACTACTATTGACAAAAGCTGAAGGACGTAGTTAAGCGGTGCGAGTGGGTAGTGATATTGTGTCGTAACTAAGGACTGAGTCAGTCCAGTTCTAGCTCTGTCCTATACCCGACAAAAGGCTCATTGTCGGAATTGCGGAATATAAAATGAAATTGATGTAGTCGACTTACTAAGAAGATGAATGAGGAGCACACAGAGCAGAGTTAGGGTGATACCATTTACCAGCAACTGGATAGGCAACGAGTACGCAAAAGCCGGCTGGTATTGCAAGTACGGGTCGGCCTCAGCCACGATGAATAGGGTGGTATCGCCCATGGAGTCGGACATGTCGGTATCAGCGCGGATCCGCCGGGGTTGTTGCTATCGTTAGACCATGGTGATGATCGTGCCCTTTTGGTCAGAGCCGGCTATAATGACTATTGGGTATCACAAGGGCAGAATGTGGACGGCAATCTCTGGAAGTCTCTACAAAGGATCATAAATAACGGAAGCAAATTGCCACCTAAGAGCACAGTGTATTCTCGCATTGATTTTGCCTTTATATTGTCTGTCTGTGGCTTGGACGATCCGGTCGAGTAGACAAAGTGACATGTCAGACGGATTCACAGAAGAACAGAGAGCGGCAGCTGTAAGTCTCAACACCATCCGTCGACTTCCGTGCTAACTTGTTGTTTTTCATCAACAGTGGGCAGCAGTGAGTATCTTTTCGCGAGTCTCGCTTGACTTGCTTCATTGCTGATGTTGAATTTAGTACTATGCTCAACAAGGCTATGATACCTCCGCCATAGCAGTGGCGACCGGCATTCAATCCTATGATCCATCGACTGGCGCATACTCAGCCTACATTCCTCCAACATCGTTAGCAACCTCTCAGCCCAATGCGTATTCTCATGCTTCTTCCTCATCAGCGTCAGCATCAACAGGAATGAACATCTCATTCAGTACTTCTGCAGCTTCTTTGGCAGCTCCTAATACTGCTATGGCAAATCGACCAGTCTTCGATGCGGACTTGATGAACCAGTCGAGCGTATATGAGCCTGGTGCAACTCACGAGCTGGCTAAACAGGGCAAGTATAGAGCTCCGCCTGGCAAGAGAGAAACGGTTATACGTAAGGGGAGTGGAAAGACCTGGGAAGATCCAACTTTGCTTGATTGGGATCCAAGTGAGTTGATAGTTCTCCTTCTCTCGTAAAGAAGGGACGAGTAGAGAGATCAGAGACAAGTAGACATTGCTAGACATTGCGGGAACGAGTAAAGATAATAGGAGCGATGAGAGGCAGCAAGGACGACAAAAGAGAACATACAGGAGATGGAGAAACAGAATAAAGCTGACGTATGTTGCTCAGAGTGGTATCGGCTTTTTGTCGGAGACGTATCAAACGATGTCAATGAACGTACTCTCAATGAAGCTTTCAGTAAATATCCAACCTACTGCAAATGCAAGGTAGTCAAAGATCGGCTTAGTCTCAAGGTATGTCCTCATCCCATCCCATCCTCCAAATCCCGTCCAAACAACTACAAAAACTCTTCTTCTGTCTGTCTATCTAACACTAACGCTTGTTTAGTCGAAATATGCTTTCATAGCTTTCAAAGATCCTGAAGATTTCCTCAAAGCATGGAAAGAAATGGATGGTATGTTTGAACTTTGAACCCGAACCCCAAATCACTATATACTCCATATCCTGAGTCAGCATCACCATCACCATCTCTATCAAGTCTTGACCGACTGACTGACTGATTATGCACGAGAATGATTCTAATATTCCTATAGGTAAATACGTAGGAAATAGACCTATTCGATTGAGCAAGGTGCAGGATGACAAGTACGGCTCGATCGCTACTACAGTTGTCAGTGGGAAAAAGGTCAGTTCGCTTTTCTTGTTCCCGCCTTGCAGACCCTTGTACTGCGAATGATAGAGCTGACGGTCTTTGTTCTAGGCGAGAGAGTTGGACAAGCTTAGACGAAACCACGGGAAACCGCTCGATGGCCGGCCAGTGCCTTACTAATCTGCATGGGTTGGCTGCACAGTCTTATAAAGTGAAGCAACTTGGTTTGTATGATTGTCAAGTAAATAGCTGGTTGCTTCTTTGGAGATCAGTAGAAATGCAAAGACTTGCACAGTCCCTGTCGTCCCAGTATACTGCCTGTGGTCTCATTATTGCCCGTTTCATATCGCTATGTACCCCAGTGCGAAAAAAAGATCAAGATCACCACCAACAACATGTCGGCGCAGTTGCGCTACACAATCTTCCCTTCTTAGACTCCCGTAGTCCCGTATCCCCCTTGTACATCCCGTGTCTATCTCTCCAGTTCCAGTGTTAGGTCTCCCGTTGTGCCCACGAGTTGACTTACTCGTCACGGTTGATCGAGACGACACGATGTCAAACTAGTTCATACTCGCCTCAATTTGAAGGTCCAGGCGTGGCAGACTTTGTCAACACCCTCCCTCTGCCCGGTGTCGTGCCCAGACCACCCGTCCGCCGAGGCGTCATGCCCTGCCCAACACCTCTTCTAGGCGTTTGACCTACCCCGACACCCCCCGCGCCAGGTCCAGTACTCAATGAGAGATTGGCAGGTACAGGCGCCACCTTTGCTGCGGCAGTCACAGTCTCCTCCTTCTGCTCGACCGCCTCTGCGGCTGCAAGCGCGCGAAGCAAGTGTATCGGGTCGGAAGTAACGGTCGAGGCTGAAGGTTTTGACGAGGAAGCTCGTGCGGTGTTGGATAGAACGCTAACAGGGTCGGGAGAATCGGATTCGTGGGCTGGAAGGGAAGCAGGTAGGCCGAGCCTGTCGCGGATCCGTAGGTCCGCCACGAGTGAAGAGAATATACCGTCGAGAAAGCGTTGTGCCTGGAGCGAGTACTGCAGTGCACGATGAGAAGTTTGTAGCAGCGAGTCGACCTGGAAAATATCGTTAGCCTCCGTTTTGAATCCAAGACCTTGGGCAAGGCAGAAACCTACCTTGAATTCGACATCTGCAAACTCGCCCATACCGACCAAATCTCCTTCGCCCTCTGCGACGATCCCATCCGCGAGCTCAAATGCCTCTCGCATCCATTCGTGCTCGAGACCGTCCTGATTGGGTTCCGCATCTCTTGCCTTCTTGTTGTTGAGCATCTCTATCGTGTCGGCCTGTTTGCGGTTCGCACGATTGATGAGACCCGTCCATTGATTCTCTTCCTCTTTACAACTGATAACTATTAGTCTTTGGTGATCAGCAAGAACGTGGAACCAACCGTTTCACGACCGCTGTGATATCTGCTGCTACCTTCCGGTTTGATACATTCCTTGGATGGGGATGAAGGGGCATGCCCTTCTGCACGACAGTGCCCTGCGATCTCAGCAAGTCACCTAGGGGAGTCGCGAAAAGCTTACAGGAGGCCCAAAGACGTTGGTGTCAATATTGCCCTTACCTAAATTACCCATTAAATCCTCCATAATGTCCTTGACAAGCCGGTCGCCTTCTTCAGTGCGAGGTCCTTCTGTCTTAGTCTTGCTTTTGCCCTTAATCCGGTCGGCTGACGAGCCTTCGGCAAGCAGAGCTGAATCAGTGGCTCGTTTCGCACACCATACAAGCAGGTGCCTAGCACGGATTGGTTCTGGCAGTGTCGGTGTGACGTGCTTGTACAGCATCTTCGAATCGACAGACGTATGTGGTATACCTATTACGAAAGACGTTAGCTGGTTGCTCTCTTTGATAGTGCAGTCTACGCACTGATGTCTCCTCTTCCCAAACTACTGCTAGCTCTTTGTCCACGCATTCCTAGACTGCTTCGTCTCGACTGCGCCTCTCTCAACTCCTTGTTCTTCCTGATCATGGGTGTTTCGCGATCTGGCACGGGCACGACCTCTTCCTCTGACCTATCCAATAGACCTAGTCCACGCAAGCTCTTTCGCGTCCGCTTAATGAACGGCGGTGGAGCCATTGAGCCGGACGTAGCTCCCGACGGTGGTCTCATACTTGGTGGGGAGGTAGGTCTCGCGCCACCAGGTCTTGCTCGAGCAGAAGTCGAGGTCGAGGCCGATGTTGTGGTAGAGAATGTGAGAAAGTCGACCTTTGGCGGAGGTCCTCTGAGGGATCCGGCATCCCCAGCTAATCCTATCCTCAAGTCATCTCGCTCGTCATCCAACTTTTGCCGCTTTGCTCCGCGTGATGGCGACGGAGATTGCTCTACCCGCTCCCTGATAGCTCGTGTTGATTCCCTCCGCCGGGCAATCTTGCGCCCGGAAGGAGGAGGCGGTAAGAGGACGGGTAGGTCTTCAGGGGGAGTATCGGACGAGTTGTGCAAAACGGGTTGAGGTTTGAATGATGCTACATTGATCAGCTGCGCTCTTTGCTTGTCACCAGTGATGGGACGGCTCGGCTGGGAGCAAGGTTGCAAAGGCTTAGAGTCTGTGTGGGAGACTAACGTTGTTTCTTGACCTGTGAGAGAAGGAAATAATCCATCAGCTCATATATCTTCTCCCCAAAGATCACTTACATCTTTCTTTCTCTTCTTGGATCCATCTCCTACTTCCTCAGCTCCACTACGCTTCCTTCCATTGTCCAGTTTATTGTCTCCCCCCTTGGACTCCTCCACTCCTCCTGACAAGCGATTTGATGCCCTTCTGGTCGCCATGGACTGTAAAATCGACGACTCTTGCTCAACGTCGACTATTGAACGACAGTGATATAATCCTTTCGCGATGGGGTACACAACTCGTGTTTATCCCTTATTGGAGTTGGCCATCGAGCATAATCGAGGTGAATCTTCGTCCGAGTGATTCTTTGTCTCGCCGTTGAGGTCAAGCAGGATATTTACCGAGTGATCTGTCTATCCCAGTCTATCCTGCGGAATCAGAACGATCAACGAGACGCGCCAGAGTTGTGTTGTTTGCACCCACGGAGTAACGTTTTCAGGGTCAAGTACTATGAATCTTTTAAATATCTTGTATTCCTGTTTTTGGAATTTATCCCACTCGTGTGCCTGGATATTGGGATTGTTCAACCGAGAGGTACTCGAGCAGTAGACTCGAGTACGTTGCTTCAAGCAAGCAAGATGGCAAATCTTGCTTTGCTCATCTTCGGGGTGGTCTTCATAACCCAAGCGGTCTCTTGGATTGGCAAGTCCGTTCTTCAAGAGCTGGTACGTCGTCGTCTGCATTCTTTCAATCCCATCACCTTTTGTCCCACTCTGGCCTTGCTGATGGATGTCTTTCGTGTATCAAAAGGCTTTCTCCTTGTACGCTCGCATTTTCCTCTCTTCTCTGTATTCTAAACAGCGAACACTTCGGTCTCAAGTGCTCAAAGAGAAAGCGGATTTGGCGAAAACATCATCTCAGGACGAGTTTGCCAAATGGGCCAAATTGAAACGCAAAGTTGAGAAATCTCTCGCCGACCTCGAAACGATCAGTCAGTCTTGTTCGCTAGAACGCAACGTTTAGCTGACGGGTATTTGCTTCAGATTCTCAGCTTGGATCAGCGAAGACTTCGTTTAGCCTCAGATTCTCTTCTGTTCTCTGGCTAGTCACTACTGGAGCTCAGCTGGTTCTTGTTTGGTGGTATCGACGTCAACCTGTCTTTTACCTTCCACAAACATGGACACCGGGTGTTGTTCGCTGGATACTTAGCTTTCCCAGTGCTCCTTCAGGTTCGTTCTCGTCTCCTTCTCAGGTAGTAGGATATGAGATCTGACTCGATATTCGTAGGGAGTGTGAGCTCTGGAGCTTGGTGTACAGTCTGCAAGCGAGTCCTGTCGACTCTAGAGGAGATTGTCAAAGACCTCATCCTACCTTCAGGTCAGCCATTCCCCACCATAGTTTCTCGTTGGGATCCTCTCATGCTGATTGTGTATCTGTAGGTGTAACAGCACCAATACCGACCGCACCTGTACCTGCTACCTCGGAGAAGACACCTGCAGCTAGAATAGAGCCGCTGGAGATAGAACATGACAAGCTGGATTGATCTTCTGATATGCATTTCTCGTCATCCATTTACCTGTGAGGTCAACAGAACATTGTCATTATCATTTTTCGTTTGCGGTTTACGAGAGGCCGGGAATGGTACGTGAAGTCATGCGCAACAGATCAGGAGAATGGAGAGTCGAGGTCAAGGGAAAGGAGGATGAGAGCGTTCGGTGCCAAAGGGGTAGGAGATGCAGGGGAGAAAGAGCAAAATTGATTGTTTTCTTCTTATGGCTTAGCCCGCTTTGCTGCGTTCCCGTTGACGACATTAGTCTTTCGCTTGCCGTTGTTTGCTGGGTCGATATCCATTTGATCCTCGAGTTCGGCTCTACAACAATTGTTTCAGACTGTATTCACTTGACGGGCCAGATTCTGAACAGAACGAGCGAGAATTTAAGGGCAGTAAGATGATTCATCCGCACCGTCTCTAACTAGTCTATCGCCTTTAAAGTCTTCCCATTCATGACCAACTTCCTCCTCCTTCTTCCGCCTTCGCCCGTATGTATCTTCCTATCTACGCCAAGAGAGAAAGAGATATCGCTTACTGCTTGGAGAAGTACTTGGACTTGTCGCTGGTGTCGATAGTGGCCTTGCCCTCTTCCCAGCCTGCGGGGCAGACTTCTCCGTGCTCATCGGTGAACTGGAAGGCCTTGACAACACGGATGGTCTCCTCAACGGAACGACCAACGGGCAAGTCGTGGATGTGGGAAGCACGGAGAGTACCCTTGGGGTCAATGAAGAAGGTACCTCGGAGAGCGATGCCCTCCTCGGGGATGAGGACACCGTAAGCTTTGGAGACGGCGTGGTTGCGGTCAGCGAGCTAAGTTTGGCGCGGATTTGTCAGCCTGATTGTCAAGGATGCTCGACAGCATTACTCACCAAAGTCAGCTTGAGATCAGGTCCCAAACCACCCTCCTTCCTGGGGGTCTGACTCCAGGCTAGGTGGGTGAACTCTGAGTCGGTAGAAACACAGATAACCTCGGTGTTAATTGCTGCGAACTTGTCAAGAGCGGCGTTGAAGGCAAGGATCTCGGTAGGGCAGACGACTGCATGTCCTTGTCAGCCGGGTGTTCGTCTAGAGCTAGAAATCCAAGCTGAGATTCTGATAGGTTACTTACAGGTGAAGTCCATAGGGTAGAAGACAAGCACGGTCCTGGAGGAACCATCAGCAATCCAATCTGAAACCCGAGAAAAGCGGAAAGGAGGGTCACATCGCCGAACGAAATTCAAAATCATTGTGAACACTAACTTACCATTTGCCTTGGTAGTCGGAGAGCTTGATCTCCTCAAACGAACCCTCCTTGACGGCGGTACCAGCGAATGCACTGTTGAGAAACGTGAGTCAGCAAGAACTCAACTGCCTGCGTCTTCCGGATCTTTCGGCCGATAACGATTCCACGCTCAAATATCACCAGATGACTCACGGGGCAGGCTTCTGGATGATAGCAGACATGATTGCTGTTGATGTTATTGTTATCTTTTGTGTGGATAGAAGGAGGAAAAGATGAACAAGATGCAATGAGAATAAAATAGAACACTATGGAATCTCCCAAGAAAAACGACGGAAATCACCGCAAATCGATCCGTCACAGTTGACTCGGATCACGCCAAAGTCTGCGATTTTCCCTTAACTTTTTTTTGAAAGCCGAGAAATCGGAGCTGGGAAAAAACCACCCGACGTGCTGTCGGTACCCTTCCTCCCTCCCGTTTGACGCAGAGAGGCAGAGAGGCAGAGGGGCGAGACGGAAGACGATTCCCTTTCGTGCTTTGCAGGGGATAGAGTGTATACGCACGGGCAAGTCCGGGATCTGATAGCACGGTGTTTGAGCCTGCTAAAGCGCTAGATAAGCGACCTCTCAGTCCTCATCACAACCACCTCTACGATCGAAAAGTAAGATCGACCGCTGTTAAGCCGGCTTGTGCTGTACCTTGGATTGAAAAACGATAAACGAGGAGACCGGTGAATGCAGAAACGAACAGCCGTCATTACACGGCACAGATGTATAAGAGACGTCAGACGGTCGGGCTTGAATGCATGCGGCCTCTTCTCAAGGATTTAAGAATTGGCCCCAGTCTCCAAGATGTTTCCGGGGATTAAGGGAATGGAACGCATTTCTACAGAAGGTATCGACCAATCTAATTCATAAAAGCCAAACGACAATCGTCATTCCCTCACCTACTATTTCTTTCCCAACCCAGCGTGTCGCTCAGGTTTGCTGTTTGTTTTCAGAATAGCTGAGGCTCCAGAGGCGCAAATCAAGAGATTCCATGATGCGGTACAAGACTGCCACCTGTGCGCTGACACAGGACAAGCGCTCGTTCGTCAACTTTCAGCGCAAAGAAGCATCTTCATTCTAACGATTTTACATATCTACACTGACCGCTAACGACGGCAGGCCCCCTGTAAATAGATACTCATTGCATCAAAGGAGCATGAATTGTGTATGCTACAGATGAAGGTGCATATTGCACCAAAGTCCAAAGCGCTGGGTGCCTACCATTTCGCCCCTTGCTCCGTGGGTGACACGAACATTCTTTCTCAACGCTTCGAAAGCTGTCTCGCAGCATCTCGGAAAGCTTTGACAACGTCAGGTATGAGCTCCTCAAGTGGTTGATCATACAATGGCGCCTGAAGGACAGCAAAGTATACGAATTCTGTGACCATCATTATCAGTTTCTCTTCCCAGTCTTTCCTGTTCTGACTTCAATAGCAGAGAAAGACGACTTACGCGGATCGACCAAGCCTATAGGATCTTCACCTTCCGTCAACCCAATCCCTCTAGAAAGAATCAAATTTAATGCAGCCTTGAACTTGGCCATACATCGAGTTCTCTCTACTGATAATTTGCTGACTTGCGCTTTACTAGTGATCACAGCTAGTGGTATGACTTTTTCGATCCCTTTCTTTGGTTGGTGAATGTATTTCGGTGGGAATGGAAGTGGTTTACCAGGTGGGACTTGCGAAGAGGGGAGGACACGGAGAGAGAATGTACTGGATCGGTGGACAAAGGCTTTTCGAGCACCAAAGCAGGCTGGGATGGCTGTTTCCAAATCAACGCGAGCGAAGTCGACCTTTGATAGAGTCAGTTGGTATAGTGTCGGTAGAAGAGATCAGAGAGGAGTGGAAAGATAGTCAAGTATAGGAATTAAGGAATAGACTATGATTTAAAGGTACAGATGTAGACTTACCTTTCGGTGTTGAGGGAGTGGCGGCAGAGTGTGCAGATCAGGGATAGGTGGAGAAGGAGCATTCTTCTGAGGAATGGCGGTAGACTGTGGTGATCGGTGTTTTGTTGGACCCAGATGCCGAGAGCGTTGATGCATGGCTTGGGGTGCTGGACGATGTGGAGATTGCCGGGATATGGGAGCTTCCTGAGTGGTTGCCGTGGATGGAGGTGCTCTCGGCATGCCCTTGGGCACTGGGCGGCGGGAGAGGGGAGCTTCCTGAGAGGTCACCGTTGATGCAGGATGCGAGGAACTCCATGGCTTCACAATGGGCCAAGTAGACCGTTGAGGTGGAAGCTGTGATGCTGGTTCAGGACATGGGGGTCTGAAGAGCGGCGATATAGGAGTGCGAGGTGATGGGAAGATGTAAGGGGGTGGGCTGTCAATCGCCAGCGGAGTTCTTGCTACAGGCCAGTCGGACTGACGTGGTGCTGTACGTCCCAATGTTGGCACGACATCTAACGGGGGAGACCAAGGAACACTGGAGCCAGGACTTCCATCCTGTGACATAGTCTGTCCCCATTTGTTTCGTCCATCTGTATCCGCTTCGCGAGATGACAGTTGGTCGAGGCTTGAACGGTAGTCGGATGGGCCACTTGATGATGTGCTGAGAGTTGAATGGTCCTCCGATCTGTGTAGCGAGGATGGGGACACTGGTTTTCGTCGCAAAGACGATCCCATACCATCTGCACTAAACCCAGCAGCACCCTTCCGAATCTCCCGCGGCAATGCCGAAGTCGTTTCCCTCCCAGGCTGAGATGGAGTACGATCGACCATTCCACTCAGTATCCCAGCTCGGACCATAGGCGGACCATTTCCACCCGTTCTCGAACTTGACGATCTTTTACGTTCAACTAGTCCGCTCAGTTTCCCAGCTCGCAATTTAGGCGCATTCTCTCCACCTGGCCGCGAACTGGAGAAAGGTCGAGTAAGATCGACCAAACGATGACATTGAGGACATATTCGAGTACGACTTTGAGTGATTAATTGTCGGGTCTGAGATCCACACGATGTGTTTGCTAGCACCTCCAGTGCCGCATTACAGCGCATACGCGAGATTTGGGTATACCGATATCTGATTGAGATGTCCAGCTACACAAAGGTCAGAAATATCGATTACTGGTCACGTGACGCGGTTTTCTTTGCCTTTCAGAAACATAAATAATATATAGTAATGAGTTGTCCATAATAGTCCATGCTACTTTTATTACAACAACGCATATCGATGCTCAAACCAGATTCCCAAAAGATCGAACATTTTGAGCTACAAGAAAGACAAAAACTTCACAACTATCTCGGAGGCGGTAGAGGTAAACCCCTTCCTGTTCCAGGTGGCACCGCCGCAGCAGGAGGCGCCGCTGAACCTCTCCTCGACTACGACAGCTCATCAGTCCATGATGCTCGATCAACATGGAGATCTCCGGATCATGGACTCACATTTTCACCACTCATCTCACCATGTTTCGCCTTGAGAGCAAACAAGTCCGATATTTGATGTTCGAGAGCTCTCTTCTGTTCGCGCATTTCGCCGAGCTCTTTCATTGATTTATGCACTTCTGCGGAGAGTAATTTCTTGAATTCATCAATATGATCTAAAACGTCGTCAGACCCCTTTCAAAGTGTAAAAAGGACGGAGATGACTTACGCTGAACGTTCACTGATGTGGCATGTTGCATCGCTTCGACGAATCGCATCTTTTCCCCTCGAATCTCCTGAGTTAGATCTTTAGATGGATCAGCCACCAATTCTTGACGTGTAATACTGGAGATCATAAGGTACTCACCTGTGGCGATAGCTCGCAAAAGCAACTCGTTGTCTTGCCTTTGTCGATCAACGATTGTCAAAACTTGATCAACAACTTAGTAGCCGATATCAGTTCCCTGCCTAACATACGCCTCGTCAGACTCACTACTAGCTTGTGCGGCATGTCTTTCCCTCTCTTCACCCATCATACCCAACAAAGCATCCAGCCTCTGCCCAACCATTCCTTCGGTATCATTTCGCCTCTTTTGCTCCGTCAACATACTATGTACATCTACGACTAGATCTGGTAGACCTGGTGGTGAATCTTCACTCGGATCGTCGGGCCCGACGAGCGTAGTTATACGTTTCGACATGCTACTCAACTCTGCCGAGCTGTTTTGCACGAATTTTTCAAGCCAAGTATTTAACTCGTTTAGGTCTAAATCCAATCAGCACATACCAGATGACCTGACGAGCTGGAGAAGCAAAATACGAACATCGAGCAATATCGGTCGTTTGCTGTGTCTGGAGATTGCGTGCGTCTTTGAGCTCAGTGACGAGAGCAAGCACCTCTCCAACCTGCTTTGTTGTCGCATCGTTCAGCGGCACCGCCACAGTGGAAGGCGGTATGATGCTTGATGGATTTGGACTAGTCGGCGCCTTGTGTAAAACTTGTATACCGGCTAATCTAGGGGACGACTTTGTCGATCCTCCAGTCTTTTCACATGATATCAGTTTCACAATTCATAGCCAGCATCAAGATGGACACTCACAACTTCAGCCATGATTTGCGCCACTTCCTGTCCTGCGCTCTTTTCTTCTTCTTCCTTAACAGCAAGGCCCGGTGACTTTGCATTCTCCACTCTCGAATGCCTGATTGGTAGCCCATCAATAGTCGATTCCTGCACTTCGAGAGCAGCAGTTCCAACGACCTGCTTGGCAAGCATTGCTTCGCACAGCTTGGCGATACTATCGAGCTTTTCGTGCACTTGTGGCAATGCTGGTCCTTCCAGACTTTGGGCTTGTCGATTCGTAGCGAGGTTCGAGAGGGTAAGTGCATTTTCTACCGACTTGATATCTAGTCCTATAGTGTTGAGTCGCTCATCTAGTGCTTGAGGGATTGTAGTTTCTCCAGCTTTCGATGCGTGAACGAGCACGCCAAGCGACGTGATGATGCGGCCCAATTCCATCTGTACTCCGTCCATCTGCTTGGCGATAGTCACATGCTCATCTGAATGAGAGTCGAGTCGAGCGAGAACCGTTGGATCGGTAGTCAACGACAATGTCGTGGTGCTCGAAGCATGCGTGTGAGGTGTCCTGATAGTCGCACTTTCACCTGTCTCAATAGAAGAGCCTGTCGGAGATGGGTTCATGACAATACCTCCTTTCGTTGGTTTCGGGAACGTGATGTGGCTGATATGAGTTGGAGCAGCCATGACTCTCGTTCCTCCCTCTTCTGATTCCTGTTCGTCCAATACAGGCATGACTCCTCGATCTCCAAACCTTCTTGGGTAAGGATCATCTTGACGGATTGTAGAAGTTCGCCTTACTTGACTTGCTGAACGTGAAGGATTCAGGTCACTCGGATCGAAACTCAACACCGTCTCACTCCGCTTGTAGTTGACGTGTTCCTCGATTTCACTGTATCCTTGACCATCGCCTAGGTTGTCAACACTCGCTTCAGATCGTTTTGAGTGCGTCCGGGAGAATATTGAAAGGTCCCGCTCAGTCGAGAGGTCCCCTTCAGTCGTCGGCGGCCAAGCTTGAATGCGATCCGACGTTCCAGATTCTCTTCGTGTAGGCACTGGCAGTCCTCCTCCAATCGGTTGAGTAGGAGTAGGAGTAAGATCAGGTCCAGCATCAAACATGCGTTGAACACTATCGCGCAGAGAATCCCGAGGTACCTCGGTATCGCTACCGCCTAACGCACTCGCTGCAACCCATGTATCCCCGACTTTTTGCACGGGAGGAGCAGACGAATTGGTCCGCGCTTCGAGCGTTAATATTCGGGCACGGAAATCGGACAATTCGCCGGCTGGTTGAGAAGGGTTGGGATATGGGAATGAAGCGAGCGAAGATGATGGGACCTCAGATCGGTTAGAGGACATTGCCGGAGATGGAGGGGGAAGAGTCTGCGGTTGCAGTGATTTACAAGCTAGCAGAACATCCCTAAAGACTGCGTCAACATCTGACCACTTGCTATGGGACGCCTACGTACCAGATAGCGCTGACCCAGCCTAACCGTCCACCGACACCTTCAACTCCTAAATACCGCTTACTCCCGTCTGCCCAGACCATTTCTAGCACTTCAGTTCCTACACCTTCGGGGACAGGAGGGATCCCTCGCCCTCGGACCTCTTCC
Source organism: Naematelia encephala (assembly GCA_002105065.1). Classification (NCBI taxonomy): domain Eukaryota; kingdom Fungi; phylum Basidiomycota; class Tremellomycetes; order Tremellales; family Naemateliaceae; genus Naematelia; species Naematelia encephala. The sequence goes on from MCFC01000001.1 coordinate 1,017,409, forward strand.
CTCCTCAGACTTCTGACCTCTACACAATCTTTCATAGTCAGTTCGACATCTGGTGTTGTCCCTGGTTCAGGAGCTGGGATCGACGAGAACGCCACAGCAGGCGCAGCATGTGTGAGGCTTGTGCCGGAAAACACGCGTCGAGGTGTCGAGTGACCTGATTGCGGGTTATGGAAGATTGGGCAATAGGTAACACGTAGGTGCGATTGCGTAAGAGCCGCGTAAGATGTGAGCCACGGGCCCCAAGGTGATACTGAAGAGCATGGCGTCGAGGTGAGATACATCACAGGTGATGCCCTGACGACCTATACTCCGTCAGCTGGGATACCAATCAAGGCAGAGTAAACGTACGTTTGGGTCCTCCGAGGGCTTAGACTCCATTTCTTGATCTCCCATTCGATCGCTGAACACGATCCCTCCAGGTAGCCCGTTGGTCCCCAAACGGTCCATTCCTCCATCCCAGCTCGGCGAACCGTTCATGTCAAACGAGTCCCGCTCTCTCACCTTATCCTTGCCCATTCCCTTAGCCTTCCTCCCAAGTTCCTTGATACCACCTCCAAAGACGTTTAGCATTTCCTTTAGTGGAGAACGACCACCCGTCTTGCGTTTCTTCTCTCCCGATGGACTCGGTGAGAGCGAATATGACGATGGAGAAGGCGTGAGCGTTGATGATCGTTTGCGGGAGTAAGGATGAGATGGTGTCTGGAGGTGCTGTAGTGGTGATGGAGCGTATGGCGACGTTTTACTAGGAGAGCCATATAGTGCCGATGAAGCTGGGATGGGATTCGCTCTTGGTAATGGAAGAGGTTTTGATTCGAGATATTCTCGACTCATGACTCGACGAGCAGTCAATGGCGCTGAGCCAGACTGCGATTTCGCAGAAGGTGTTTCGGGAAGATTTTCCCATTGCTGAACCATCCGCCGAGTCGAGCCTTGACCTCGTTTTAATTCTGGAGACGGACGATGTGTCTGTGGAGGGGTACGTCGTCCTAGTCTAGGCAAGCGTTCTGGTTCTGTATATATCCTAGCTGTGCGCTCTACTGGTGCAGTAGACGGCACTGGAACTCGGCGGATGTGAGGCGGCGTAGTTGTTGATAATGTTACGGCTGCTGAAGTTTTGCGATTTATCCGCAACGGAGAGGTGGATCTCGTCCGAGCCACGGTAGAAGGCGTTGGTCCTGATGATTGTTGTTGTTCGAATTGACTCGCCCTATCCCTCACACTTGGTCCACGCAACAGATCTACACTCGTTCTTCTATTCATCGAGGTTGTCCTAGTTGAGCGTTGAGATTGATCCCCTTCAAAAACCTCCAGCATAGGCTCAAGCTTGCTCATTGGGTCCTTCCTAGGACTAGTCAGATCAGGCGTAGTCAATGCTGTGGAAGTCGCGAATGTATCTTGATCCGATGACGAAGTCCACGAAGCAGTGGACAACAAAGTCGTCGGAGCGTCGGTGCTCTCGTAGCTTGCAATAGGTGGACGTGTGGACATGTCGAAGGAAGATCAGGTCTGGCTCGGGTCTCAGAGTCCGCGGACCGAGACACTGCGAGTCTACTCGAGTAAGCTGCGGTTAGAGCAAGTAAGCACACGTCGTTGAAAGTAGTTGTCAGCATCCAAGTGCATAGCTATTCGTTACCCCACGTGTGGATAGGGGAGAGGACACAAGGCATGGATGAAAGCGAGCATGGCCCATGGGATGGTCAGTAGAAGAGCCAGCCACCTCGATAAAGGCAAGGCGCGTTAACAAGTGACGTGGCATTCACCTTGTCAAACCCGAAAAAAGTCTGTACCCCTGTTTTGGTGCTTTTTGGGTCCCTGAGATGTCCAGCCAGCGAGTCGCCAGTGGAAAAAGTCGGGAGGCCTCCTCTCTTCTTGTTCGATTTCCTTCCTAATGCCTCAAGGTCAGTTGCTTGTCCATCAGGCTCTTAGTGTCTTGTGCTGATGGCACACTACAGCTCCGGAAGGGGTAACCGTCGTGTACGCTTCTTTCCCCGTTGTACTAAAGTGCATGTGCTGATCCCCGCATAGTCTCGGAGCCCAGTGGGGTGACGAGGGCAAGGGAAAGCTTGTGGATATCCTCGCTGCAGAGGCAGATATCTGTGCTCGTTGTGCGGGAGGAAATAATGCCGGTCATACCATCGTTGTCAAGGGCGATAAGGGGGAGAAGAAGACTTATGCTTTCAACTTGCTGCCGAGTGGTGAGTTTTCCTTTTCCGCATGGGGTGTTCATTTGGGTCGGATGGATGTTGATCTGGGTGACAGGTTTAATCAACCCGAAATGTATCGCATACATCGGGTCTGGTGTGGTTGTCAACATCCCCGCTTTGTTCAATGAACTTGACACTCTTGAGCGAAAAGGTATGCTCATTGAATTCATGTCATCAACGGGATTTTGCTGATAGATGTAGGACTTTCATGCGCTGGCCGTCTCTTCCTGTCTGACCGTGCACACCTCGTACTTGGCTTCCATCAGATCGTCGATGGTCTCAAGGAGATTGAGCTGGGCGGATCGTCCATCGGTACCACGAAGAAGGGCATCGGACCCGCTTACTCGTCCAAAGCTTCGAGGTCAGGTCTCAGAGTGCACCACCTCTACGATCCAAGCTTCCCTGAGAAGTTCAGGAAGCTTGTTGAGGGTCGATTCAAGCGTTATGGTCACTTCGAGTTCGATACAGAGGGAGAAATCGAGATGTACCTGGTGAGCTATCCGTCTTATGGAAGTATTGCGCAAAGCTGACATCCCAGGCATTTGCAGACCGACTACGACCTCACATTGTCGACGGTCCAACATTCATGCACGATGCACTCACCTCTGGCAAGCGCGTCTTAGTTGAAGGTGCCAACGCACTCATGTTGGACATCGATTACGGAACATACCCCTTTGTTACTTCGTCCGCTACATCTATTGGCGGTGTAATTACTGGCCTCGGTATCCCTCCAATGGCGATCAAGAAGGTCGTCGGTGTCATCAAGGCGTACACCACCCGTGTGGGCGGTGGACCGTTCCCAACCGAACAACTTAACAAGATTGGCGAGACTCTTCAAGAGGTTGGCGCCGAATACGGTGTTGTCACTGGTCGACGACGACGATGTGGGTGGCTTGACCTTGTGGTGATGAGGTACTCGAACATCATCAACGGGTACACCAGTCTCAACCTTACCAAGCTAGACGTGCTGGATGGCTTTGACGAGATCAAGGTCGCTACAGGCTACAAGATTGACAGTGTCGAGATCTCTGGCTTCCCAGGTAAGTTATCTACTCTCATTTGTCCTGGAGTTGGGCTCATTCTCGCAGCCGACCTGGATCGCTTGGCTCAAGTCGAAGTGCAATATATCACCCTGCCCGGTTGGAAGTCCGATATCTCCGAGTGCAAGACTTTTGAGGAATTGCCCGAAAAGTGTCAACAATACTGCAAGTTCATTGAAGACTTCCTAGGGGTCAAGATCCAGTACATTGGTGTTGGTCCTGCAAGGGAGTCCACAATCACAATTTTCTAGATGTCAAGAAATGCATTCTCTTGGGCTCCTTTCTTCCTTAAGCCGGGGTGATTTCCGGCATTCTCCTTTCGGCAACGCCGGTCCTGCCTTTTCTGCGATCTCTCGGGTTTCCTTCATAGTATCAATCTCCTCGTACTTCCCCTTGATGTTCGCACAGGCGAACGGACTGACTTTGAGTGCTGGGTACTGCTTTGCTCTTGAGAGAATTTTCACAAGGTGAAACAACGACGCGTCGAGGGGGGGGCTTTTGTGGTCTCAGGCACCCTCCCTCCCCGTCCTTGAGTGCGCTGTCTTTGTCCTATTGTGACGGGCTTTTTCTTCTCCCTTCTTCTCTCTCTGTTCTCCCATTAACGTTCTCTCTTTGTCTTGACCTTGATACTAACGAGACTGGCTCTCTACTTCTCTCTTTTTGTGAGTTGACGTTCACTTCTGACGTCAGGTTGAACCAAAGGCTGTCCAAGAGGTCCGAGCTGATAGAATAACCCTGCACCATCAGACCACAAACTCATTCAACTTGAACGCTTCTCTTGAAATTCGAACACCCTTGTAAGGCTGTGCCTCTTCATACGACCGACAACTAGACAAACTCTACACGACTCGCTGGAACGATGATGACGATACGATCAACCATCTTGGCGCTGCTCTTGGGAGCTGCCTCCGTGGCGGCACACGCAGAGCTTTATTGGCCGCATCCACTGCACAGCAAATACAACCCTATTACACCGGAAGCTCTCAAAGGTTAGCTCTGAATGGTACAGGGTAGGGCGTGGGGCTCATCAATTGCAGACTACTCCATGACAAGTCCACTCGTTACAGATGGCCCATACCCCTGCAAAGTAAATCTGCACATTTGTCTTCAACTTGAATGGTCTGACGGATACTTTCAGGGGTATATTAACAATCCCGAGTCTCTTATGGTTCCGGCAGTTACGTGGTCGGCGGGCAAGACCTATAACTACACTACAGTCGTTACCGCCCCTCACGGAGGAGGGTCTGTACAGCTTTCTCTTTCATACGACAATGGTACGACTTGGTCCGTCATCTTTAGCTATATGGGCGGAGCAAATATCGAGGGCAACACTATCGATTTTCTTCTCCCATCAGACGCCCCATCTGGTACAGGACTTTTCTCTTGGACCTGGTTCAATCTTCAAGGAAATCGAGAAATGTATCAGGATTGCGCGGTGATAGACGTGATAGACGGTGGCGCAGGATTAAACTCGGTCGACTACCCTGAACCATTTGTCGCCAACGCAAATGTGAACAACTGCACGACGATCGAGAACATTAATGTGGTGTTCCCCAATCCTGGCAAGAACGTGCGATATGGCGGGGTCTACAAAGATACCAAACCGACAACCCCTGCTGGATTCACAGGAACGAATTGCGTCGGTCCTGGAGCTGGATCTGGTTCAACTAGTGTCTCCTCTACTGCGAGCTCGTCTTCTACTGGCGCCACCGGAAGTTCCTCTACCGTTATCCCTTCGCAATCACCTACCTCATCCTTCGGCTCCTCCTCACAATCACCTACCTCATCCTTCGGCTCCTCCTCACAATCACCTACCTCATCCTTCAGCTCCTCCTCACAATCACCTGCCCCTTCGGTCAACAACACAGACACCTCAACACGCTCACAATCAACCCTGTGGAGCGGTTCCTCGTTGGCCGCTGTGGCCATTCCGACCAAGACTTGCACTCGAAAACAACAACCCATGATCGCCTCCCAAGCCGTCGAACGGCGTCACGAGCGACTCATACGACGAGCCACACATGGAAGGAGAGATATTCCTAAGCGTGTGGCAGCAGGGAAAGTACTTCACAATGGTCGATGATCTGATGATCTGGTTGGAGACGGGAGAGCTTGTTGCGGTACAGGTCGTGAAGTGAGACTGGATGGGGGGACTTCTATACTGTTGATTTGGGACATTCCGGGCTGGTCTTGGGTTTCAAGGGGCTGCTGGGCATACCCTTGATGTATATCACATAAATATTCAGCCAAACGATTTGTCGCTAGCCGACTGAAACCATCTTATGCATATTCTACTCAATATTCCCGCCAGTGAAGGTATACGTGTGTGTTGTTGACCAAAATGGCAAGGGTGTATTCATGTACGTCTCACTCAGTCCCTCATCGAGTCAGGTAATCGAATGAACGATCCATATGTGAACGGATACTCGCAAACGCAAGAAGCAACACGTCTTATGAAGACATCAGAGGTCTTTCCTTACATGTCGCAAGTATCGTCATTGGAGAACCCCGAGATGCGACGAGTTTCGGTGACACCGATGAATCAACGTTAGATATAGCGATGCATCTTCTATCACGGCGATTTGGACGCGATAGTTTCTTGGCGACTCTCCCAGCCAAATTCAGCCCGTATTTGCCCACCAGCTGTCTCCGGGACAAGCGGTAAAATCATGGCAAATATGCACCAAACTGGCCTCCAATAAGAATTTAAAACTCAACCTCAGCTTATCCTCTGAGCAAAGACCAGCGATTTTGACTCCGGCTCAAGCACGATGCCATTCTTGAAGAGGAAACGACGCGCCACCGATCGGTCCGTGCGCTGTCAGCGCCTCGGCTCTTGCGACAGTTCCTTGCTGTAACGACTAGTAGAAGCAATGAACTATACACGAAATCGAGAGTACTGACCACTATAATTGCACCCAGGCCAATCACCAACCATCCTACCCGTCTCTCCCTATATCCGCGCTGACCAACCAAGCTAGATGATCTTCGGAGAGTTGCCAGCCTTGACAGTACATTCTCAAACCACATCCCCCGGTGAAGCCGGAGCAAAATCCATCCATTCACCAAGTCAAGGGAAAAGAAACAGCTTGGAAGGGCCTCGTTAGTGGGCATCCTTCCTAGTTGAATTGTGACACCTCTCCTCGATCTATCCAATGCCCCTCGGCCTTGGGGCTGCAATGCTCCAAGGTGGATGGAAAGCAGACGAAGGTTGATTTGGTCTTCGTAATGGTGAGAAGATTGTCTCTTGGGGAAAAATCGAGGGTATGAAACCAGACACGGTGGAAGGCTCCAATAGGACTTAGGAAAGGAGGCCTCGAGGAATTAAGCTAGTTGGTGGAGCATGGTGGAGCATAGTGGGATGGCCGTGTATGTGAACGGTAAAAGGGTAGCAGCTTCTTCTTCCTATAAACCCCGCATACTCTACTCTCACTAAACTCATCCTCCAGTCAATCATCATCCGACTCCCTGATGAACAATCTTGTCACCCAGTCAGAGCCATCGTGCGTATTATCCCTTGAGAATTTTGAGCAATTGCTCAATTGCATCAGTGTAAGCGTAACGAATTTGAGGATAAACTGATTCCCAGGCCTTTGTTGAAACGCTGCGGGGCCAAGTTTCCGATCTCCAGAGGCAGGCGTCCCAGTTTCAGGCTAGAGTGGCATCTCAGGATTCCGTGCAACGCAACATGTGGTCAGCTACCGCAATGTATCGTGTCGTGAGAGAGGACATCGATACCACCAAACAATTTGCGAGAACTCTTCAATGGGTGGCGACTGAGTACGCAGAGGGTGATCGCACAGTTGTGAGCTTTGTAAGCACAGAGGGTGAAAATACTACAGAGAGTCAAGAACCTGTCGTGAAGGTTTACACGGATAACGACTGCTCACTTTTAGTCCAGTGCATAATCACCGGATACGAGCGAGTCACATCCCGCTGGGGAACAAGTTTGAGCTATCAGGATCGACAAACGTACGATACCATTCGAACGATAGTCGGAGACTTACGCAATTGAGCGAAGAGGTTCAGGTGAGAGGCTACTCATGCGAGGACTTGAAGTTACTGTAATATTGACCTCGAAATGGAGCATGTACACAAATGTTGATGATCTATCAAGGATGATGCATGGATACTTTCCGAGTAGAACTCCGCCCTTACCTGATGAACCAATTGAGCTAGAGACCAATCGATCATTCGCGAGGGCGGCAGACCTGAAGGTCTCCAATGTCCAACCCCCAGACCATCTAGGTCCTTCGATTGACGTCATGTACAACTCGACTCTAAAACATGAAACGACACCCAGTGGGAGCTCCAAAAGGGCTTAGGAAAGGAGCCATGGTAAGTGGAGCTGCGTGAAAGGGTCGTAGGTGGGGTCTTGTGAAAGGTTGGGCGGTGGAGGTGGAGTGAACAAGTCCGTAGGTGGAGCGAAGTGAAAGGTGGTCAGTAGACCTGAGTGAAATGGTTGATGGATCGTATGAAGGGTGAGAGATAGACAGTAAGTCCTTTCTACGGAGAGCTAGCTTCCTGAAGTGAGCTATGGTTCTCTTAACCCCTGCAGACTGCTATTCAATCGTACTCACTTTGTTCTCCAACCACACACCACACGCCACTTGAGATTCTGACCAAGGCATTTGCCGCTACAGCAACAATCTGTTACATGTCAACCGAGCAAAGCACCATCTCCTCAAGCCCGACGCTTTACACCTTTGAGCCGAGGGTATTTAAGAAACTGGAAGACGGCTGGATAGTAGGTAGCACTACTTTAGTAAGATTCTGATACTTTCACAGCCCCTTATCACATACTTGAGGAAGAAGTCCGCTCAATCCCAATCCGCTCAATCCCAATCCCAAATGTCTCAGGCGAAGATCAGCCACCCCGTGGGGAGCAGCGTTTCTGGAGGGAGTGATCAGAATGCGAAGAACCTGTTCGAGGTTGCAGCTCACCAAGCACATCGAACCGCGGTCATATCAAAATTCGCTGAGGTTCTTGAAGATTTGGCGAGTGCCTATAACGCAAGCGAGGAAGGAGCCTTGACTGACCATCCGGTCGTCTCATATGCAAGTCCCTCGAAGGTCTGGGTAGGCATATCCAGGGATCGCGATGACGAAGTTCGTTCTGCGCTATCCAACTACGAGATGACGATAGTACAGCGCTCCGGGATCCGACAGCATGGGGATGATGGGGCTGAGGAGGCCTATGAAATCCTTCGGGGGATGCTCTTCAGCCCTTTGGCTGACTCTGAAGATGATTTCTGAGTTGTGTTCAGTGTTTTCGATTTTGGTGTGGATTACGTAGTCATGTTACTATGAATGTATCGATCCTCAAGTATGCGGAAATACAAACTCAAAAGTCGCTCCTTGCACCGGATGCACTGGACGGAGTGAGTTTGTAGCCACAGCTGGTGCCTCCAATTGTGTGCTCCGGTGGTATCCAAGGTTCAAAACCGAGTCTCTGCTTTTCTCTGATGTTTGCTCAGACTTTGAAGTCGACGTAGACCATGAAACGTAATTCATGGGAAAGCTCAAAAGGACTGAGAAGAGGGGGTATGGGGGGTTAGACCACAGTCGAAGGTAGTCGGTGGAGCCTGGAGAAAGGGTCGTTGGTGGAGCCTAGTGAAAGGGTCGTCGGTGGAGCCTAGTGAAAGGGTAGGTATGAAGGGAAAGAGGTAACAGAGCCTTCCACATGCAGCATATAAAATGCCAGCGGCCTCTTACACGGTCCAACACCATCACTTTGCGTTTCGCAACGACAAAGCATCCCACATCCCGCTGAATTCATCTGCCCTTATGTCCACTGACTGCATTGGCGAATATCTGGAATACTTGGAGGCAACCCCGGCACAAGTTCACTCGCTATTCGGGGGTCTGGGAGTGAGCATAACGAACCTGGTAAATTCTGATACATCCACAGCATTTGATCGATTCGCTGAAGAGCCAAAGTGGAAATCAATCGAGCCGGTCCGAAATCCAGAATCAGTCTTGGTCCCGATTGCCATCGCAAGCCCCATGCACATCCCAATCCCACCCCTCCTTGGGTGAGGGGAGTGGCCAGAGTGAGGGGGTACCGAACCTTTGGGAGTTGACAGCGGCCTGGCAAGAGAATCAGCGGAAGGAAGAGAAAACGGCAAGGATCACCGAAGACTTCGCGAGTAGCCTTCAGAAACTGCGATCTGCCTTTGTTGCAGGCAAAATCCAGATCCCGCGAGCAACAGATGATGTCAGTACAGAAAATGCCGTACAGATCTCCATGGGAGACCGCACCTGCAGTGAGGTATTTTACTTGCTGTGGCAATTCGACAAGGAGGTAGTACCCAACGACCCGCAGACGTTCATGTGCGAACAGGACTCGAAGACCTACCAGACGCTCCGCGAGGTACTGGCACGACCACGCCTGGACGATAGTGACACTGACGATTGATCTGGAGATGCCACTTTCTTTTACTATTTTGTACAAGGGTTTGATCTCGAAATTGAGGATGTACATTTTTTTCCATAGTTTCCAGTATGCAGGAATACAGAACGAAGTAGAAAGCCGTGCACACGCTGTGGTGACAGATTCACTCGGTTCGCAAGTTGCACGGACCGTGGACCTCCTGTGTCCAAGTTCTGACGCGGTCTTGATCTGCTGATTGGGTAGACTTTCGACCTAGACTAAAACTAAACGCATAGGATGGCTCGAACAGGGATTAGGAAAGGAGGCCATGGGAACCAAAGCAAAGTAGGTGAAGTGAACTGAGAGGAAGTAGGTGGAGCCTCAGTCAAAGGGTAGCCTGGTCAAAGGATCTGCATGAAGGGAGAGAGGTAGCATAGCCTTGGTCTTGCGAATAAATGAGAGCCAGCAGTCGATGCCTGCATTTATTCTCCCACCACTTTCAGTTTTCACCACACCCCACATATTGACACCCACGTTTGCGATTCAATCCAAACGGTCCTCATGTCCACCGAGCCCTGGGAGATGCAATTGGATACAACCTTGGGGCAACTTGCCGATCTGGCATGCGGTGTCATGACCCGCTAGGACCAATACAGCTAGTAGCCTCTTAACTTCCCTGAAGTCAAGATAAGAGTACATGGTATATAAGGACTAGAATTAGACTACGAGTTCCTCAGAGAATGTATCTCTTGTCACTTTAGTTATTACTCAAGTCCCTCAGTCTAGGTCTCGTCCAGAGGCAGTTTCTATCCCCAAGTTGCCGTCCTACGCGGCTGAGAAGTAAGTGGAACAGAATTACTAATTCTGATACATCTTTAGCCCTTTATCAGATCCCTAAGGGCTCACAGACATACCGGAACTGAAACGCAAACCCACTCCCCACCCCGATCTTCATCCGATGCCCGATCCCAATCTACATGCCAAGCCCAAACGACCCCAACTGAAACACAGACTCAACCTCCATCCCAATCCCGAGTTCTACCCGACACATCCCTGCCCATTGTAAGCCGGGGAACTGGAGATTCCATGTTCGTATCGGAGCTGAAGGTGAAGGCATGGAGGCAGAAACAAAAGGACCAGCTGGAACAGCAGGAACAGCAGGAACAGCAGGAGAAGGAACTGGAAAGCTGGTACATCTAAGACCTTACCCGCACCCTCGAGGCGCTGGCGACTGCCTGGGAACAAGGCGGTATCGGTCTCACAAGAGGGATCGGGGAAGAAGCAGACAAGCCTGTCAGTACATGGCTCGGATATGACACTCCTACAAAGATTACCATGGAAGTAAACAGCTACGCTATCACGTGTGGCGAGATTGCCCGATTCGACGACTTCGCATCCAAGCACCCCAAAATACGTGTACCGATTGAAGACCACTTGCGAACATACCAAACGCTTCAGAAACACTCAACCGTCCATGGCACTCCGCAGTCACTTCTGAGGCGCCATGATGCACGGAAGAGACTTTACCACTGGAGAGTCTACTCTGCTACGCATTCAGGAATTGATGGAACAGGGGCGTCACTTCAAGGCCACCATGGATGATTGGACGTGGTTTACAGATAGAGGGAGGTGAATTACCAATACAAAGGTTGAACAGATCAAACTGAGACATATCTCTCTTGCCACTCTATATTTTCATGGCTGGGTTGAAACAAGGTCGAGGGACTCTGGGCCCCTCGCAAGAAGAGACCAAGCAGACAGTCGACACTCTCATCAGTGCCCTGGAGGGCTTACAATGAACGGGGGGTGTTGTTGGCAACCTACGATGACTCTACCGAGGGATTTGAAGAGCTTGAACTGAATTGTTCGGTGAGAACTGCAAGAATTATGACTGACCTGTTTTCCTCTGCGCATACCGTACAGACCGGAGCACGAGATGTGAGTATCTCGAACGACGCTACACTACTCACATACCGTCACAGGGATCTCACCCGTCTCAGCGAAGAAACCCTCTTTGGTTCACGCAAGTCCTTAATGAATTGTATTTCAAGATTGGCGGCATGTATACTCAGACATGGGATAGCGAAGAAGAAGGAGACGGATAAAGTGAAAGGCCAAGACTCTGGAAATCGTGTAACTCAATTGACAAATCAGGGATTTTTATCGGGAGAGGCTTTCGCTGGTGAAAGGTGTGTAAAGTTTCTACGGAGCTATTGATATCTATATCCCGCAGGAAGGGGAGGGCAATGAACGAAAGTCTGTGCTATTTGTTGAATTCGTCTGATTGCTGCACTTGTACACGTGAGAGCAAACACGAAAGCCAAATTCGCCCCGTCCATGTTACTGCATCGGTTAGCGATCCCGAGCTGCACAGGACTAGCGTGTCTTTCTCTTCGAAATATACATACTCGAGTACATGCCTCTGCATCCGCCCAAATTCACCTTCAGGAGCAAAGCAGTGTCAATTACACCTTATCCGTACTTCTATCTTGTTCACTAATAAAAGCATGCATTATATTCTTTGCTACATGGGTTCCTTTGCCCAACAACTCCCTAATACTGAACAGGCCTGCTATCTTAAAACCTCAAACTTGCCGCAGCCTATGAAACAAATTAGCAACCAAATCCAATGCACACATGTACGCATCAAAAGCGAAAGGAAATCCAACTCACCTCAAGATCGTTCCTCGTCAAAGAACTCTTCTGACACATGGTCGTGAAGAATCCACCAGCATCATATAGATTAAGAGGCGTATCAAACTCCTCCATCCTTCCATCACTCATTACTAGAATCTTATCATACGAAATGATAGTTCTTAGACGATGAGCGATACACAACAAGGTCTTGTCACCGAATTCTTCTCGAATCGTTTGTTGGATTTTGGAATCGGTTTCAACGTCGACTGATGCTGTTGCCTCATCAAGTACAAGCACTTTTGTATCGCGCACCAGAGCTCGAGCGAGAGAGACAAGCGACCTTTCGCCGACTGATAAGTTGCCACCTTCCTCTTCGACCACTGTGTCCAGGGTGAAACGACGTTGTCCGGGAGTTTGAGCACCAGAAGGTAGTTCACCAGAAAGACGTGGTATGTCGTCTTTGGGGATCAGGTGAGCTCGTTTCAAAGCGTCGTACAGCTCAGCGTCGGTTTTGGTGTTGAAAGGGTCGATGTTGGATCGAAGGGTACCAGAGAAAAGAAGAGGATCTTGTGGAATGATTGAGATACCAGATCGCAAGTCGTTGAGACCAATCTTAGAGACATCCACACCGTCAATTTTGATTGCTCCACCTGAAAGCTCGGACATGCGGAACAGAGAGGCCATGATGGACGATTTCCCAGCTCCAGTACGTCCAACCACACCAACTTTCTCCGCCTTTCCAACAGACAAGCTCAAACCTTTGAGAACATCTGGAAGTTCCGGCCTGTACCTCATGCGGACGTCATCGAATTCGATGCGACCCTCGGAAGGCCAGTTGGCAGGTGGTTTAGTCTGTTCTATCTGATGCGGTGCCTCTTGCTCGAGCTCGTTGGCATAGTACATGATTCTCTCAGCGCCGACCATATCGTTCTCAACCTCGGCGAGCTGCCTAACCAACCAAGAGAACGACTGTTGTACAGTGATCATCGTAGATAGTCCAAGACCTCCGGAAGCTGCCGACACACGGTGCGAACAGACGACAATGATGGCCACCGAGAAAGTCAAGAGCGATCCCAGGAAGTCGAGACGGATACCAAGCCAACGTTGATTGATGATGGTAAGGTAGTATGCTCGATTTTCAATGTCCATACGTTTGATATTGTCTTGGCAAAACCGTTCAGACTCGCCATAAGCTCGGATGGTTCCGATGCCTGAGAGCGATTCGGAGAAGTGCGCATAGAGGGATGATCGAAGGATAGCATCGATTCGCTTGAACTCTCGTGATGATCGTCGGTAGAACGCAGCATTGTGGGCATAGAGGAATGCCACTACACCCATAGCGATCAAGAAGTACGGCTCGATAATGGCCAATAGAATGACAGCGCCAAGAATTGCGGACAAGGTTTGCAAGGCCATTCGAAGTGCATCTGGAAGAGTGTTGTCAAGAGTGTCAATGTCCTTTGCAAATCTGTCATGGTTGCCAGTCAGTATTTACTCCTCGAGGACGACTCAGAGGATGAGCTCACCTTGACATGATACGGCCCAGAGGAGTGGTGTCGAAGAATGATTGAGGGGCAAACATGACTCGCTTGATTGCGTTTTGATGCAAGGCGACCGATGCAAAATACGTGAGTGCCGCGTTCATACCACCCTGGAAGAACAGCGCAATGGCGGATCCAAGACCAAGGAAAGCATAGAGACCGAGGTACCAACCCAAGGGTTTATCCCATCTTTCCTCTTGCCACCACGCCAGCCAGAAAGACGTGAGGACAGTGAATGTTTGAGCGAGAGCGACAGCAATGAAAAGGAGAGGGATAGTGATGAGACCTCGACCGGCCTTGAAATAATTGAGGTAAGTACCCTCTTTCATCGCACCCGTATTGCGTTCTTCCTCTTGCATCAGACCCTTGCCAGTGATTTTTGCAATCATCCTCGATCGGTCGATCTTGTGAGCCGGATCCGCAAATTCAATCGCCTGCTGCTCCCTCTCGTCCTCCTGATCGTGTTCCTCTTCCGCACCAAACTCCTCGACGAGGCGCGCAAAGGCTTTACCATTGGTTTTAAGCTCGTTATATGTGCCCTGTTCCACAATTTGACCATCATCCATGAGAATGATGTTGTCGACATAAGGCAGAAAGTGAAGGGCGTGGGTGACGAGGATACGAGTCTTGCCAGAGAGTGCACCGAGAATCGCGTTGAAGAATAGCGCCTTGCCGACACCTGCATCGAGAGCGGAAAGCGGGTCGTCAAGGGCGATCACATCGGCATCGAAATACAGCGCTCGTGCAATACCGACCCGCTGTTTCTGACCACCGGACAAGTTGATACCTCGCTCACCGATCTCTTCGGAATCACCATTGGTGAGAAGCTCGAGATCAGACTCGAGACAAGAGTCGCGTACAGCTGCCCAATATCGTTCTTCGTTCCATGGTTGACCAAACAAGATGTTCTACTCGTCAGCGTGGACCAAAAAGCTGTACTTACCTCTCGAATAGTGGCGTTCTGAATCCAGGGGGTCTGAGTACAAAGAGCAGTCGAGCCAGAGAAGATGACCTTGCCCTCGTATCGACGCATCTCTGATAATCATTAGCCCTGAAGCCACTCAAATGGCAAAACTACTCACCTCCCATCAAACCTTGAAGTAAACTTGACTTGCCCGAACCGATAGGCCCAACGATCGCAGTGAGGGATCCACGAGGAATTGAGAGGTCGATGTTCTTGAGCTTGAAGATCCTCCCCTCACCCTCTGCCTGCGGTTCTTCAAGACCAGGTACCGCAGATGTCTGCCCACCACCGGTCGGTCCTGATCGCCCGGCCTCAGCAGCATATGGCGCGCCGCCAGAAATTTCCAGATGCGCTTGATCGGCGAGCGTAACCTTTTTCTGCTTTTTGCTCCACGCGAATCGACGCTTCTTTTTCTTATCTTTTACAACGATGGGTCCTGCTCCGCCTGTGATAGCTTGGTGATGTTTACCTTTGAGCTTCTTCATAGCTTCGTCCTCGACGATAGGAGCGGCATCCCAGGTGAAGGACGCGTTTTCGATACGGACAGCGTCCTCCATTTTAGGGTCGATCAGACGGCCTTCGGTTAGCACTTCGGCTTCGTAAACGACTTCGAGACGTGCGAAAGCGTTGAGCATGTCGGCAATGGCAGACAACGACATGGGCCAGAACATGAGAGGCATCCTCATTAATTGGAATAGTGTGATCGTGGTGAAAAGCGTCGAAGCATTGAGGCCGTGTGAGGTCAGGGAGTAGGTGACGAATGACAAGATCGCGGCGAGAACAGGCAATGACATGGCAAATGCCATCATAGCCGATCGGATGATCATCAACCTGCGCACAAAACCAACTTCGAGTGCACGAATAGCTTGAAGTCGCTTCAGGAAAGGTGTCTCCCAAGCCATGAATTTGACGATTCGCATTCCACCTAAGATCTCCTGTAGCAGCTTCGCGCGTTTGTCGGTCCATAACATACTCTTCTTTCGAAGAGCGAACAGCCTTTTCATGACGACCGTTTGAGCAGGTAGAGCGATGATCAAGAAGCCGATACCTGGTAAAGCAGAGTAGCCAATCTCGACCAGAAGGATGATAACGATGATGATGAACATAACGGGTGCTGTCCATGCCATTGGGGCGAAACCCAGACCGAAATCAATTCGACTAGTATCGGTGGAAATGTGGTTGACGATCTTTCCATTTGGAATCTCGCCTCGAGACTTTTGGGTCATTCGCAGAGATCGGTTGTAGATTGATGAGATGATGGCTGTTCGAGCCATGACACCTGTTCCCATGGATCGTACGAAGAAATGATGATTCATCATGCTTGAGATGAGGAGCATGCAGAGCAGAGCGATGGCCAGGCCAACACCACGTCCCATGCTCGGGTAGTCGGTTCCAGTTCGCATTGCCGCTTCATACTGGGTAGACCAGTTGATGAGAGCTCGAATTACCAACGGGGACGTTGCTGAAGATGCATCTCCGATGATCTTTAGAACCGAACCCATCCAGAAGTACCAGCCAAAGGTATCTGAGAGGGCCCAAGCGATAGCTAAACCGTTTCCAGCTGGCGTTTTCTGTGAAGACAGCTTTTCATCATTTGATTTAGACTTGCTGGCCAGACGTTCTCTTTTGGCCCGAGCCTGTGCCAATCGCTTTTCGATGTTGGCAGCGAGTTTCACGGAAACGACAGCAGCACTACGATTGTCGTCCATCTTCCAGAGATCGGTCGGTTGCAGACTTCTTGCCGATCCTAATGCGAGCATCGGAGAAACCCAGTTGAAAAACAGCATGGAGAAGAAAGATGCTGTTACTTCAGGAGTGACGGGTGGGTCATCTAGCGAAAGAGGTGGTGGAGGAGGTGGGTATTTTGGGCGAACGAAAGGAAGTGAGTGTCGCCTGCAGCAATCCGTCAGTGATTGGATCGATTTTATATAAAGTCAATGGACATGACTTACCATCTTGGTTCAGTGTAAGGACCTCCGCTCATCTCTTTGATCAATTCCTTGCCGCTCCTGTTCTCCACAACCACTCTGACTTTTCGTCGTTCGCCTCCATCATCGATTTCCACGATCCCCTTGTCCTCATAATCATGACCCAGGGCCTCTTTGTCGGAAATGTCCTGGTTTCTATCTATATCATCACCTATAGGCACCTTCTTCTCATTCACCACGATATCATCATCTCCTACTTGAGTCGATGCACTGCGTGTCGAGCCACCGATTGCAGATGAACTGGGCATTTGGGTGGCGGAAGGATCGGCGTGAAGGGTGGGAGCGGGGGACTCGCCTCGATGCGTCGGTAGTAGCGACATTCTAACAGCTAACACTGACTCTTGACTAGATCCTCTGACGAGAGACGCTTATGTAGCGCTTGGTATGCGTCAAGAGACCAACGCGTCGACCTTCGATCTGAAAGATCGTAGCCGATCAAAGTCGCCTAAAACTCTTCACTCTGATCCTCGACGTAAAAACAAGAGTGCTCGACGTTCCCGGTCGGTCTCGATCGCAGCACTGATTCACTCAGCGCTATAATACCAAACAGGTATCTAGGTGATTGGCGAACAAAGAGAATTTGAATGAACACTGAAGAAATTTCACCCCGTTCTTTTAAGAGTATCTACAACCCAGCGTGGTTTGAGTTTTGGGTCGGTCATCTCCGAGCGCCACTGGCCGAAAAATTCGGCTGTGACCGTCTGTGGTAGAATTCATGTAGAATGTGACAGCGATGCATGACACGCACGACCTACTCGCAGTGGGACATGCGTCCTCGCAGTTGCGACACGTCAGCTGGAAAGGATCGAGACTGACGAGGATGGATAATAACCCAGCAGAAGACCGTTGACCGGGGAAAACTAACGATTTGATCGTCAGGCCCGGTAGTAACCGGTCACGGGGGCTATTTTCATTTTGGGGAATAACTGTGTGCGGGGACATCCCTGACCGGTGCGGCTAGTTGGCTTTGTGTGCGGCTAGCTGCTGCCAGCTAAACCATGAAAAGCACTGTAAACTGGAAGGATGATCACAGGCAGCTCTTTCACACTCAGTCGCAACTGCTCGGGGAGACCTGAGACTCGCGTTGATCCGACGGAAATCCGAGCCAAGAACGTGCTTCTCTCGCATCAAACGATCTCTGTCGCCGGAAAATGCAGCTGTTGTGGGTTGGAGCAGTATCATTGTTCAATATCGCCTTTCATCAGACTTATCAGTCATGACATGCAAGGTTGTCTCTTTTATTATTGATCTTCTCTTCATTAACTGGCGGAAACAAAGAAATCACTCTAGTCGCGTCGCCCCTCACCACGTGGTAGAGTCTCCAACTTCTTCCTTCTCCCTGTGATCTTCCTCTTTGAATGTCTTGGTGAATATCTCTCTCTCGCCTCTTCATAATCATCGGATTTCCCAGTTCTCAACATGAGATCTGCAAGTAGTCCGCGACGACTTACGGGGCATGCTTCTCGTCGTCAGGGAGTACTCATTAGCGGCTTCCAGACTCGAAAGAATTATAATCAGCCCCTGAGACTGGAGAGCATCAGGATCGCCGTTATGCGCAGCTGGGAATGAGGTCCGGGACGCCATGACCGAATCCCCGCCGTGGTTGCTGATATGGTATCGATGTATACGGTTGGTTGATCATCTACACCCTTTGAAACTCGGGACTTTGCAGGCAAACAGAAAGGTCACTTGAAATGTTCTTCATCATTCCTTCTTTTCTTTCCTGTCTCACGACCTCTCGAACGATTGACGATCTGACGATTTGACGAGTATCTGCCTTGACGATTTACGACTAATCTGAACGGTTTCCTCTGCTTTTCTACCGCAAGCTGTACGATTCCGGCCAATCAGTTTGACGATCTGGAAACAACGGACATACACATCCTTCTTTCCCTCCCTATACCCTCCCGAGTGTTCTCAACTGGGAACGATAAGCAAGATACCCAAGGGTGAGTGTGATATACACAGTGGCTTGTCGCTGATACGGATTATGCAGCCTTCTAGAATCCTTGAACAACGTCGAGTAGAATATCGTTCAACGTTTGTTTAACAGCAGAGGCAGAGGCAGTGGCGACGAAGGACCCTCTTAACTTCTTTCAATTCTTATTCAAAAGCACAACCCAAACATCAGACCAGACGAACGGACTTTCTTCTGAAGGGTTGCAGCGAATTCGAGACGTTTTCACGAACTGCACGACATTAACGACACACGACCGACTCTATTCTCTGCGGTGCCTTTTACCCTCCTCTTCAGTTCCTGTTCATCAATCCAAACAACACAACACTTGTCACGCCTTTCGAGACGACTACTTCTTATTTGCTTTGACGATTATCACGACCCATCATGACCTCTCTCTTTTCTAATTCACATGTCCGACACTCCCAACCTCTCAACTCTAATAGTCACAAGCCACCATCCAGCTTTGCCCGTGGAGGCGGAACGTCGTTCAAATCTTCGCTGAAGAAAATCCCATCGGCGTTCTTCAATAAAGAGGAGAGCTCTACTACAGTAAGAGACAAGAAGGAAGGAATGGGCGGGAGCCAGATCCATGCCGGACCCATCTCCCACGACATTCACCAGCAAACGTCCTCTCCACTAGCGAAAGGCCCGGGTAAGACCAAGACGAGGACAAAGACGCGCAAGGCGCTCGCCGACCTCTTCTCTTGGGGCAACTCCTCTTCTTCACCCGCCCACCCAACTTTTTATCCCAGCAAACCTCTGGCACCGTCCATGCCGTCGAAAGAACCGAGCAAGAAGCCCAGCATGGTGCTCAAGAAGAATCCTCCCAAGTCAGTAATCTCGAAATCTTCAATCAATGGTCTCCATGCTCGCACCTCGTTGCTGCCGACCAGCGAAAGCCACTTGGGTACAATCAGACGTCCAAGCATGGGTGCCGATCCATTCTGCCGTGATGGCGATGGTGCAGAGGTTGTTCAGCACATCGAGAGGCACTCGATCTCTGTCACCAGCACATCTATCGCTAGAAGCAGCAGCAGCGTCAATTCCAGCACCGCGATCTCAGGCAAGGCTTTACTGCACGAAACTGACAATGTCAAGGGACCTCAAGACCAGTGAGTGAAGCAGTGACTGCTCAGATTTATCTGACAATACAGATCTTCGACATCACCCACATTCTCTGTCTTTCCGTCGATTGCTGAAAGCCCCATTGACGAACAGCAGGTACAATCTGCTCTTCTCCAGTCAGAGTCTGAGCTCCGTACCCTCCCTCCTCGCTCGACATCCCTTGGCCGGGTTCTTACCGTGCCGACGATCCTCTCTTCTCCCTCCAAGTCTATCGAGGGTTTTCGCCACCACGTCGTGCCTCCTGCCATTGCTGAGGACGACACGACTTTGAAGAAGGAGAAGACAAAGTCAAGGATGTGGGGTATACTGGGTGGCAAAGGGAAGAAGACCAAGGTGCAGGCGCTGGGGGGTGTGAGAGACTATCTGCCGAGAGTTGAGGAGATCAAGCAGCGCGCTCTTCGTCAGCTAGCCCTTACCGCCTTAAATGATAAATTGCTGATGTACCGCAGCTGTCGATGAGAACATTACAGAACAATTACATCCTTGCTCACCTTCCAAGAAAGCAGACGTCGAGGACTGCGCGCTGCAGGAGCCAGTCCAGCTTCAACGAGCAACTGTCACCGGCAAGAAGCACTCGATAAAACGTAAACAGCCTCCTACTTTTCATATCACTCAACCATCCATCGAGAACGCGGTCTCCCTCGTTCGCCACACCAATGCCCCTACGCAAGATAATAAATCCAAGTCCCACGTACCATCCCATGCTGCATTGGGTGAAATGGATGTCATGTCAGAGTCCTCACTTCCTGGCGGCTCTTCCGAGTCGAAGCAAGTTCTCGAGGCATTTGTGGGACACAGAGGTCTTCCGAAACGACCGTCGCTAAAAGGTCTCTTTGGGATCGCCATCAAACGCAGCATGGAGAAATTAGACAAGCTCTGTCGCGATGCCACGGCCACAGCTGATGAGCCTCCTTCATATGGTGGCGAGGTACTGAAAGCGCGAGTTCCGTCCATTCCCAAATTACGGTCCCTGGCAGAAGAGATGGACGAAGTCGAAAGCCGGATCACGTTTCATCGAGCTTCTCCACCATATCGCAGCCGATTTGGAAACAGTCGACTTGAGCTAGCACAGAAGGAGGGTTCTCTTATGCCTCTAAGAACCACTGGCGATCGTAAGTATCTCCCAACACACAACGTGGTGCATAAGCTGAGCTCGGTAGCTGGCCTTCAACATGTTGCTTCTGCGACGGACAAGTTGTCTACCCTCTTGTCTCGCTTCGAGAGGACTCCTGGAAGGTCACCGTCTGTTCCAAGCAGCCACCCATCACTCGAAGAAATGGTGTCCTTTTCCTCCAACCAACGAAGCCCGTCAGCGAGCCCGACTCCATTCCGTCGCACCAGATCGGCGGTACTCACCACGCGAGCTAGTGGTAGCCCTCTTAAGCTTGGAAAGGCCAACATCAGCCCCCTCAAGCTCGCTCTGCACCGCGCACACAAGATGGCAAGTCAAGAAGTCATGCGTAGCAAGCCTCCGATTTCAAGTCGCACGGTACAACCTATGAGTATGGTGAAGCAGGGCATGCGGAATGTCTTCGCTCCCCCTTCACCTCCTCAACTAGATGTCTCTCCTGCGAGCACTGCTCCAAGCGTTTCGTCTGCGGTCCGGATCACAGATGAGCGAGTTGGGCTTGGTCAGACAATGGGCCCAACGCCTGACAGGACAGACGTCGAATGTTCCGATATCCCTGCTGACTTGCGCATGGCACTCGGTGATGATGACATCCCGGTTCCGGCTTCACCAAGTCGACCTTTGACTTTAGGTCTCCCCCCGCGACCACCCACGGATCGTCACACACCTCGCCGACGTCCTCGTGCCCCACCCAAAATATCCCTTCCTCCGCTTCCGTTGGACCAAACTCCGACAGCCTCTGTCATTAAAGTCAGTCCCGTAGCGCCACACCATGCATTGGACTTCACTAGAGAACCTCGGCCCGACTCTATACTCTCAGACGATGACTCAAGTGCAGATCAGGATTGGCGCTATTCTTTCGACTTTACATCAGAGTACGCCAGCTTGAACCAAGGTGATGAGCGAGCCTCATTCGTCGTGGCTCGGCATCACGCGGAGGAGATCACAAAATTGGCGGATCACCCAGAGGTGCCTCCTCTTCCAGCTCTTCCGTATCCCATCTCAAATACTCCGGCTCACAACGAAGCCAGCAATGGTGAAATGCATCAGGTACCCGACGCGGCACAATTCGAGGATGCACCTCTGCATGTCGTAACTCAGCGTCCAGCTCCTTTCCAGGGCCGAGTCGCTTTTCAGCAGCGTGTTCGGGAGGCGAAGCGAGCGGGAGAGGGGGATACTCCTGGTGAATTACCTGACGAAGCCTCGCATACTGCTCTTGGCTCATTCTCATGGCCTGGTCAAGCTCACGCTCGTGGCGAGTCCAATTCAACTGCTGCGACGATGTCGAGTATAGGAGCGATCATCGAAACAGGCGTTGCTGGCCATCACATGAACTATTTCGAGTTCGAGTTCGGTCGACACATCTCCCAACGACGTAAGCACGAATCTCAGACCTCGACGGACAGTATGTATGGCGATCTCAACACCAAAACTTCTACGGATTCCATAGCCGCATCAAATATCAGCACCACAAACGGCAGGGCACCAACTCGACGCGCTCATCATCGTCGCAACTCGTCCATTTTGTCGGTCGATTCTATCGGCGGTATTGATGACCTGCTTTCCTCCTTCGGGGGTCCGCCGGTGAGCATGTTCAATCGCCGGCGTTCCGGATACATCAGCCGACATCGACGTGATGGCTCCGAAGACAGCGGTATTGGTCGATCAGACTGGGCGGCGCACCGACGAAATTCGTCCTCCGATTCAGTCGCATCCATTGTGTCGGTATCTCGCATCGTCCGTCCGGGTCTAGGAGACCGCATGTTCCAGCTCGATGGAGGCGTCCCGTTGACGTCAATCACTGGCTCGCCTCCAGAAAATGCAACACAGTCTCGTCGAACCTCCATAATCAGCAAGCGGAACAGTTACGATAGCCTATTCGATTCATCGCAGGGCGGCCTGCTATCATTCGACTCGCTCCTCAATCCCGATGCTTCACTGCAAACGGATATGGATTCTATCTTTGGCGCGGAGGATCGCTCACTCGATCCACCTGTCTCGTTTATTCTCAAGGGTATTCGACCAATCTCAACGGTCAGTAGTTCTTCCGCGTCAGAAAGTCTGGAGGACTCTTTCATCAATGTTGCCAAGTACGGTCAGAAGATTGTGGCAAAATCCGAGATCTGTTTGGAAGGAGAGGGAGAGGACTCGTCAGCACTTCGTAAGTTCCGAATTTGAGCGAAAATCACAGCTAATTGTCCTAGCTACGGCCCAAATTGGCGAAAATCGATCGCACTCTGGACGCCAGATACTTAGCGCTTCCATTCGCCGCCCCTCCAAACCCAAGAATGCCCATCGCAGACGGCCTGCCCATCTTGTATTCTCGGATCCTGACGCTGAGACGCCGGGCCTGACATCTCCTTCCGCCTCGGAGACCTCTTCCCGTCTGTCCCTCGACACACGCTTCTCGGACGGCTCCTCGCTGTTCAGTGCTTCGCGCATTCGCCCCTTGCACGGTGGTCATCAACGGCAGAAGTCTTCTGCAGGGGTGCGGCCTCAAGCCACTATCAGAGAGGAACCTTCGATGGCCACGCTGCGTGCCGCCAGAACGTCGTCCAGCCCTGCTGCTATTCGCGTGGTACCATCTCGATCTACACTCCGCGGGTCTCCCAAGGTCATTCTGGACAACGAAGAAGACGACTTGTCTCGGATGAGGGCTGTAAAGTCATGGCTGCAGTTTGAACGAGAGGCAGGAGACGAGTATCGCCGTACAAAGGACCACTGGTCGGATAGCGAGGAGTCGAAGCTCGCAGTAGCCGGTGAGACTGTCAACAAACAACAATCTGCAAGATATGTACTAACGATATCAAGCAGAATTTGTTAAACCTCGCTCCCCGACTGAAATACTCCAGTTCCTTGCTCAATCATCCGCAACATATAAGCCTCTTGAGCAACTGGTGGCGAGTAGGAAAATTGCTCATCGCCGTAAATCGTCCCTTAGCGATTCACGAGCGATGTTGTCGCCTTATGGCCTCCCTCTTCCGAGACCGTCTCAGCCGCACTGCCCAAAGACGTCACTCATTACCAAGTTTGAGAGGACCAATTCGATCCAGTCAACATATTCCTGTGGTGGTGAAGATGAGACCGTCCCTTCCTCTGGGGTATTTGCGCAATTTGTCCGACAAGTCGCATCGAGCCCTTCTTCGGCCAGACTATCAAACACCGCACACATGGCTTCCATTGACTTGAAGTTGCCCACGTCACCCTCATCATCCACACAAAGCGAATTCCACCATCATCGGACTCGAGTCAACTCGAATGTTCGCCGGCAAGCCTTGGGCTGGGGCAAGCGGCGCAATTCGGATGGACCAATCAAGGTGATAGGATCGCAAGCGAAGGAAGCAAAGGGTCTCCAACCTTTGACATTAGCGAGCAGTGCCAACGTGCCATATGTCAAGCCACAAATCCTGCCACGAAAGGAGAGCAATGGTTTTGGGGCAATCAAGACTGTGGCCGTGAAGAATAGGAACCCCAGCTTGGAAGCTCCTCCAGCGCCGAGCAGGACTAGTGGTCCCTCATCCACTCTGAACAAAGAGAACGACCCAGCAAGGTGAGTTTACTGGCGACGATATTGATGCAAGCTTACTGTGTGATAGGCCTCTTGCCAGGGCGAACAAGCACACTTCGAGCCGCAAGCTGGTGAAGAAGGCATCGCGCCCTGTTCTGCAGGCCATCCGAGCATAGGTCGAAATTGAACAGCTGTTCAGACATTCTGGGTGCTACAACTGACTCAGGTATAGCCCGTGATTGACATAATTTAATTCGTATATACTTTTGATGTGTAGATCATTTGTTGGGTGGTTGAAGTGAAGGATAGTATTTGTGCATACAATAAAATCTAGTATGAAGTGCTCTATGTGTCTCTTGGAGAAGTACAAGTACAACCAATCGAAGCACAGATTCAACGAAAATTTAGCTTGATAAGGAATAACAGGATATTCATCGATACGTGCACTGAAGCCCAACCACACGCAGGGACTGATGATTGGATCAGCGAATATCATGGGACCAATTGCTACGGTGATCTCACCAAGCTCTGGATATTCTCTCATCTCGTCCATACCGATTTGAGACACATTGACTTGAAATGCCAAGGACATGACTTGGCGAGCGATGAATGAACTGACAAGTTCGGATCCCTACGAGAGAAGATGAGCAAAGTAATCGTGATGTGGGGAAAGTTGGACTAACCCAGATTGCGCAGGAAGCAAGAAACGTTAGAGAGAAAGTATAAGGGTCATCGGGGGTAGGTTCGAATCGAAAGAACGGATAGATGTCTGTTTCGTTCATTCGTTCATCAGCTGAGTACTGTAGGTATTGATTGTATTGAAGTAAACTCACGAGAATTTGGTCCGAAATGTAATATAGATAGCCAACCTGTGTAGATACGGATTATTAATCAGCATACAGTACAGAAGCAGAAGCAGTAGGTCTCTTTATCTTGTCTTGATGAAAGAGTGAATAGTGAATAATGAACAATTTCTCACCTAGAAAGCCAACCATTGTAACGTTCTGTGCTAAACCACGACAATAAAAAGTAGTAGCTATATTTTCTACGTGATCTTCCCATGATTGAGGATATCCCACTACGATCTGTAATGCCCGATGCCACATTCTTGTCATCTGCAATGGAAAGATGATGATTACTGAGATGGAAGAGAGGAGCTGTACAGTGGCGAATTGTGAAGGTGAACGAAGTCTTGCAAACTACATGTATCCTATGAGCACAAAGGATGAACATGTCAGAAGTATGTTTAGGGGACTAACGAGATTACGATAGAATACGTGGTAGACCAGTTGAAAGAAAAGCTTGTATAGGAATAGTAGAGCTCGGGAGCGCACTTTCGAAGAAAGAATGTATATTGATATTGTAGCTAACAGTTGAACAGCTTTTCAAGAAGACGTCAGCTGTGGATTCAATTGTTGACAGATGGAAGATTGACGCACTGATCACCCATGACCATACCCAGGTACCTGCGTCCAAAGAGGTATGTGGAAGGGTAGACAAGAACAAGCTAGCATATGCTAGTAGACGTCAGTCAGCACCTAGTGAAGGAATGTTCACCCTGGATGGGAGATAGGGAGGTAAACATAACATACCTTGACCAGCAATCAGACTGAAACAAGCAACGCCAAGGCAACTCATAAACCACAAAAACCTCTTCCAACTCGCTGGTATTCTTCTTCCTAAACCATCTCCAAAAACAGTCTTGGAGATCCCACCAGGGGCATTCCTGACTGTATGTCGTTTATCTTTCTTGAGTTTAGAGAAGCAGGCAAGAGCAGGCATGAGCATAGCGAGGAAGGATAATGTCACCCAGAAAGCTTATGACAATATCAGGACGTGCAAGTGACGAATGAGAAAGTGAATTGAGAAGAAAAAACAAAACTCACTCTTTCGTTCCCAGTCGACGTCATTGGATGGATCCTGAGCTTGCCAGCGCTCGCGGAGATGGAAGAGGTCCAGGTGGTGTGTGATTAGTCCAAGCGCTAGTGTCGAGCCCCATGATAGGCCGTAGCTCAATTTACCACCTAATGCAGTAGGCCACCAATCTGTTTTTGACAAATCAGCAAGGCCAGGATTTCTCACGGGTAGTGGACCCGGGAGAGAGAGAGTTGGGTTTGAACATACTTAGTCGATATAGGGAGAAGAGATTGGTGATGAAGAACAATGCTACAGCCAAATACATTCCATAATACCTATTCGCCATCAGCTCAGAACATACATTCCAAGCGGCCAGCTTTGGTCAGAGCAAACTCAAACTCACCAGAAGAGGAAGAAGTAGAAATTGACATCAATAGGCAATACTGCGCCTGGTTCATTCCCTGCTCCATGATCGTCTTCAACAGTTCCATTACCATTACCTTTATTGCCTTTAGGAGTTTTAGGCCAAGAAGGTATCTCAGGGAATGGATCATCGGTATATGGGTCAATCACGGGAAAGGGAATGGCGACCCAGATCCATACCTTGTTTTCTGATCAGTAGGTAGGGTGACGAGTAATGTAAGGTAGGGTGACGGGTAATGTAAGGTAGGGTGACGGGTAATGCTAGGTAGGGTGACGGGTAATGGTAGGTATGGTGACTGGTAATGCAAGGTAGGGTAATGGGTACATGATTATTTTGGGTGAGATGTGAGAACTCACGGCGAGACAAGGGAGGAGAATCAGGACAAAATGACGAGTCCAGAAGGAGCTGAGCCAGCGGTCGACATCTTTCCTTCTAGGCTAAGGACAAGTGATCAGTTCAGTGATCTATGTAGAATGGCACAATCGATTCGTCTTGGTTCCAAGCGGTATGAATAAGTTCCTCTAACTCGATTTTCATTTCTCAACACGTCCAACTCCAACTCCAACAGGTACATACATGACTGAATTCATCCTCCCCCTTCCCCCTTCCCCCTTCCCCCTTCCCCACGATCGAGATCCTCCCGTGTGGCAGCAGTCTGAACTCACTCTAAAAAACATTCCAATCCACCCAACGTCCTTCTCCTCTTCAATCAAACTAGCCCTCCTAGCAGCTCTCATACTTCTCGAGATCTGCCTCGTATGCCCTCCTCCACCAATCCCAACCCCGATCCCACCAACACCAACATCACCAGAACCAATACCACTTCCAGATCGCGTATGACTCAGTGGTGGTGGTCTTGGTTTTCCGAATCCTGTTGATTGTGGTGTTCGAGCAGGCTTAGTCGGTGTAGGGTTCAGACTTGGACGTGCTCGATTCTTACGTGGTGATGCTGTTCTATCTATAGAATCGTTAACCTCTGAATTCTCACGATTCTTCTCTCATTCTCATTCCAAGCTCCTTCTCATTCCTTCATACTCGGGTACCCCAGATCACAGAATGTGTAGAAACAAGAAGATAGAAAAGTACATTATTGGTTAAAAGCATACTCACCCCAGACATTATCTTGAGCCCGTTCGGACCCCTTGGATAACGGCGTGAACATGAGTATGCACACCTCTGTCACGCGTTATGCGATACTTGAACGGGGGAACATGACTAGACAAATCATGGACGAGGCTGAAACGCGCTTTTGTCTCGGCGCGTTTCGTCAGAAAAGATGCCGTCAATGACAAGATGACAAGTAGTGTCTTGATGATTGATCCAGAAATAATGCATCTGCTATTTTGTCTACGCCCACACTTCCACCTAGTAGACCATCGACGACATATCTGCACACCCAGGTCGTTAGCACCTCGTTAGGTAGATACCCGTAACGTCAAGACTCACCCGCACGAATACGGTTGTAATCCATCAACCCCTCGACTCTACCAACCGCTGCCAAAGCAAAGTCCTTGTCCCACAAGTACTTCAATGCGACGCGCTTGATATCGGCGGGAGTCACGGCGTCGATATACCGTTCGACCTCTTTAGGTGTTAGCCTCTTGCCGGTAGTGAGCATCTGGCGACCGATCTAACGACAAGTCAGCAGGTTATTGACGAATACTACATGAAAAGAGAATACATACGTCATCGGCAATGGGTTGAGATCCGTCAAGACCAAGGAGCATGCTTGCTTTGGTCTGAGACTTTGCGCGCTCGACCTCAACAGTGGAAGGGGAGAGTGACATGCGAGTCCACTCTTTCAATGTAAAGTGGACGACATCGTCAAGGTTCATGAGGCTACGATTGATGAGCTGGATGCGGAGAAAATGAGACGCGAGAGCTCACTTCTCGGTGACCATGTAGATACCCCAGAGACCGGTATCAGAGTAAGAGGTGGAGAAAGATTGGTACGAGTTTGCAAGGTTGTTTGACGAGATGATGTGGGATAGCTTGGAGCTGAGCAAAGGAGAAGCACCAAGCGATCGGTCCCAGTTTCCAAAGATGGAAGACATGACGAGCATGGGCCAGTAGTCTGGGCTCTTCCATCCTACACCCTCAACTGCAATCGCAAAGTTGCAAGTCGGCATGGTGTCATCCCTGACTCGGACTTCTGCACCGACGAATTGAGTCTGGGGGCGGGCTTGGCCACCGAGAGGAACAGGGTTGGACGAGGAAGCGACCGAGCCAAAGTGCTTTTCGGCGAGCTCGACAAGCTGCTCGTGCTTGATGGAGCCGGCACCGACGAGACACATTCGGTCGGCAGTGTAGTTTTTCGAGATGAAGCTGGACAGTTTGTCCTTGGTCATTGCCCTGATGTGTTCCTCAGGCCCAAGGATAGTGTTTCCTAATGCCTGACCTACCAACATCATCAGCCCTTGATTTCTCCCATTTCCCATTTCCACCATGTCTTCTGTCACTCACCCTGGAATGCAACGGCATGCAAATGATCAAAGACCAACTCGTTCAAATCCTTGTTGGTCTCCTCCATTTCACGGATGATGACATCCTTCTCCCTGTCAACGGCCCCTGCATCCAATGTCGAGTTTTGGGTAATATCAGAGAGGATGTCGACCATGCGAGGAACATCCTTGTCGAATGCTCGGGCGAGGAAGACGGTTTGTTCTCTGGATGTGTAGGCGTTGAGTGTTGCGCCGAGGTTCTCTATTTCAAGCTCGAGCTTGTTCTGAGATCGAGACTTGGTGCCCTTGAAAGACAAGTGCTGGTACTGGTCAGCGATACTGCAATTGGATCCCCGTCTTTCTCATGATCCTCCCTCCTAAACGTTGGATCTTCCACGCTGTAAAAGATGACCCAATGCAGCCGAACACAGTTCTCCATAAGGATATCGTTGCTCAACCTCTCAACTCTCAAATCGCAATCCATTCTCCTCGTCTCTCAAGGTTACGACCACACTGAAACTCTGTTGAAATAACGTAAAACGCCAGACTTACCTCCAAGAAATGCGCTGCTCCACTGGCATCGAGCTGATCCGCTCTGGAACCAGCATCGACGTAGATTCCTACTGTCGACGTTGACATGCCTGGAATGGTCTCTGTTGAGATATTGAGCCCATTGGAGAGAACAGATGTGGTAGTGATTGGGTCTGGGATCTTGCCGCTTACGGGTGTAGCGAAGGATCGAGTGGTGGCAGGGATGAACTAGGATCACAATTCAGCCAATGGGAAAACTCGCGTTACACGGTAGAGAAAAGACATACGGATTTACGCAGTGCGGGACGGGCTATTGCCCGTGAGAGAAGTCGGGTGGCGGACATGATGAGGAATGGAGAGGGGACGAGCAAGTCGGGGAGAGGGGACGAGCAAGTCGATTGGCTTGTCAATGGGATAGGATATGGGATACATGGGATAGGGAGGAAACGGGGAACAAGCCTACGGAGGCAGAAAGGTTAAAACGCCGATCGGGAGTGAGAGTGTGGCACTTTTTGCTAGTAACTCATCGACGCGATTCCCACCTCATTCTTACCACGTCACAAAGCAAAGACTATACTTGAAAGCATCTCTACGAGTACAACTCAACCACAGACAGGCTTGCATTATTCACTCCAGTCGTTTGAAACTGCCATACCATGTCAAATCATCTGTTCCCACAATCAAATTACCCCTCACACACTCAACCGTATTCTTCAGAACCACTGGCCTTCTTTGGCGGGCCTTCATCCTCTTCTTCACCGTATTATGGATCTAGGCAAGGCCTTGAGGGATCTATGGGTGCAGGAGCATCTGGAAGCGGTGTTGCAGGATATGCTACGGGAAGTATGTCGGGAGCTAGAATAGGGAGCATGATAGGTGGTGGTGAAGGACGTTGGTGGGAGGCTTTTGGAACTGGTGGGTTTGAAGGTGAACCAAGTTTGATGGAAGGTAAGTTGAGCTATTACTTCACATTTTATTTGCTTTCTTGATCCCGCATACTACTTGCTTTCTCAGTCTCCCATACTACTTGTGTTCTTACTCCTACATACTACTTGCGTTCCTAGTCTCATATACTACTTGCTTTCCTAGTCTCACATACTACTGGCTTTCCTAATCTCATATACTAGTTGCTTTCCTAGTCAACAGAGATCTGAGTTTGAGCTGATATTCTCGGTGATGTTTATAGAATTAGGAATAAATCCTTCACATATATTACAAAAGAGCTTGGCAGTGCTCAATCCATTGGCAAGAGTGGATGCGAATATCATGGACGATGCCGACTTGGCAGGCCCATTCGTATTCTGCTTTGCATTTGCTTTTGTTCTCCTTCTGGTGAGTTTTGATGTTTTCCTCGTGCATTCATCTTTCCTACCACCTCATCTTCATTGTTACCATCTTGGACTCACCTTGACACTTTGCTTGATTGCTATCTTGACTCACCTTCACAATTCGCTTCATTTCTATCTTGACTCACCTTGGCACCTTGCATCGTTACCATCTTGGACTCACCTTGACACTTTGCTTGATTGCTATCTTGACTCACCTTCACAATTCGCTTCATTTCTATCTTGACTCACCTTGGCACTTTGCATCGTTACCATCTTGACTCACCTTCACCATCCGCTTCGTTACCATCTCGACTCACTCACCTTCCAGTTTTGTCTTGCCCTTGCTAATACTCTCTATGAACAGTCTGGGAAACCACAATTCTCATATATCTACGGTGTCGGTCTACTCGGTACAACAGCATTATACTTGCTTCTCAACCTCATGTCTGAAACAGGTATCGACGCATATCGAGTCGCTTCCGTTCTTGGATACTGTCTAATTCCAATGGTCGGTCTAGGTTCATTGGGTATCGGAGTAGGTATCGATAGCGCTATCGGTTATGTCCTTTCAATCCTTTCTGTCATTTGGTGTACACATTCAGCAAGTTCAATCTTCGTCGCTGTCTTACGTATGGATCAACAGAGATTACTCGTTGCGTATCCTGTCGGTTTATTATATGGCTGTTTTGCATTATTGAGCATATTCAACGTGAAAAAGTAGTTGGAGAGACAAAGTAAATCTAAAACTGTAAGATAGCGTCATATGCATGGTATAGCATTTTCTTTCCTACGTATGTGGGAAATTGGAATTGGATCAAAATAGACCAGCCCATTCATCTTTCTTTGTAGATGGTCCCTTACCCTCCATAGCTTTCAGCGCATCAGGACCAGGGATAGACACGGAAGGTTGTGGACTGGGAAGAAGGGTAGAATAGGGGGAAAGAATCGAGTCAAACTCGGCGTCAGGTGAGAGTGGGAGTGGGGAAGTAGCTAAGCGTGATAGATCAGCCGATTATTCTCTTTCAAGTTTTGCGTGCTAGAGATCACTCACTATGAGGTACAATAGGCTTTGCTGGTTCAGTGGCTTTTGACATTCCAGCAAGGATCAATCGGCGCAATGCCGGTCCATCTAATGGCTCCTCCTTGACCTGTTTTGCAGGCTCGGTCGGTGTCGTTGCAGCCGACTAGAACGATCACCAGATCAGCCCCAATGCCATATCCCAAAGCCCAAATCCCAAACCCAAAGCCCAAACTTCATGTAGAAAGAAGGGTGATACTCACCTCTGATTGACGTCTTCCACTTGGACCCAAGATATCCAAATTCAATTTCTCTGCGCTACCCCATACATTCTGTATTTTGCCCATGGCTTTCAAGACATCTCCTTTGGTCAACATCCCATGGAGACCACTGCCTTTGAGCTTGTAGATCTCCTCTGATGATAAATCCGACTCGAGCAATCTATATCGTCAGCTTGAGGGGGTGGTAGGAAAGAGAGGAGCTGACAATCTAGAAACAGATGGGAAAAGAGGTTGAGGATGTTTAATCTCTTTGTGTCCCGCATCTTTATGTTCGACTGGTGATTCCTCCTTCTTTGGCTCTGGAGCAGCTTGTGTGTTTTGTGTTGTTGCAGATGACTCGTCTTTCCTTGGCGGTGGCTGATCCTCGGTTGGTGGGCTCAGGTCTTTTGGAATTTCAATAGCGGATAGATCGTCGCCTTCTTCAGCGAGTAGAGCGATCACTTGCCCAACGGGTATCTTGGAGGCACCATCTTGAACCTGTTCATGTTAGTTGGATTGGCAGTCGGAAGTTTGGAGTAATAGTCGTAAGGGAGTTCAAGGTAGATAGATAGATGTAGGGGAGAGACTCACTATGATTTTACCCATGACACCATCATCTGCAGCTTCAACATCGATCGTTGCCTTATCCGTTTCCTACACGCACCCAAAAAAATCAGCCAAAAATAAAAACCAATCAAGCTTTTAAGAACACCCTGAAAAAAAGACAAGAGAGACAGATCAACGTACAACCTCCAATAATACATCTCCAGCAGCGAAACTTTCCCCTTCAGCTTTCTTCCATCCTGCAATACCTCCTTCCGTCATCGTAGGTGACATGGCAGGCATACGCATGGCAGTAGTTGCCATCCGGATAGAAACATGGTTGATTCCTATCCCAGACTCCCGTTTAGCGTTTTGTTTTTTTAGACGAGATGATGAGCTTACCTGATCGTGATGAGGTCGCAAGTGAAGAGCGTAGAGCTGTCAACAGGTTGTTCCCACGCATTGCTTAGGTTGTGATGCGAGATGGAGCAAGAGACAATCTGGTTGGAAATAATGTTGGGTGGTTGGTTGAATGGGGACGGGATGAGCGGAGAGCCGACGTTCAGGCACGGAGAGTATCGGAAAGCACGGGGGTGAGTGGCGGTTTTCTTCGACCCATGAACCGGGTTTGTGTCGCTCACTCTCTGTTTCACTATCATTCCTAGAATAAAAGCACATTCGGGCTGTATGGTTGCATTAGAAAACGTACGTCTTAGGTATCATCCGTCACTGGTTGGCTTGCAAACAAGTGAAAGTCAGAACGAAATGAGTCAAGCTAGCGAGTGGCGAATCAGTCCTGCATCCTACAATGAGAATCGACGTTCTGATTCTGACCACTGAACAGTTCAGGCTTCCAAGGGAGGGATCAAACTGCTACCATCCCCGGATTGCTTATGTACAATATGTTTAGACAGGCTAGACTGGCACCGGTCAAGGAGTGATAAACAACACTACTACTGTGCTACTTCGTTCAGCTGACCGATCTCAGCTGGGGTCCTGGAACGGTAACAATTGAGGGCAGATATAGACAAAAGAAGGGAGATGAACATAAATGAGGGGAAATACAGATGGATATTGGAATATCAACACAAATGAGGGGAGATGCATGATCAGTCAATCCATCACCGACCCTGATAATCCCTTAAGAACAATAACAAACCCTCATACACTGTCCAAGCGATAGCTCCCGAGCCAGCCTTACGGGATATCCGTAAAGTTGAACCGGAGAAGAACCCAGCGATTCCTCGATCCTACACAGGCGGTCGGTCATTGAGGCCCCCTTACACGTTAAGAGACGTGAGACGTACGTTATATATCCGAATCACTGCTTTTCTTATTGTCGGATGATCTTGTGGATTGACCTGCATTCGTGTCTGACCACTCATCAACCTTGTATCCTTCCAGCCTTGTTGAGAGATGGAAGATTAGAGATGGGTCAAGGAGGAGGGGGTTGGTTCAAACATACCTTGACACAATCTGCAGGACTAGTAGCGAGAGTAGCCATCATTGCTGCTGACGCTCCACTAGCGGAATGTAATACGGCATTTGGTAGACTTGAAACCCGACCGAGAAAGTCTTTACTCTTTTCGTAGAAGACTAACGAGATACCAGCGTAAGGAGCATCTCGGACAGCTGTAGCTGTGAAGCCTTGAAACAAGCCTCGGACGCCATTTGTAGCTAACAATGAACGAAAGGCAGATAAGAGGGAGTGATATTCGGTATAGAAGTTGCTCTGTGACGTCAGATCTCAGCAATGTCAGATAACCAAGTAGGGGAAGATGACTTACCTCGTATCGAGCTTTGAGGACAGTGATAGGGTTGAGGATAAAGCTGACTGATGTTCGAGAAATAGCACCTGCGACGAGATTCCCTTGACTGGATAGTTTCACCAAGGCGGATTTACTCGAGCGGGGTGCAGAGGGATCTGGAACGATTTTCTGGAAATAAGGCGTTGATGAAAGGCGTGTGCGTATAGTTGAGAGTGTGTAAAAGTAGATAGCTACTCCAGGGATATTGCTACCAAGTATGCATATCAGTCTTGCGTGTCTGATACACACTGTGGAGGGGGGAGAAGATGCTTGTAGGATTTTATGGAGTCGCTTGTAGGCTTTTATATAGAGTCAAGACTTACCGAGTAAGTGTTGGAACTGTACCACGCCAGAATCCAAAGATTCCATCATCATGTAATACCTGCCTAACAACGACTCTCAAACGTCTCCTACGAGGGCGTTTTTCAGCTGAGGGAACTCTCCATCCTTCATCAGAACACTGACCGCTTCGGTCCACCTGCTTCGTAACCCTGTTGAAGACGAGTCTTGAGCAGGTCGAGCGGCTGGAGAGAGATTGCCGAGCTTAGTCCTGACAATGCTCCAGCGAGGAGATGATGCTGTGCCTTTATATCCGACTTTGCAGGTAGGATAGGCTCAGCCATTGAACCCCTCAAGCCAAGTATGGAATGATCAAGCAGATGGGGATATGCAAAGAGACAAAGACAAATAGGAAGAGATCGGGCCTCCAAAAAAGTCTGGCGGCCCCGGCAACTATCGCTCGTCCCGGCGTCCATCTCACCAAGTAATTCAACCTATTTGTTGCATTTTGTTTACGCCAGATCTAGCCATGAGCTTTCGAGTGAGCATGGTTACTGCTGCTTCGTATGTCTGTGTGCTGATGAGACTTCAAAGGATCAAAGTAGCTCTGTATCTTCTTTACTAGAGCAACTCAGAGCTACCACTACACCCTCAACAGTTATTCCTCAATCTACCGTCCCTTCGAAACGTCAGCTAGACGACCTTCTCAGCTCGCTCAACCAACCAGCTCCAGCTCCAGCTCCAGCATCATCCACACAGTCTGCGTTTCTAGGCGCCAGACGAAATCTCATTGAACCGTTTGGACCAGTCAGTAATCAGCCACAACCTCCACCTCGTCAGTTCTACTCGACCCCATCAGACGATGTTGAGAGAGAAAATGCCGTCGCTGGACCATCAAGTCTTCGGTCATCGGAGAAGCTTTCAAGAGGAAAGAAACATCCACGGGATAGGAGAGATGAGGAAGGATATGCAGAGATGAGCTTCGCAAAGGCTTTACCTATCTTGACTGAACTTTTATCTGAAGAAGAGTTCAAGCGGGAGTTAAGAAGGGTGAGTAAGAAATTTCATAAAGCTCTCTCTCAGAACCTTGGAGACCATATACTCATCCAGTAGATCAAGGCAGAGCAGAATGCTCTCGAAAGACGATTATGGGCAAAACAGGAAAAACTCAAAGCGGATCACGAAAAGCAGGTCCAATCTGAACGTGATCTGTGAGTCCCATCCTAACATTCCCCGCCCCCGCCCAACTTTGGCACGGCCCCTTTGCCTTTGCTGACCAGATGAATCAGAGCAAAGATATCAAATCGCCCATTGGCTCCTGACAAACCAGCTGTGAGTTCGTTCGACTGCAGAGTCTCTTGCGCTGACATCTCACCAAAGGAATGGACGAGGGCGCTGAAAGTGTTGCTCGCGGAGATGCATCGCGATAGAGTCTTACCGAGTTTTGATGGTCTCGCGCTCCGACATCGGCAACGGCTAGAAGAGCTGGGAGTGCCGGGACTCGGTGGTGGTGCGCAATTGGATGAGAAAGCCCGCGAGAGAGTGAAGAGGATCATGGACGTTCTCGAGGCGAGTCTGGAGGATTGATGTCGTCTCTCACGTACAAAGAAGCCTTCGTATTATGTAGCATTATCTGTACATAACAGACTAGGTTTGCGAGGCTAGGCATATCATTCACAAGTACATGTATGGTAAGTCGGTCATAAAAGTAGCGGATGAGAATTAAAGAATGATTCGCATCAATGAGTACAACATAGTCTATATTGAATCGTGATGTCATTATATGGTAGGTCTGAGCAAGGTTTTGTCTTGTCCATATCGAATGAGGTCGAGATCGCAGGATGAGGTCTGCAACATGTGGGTCGAAGGATGAATCTTGCACCATGTGGGTCGAAGGATTAATTCTGCATTACATGAGCTTTTACCAGTGAACAAACTAACCTCTCTCCATTGAAAACCACAATCAACGCATTTGCTACATCCATCAACATCCGTTCCTTACGTATGTAAGCTCACTAGAAAGTAGTTGAAGGCTCATCTGCCGATCTGATCTGTAATTGTCTATAATAGGCTTTACTTGCACCGCAAGAATCACAAGTAGCTTGAACGATATCGATATCAGCCCAACTTGTTTTGTCTGACTGCAAGTTTACAGAGAAGCTTACCGTCCGTCTGGTCGACATTGGCCCATGCTTCTTTCCCACCCAAGACGTCATCGACCTTTTTCCGAGTCAAGTGTGTCCGCATAGTGATCTGTACTGTGATCAGTATTTCATCCGGGATAGAGGTGGGGAATTCTGAGCTGTACCTTCTTGTTGATCACCCATTGATAAG
Source organism: Naematelia encephala (assembly GCA_002105065.1). Classification (NCBI taxonomy): domain Eukaryota; kingdom Fungi; phylum Basidiomycota; class Tremellomycetes; order Tremellales; family Naemateliaceae; genus Naematelia; species Naematelia encephala. The sequence continues at coordinate 1,054,701 of MCFC01000001.1, forward strand.
GGCATGTCGGACATTGCCTGACTAGGATCAGTATAGAGTATTGAAGGACACCTCGTATTAGTTAGGATGTGTTAGAGGAGGAAGAGGAGAAGTAGTGAGGGGGAGAGTGAGAACGAGGGAGAAGCGCATGGAGGCAGGAAGAAAAACAAATCGACGTACCAAGCTTTTTGAGCGGATTCTTCCGCATTCCCAATCGTGAGGTTATTGGAACAATATGGGCAGAAGAGCATGATGATAGCCCCCGCCCAACTATTCCTGTTGGAGTGACTGCTGTGCGGTTTTAAGATGGATAAGATTGAACAACTAGTCAAAAATCAAAAAATCAGGATTCATTGATTCGCGGAAGCAATTTTTCCGTACAGTGAGCAGAGCATTTAGAACGTCTTGCAACTCAATCTCTCCTCTATGTAATTTGTGAGAACCATGACAGAACTCAATCTACGACCTGTGGCTTCATCTAGTAGTTCCACATCGTCGTCGTCTAAGCCAATCCCGACATCCTCACTTCTCAAGCCTTGGGATTTCACTTACAGCCCTTCGCAGACTGGCAAGGATCTTAATCTGCTCATCATGTTTCACGGTCTAGGTCAGTCTTAGGATAACCCCAGTCCGTCCATCGTTCAAGAGTGTTTTTATTCTTTGCTCCATCATCTTTCCAATGTTGTATCTCAATACCGACCGAACTGACAAATCCAGGAATGTAGGCGATACCAAACTCCCATTCTCAAATCTAGGCCGCCAGCTAAATCTCCCTCATACCGCCGTCTTGTCACTTCAAGCACCTAATCCGTGAGTACACCCTTGACTCGATCTGACCTCTGATCCCACTTGTCTATTCTTCCAACTTGGTCTATACCTGTCTGATTTGACTGACGTCTTACTCTAGAATCCCACTATTAGAAAACCCTTCTTACTCATGGTACAACACGTTCACGCCGTTATTTGAGCCCCTTGCCTCTCCTGATCCCACGACTGCCCTCCCATCTCTTCGACATTTACTTGAAGCTCTCACTTCCTCTCAAGTAGGATGGGAATTACCTCAGATTCATCTTTTCGGATGGGGTCAAGGCGGTACGATGTCTCTTGAGCTCGCCTATAATATAGGTAGAGAACCACTCGACACTTGTACTACAGGGGCGCCTGCGAAACGATTCGGCAGTGTTATTTCAATTTGCGCACCGTTGTTATCTCATCCTACTTCGGACCTGAAATTAGAAACACCAGTTCTGTACTTTACTCGTCAATCTCCTCAATCGGCTGTCGGCAAAAAGAACCAAGGCGTCATTAAGCGGGCTTTCAAACAGGTCGACGTCGTCGTAGGAAAAGATGGAAAGGGAGAAGAAATGCCTAGGGGAAGAGGAGAATGGGAGGGCATCATGCGGTTCTGGGCACAAGTCCTGAAAAAGGATGATGATGGTTGGAAAGGTGGTGGACAGGTATTTGAGGTCGTCCGTTGATACTACTTACAACAAGACGAACATTTGCATGTACCCTTATCATACATGTACATGTATATTTTCTTGATGCACTGGAGCACTTTGATACATCCTTTTTCTGCTACACTTGCTTTACTTACTTCCCTTACACATTCAAGATTGACACACTGATTGTCCACATCGCACTGGAGATCGACTTGACACTGATTGTCCAATTGTACTTAATAAGATCCACACCACACCACACTGATCGTCCACTTGCACAACATCATTCCCTCAAGCCCTCGGGATCCTGAAGCCAGCATACAAAGAGCTCGTGGTAGCGTTTGACCCAGCCACTGTTGTTCCATTCTGATATACCGTCTCGTTCTTCCCTCCTTGGATCTCGATGATAGGGATCAAGGGACAAGACGGTGAAGGGAGGTATTGACCGTATTCACCCGCTGTCCAAAGGACGACACCGTTAGTCCACCTAATTGACAAACCCATTTTCAGTTAAGCTTAACCTTGGAATCCGCGAGTAAAGTATGCAATGGGAAAGAGACGTACCCGAATCCGATCTGTACAGTGTATTCGCCACCTCCACCAGCAGCGTCTGTATCAGTTGCATTGAACTGACGAAAATAAATCAGCTCGTCTTTCTGAACAAGCAAGGCAAGGCAAGGCAAGGCAAGGTAGGTAAAGTAGGTAGCAGCGCACCTTTTCGAACATGACGCCTATGTGTACGTATCAGCTTCAGATACGACTGCGAGATGGATAGTCTCATCAACTCACCTGTTTGGCCAGTTGTGAATGTTCCAGTAGAATTGAGATCTGATAATGGTAATTGTGTCAAAGTACCGTTAATCTCGCCTCCAGTGGAATACCTAAATGAACACCTTTAGTCCTTTTATTTGACATACCAATGAATATGTGACTGACCATGAACAGAAAGCAGCTGCCATATAGCTAAAATAACAATAAATATCACTTGTCAAACAATGCGGGACGACGCTTACCGATTAGCAAATTCGATGCTGAGTGCTAAAGGCCACGGTTTCCCTTTCGCCTCTTGAGTCTGTAAAGTGACGTTTCCCAATGTGCTGGAAGATTGAGGTGGGAGATCAGTCTCGTTCAGTCCGAATTGACCAGTGGCGACATCTGCGAATGAGAGCGTGTCGTTGGTGAGGATTGAAGCGTTTGGGTAAAGTCGAGAAAGGGTCTCAAAAGCCTTGATGGACGAGTCTGACGAGTCGTCATCAGTCATTAGAACAGCGTCTTGTGTCTCGCCCCAAAAAGGGTATCGTTGGTAACGTCACTGAGTACTCACAAACATGCGGCGGCCATCTACAAGTCTTCTGTTAACTCTTTGATCTTACATAAGATCTAGCGATCAGACTTACGAGTTTGGAAAGTCCTACGAACGAGTTCCTCAGCACTTGTATCCTTTTTTTGTTTTTGGCATTATTATACTCACCCAATTCAAACCAGTAACAAGCAAACTCGCTACACTAGGTATTCCACTATACCTGCCAAGTAAATACCTCTGCCCACTAACGATTCCCAGCGCTGCCGACTCGTTCCTTCCATCCAGCTCTGGCGGAGTGATATTTTGCCACAACGCAAAAGTACCTGCAGGAGTATATACTGACGATCGTGCGTTGGCAGTCGTGTTGAAATCGTAGAACCAAGATTTGACCGGGTCCCAGTGTAAGTCTAGGATAGCGCTCGTCAAGTTTTTCGCGACGGAACGATGGTATGTCGCTTTGGATGTTGAGTTTGAAACAGACGAGTTTGAGCTGGTAGTCGTGTTGGATGAATTGGAGTAGATCTCGTACATGTTTGCGAGCTGAGTTGAGGTGAGTAGAGTATTTGGGCTGTTTCATGTATCCAGTGAGACGCCATCTTCCCCTTTCATCGCTTCCTCCCAACGAAACTCGCCGCAATTTCGATATTCTGCGGTGCTCGTATACCAAGAAAAAAATGACTCACTAAAGCATGATCGCCAGCTAAGAGACTCATCAAATCAACAGGCACCACAGCCCTAGTATTGAGTGTCCTTAAAGCCGGATTATTATCCGAGACATTGATGACAGGCTGTTTGCACCAACGCGAGCTGTAGTCCCAGCCTGTTTCGGCACCGGTCGCTAGTTCTGCATATAATGCTGCACGGGCACTTTCATTGAGAGCTGGAGAGGCGCCAAAGGCTGTGGTGTAGTCTTCTACGTATCCCTAGACAGAACAGTTTAAGCATGATTTCGCGGGGAGAAAAAGAAAAAACACAGTAGAAGTAAATTAGGACATGATGGGAGAGTAAGGTAGACTGGAAGAGCAGAGAAAGATACAAGGGGAGAAAGACATTTGATGTAGAGATAACAACGACAGACAACATACCTCTGGTCGAGGAGCAGAGTTATTCACGCTGTAATGATACACTGTGAGGTTTTGACCCGAGTAAGGCGATTTTACCGAGATACTGCGATTGGTACGCCACCATTCCAACTCGTTCTGTACGAAATGGCCCTTTGATCAGTATGTTCCCAATGAAGACCGTATGATTATAGGAGATTTCACCTCCATGGCAGGTAGAGCTCGTTCTAGGATGGTCACATTTCCTGTGACTTTGAGATACGCATCGACCATCTATCCTTCAAATCAGCATGGGAGGACTGCTGCGAAGGTTGGAGAGATGGATTGACCTGTACGAAGACTGGAGGTTGAGAGCGATCCAAGTAATATTTTCTAATTCAGTCAGCTCTATTCTATTTCTCAGAGTCGTTTACCTTCCGCCATTCGGGACGAAACCATATACCTGTCCAAACTTAGAAACGGGTACCATTGCTTGTTTGATAAGATACAGTAGTCCCGACTCACATCGACCAGATCCATAAAGTTCTGAATTACGTCCCAGGCATAAGTATACAGCTGGCTTTTGAGTAATCCCTCTATGATCCAGAACGTATCCCAGTAATATGTCTAAATACCAAGATGAGTTTGTGGTGCCGTAACTCGACAGGCTGGGATCGACTGACCTCGCGATATCTACCTCCTGGAACGACGATCGTGTGATTAAGCGGGATCAAGCTAGACTCGCATTGACCATTACACAGTGCTGATTGATTTGTCTCTCTGTAAACAGTATGACATTCAGCAGATCTAGATGGAAAAGGGCACGAGGAAGACATACCGAATCAACAGCGTCCAGTAACCGTTCACCACTGAGACCCAAGCTTTGTATATCGGATCATTGACGGTATCAAGGACGGCAGGAGTGGAGTTGAAGCCTTGTAATGCTACTTGGGACAGTTCCAGACCTTCACCTTTCTGTGTGGCCTTGTTCAGCGAGGTCTTCGTCCGGGTTGAGGGAGAAGAGAAAGAGGGAAAGACGAACGAAGTATTGCTCGACGAATGTCTCTATGTCACCTACTGTCACGTTGGAAGGGAGCTTTGCAAAGGCCGCAAGCGTCTCGTTGAGTGTTCCGACAGTAGGCTGTGCGGCACATCAAAACATCAGTGGAAGATACTTGCCGATTGAATCAGACTGACCTTGTCCGGGAAAGTCTAGGGTACAGTCAGAGACGATACATGATGTGGACTTACCTTGCTATCAGCAAAGATCCCAGACAGCTCAACATCTTGCAGTAGCTATTGATGTCAGTCTGAATATGGCAGGTTGAGGTCGATTTGTCGACATACCACACCAGGACAGAATACATCTGGTTGTCCCGAGTTACACCATCCTTGAGCAGGCGGGTAGATTCCCTGCCCAATAACCGTCGAATTTAGCGGAACTGTGGGCGAGGGAACGCTAGTAGAGACAGGTGTGGGAGAGAATGACGATAAGCTAGTCTGGGTACCCGTTTGAGCTACAGCTACACTCGCTAAGAATGTGACTAAGGCCAACAACATCTTGCTGAACATGCTGATCTCGAGAGATGAGCAATGAATGTTGATCTTGAGATGATGAGCAAGTAGTGGAAGACTGAATGTTTATGCATCTCATCTCGCTTCTACCTACCTTGGCAAGCTCGTAACATCCCAGTCTTGGTAATAACTTTTGACTTGCCGAAATGGCAGATGGTCACATGCACTAAAGAGAGAGAAATTCCCAGTAGCCCAAAAGCCCGGAATGGGCGAAACCGAGCTTGGATGACGTCATCAGCCATGGGGGAAGAATGATTTTTCTTCAGTCAAGCTGCTGATGTTTGTCCTTTCTTTGGAGGCAAGTGGTAGAGAGCCAATACGGATTGTCCATGCTGGATATTACGTTCTGGACCGCATCATTCTTTGGTCAATGTTGATGTTATTCTCCCTATGCTGCATGATTTGCGCAAGACGTGGTTGGCGGACATGACCGCCGTCAATCCGGTCGATTGATCCGGCTCGCTTGTAAGCAAATCGCAAAAGAGTCGTTCGCATAACCTGTATTGTATGAGATTTCTGGGTAAAGTGTGGAGATTCACACATACACATCGTATAATCACTCCTTGTCGCTCCTCTACCTACAGTTCAGTCGGATACCACTCTACAGGTGTTCATCCCGTCCGCGCGACAGACTTGACATCGAAATCGCTAGTCTACATGGGTGATAATATTGTCAAGTAGGTCGTGCTCTTACAATATATACCTTGAATCTACGCCGCTGACTGAACGATTAAAGCTTCTACGCGGGCCAGCCTCCGTTGAATAGGCTGTCTTTTCATCGTAACTCGGCGGAAAAGCTGAACGATCACCTACACGCTGAGAATGCACGCTTCATTCTCTTCAAGTGAGTCAAGCCTTCTCGCTTCCTGTAGAACAAGCGGATGCTAATCGGCCCTTCAACAGAGATTTCAAGCCTTTAGTGCATGCTGGAGAGCCTGGAAAGACTTTGTTTCTCTCTCGAGAACAAGTCAAGTCTCATCTCGGAGGAGACTTCACAGGACCGTACGTCTCTTGTTTCTTTCCTCTCTATAGCAGTCCGATCTTCTCCAACAAAACCAACAAAACCAGCACTTACTTACTTGCCCTGCCTACTTTAGATCACCGGAAGATATAGGTAACAAAGACCGAGCACGAATACACGAATCTGCCCGACTACCAAACACAGTTCCCGCCCTTGTATTTCTCGGGATCGATGATCGTCCATCAGCCTCACCAGACTCGGTACCTGCGACGCAGGACCCTACTGCCCCAAAGGGCGTACCGTACTTTGCATTGGAGGTGAAAACGGACAATGATTGGCTGCCTGAAGGTGGGGAATGGGGAGACGCAAGGGCCAGTGCTAGTGCTATGGATGGATGGGAGGCGGGTATATTCGCTGCTGGGAGGGCTATGGTGGACTGGAATGCAAGGAACAAGGTGGGTGTTCTAACATTTGGCTTGAATCGCTATAATCTCAACTTCCCTTCCCGACATATCCAATACATAACACGGATTGGTTGTAGTCGCTAACCAACGATACAGTTCTGCCCAGCTTGCGGATCACCAACCTACTCTTTATGGGGAGGATGGAAACGTAGTTGCACTACTGCCATCTCGCCGATTCCAGGCAAAGAACCATGTTTTTCTTTGAAAGGTCTGCATAACTTTGCTTATCCACGTACTGATCCTGTGAGTCTCGGAATCGCGCCCCCACCCCCTTCCATGTCGATATGGATGGATTCTAATGTGAATTCGCAGGTGATTATCATGGGTATATTGAATGAAGCTGGGGATGCGATGTTGCTTGGACGACAAAAGTCTTGGCCGAAAGGTGAGTTGAATATCATTCTTCTGAGCATACTATTGCCCCTTCTCCAAATCAATCACTTCCTTACTCAATCGTTGAAAACTCCATCTTCTTCTTCTCTTTATCGATCATTGAGACTGAGATATCGACATGTGCTGATACAGGTTATCTAAAAGGGATGTACTCGTGTCTTGCCGGATTCATTGAACCTGGGGAATCATTTGAAGAGTCAGTACGCAGAGAAGTATTGGAGGAAGCAGGAATCCAAGTTGGTCCAGTTAGATAGTCAGTCCAAGTTTCTCCTTGAGATCCACCCATATCACTATGTAAGTGAAGCTGATCATGACTCGTTATTCGTTCACTATAGCTCTTCAAGTCAACCTTGGCCTTATCCTGCTAATCTCATGGTTGGATGTTATGGCCGTGCGCTTGACGGACAGGATATTCGTCTTGATTTAGACAACGAGCTAGAAGGTTAGTTTATCGTTTAATCTACTACTTTCTACTACACTCCTCTCTCCACTACTCTTCTTTCCACATACCATCATCAAACAGCAAGACTCAATATTCAGTTCTTTCGCTGACAATTTGTTCTTCGTTTTTCAATTTCAATTGTTATTGTACATGACATTACACCGACCCCTTATGTCCTCTCCGAACAAAAACCAAACAACTGAAACAACTCCAAAACTCGAAAAACAAAAAAACAGATTGTCAATGGTTTCCTCGTTCTCAAATCTCTGCACTTCTAAGCACATCAACCGGGACCCATTTCACTCGAGCCGATCAAAATCAATTAGACCGCGCTACATCTGATAAAGAGACTGAAGCTGCTCTTGCACCTTCTGAAAAGACACCTGAAGAATTAGAAAGACTAGTCGCTCAAGGAAAAAATCAATTGGTCATCACTAGAGTCCCACCTGGGACTGCTATTGCCGGTAAACTCATTAGAATATGGGCAGAAGGAGGTCTAGAAGTCGTCAGTAAACTTTGATACCAGGAGCATTGGGCATAAAATAAACATGGCTACAGTGATCACTACTGTACATAGGCTGCTGGTGACTTGTCTACCGTATACGAATACAAAAGAATGAAATATGCAGTCAACAATCTATTTCTTTGAACTGAACTGAAAGTTATGGGTCGAGACTTGATACCACACCACCAAATGCAGAGAGCGAGAGTGATGCATACAAGACAGATGAACCGATGCGAAACAGGTATCACTAGTAATCACGGTACGTAGATCCGACTGTATCCTTCGACCCTACCCAAATTTAGCATGCTCCATGTGTGTTCATAAGTCGAACAACTCACTTTCGACGACAACATGGACACATGTGATCCTTGGCTGCTAGTCTTGATGCGAGAGACTCTCTACACTCGTTACACAGCGCTAAACACCTGTACACACGATAAGCCTTCCACCTTTTGACTCGTTTGACAAGAAAAGAACATACCGACAAGGCCAGAGAATCGTATCTCTCGGTTCAATAGTACATACCACACACATTCTACGCCTATCATCATCCCATTCGTCCCTCTCCTTGCGCACAACAGCCAATCGTCTATCCGCCACCACTTCAGACAGGCCTTGTGGAGTCCCTGATCGAGTCGGAGTCGAGAGAATGGCATTGTATCGCCGTCTGGTCAATGGTGTCCCGCTAGACGAAGTCATATGTGCCAACAAGACAGGTTGTAGGTCGATCTCTCCTTCAGCATCGTCCAAGGCTGGTCGGAGTAAATCCTGATACAGGTCTTGTTGTTGTTCTTCGCTATCGCTCGCCCCGCTTGACGAACTTGATGCTCCATCGTCGTCCTCATCCATCCATTCCTCCCCATCATCCTCCATGTCAACATCACCATCACCATTTCCAAGTAGGTATCCGGACCAGTGCGGGGTCTCTGGTCCAGGCGTCAGTTCAATCTGTCTCCTCGACACCGCCGACGAGGTAGCTCTGCTCTCGTCTCTCTGCGCCATGAGTTCACGGTGCTCCCTTTGCATTCGGTCCAGTGCGCGCATGGCGGCTTGGCGTCGGAATCGCGTTGGGGTAGCCCACGCAGCACGGCGCCAGAACCGCCACTGTCTTGGTCCATACCACCATCTTCCATGCCTCGCACGCCAAAAGAGGTCAATTGCCTTCTTCCCTCCAGGTACAGTGACGATCGTCTTGTATCCTAGGGATACAAGTGAGTTGCCGCATGTGTGCCAGAATGTCCGCAACTCTCTCCAATACACACTTTCGGACTGCGGATCTTCAAGCTCGGAAACCTCGATGTTGGTGATCTCGGCGTTGAAACCACCAACGAAGCCGACTTGACCCTTGAAAACGTCACTACCCGCAGCAGACAGCTCGACCCAAGGACCCATGCGCTCTTCGATGGGAACCAGTTCGTTGCGCAAACCGGAGTACTGCGTCGCTTCGAGGCATGCCGTGCCGAGCTTGAGAAGGCAGACGCCAAAGTCGTCCTCGATAGATGGTATGAGCCCCTCGTGCGGGAGCAAATTGGCCATGATCGGGGAAGGAAGATAGCCCAATGTGAAGATGTGGGTGAATGCTTTGACAACGATAGAGAAGATGATGATCGTCGACAGGAACAGTGCCATCTGACGGGGTGAGCTGACATGTCCAACATCAAGTGTATACATAGCTCACGAGATGTGTGAGAAAGGTAAAGCTAGGGAATTTGAGCGGCGATGTTCCAAGTGCATAGACAAAGTGAGTGAGCCCCATGATCCCGCAAACAGCGGTAGGGAGCAACTGATTTCGTCTCAATTCTTGCGACAACTCGATTGCTTGTAGCCAAGTGAGCTGAGTCATAGCATCAGCAACCAACAACGTTTTTCCTGACTGATGCCACCTACCTCAGTCAAGCTCAACCACAATTGGAACAAGGCATGTACGTCTGGTCGACCGTGATTTGCAGCTGGAGGTGGACGATGATGCGTAAGAGGCGACGAGTAGAGATGGAGGAGGAAAGAATAGCCAAACTAGGGGTAATGAGAGTCAGAGTACGTACAGAGGAGCATGGGCATAGCACGAGAGATTTGGCGGTGCCGAGTCATCTCGTTAACGAAGACGTGACCTACTAGGTTGAAGCCTGCTCCGACATCTCTTCGGCGGCTTTAATAATGTTAGCTCTATCATGGTCTGTTACAAGATTTGGGAATGGACTTACCCTCTATCCAAGCCATTGGCTAGACCAGAACACACTAGTCCGGCACAGACGCTGAGAAACACCTGCCAGCAGGCTTTCTCCATCTCCATGCTGCCTGCCCATTGTCCGAACCACCCAACGGCCTTTCCAAGCGTGGGACCTAAAAAGCTCGGAGGTGCTACTGGCCAGAGATTTGCCACTTGCAGCGTTAGCACTGTGAAGAGTGCCCACGCGCGAATGAGGCAGATGAGACCGGGAAGACGGAGATACTTGGGCATCTGTGGTGATGTGAGGATCTGTGCGACTGAATATGTTTGTCAGCATCATGAATTGATCCTTAAACCAAATCATCAACAGTAAATAGCTTACGTGCTGCACGAAATCTGTAATACCGAGTCGTGGGAGGATGGGGCAGTGGTGGTACAGGTGGACGAGGTCGACGGACGATATGGTGTATACGATTGAGCAGGAGAGCCTATGAAGAGTCAGCATCAATTCCATTCTCTTCATTTCTTTCATCGTTGCAACACAAGGAGTAGAGTTTGAGCTCCCTATCCACGCTTTGTTTCTATGTTTGACGATTCTCTCCAGGAGATCTTCGCACACTCACCATGAGGACCAACATGACGCCGTATCCACTACCAGCAAAGCTCAATGGGCCAACCCCACCAGCCAGAGCCCGAGGCTCTCCAGGCTCATTGATGATCCCTTCGAGCCCACTCATTGTCGCATACCCATCATTGCCTGGATGCTTATTGCCTCCTCCCGTTCCCGAAGAAGGGACGCCGGGGTGTGTTGCGTTGTCGGCGGGTGACGGGAATGAGAATACGAGGTCATGTAGGATCTGCGAGAAGCGAGCGCCGATCGACGCGAGAAGAGGCATATTGAAGAGAAGAGAAGGATTATAAGTCGCCTAGTCTATGTGCATCGCTGTGGGCTGACAACCGGAGTGCGCAGACGCTGTTTGGGGGTCAAGATGTGTACTGAAAGAGAGAGGAAGGCTTGGTGGGACATGTAACCAAGCCCGAATAAGGCCACGTGGTAGGTCACTTTTGCTTCCCTTTCACCTCGGCGACATCCTTACCAGCACCCAGCTCGCACGATGCATGACAGGAACAGACGAGACCAGCCAGACGCGAGCCTCAACGCCGGACGTGTAATGGGCCAACCAAAGATGTGAATACATACCGGGCTGACTGTTATTCGTATATCCACTCATGTAGGCACTCGTCATCATCACACATACTGGGAGGCGGCATGGCTAAAAAAAGACGTAGAGGTATATGCACCGGCTCTCCCGCCGTGAACTGTCTCTCCCTCTCAACGACATAGTAAAGTACAACCTTCGGAATCTAGAGAATGAGGCACTTTTGCTTTTTATTGCGGCCTGACTTCTTGCTCTAAGGAGAGATTGTATGTGGTCAGCGTTGAATCTGATATGCCCAAGAGAAGCTCGACTCACCATCAAAGCGTTTCTCGTAGCAGTTTGGAATACCTCCCGAACACCTTCCCCAGTCTTGGCACTGCATTCGACGTAACCCTGAGCTGCAATCTTTTGCGCAACGGAAAGACCCTCAGCCTTGGTGACGGGTCGTTGGTTCATCCGCGCCAAATCCTGAATCGTCTTGGCGTCGTCTCGGAGATCTTTCTTGCATGCGACAAGGATGATGGGAAGGCCCTGGCAGAAGTGAAGCACCTCTGAGATCCACTATATGTACGTCAGTAATTGTCCGGACATCGGCGAGCCTAGTCATGGATTCCGCAGTCATCTCGCGTAAGATGATTTCATTCCCATGGAGCGTTTAGAGAGACGTGTTCGTGATGTGAGTTGGATCGTATCGGTGATTGTCCGAGAATAAAACGCGTGAATTGATGGCGAAATGATGACAAGAAAGGCAGTGACGGGAAATAACAGTGCAAGCTCAACCCACCTTTTCTTGCACGTTGTCGAGAGAGTCCGGGGAATCAATGGCAAAGCAGATCAAGATGACGTGAGAGTCGGGATACGACAATGGACGCAGTCGGCTAATTTCCTTCTGTCAGCCATGCATTGTCACGATCGACAGCGGTATTTTCATCCAAAACTCACTCGTAATCTTCTTGACCGGCGGTATCCCAAAGCGCCAACTCTACCTTCTTCCCATCGACCTCGACGTCTGCGACATAGTTCTCAAAGACAGTTGGTACGTAGACCTATAACCGCGGTGAGTAATTTCCACTTGACGCGCGTCGGGGAAGATGAAGGATCGCATACCTCTGGGAACATGCCCTTGCTAAAGACGATGAGGCTGGACGATATCAGTGAAAAGCCACATTTTTCCCCGCATCAAGTGATACTCACAGACATGTCTTCCCGCAAGCACCATCGCCTAGAAAAGTAGAGCATTAGCAAATTCGGTCAAGAGAGCGAAACACGCGATAATGAGGTGTAAAAGGACGTGACTTGTTTCGAATATGTTGAGAGACAAGTTGTGATGATACTCACCTACGATGACCAATTTACGCCTAATCTCGCCGGACATGATGCTGAGCTCGTGTGAAGCTACGAGGCAGATACGTTCAGAAGGGTGGGGAAGGCAAGGACAGGAAAGTGTGTACGATGTTAAAGAAACAAGAGAGAGAGAGTCGTGGTGGGTTTTATGAATTGGTGCTTGTGTCTCGTTTTGCTCGCCATGTCAGAATCAGACACAAAAGACCCTGAATAGCTCCCCTCCCCGCCAACGGTGATATAGCCGGCGATATAACGTGTGGCATCGTGGCGATTCCCAAGTCCTTGGTATACCCGAGCGGTCCATTACTCAACAGAATAGTTCCTTTTGCATGCATTGATGAACTCGTCAAACCTAGTCAACGTGCTACCATCTGAACTCTCATCAACTTCAACATGAGCTGTAAAGTGGAATACGATGATGCTCGCAACTACTTTTGTCCACGCAACTTCTCGCTCCGTCTTGCAAAGTGTCCTCGAACTCAATTACCAGTATCATACTGCGACATAGGAGATCCAGAGGGCATACCAGTTCTGAATATTGTGCCTAGTGCATGCTCAAGATGGGTTGCTGCTATACAGGGTATGCTTTACACTATTAAAGTTCTGGACCTCTTGTGATGAAAGTCGTTACCCTCCGAGTAGAGCTCATCATTCGGGACTGTTTTATAGATCCATTATGTCGTCTTTACGGTATACGAATGATAGCGATTGATAGACCTGGATGTGGTGTTACGCCAGCTGTACCCATTTCTCAGAGAATACAACTCTCCGCACGTGAGTTTGGAAATGCAATCCTTCCTGTGCTCAAACCCCCCTGCGTGTCCATCCGCTCTCGCTCGGAATCCTTCCTGCACATCAGTCCACTCAAATCTTGAACTTGCTGAGGCAGAAATTAGAGATGGCAGTTTCCGTCCTTGAACACATCGGAGTGAAACCGAGACATATACTTGTGACTTCAGCAGGGATCTAGCAAGTCTATTCTTCTTCTCTGCATTCAAGTCTTCTCCTCTCCATACCAGACACGAAAATTGTAAGATTCATACTGATACTTTTTTTGATCACTGTAGTCATGCACTTCAGCTATTGATCTATCACTCGGAAGCATTCAATGATAATGTCAGGTTATACCTTATATCACCTTGGTCACCACATACACCTGATACGACATCTCTTTTAACCCGTTTTGGAATGGGCATGGTTCCTAATGGTATTTTCTCAACACAACATATCACTGTAAGTCATTCAAATGAAATCCCACACTACCAACGTTTCGAAACCCACCAACTTTTTTTGATTCTCAGTCTGATCTGAACCTATCTTGACTAGTGATTCCTGATTTCTGATTCCTGATTCGGATTAAAAGCTGAGGGTTTATGATATGATCTAGATGCCATATGTGATCAAGCTTGAACAATATACTGGAACGTTATTCAATGCCTCGTCAAGAATAATCAAAGGCTCAGGAGGATCATTAGTGGTAGAAACCAAATCGACAGGAATACCATCCTTGGAAGAAATCGATCAGGGAAATTCGTCAACCGCCAAAAATAAACGTAAATTACGAATACCTAAAGCAGATCGTGACAAGTTACATGAATGGAGAGAAGAGGCTGTGAGAGTGAGATCCCTCTCTATATTTGTCTTGATTATCAGCTTAGTGTAATCTAGATAACTTCAGAATATCTACAGTTAGAAGAGAGTAGAGGGATAGGCGAAGGTATGTCCATACTACCACTACCACTACCACTACCACTACCACTACCACTACCACTACCACTACCACTACCACTACCACTCTACTATCTCTCATATCTCCATTCCTTCTACTATATCTCGTATCTCAATTCATTCATCTATCTCTCATATCTCAATCGTCTACCTTTTACGCTATCACTTGACTGGCTGATAATGAGATACATCTATTCAGAACTACTCGTATGCTTGAATCGTACAAAAGCAGATACAGGTTCAGAATGGTTCAAAACCCATATATCTCAACTTGAGACATCATCAAGTCGACCGGTCAGTGTCGATATGTGGTTTGGAGCCAAAGATCCTCTTGTTAGTGTAAAGGCCCAACGTGAGTCACTTGTATTCGTATTTCCTGTCTCTTTTCAACTACTCATGATTTTATGAATATAGAATGGTTAGTTGATCTTTTCAAAAATTCTGGAATCAAAGTACATGTGCGTAATGTCAAGGATGCGGATCACGATGATTTGTAAGTTCAAAAGTGGTTTTAAACCAATTAAGAGGAATAGGAATGGTAGAGCTGATTTCTGGTTTGATAAGGATGAAACGCGAAGAAGGGATATGGGAGATGATGGAGCGTGTACGGAATCGAGAGGATACGACATGACCTTTTGTGTATTTGTGAAACGATTTTGGTGTTGTTAGTTGTTGGTTTAGAACGACCACAGGCGTTGTATATTAATAACACAAATCAAATTCAGGGGCGATGCGACTTGTCGATGTAGACAGGTGCAAGTAGGAGAAGCAACTATTTGCATGCGTTCATGATCCCGCAACCTGGCTCTCGATAGCCTTGACAACGACAGTATTGCCTAGCCAGTCCACGCTTCTAATATTGTCATCAGCACCAAGCTCAAGGTCTTGAAATTGTAGATCTGAGGGAGAGACAATTGTGACCATGAGACAGCTACACAATGTAGCGAGAGGTTACAAAGAGAGATAAGAAGGAAGGATATGTGGATAAGTCAAAAGAGGGATTGAGATACTGGGAGAGGTAAAGAGGAATGAGAGGTAGTAAGAGATAGAGGCAATAAAGAGAGACCTACGAGTCATCTAAATGATCATCAAGGTCATATAAATCGGCATGCAATCTTCGTTCCTTGATACTTTGCAGGGACCGACTCGGTAGATCTTGAGAAACGAGTTGGACAGCGCCGTCTAATGGTTTAGACGATGGAGCGGTGTACATCTATTGAATCATTGATGGTTCAGCTCTAATCCTGATTGGTGTTGAAGACTGAACGAAATGGCATGGACCATAAAAGAGGTACAAAGTAGAAATGGGGGAGTAGCGAAAAGTAATCATAGGGAATTCCAAACTCACTATATATGGGTTCTCCCCTTTTGCAAGCTTTGTTTCGTCGATCTAGATCATATAAGCGTTAGCATTGTCCTCATCTATCACACTGAACAAGAGGAAGATGATACTTTTCATCACCACTCTCAAGAGTCAAGAGGAAGATGACGGTATCTTCTGACACTCCCCCGACGACAACAAGACGACATGTACTCCACCAGTCCCCGCAGAAATTTCATCCACCACTCGACTCACTAACAAGACAAAGAATGACTCAAAAGCAACTCACGACCAATGAAAAAGCATCGTCCCCCCCTACCAATCCTTTCAAACCACTGATGATCCTCTCTCTTATCCTTCCTCCTCCACTTCCCGACTCTTCAGCAACATAAACTCCTACTACTCTCAATCCCTTCTCTCGAGCATAAACAATAACGTGTTCAAGTGCGATTTCTAATATAGGTGAGAGGGTGGTATGGGCGTGTATGAGTGGGATTGCATCTGTGATTTGAATATTTGATATCGACAATGATCCAGAAGTAGTGTTAGTGGTGGAAGGGAGAGTTGAAGTAGTGGAAGGGACAGTAGTAGTGGAAGGGAGAGTAGTAGTGGAAGGGAGAGTAGTAGTGGAAGGGAGAGCAGTAGTGGAAGGGAGAGTTGACGTTGAAGTTGAAATTGAGGAGAGAAAGACGCCTATGGTTGTTGATGAAGGGTGAGCTGCAGCATGTAAGATTGGGATAATATATGCTGGTGCTGAGAGGGTGATAGATGAGCCCGAAGAAGACATATCTGATATATGATATGCCAGAGTAATAAAGGCGTATAGTGAGCAAGTAAACGCTAACAGACACGCGCAACTGACCCGTTTCAGGTCGAGGTGGAGGCCCAAGACTGCTAAATCCCATAGAATCATCACAACTCCTGTTTCGATCTCAATCCTCAACAATCACCATACTTTTCACATATTCACCAACATCAATCTGACATACTGCATGCATGTATCGACAGAGCATCATGGTAATACAGCGCTTCTATAACATTTGACAGGCATCCAGCTTTTGATCCTCCCAACTCGACTACTACTATGGCCCGATACCATTCGTATATGGTACCTCGTGGAAAAGGTACGACTGTGATATTTGCATCAGCACATCCACCCATGGATTCTACATGATAAAAAATGGAGAAAGAAAAGACGACTCACTACACTCTCTCCGAAATGACTCCTTCGAATAGTTTCAGCCAAGACATGACTGACATCAATCTGTTCAATCTTTGGACAACCCTCAATCTTGTCTCCGAGGGGAATAGTATTCGTCACCACAAGCTTTTCCATCCCACTCTCACTGATGACTTTGAGAGCTGGTCCGCTAAGAATACCGTGCGTCGCAAAGCCGTATACCTTGCTAGCGCCAGCTTCGAGAAGATTACGGGCTGCTAGTCCGAGTGTACCACAAGTATCGGCCATATCGTCCACTAGGATCGCGATTTTGCCAGTCACGCTGCCGACTAGGACCATGCGTGAGACTTCGTTTGCCTTCTTGCGCTCTTTGTGGAAAAGCGCAAAGTCGACGTTGAGTCGATCTGCGATAGATGTGGCGCTGAGGGAACAGTCAGCGATCCCGTCCTGATAAGGCTTGGATTTGGATAATAGACAAGGTAGATTTGGATTCGGAGATTGGACATGATAGACTTACCGCTTTGCTCCACCTGCATCAGGAGACACGATCACACAGTTCCGGACATCGTCAAAGTGTTCACGAATGTAATTGACCATTGCAGGTTCGGCGTATAACTGTACTCCCATCAGCGTGGATTCTCGCATCTGTACATTGCACTCACGCTATAACCGTAGAACGAGAGGAGAAGAGAAGTATTGTGAGCTGAATTCTCTCAGTGTGTCACGAAATCTCACTTGTCCACAGGGACATCAAAGAACCCTTGAATCTGAGAGGCATGCAAATCCATCGTCTATGACCATATCAGCTGAACATCCTTGCAAGACCAGAAGAGATGGCAACTCACAATTACATGGTCACATCCAGCTTCACGTAGCATGTTGGCGACGAGCTTGGCGGTGATAGGTGCTCGAGACTTGTCTTTCTTGTCTTGTCGGGCGTAGAAGAAGTGTGGAATGATGGCTGTTATCCGTCGAGCGGATGA
Source organism: Naematelia encephala (assembly GCA_002105065.1). Taxonomy (NCBI): domain Eukaryota; kingdom Fungi; phylum Basidiomycota; class Tremellomycetes; order Tremellales; family Naemateliaceae; genus Naematelia; species Naematelia encephala. The sequence continues at coordinate 1,072,688 of MCFC01000001.1, forward strand.
GATCTGTTGGAATGGATCTCAGCTCTCATCGCAAACTCAGGAAAGAGGACGTCAAAGCAACACGGTAAAGAGGCAGATGTGGACGTGAAAGCGAATAGGAATTACGCAAGTGCAGAGGCCGAAACTCACTTTACAGGCATGAATCATAATACATAATTCGATGAGTGAAGTATTGACCTCTCCTGCACACTAAAACTTGATCAGGCGTATGCACTAGAACAAGAAAGCCGAAATGACGAACAGTGTTGAGGATGTAGACATCATAATCCCGTACACTCTCTGTGATGGTGACTTTTGTTTCACCAGAGAGGGGCTGTAGGATACTAGCTCGAGCGAGGGGGATACCTAATCTAGTGAGGTTTAGCTGGAATCCCATGGCCGGAAAGGAAGAGAACCGACCGCTTGGCGATAAGGTGAGCTAGCTCGGGATGGGAAGTGCCTATTCTTCGTCAGCTTGTCTTCTGAGGGACCGGTGAAGGATACGAAAACTGACCTGTGAAGAGCTTGATGGATGCGTAGGCTGCTGCGGCCATCTTGAAGGTTATCGAACTCCGTTGGGGAAAGGTAGGTGGGTCGGCGGGTAGGAGGTAGGATTTTCAAGTGTGATTTGTGGAGCGTTTAGCTCGCGTTAAGAACCACAGCTCAAGCTCTGTGTTTCTCCTCAATATAAAAGTTCTAGATGGGACGCAATAATGATAATCCTGGTCGAGACAACGATGCCAAAAGTTCTCTTAGACTTTATAACCGCGGGAGACAGGGTGTCACCGACTATCGCACCTATCTCTATCGGCTTTAGTCCGACTTGTCCAGTTTGGAATGTTCGGAGAAAACTCGTCTTCGTAGTGCCCGCAGAGTAAGATGATCGAGACGATAGTCGTCGTTGGTAGATGTAATGTAGAGTCCTTGAGGACCGCCAAAGACCGGCTGATCGCTATCTTGTGACTCTTTGTGAGATTCTCAAATTTCAAACGGCACTGGGGAGCCGGCTCGCCCGGTCAAGTTAAAGTGGAGGGGAAATTTAAAGTAATGTGGGCCTTGTCGGAGCGAGACTCGGACGAGTTGATTGAGCGAGACAATTGACTATAATAAGGCAAGGCCGGAGAGAGAGAGGGGGTGAGGGGGGGGGCATGAAGTCTAGAGCTCTTTATGAGTCTGTCTACCCTCACGTCAGGCTGACGAGAATCACACGTTTGTAAGGACCTGATGGAGTTTCTGGTGTTCCAGATCCAAGCTCAACTCAAAGCCACTTTGATGGCACCCTTTCAAACGGTTTGATGGCCTTTGGCCAAAGGCAAAGGCAGTATTGCGGATCTGCTGTCATATGAAGGGCCCGAGACCTCTCATGTGAGTATTCGAGACGAGAGACTTCCTTCGATAGGCAAGACGTAAGCTTGGCATGCCTAACTTTGGTTCAGGAACGATAATGATCCTGTTCGGGATTTACACCCGCATTAATCCCGAATCCCGAATCCATCAAGTCTGCCGAGGCGGCTTTGAGCCCAAAACAAGAATTCATTATTGCGTACGAAGCTTATTTTTTCAAAGCTGTGACAAACTACGAAAACTGACTGTCGGGTCTCTCTCGCAATGAAGCACACAAACCTCGGTGACCGAGTAGAAAGTAGAAAAAGTGACGATGAACGACGACGAAGGCCCTACCAAAATTCACAGCCACGCCGAACGGGGAAGTGGGAGGCCCCAGGCGCTAAAACGAATAAAAAATACACTAGGACCAGTAGTTTGAGCGATCCCACCACTCGAAGGGTCTAGAATCTGGATGGATTCGTTCCTTGGAATCCACGCTCCTCCCCATTGTTAAAACTTCGGCATCGTGTAGAATCTAGATAGAGGAACAACCAGCAAGGGCCGACGTGGTCTCGGCGACCGTCACCTTTTTTTCCGTTTTTTGACTTTTTGGATGGAAAGCCTGTTTTGCCACCCTGAACTCTGTTCTTGGTATTCACTTCTCTAGCTATATAAGAAAACCTCATAGCATAGCATCATCGTACTCGCCTCCTCTTCAGACTTAGTTGCGGTCCCGCCACAAGGATGCTTTTGATTTGAATTTTGCTCAGAGTTTAACAGAAAGAAAAGAAAAAAGTGCACTTTGCGTTTTTTGTTAGTCCATGGTGTCCGCCGGATTCCTGCAACATCCGCGCGCGGGGGGCTTAAGCTTACGTCAGCCTGAGACGGCTTTCCTTAGTAATCCTCCGTAACTGACGAATATCCCTCACCCACTCCGTCGGCCTCCCCCCTATCCACCTCGCCCCTTTCATCACCTCGGTACCGGGCCCCGACAACTTCCGACTCGTTCAACCTGACATCTTCCTTGTCCTCACTTCTACAATCCAACTTGCTACATTGACCCCCTCCTCTACTTGCACAACACATTCCACAACCTCGTACACACCCAATTTCCCATCCAAAAGATTAGGTGCCTGCTTTCTCGATTGCTCTTTTTGGGACCTTAAAAAAAAAAAGGACAAAAAAAGTGGAGGCAAAGCTCCGGCGGCAAAAAAACGATACATACTTTGCTGGAATCGCCTGTCTGAGGTCATCATGCGCCGTTCACTCAGTGTGACGCGCTTCCTGCTCACTACCATCCTCCTTTCCATCTCATTACCCGCACTAGTCACTGCCGCTCCTGCTCCCGCCGCCGTTGATCATGGTCTGCAACTACGTCACGAAGACGACCAAGGCATGGACATGGACATGGAGGTGGATATGGGACACACCCACCCTGCTGAGGAATCCAGTGAGGACGATGTGACTCCAATAGCTTCAACATCTTCAATATCCATGGACATGCCCGCACCCGTACCCACCCATTCACATGCGTCTGCAGACCCATTGGCGCATAGTCATAACCACGGATCTCATACAGCGCCAAAGGAGACGCTGGATGATCAAGCAATCCATGAATGGCATTCGTTTCCACCTACCTACCTCGCAGCCGACTTTAGGCTCGACAATGATTCGGCTATCTTCGGTGAAGAGTTTGACCAGGAGTGGGAGCCAGAGACGGCTGGCGGACATAGGGGCCTGATGGTGGCGCATGTAGGAGCAATGTGTGTCGCATATTTCGGCGCACTGCCAATTTGTGAGACTGTTTCTAGCTTAAACCGAGTTGCTCTGACATGAGCTATAGCTCTTGCACTTCGTGCTGCAAATCACCCCTCCCACCACCTAGGCAACCTCGTCTTCCTGATCATTGGCGCTCTCGGATGGCTCGCCGGCACGGCATACGCCGCTTCCACGCCCAACAGGTGAGTCCTATCATCGTGATTCCGCATGACTGTACTAAGTTGTGTTCACAGATACGAAGGAGCTGTCCACGGCGGCTTCGGAAACATTCTGGTCCTCCTTTCCCTTGTATTATCCCTGATTGACTCCTTCGGGGTGTTCAAGCTGGCCTACGCCTTGTACAGATCAGGTCACCTCAACTGGTCGACCTTTACTCACGATGTTCTGCGCTCTTCCAGCGACAAATGGCTCGGCTCGGCAAGTCACTACGAGATGGTTGGGCTCGTAGAGCACGAAGACGATGAACACTCAGATGGCAGACAAGTCATGTTTGCAATTGGCGAAGACGACGATGAGGACGAGCGGGTCTCTCACCGTTCTCTCTCGAGAGATCGAGCACCTCTTCGACCGAGCCTACTCATCCGTCAATGGACACCCCCTTCGCGTACTTCCACCGGTTCAGACGGGACACTACATGACACACCGCCTGCTTCTGCCTCGAGCCACACGTATCACCACAAGACAGCGAGTTCGCCCACCGGAGCATATTACGAGCATCATCATGAGACCGAAGTTGTTTGGCCGGAACCGCAGGAGAAGAAGATGGATGCTGCTAGGGTGGTTGAGCTTCTTTTGACCTGGGTGAGAAGGACACAGGTGGTTGTTGCATACGTGGTGTTCCTGACTGGTATTGTCACTTACACTGTAAGTCCTAACGAACAACAATATGCCCAAAGTAGTCAGTGCTGACGATAATAGGGTATGTGCCGAGCTGGCCTGATCAACACCTGCGCGGCGCATCTCATCAAAGGCAGTATCTTCTTTGGGTGAGCTATCTGAAATCTACTTGTTCTATGGGCGGTGTGTGCTGACGTCTACAGATACGGTGTTTTGACATTTGCTCGATACCTTGGCGCGTACGCTGATCTTGGATGGGCATGGAACCGTCGTCCCGATGGCCAGGGAGTAAGCGCCGAGATGATTGAATGTTCAGTTATCTTCGTTTACGGTATCACCAATACTTGGATGGAGCGATTTGGCGCCAAACATGGTGATCCCTACACTGTCAAGCAAGTTCAACATATTTCGATCGCCGTCATGTTTTGGTTTGCCGGTCTATCTGGAATGTTACTCGAATCACGCAAGATACGACGAGTGCTGTCTAGTGTAATTGGACGACAACGTGATACGACCGAGCCACCTTCTTACCAATTCTCATTCAACCCTCTACCTGCTTTAGTCATTGGTGTGACTGGATTGGCCATGGCAGCTCATCATCAAGATTATGTCTTCCAAGTTGCCATCCACTCTTTATGGGGTATACTCTTGGCTGGCGGTTCAGCATTCCGAATGTTGACCTACGCTTTCCTATTCCTTCGTCCACCTACAGAATCGACTTTACCATCACGACCACCTACAGAGATTCTCACGGCATTCGGATGGGCATCAGGCGGAATAGTCTTCATGCTTTCTTCAGAGGAAATCGCATTCGCAGCAATGCGTACTGGATACGACGATATGATGGCTTTCTTGAACTTTACAATCGCACTTACAAGTTTCGTTTTCTGTTGGGAAGTAATCGTCCTAGCTGTCAAAGGTTACGCCGTAATGAAGGGTGAAAGTAAAGCAAGGTTAGAAAATGGTGAAGGTGATGAAGAGAGAGCTCAGGCGATGACGAGATAAAGGCGGAAGGATGTTGTGGCTGGCCATGTGTGAGGGCGAGAGTCAGAGTGCACTTATAATACTGAATGGGTTTTAATAATATACAGTACTTTATATATATCTCGCCGAGGAGCAAGTTTACGAGGTGTAGAACGAGTTAGATCGTAGTATAATCAGGATGAAAACTCCTCTCCTGCCTGTTACAAAATTGATTTGGGTTTCATCTTGGACTTGGCGGAAGCTCAAAACGGTCAGGCAGCTATGAATCCAGTTCAAATTCGTTCAGCACTTCGAAGGGGAAGAGAATACCTCGGAGATAATGGTAGTCAGCTCGAGAACTAAGTAGACTAATTGGGTCAATATGAACTACGTGCCACAGGGCAGTGAGTGGGGAGAACAGCCCGCATCTAACAATTGATGAAGAGCAGAGTGTGTAGGTAGTGCACATTGTAGTTTGTTGAAGCGAAGAGTTTGTTACGTTAGTATGTATGATCAGTCGATCATGGATTTATCTCTCAACGCTCGAACATCTCCTGTCCTTTATTCACTACCACACATATATTCTTGTTACATGATATCATCAACATCGTTCGAGAATAATGTTCAAAAACAGCCTTCGGGAGACGAAAAAGAAATAGAAAAAAGAAAAGAAATGATGATTATTTGTGAGCCTAAAGCGAAACCTCAGTTGGCCACCCTCACAGGCGCAAGAGGTATTATTGAAAGGTTCTTCTATTCACTCTCATCTAGCGCCATTGAGTTGTCCTGTCGTAGAAAGGTAATTGAGACGGACCTCATGGTATAAGCCAGAGTTAATGTGTAAAGAAGAAGGAAGATATACCTTTCATGTCTTTGTTTTATTACACACTGTCGGGACTGAGCGGAAGCAAATTGTGTTGATGATGATGACGTGGCAAAAGAAGTTTGGCGCCTCGTGAATTTGTGATCGGGGTTATAGAAATTGCCGAAATCACGAAACCCTGCTGCTCGTGCTTGGTGGAAAGATATTGTCGAAAACGTTGTAAGAAAAGCCTTTTTTCCATCCTTCAAGTCGAAGTAATCCGTAAGCTACATTGCTAGAGTATCTGCAGGGTACACGCTGATCACAGATAATTCCTTGTCTTGGTTCGTCTCTGATTCTTACTTTACTCTTCAATTCGCGACCTCGAATTTTCGTCTGACTTGCTCTTCAATTGGATATTCTGATCCCCTTCTTCGCCTCATCGATTTACGCTCGGATTGGTCATTTGCCTGGTGGTGCTCGTGTGAATTGCCTTGGTCTGGTGTCTTTTGTGAAACAGAAAATCGACAAAATGGCCGACGTTGAGATGTCTTCCGCTCCCCGTACCCGATCGAGTGAGTATTTTCTTCACAGCTCAATCAATCAATCTTCTAGTTGTTCTTGTACCTGACTGCCGCCACGAATTTGCGCTGACGATAATATAGACATTCGAAACGGTGCCAACAAGGGTCACCCCACTACTGTTATCCCCAAGAAGGTCCGACCTTCCAACAAGAAGGGTGTCAAGACGTGAGCACATTCATTCATCATTCACTTATAGGGGCTTTGAGGCTGACGAGTCGTTTGTTTGTTTGTGTTTTTAGCGAGAAGAAGACTTTCGTCAAGAGCGTCATCCGAGAGGTTGCTGGATTCTCACCTTACGAGAAACGAGTGATGGAGTTGTTGAGGAACTCGAAGGACAAGAAGGCAAAGAAGCTTACCAAGAAGAGGGTGAGTCATGATCTCACTTTACTTTGTACAAAGGGCAGGCAGTGCGGGTCCATGGAATGAGAACGATCTCGGAAGGAGCATAAAGAGCTTTGGAGTCTTGGTTCATTGGCATAAAGGGCAGTGTGGATTCATGGAGTGAGATCGATCTCGGGAGGAGCATAGAGCTCGTTTGGAGTGAACGATGGGAAATGGGAATGATGAAGGGAATATAGTGGCTGACCCCTTCATTTTCTTCAGCTCGGCACGCTCCTCCGCTCCAAGCGCAAGATCGAGGAGCTCTCCAACATCATTGCTGAACAGCGTCGGGCTGGTCACTAGTCTGTTGGCGTGGCTTGGCTTGTACTTGGTGATGCAGGTGATACCATGATTGATTGCTTTGATACTTGAGCGTGGAGTTTCTGTCCTCGATGCAAGTCGTCTGCCCTCTTACTGACCAAGTTTCAACATTCAGCTACATGATCGTGAACATGCTACATTCAGCTACATGATCGCGAATATGCTACACTCAGCTACATGATCGTGAATATGCTACAAGCTAAGGGAATAAACCGGACGATCAAGATATTAAAAGATCAATCAATTTCCTCGTCATGCCCTCATCCACACATCTTCTCTGACCCGATGTGATTCCCTCTTGAGTCTTTCTTCAGCTCCTTGAGCATCTATTTCTTCGTCCGCTGCTCCATCACGTCCAGCTTGAGCTCGAGCTTGCATGTCTGCAAAGATACCTCCTCTGAACCAATTACCTCGATGTCGCCAGCCGAACTATTGACTATATTAGCTTTTCCTTCCCTCCACGTATACGTCGAAGGATAAGAGATATATGGTAGTCCAGGTATACACCGATGGATGAATGGTGGTCCATTTATACACCGATGGATGAATGGTGGTCCAGGTATACATCGACAGATATATGGTGGTCCAGGTGTAGGTTGAGAGATTGATAGACGGTAAAGAGTTGTTTAGGGAATGAATCGTGAGTACATACCTTTGTAAGGGCTGTTATAACACCTATACCCATACCGAGACCTATTGAAGGTGCGGCAAAGAATGCCAGACCACTTCCGAGGGTTCCTAATAAACCACCACCGATAGTAGTGATCAATGCACCGTATGCTGCGTATTTGGCATATCGCAATAACCTGCGAACAATATATCGAATTACATATCTATAGAGGTATCAGTTTTATTTCTGTACCTCTGAATGGATCTTATACTCAAGATAGCACAGAATACAGAAAAACGGTCACAATGGTTGGGTAGAAATGCGAAGGACAGGACATTGAGGAGACAAGTGTAACTTACCTAGTAGTACTAAGAGCTGAACGAGTCGCGATTGATGCAGGAGCTGCACCTGCTTTTGAACCAAGAGCCAAGTAACTCAAGTTGACTTTAGCTTTATGTAGAGCAGATGAATTTGCTGATGCAGGAGGAGGCTGCTTTGATATTCCTGGACGACCTGGCTCGGCGGTACTACTACCTGTCGAGGACGACATTGTTTTTGGGAGTATATCGTATACCAGTCTTTGAGTTCAGGTTTCCTTTTGGGCTCCACGCACGGGGTACCCTTGAGAGGATATTCGTTGGTGATCCAATCACGATAGTTGCGAGATATTGACCGACAGAAAAGATTGAATGAATTTTGCTTGCTTGCCGGAGTGATGACGACGGATTTTCTTTCTTTTCGCGTGTGCCTACTTTTTTCAACTACTCTTTACCTTTGTTCTCTCTCCTTGTTCACGTACACTTCAACTCGAGTTCAAACCCATAAGAGTGTCCTCTCTCTCTCTGTCCTTAGTAGGTGAGACGCAATGCCACCTAAACCACATCGACCATTCCGAATCCTCGCTCTACCTCTAGCTCGACTCCCAGGCCCAGTAACTTCTGTTCCACCAAAGCCTAAATCACCTTTAATCCTATACCAAGTTCTCCAACCGGAACGTCCTTCATCCAAGTCAACTACCACTGCTGGAACTGGAACTGGAGCTGGACCAGATGCAAAGCCACCTCCGAAAGAACCGTTATTGAATAGAGCATTAGCTCGGGCGTCCGATGAATGGCTCAAGTTGGGTACAAAGCCAGCTGGATCTTGGATGTTGTGGTTTTATCAGAGAGGAGAGAGTTTGATGGATCGGATAGAATATGAGGAATGGGCTTTGAAATCTATTCAGGAAGGTCGAGGTGTCAGAATCAACAAAGACGGTCAACCAGAGGAACGTATCGAGGTCAGTAATGTGGTCAAACTGTCAACTGTCACTTGTATCGGAAGGATGGGTGTTGATACTGACAGTATCGTAGATCCCTCTGCTCAAACCAGAACTAGAACCACCATTACCTACGCTCATTCCAAAGCTGCATCGGCTACTCATGCATCGTATACCATATCATCGTAAAATGATGTGGCGGTCACTTGCCTTGTGAGTTGTTGAAATGGAAACTGTCCCTTCAATCCACATGGAATCCTGCTCGATCTTTTTCTTTCCTGATTTCTCGCATCTTTTCTTTCTTTCTAGATGATTACCGCCTTGATTATTTCGTCTATATCCATCACACGTCACTTAAATACTGACTCCTGTAGCTCCCCTGTAACATGGCCATTCGCCTTGATCCCTATCATCCCAAACTTCCCTCTCTTCTACGTCCTATGGCGAGCATGGTCGCATTGGAAAGCGTACCGAGGAGCGACATACCTCGAACAACTCCTAAAATCCGGTCTGATAGTTGAAAAACCCAGTCTGGAACTCACACAAGTCTATCGATCTAGAGGTATAGTCGTACCTTCTCCAGGCGAAGAGAATGCAGCTCCAGATTCCACTACAAGTGAATCTGGGTCTTCTTCTCTTGGGAATGGTTCTGTCCGATTAAGCAAGAGTGGAGAAGCTGAAGCTGGAGTTGAGCTGGAGGGAAAAGAAGCGGAGAAAAAGGGATTACCTTTACAAGCGAGGGGAGAGTCTCAAGGTGCTGCAGATGGGACATCTACACCCAAAGAAATGGTTTATTCTCCACCGGCAGAAACGAAGCGAGATACGAGCTCGAAATCGAAACAGTCAACTTCATCTGTTATACCTATAACAGGCTCGACAACGGCGCCTAGACCTCGACATCCTAGTCTCTTATTACGTCCTAATCAAGTCCCTATCCTCGCTCAGGCATTCTCACTACGTGCGAGTGAGCTGAACGATGTCAATCGGGCTGTGGAACAAGCAGATCTCAGAGCGCGTAAAGCCGATGAAGAGGCTAAAGAAAAGGAGAAAGGAGATGATGGAGAAAGTAAAGGTGATGGAGAAGGAGGAAAAGGGGAGGAGAAGAACAAGGAAGGACCAGGAACACAGTGGAGAGGTAATTTGCATCGGTAGATGCAGTCACATCAAGCATCGAGTAAAAGCCATAGGACGTGAGCGTACCAGGAGAGAAAGTCAAATAGTGGACGTATCGGGATAAGAGTCCAATATTGGCTAGATGACAAGATATGCACATGGCCATCACTCTGTACAACCTGACCAAGTATAAAATCATACCCAACACTGCCCAGTACATGGGTAGAGGGCATTTCTGAAGAGTTGAACTAGTTCAGGCTGAATCTGTTTCTGAAACATCCACTAATACGGCTTGAATCGCCTGTTCTTCTTCATCTCCTCAACCTTGAGTTTATCATCTTCGAATTTGGCTCTAAGATCTGCCAGCTCTGAACATGTTCGTCAGCAGCTGAACACCTCGCTGGGGAAGAGTATCGAGTTTGACGACTCACCTTTTCGTTTCTGATCGACTCTTTGGAATTTATAGAGCCCTTGGAGCTCTAATTTCTTGGCCTTTTTACCCTCCAACACATCTTTTGCGAAACCTTTCCTGGCAACTCCTACACCGGCTTTACCGACTCCATCGCCTCTTCCACCTGTCCTTCCGTATCTTCCACCACGAACCACAACAGTGAAGCCATCTTCATCGACCAACGCACCTGCACCTTGAGCTTTGGCACGAGAAGAAAGAAGTAATGAATGCAGATGATCGAATCGTGCCATGGAAGTATCTGAGAACGCCTTGATACTTGCCAGTGTCGGTCGAAGAGACGTATGTTTGGCGATATAGTATTCTAGACCAGTAGGATTCGAGGAACTGTCCTTTGTAGTCGAGGTGGACGCATTGTATTTGGGAAGTGAAATGGATGAAGGGGAAGTAGAGAATAGACGAGTGAGAGAAATGTCGTCCAGATAGGTCACGCGAGCTGTTGATAATCCGCTAAGACCATATGGTTTTTCTCGGGGGTTCAAGGACGGTAGAGGGATAATATCTGGAACGGATGTGGGAAGTCCATTTTTACGTCTTCGAGGTCTTTGTCGACGTGAGAGTGGTTTCCCATTCGCAATAAATTGAGGTTCACGTCGTTCTTCTTCCTCCTCTCCCTCTTCTTCTTCCTCTCTCTCACCTTCATGATCCTCATCGTCAGATTCAGAGTTATCAGAGCTATCATCAACAGGTAATCCTCTAACGGCGTCTTCCAAAATATCACCTCCAGACTCAGCACCAAACGTCACTGAATCAATCACTCCCCATCGTCCAAAGACCACACGAAGGTCTCGTTCAGTCATGTCCACCGGCAGATTAGCCACAAAGACGGTACGCTCATCGTCGGGAGATGAGGGTTTAGATGAGTGTGGTCGAGCGTAGATATAGTGTGTCGTGGGTTTTGATGATGACGAAGATGGTAGAGAGAGTGGGATTGGCAGGAAAGAAGAGTACAGACGTGGTGCTGCTGTCTTCAAGGGAGTACTAGTGCTGCTTGATGGTCTGCTTGAAGTCGATGCGCCAGCAGACTTAGTCTTTAGCTTTTCGGTCTTCGATCGTGTTGATTTAGGCATGGTCAACGTGTAAAGATATAACTAAAATTGAATAGATGAGAACAACCAAGACTCACTTGTCTCCTCGCAACATTTCATCGGAGATCGTTTAGATGTCCGTGCCACGTGTTCTCCTCTTTGTTTCCGTCGGAACAGGCACCATTATGGTGACGACATGCCCCGATTTTGACTTTTCCGATCTCGATCTCTTCTTTCATGTCACCAGACGATCCCCTCACTCTGCTCATCCCCCGAGTGTGTATATAAACTAAATAAACTAAGGGAATATATATATATATATGTAATGTCTTCATAAGGATCATATCATGGCATCTCGACCTTCATTGTCTGATCAACCTTTACTTCCTACCGCTAACTCTGAACAAGAACAAGAATCAGATAATTCACTTCCCACAATGGGTGTAACTCTTTCTACAGCACGTATTATTGCGCCTGCTTCTTTCCTGTACGTTGATCTTAGTCTCTTCACCTCTCTCTTCCTAATCTTCGATCTTTGTCCCTTCCCTGATGACCACAATTGAAAAATGAAAGTTGACAGTTCTGGATAGGTTCGACTTTGGCTGCCAGATGTATGGCATGCTTTCTAGTCCCAATATGAAAGAGATCCACGATAGACACCCAGCAGCATTCGCTCCTCAGCCATTCGCGATTGGAGGTTTCTTTGGACCTCAGCAGATCTTACAGCTTGTTTGGATGCGGGAGCTCTTCAGATCCGATAGGGAGGTCGAGAATGGCCCGGTTAGGTATGCCCCTTGGTACGCTCTCGGCAACGTCTGTATTGGTGTTTGGATGTTCTTCTGGGTAAGTTATTCGCTAACGTCTCCTCGCTCCCTAATCATTTTTCAATCTTCCACTTCCCACTATCTTTCTCTCTCTCTCTCTCTCTCTCTCTCTCTTCTCTTTAAGCATCTCGTGGCTCACAATAGTGTAGAACTCTGATCAAATGAAGACCGCCAACGTCTTCGTTATCATCAACACCTTGACCCAAGTCTATTACCTCGTAACCCTGCGTGATAAACAACCAGGTACCTACCAATCCCGCCTGACAAACATAATCAACATCACTTTTGCCGGTATCGGTATCCTCGATCTATTCCACAATACCTCAGCCGCCTACTATACCGGTGTAGCACCCAACACCCTAGTCAAAGTTTTGACTGGTATCGCCACACCTTTGTCGGCACTGGCCAGTCCACTCTTGTTTGGAGCTTGTATCGCTTACGATGCGTTTGCTATCGCGGTTGGCCAACACCAGCTGGCTGGAAAGGCATCGTTATTCGGTACTGGAGGTGGTGGTGGCGAAGGATGGGCGAGGTTGATGGGTGGGTTGGGTCTAGGAGTCACGGCTATTGTCGGTGCAAGGGCTTGGGCAGGTGCGAGATGGTTGTAATCATCGTCATACAACCAAGTTCAGCTGTGCAGGTAGGGCATGTAGTAGTGATAATGAGCGGTGGAGTTTTTCCCTAGTGACCTGTGCTGTTACTTTGAGACTCATCGGTGCCCTACTCCCCTTCCCCTTCTATGTCCAGTGGCAGTGGATCATTGAGTGTATGCCACAGTTCACGCAGCTTGGTCAAGCCATTTCCGGACAAGTCTCCCTGTGTAAGAGCACGGACCGGCTAACTTGTAGGCAATCGCCGACTTGCCACGTGTGGTGCCTGAGCTTAGTCCGCGCTCGAGCTTTCTTTCACTTTATCTGACCTTTTTGTCTAAGAAACTGTTTTTTTGTTGGGTGCTTGTCTATACCTTCTTCCACCTTCCTATAAACTAGTCCCCCAGGGTCTCCTCTCCTCCAGGTGTATCTTGATTGAGAGGATTTTATTTCTTGCCGGGGGTTTTGTCCAGGGTCTTGTGGTGGTCTTCACCTTGAGCAACCGAGGCGGTTTTTTGTGTTGAGAGTGCTCCCTCTAAGAGCTGCAGTAAGTCTACATCCCTCTTGGCATACCCTGGAAAGCCAATGTAACATGGGTCTTCCATGCCTCTGCTCCCCTCCCAAACAATACCCACACCCGGCCTTCAGCAGCTAATCAATGATCCCATCAGCGGACATGTCCTCCGCCTATCCCCCGCGCTCCCGCACCTTTGGTGTAGGGAATGTTGACTTCCCTCAAACTCTCGATGAGCTAGTCAATACACTCAGTCATAATCATCTTATGGCGCAAACGACAACGACAACTCGACATCATCATACTCCCCAACGTGGTGATACTATGGCTCACCGGAGGAATCCTCAAGGACAACGGCAAGGGCAAGGCAATAACAGGGGCCATGATTTGACACAGTTCAATTTTCATCCGAGCGCAATTGCAATGGGAAGTTTGATTGGTCGACAATTCGTCCAGGTACGTCGAACAATATCAAGAAGCTTTTTTAATGTTGATAATGTAGATGCTCGGAGCTAAGTGTAGGGTTGGACATGACTACTCCATGGCTGGTCGTGATCGAAATAGAGAAAATATGGGCACTTCGTTCCTAGCTTTCGATTTCAACCGGGAGGTACTGCACATCAAGGCGTCACTTGAGATTGATCCGAAGAATATCCCACCTGCTCTACGTCCACTAGACGCCGAACTCTCGTTCGATGATATCGCTTCACAAGGTATCGTCATTGAAGCTACAAACCGAAATGACGTGTCGTTTCACGGCGCTCCGCGTAAACATGTTACAGTCACTGTTACAACACGGCGGCCGCCAAGGTTCTTTACAGAGTTCGAAAGGAATGACGAGTTACTTGGAATGGGACATGAGCGAGAGAGAACAGGCAAGTTACCGTATCGCCGCAGAGCCACTGCTATGGATTTCGCAACGAGCACAGTGGTACGCTATGCCATCATCTCTGTGAGGATATTCAACTGACGTGTTCAGACCGAATTGAAAGCTGGTGCCATTCAAGCCATCCCAGAAGGACCGTGCGCCTACGTCAGTTCTCCAAGTTTTCCTTCACGGAATCAAGCTGACTATATTAGCCAACCTTCTGGAATACTTTTCGATGGACCTTTGATCTGACCCAAGTCGAATTTCAGCGTCTGATGCGTTGTTCGGCACAATTCAAGGATCTAGCAAACGACGACCCGGAAATGGACCTCCTGTCGCATAAAAAACATCGATGGAGTACTCGCAAGTTGACTTCGGCCGAGTATCTCGCCATGTACGGCACACCCGATCTTTCCAAAGTCCTCTTTTCGTCGCGAACGCTCATCGAAGGTCTGATCGGCCATGGTATCCTCAAGCCGGGCGATGTACCACAATTGCTCGCGGTACTCCCGCGGTCAACTGAATTCGCAGATCGGATATTGGAGAGTTTGTATAATGAAGAGCGTGTGCGCGAAGTCGAAAAAGTGATTAGAGGTAGGCCATCTCATGCCTGAAAGATGGTCGATTGCTGAAATCTCGAAAAGCCAAAGCTAGATACCTCCGCAAAGAGCCGCCTCCTCCGTATTCTCACCTCGTCATGATCCGCAGTGTGCTTGTGACTCCCACTCGCCTCTTGATCGGTCCGCCTCAACAGGAACCATCAAATAGCGTCACTCGGCGATATGCTGACCGCTTGGAAGCAATTGTGCGAGTCCAATTCACAGACGAGGAAGATCGACTACATGTGAGCCTCTAAGGGTTTATCTGTGGCTGATTTGGCAGGTCGCGGAGTATACCAAGCAGGCGGATGAGCTTCAAAAGGACGTAGGTATCATGGCGCGTGTAAGGCGTGCGTTGTGGCATGGAATCACGATCGGAGGACGGACCTATATGCCTGTCGCCTCATCTTCTTCTCAGCAAAAGTGAGTGAACGGCAAAGACAGAGATTGATGACAGGGAACACGCCATCTGGTTCATCGACAACAAGAAGATTGATTTCCTGGAATTGAAATCTTGGATGGGCAACGTCGCTGAGACAATCGTCGCGAAACACGCAGCGAGGATGGGCTTGGTGAGCTGCCGGGTATGTTCGTCAGATCTGCGCTGAAGCTCGCTGTCATGTAGCCATTCAGCACAAGCAGAATCGTCCAACTCGACATTAAGCTCGGTCGTGAGATCAACGATGTAGAAAGGAATGAACACTGCTTTACCGATGGTGTCGCCGTTGCTGGTATTGAGATCATGAAGGAAGCTGCTAGGACATTGGGTGCTACGAAGGGGCTGAATTCGACTCCTTCGGCGATTCAATTCCGCCTTGGGTCAGTTACCCGCTTATAAGCATCTGAATAAACTGACAAAACGCAGTGGAGCTAAAGGTGTCTTGACCTGTTGGCCACAATTGGCGGACAAGCTCGAAGTGCGCCTCCGCCCCTCTCTGATTAAGTTCAGGTCAACACTGCAAGATTTGAATGTCGTCAGAGTAAGTCTTGTCATTCTTTTACTTTCGAGTCGAACAGGTTACTCAATTCTGGTAGATTGCCAAATATCAAACAGCTTTTCTGAACCGGCAATTCATCATGATGATGTGTGCCAATGGTGTACCTGAGAATCTAATTATTCGAATCTTCCAAGAAAATCTGAGGAGTATTCGAGGATTGAAACAGCGTGTCCGGCGTGGTGCAGCCAGCAAAGAGGACTACAAACTCATGTCTGTTTGTTCAGAGGTACGCTATGATCACCTACAGCGTTTGATCTTGACTAAAGAGACTGTCAATAGTTCCCGCTGAATCAACTTATACGGGCTGGTTTTCATGCCGATCCATTGGTGCTTGATGTTGTTGAGATCATCGAATGTCGACTCCTACAGGATTTGAAATGGCGAGCTAGGGTGAAGATTCCTGCTGGTGTTTTTCTCATCGGTGAGCTGTCACAATTTCAAAGACCTTAAGCTCATGCCAAAGGAATCGCCGACGAGTCGGGTACCTTGAAAGCAAACGAGGTGTTTTGTCAGTACCAAGAGAGCGATGAGACGGAGCCTGTGATTGTCCAGAGTGAAATCTTGATCTGTCGAGCACCGGCGTGTGAGCTTATAGGATCGAAACATTCTGTCAAGCTGACGTGCGCAGTACATCCAGGAGATGTCCGACGGGCATTCGCCGTTGATCGGCCAGAATTGAGACACCTCAAGAACGTTATCGTGTTCAGTGTTCAAGGGGAACGGCCCTTACCTAATATGTCAGTTATACAGTACTTTTAAGGAGCGATAACTGACCGCGATACTAGGCTCGGTGGAGGCGATCTTGACGGTGATGGTGAGCTGCCTTCCTCAGGTATATTGTATAAGCTCACATCAAGATGCAGATTATACCCTCATTTGGGACCAGGAGTTTGTCCGACCACTAAGAGTATACGGAGCCATGGATTACAAGGCCCCGCCGCCCAAGCGAGTCGACAAGGTGACACAGGCTGATCTTAACGAAGTAAGTGTTGGGTGATCTTGTTTAGCAGTCCAGCTGATGAAGTAGAATTTTGTTCAATATATGCTTGTGAGTAAATTGGGCTCAGTTGTAGCTGGATGATTAACATATGTAACCAGAACGACGTCCTTGGCCAAGTCGATAATTGTCATTTGGCAAAATGTGATATCGGTTCACCGTTTGATAATGACTGTATTGAGCTTTCGAAGACTCACAGCGTACGTGATATGCCCTTGAATACAGATGTTTGCTGATGAGTTCCAGATCGCGTAAGCTTCCCTTCAAGGATTAAGGATCGAGCATATTCATACTGACCATCACGCCAGTGTTGATTTCCCCAAGAGTCAGCTACTGGGCCCATACCCGGCGATTGTCGCTGACCTATATACAGCTGGCCATGCAGCTACTTTAGAACCTAGGTTACGACCCAAAGAATGGCCAGACTTCATGGACAAGGTAAGGCTGAGTGCGAGTCTTTGTGCTGAGTGGATAGGATGGGACGAAAAAGATATACCAGAGTGAAAAGATCTTGGGAAAGTTATTCAAACTTGTCAGTTGCGTTCATATGCGTTAATCGGTCGAAGCTGACGTGGCCACCCTAGGTCAATCCCGAACCTAATTTCAGACCGTGCGATATCAAGGAGCTCGATTATCCGGTTGATCAAAGATTATCACATCATCCTATCTACTCTACTTTACTCGATAAGCTGCGGCCGATCAAGGACAGGTACGAAGCTGCTGTTTTGTATGATATGCGAAGGTAAGTCTGCTTCGTTGATGGTGGCTCAAGTTGAAGCTGATCAAGGATTGACAGGTACCGAGTCTGCGAGCCCGAGATTCCTTCTGGTATGGCAGTACGAAACCCTAGACGTAAGCGCATAAGGGACCAGAACCTGAATGTGAGTCATTCATTGGACATTGGGTGTGGAGTCGCTTGGCTAAGCCAATAATAATAATAATAGGAACCACTTCGTGATGCGTACAATGCCCATGTCGGCGACGCCCGAGAAGCTGCGAAAGAAGCTATCGAGGGCATATCATTCACTACCAACTTGACAGGAATGCAAGTTGTCGCCCGACACGCATATGCCTTGACCTATGAGCGGGTACACGTCGAAGCTTGGCAAGCCAGATTCATGCTCGAGGCGGAGGAGCATGGCGCTGCAGATGAAGATAAAGAGGTATTGCGGCCAAGGTCAGCTAATACATCGTCGTGGATATGTCCGAGCTGACTTGGTGTATAGACCCATGACCAGCTTCGCTTGGGTATTCTGGCAGGAGTTGATACAGATCGTCACTGGGCCGAATCTATGACCAACTGACAATGTACATATATCTATATCTGTCTTTGGAGGAGAACTGTATCATATATTCATTTTGTACATGGCTGGTGATGTGTGTCGGCTGTCTTTTTTAGGAGCATGTAGACGCATAGATATTTGAATGATGTGTTTCCTCATCTGTATAGGTGTCTGATATCTGTTCGATGACGCCAACCTGTTCAGGCACTAGGAGCTTATATTATAATTACCTCTTTAGGTAATATAATTCTAAACGCGGCCAACAGTTCTCGAGCCGCCTATTATCCCCTTCTTCCATCAGTAGAGAGCTGATATCCTCCCGGAGCTATCTTGCCTCATCATCTTCATCATTCAACGCACCCAAGGTGAGTTTAGTGGTGGTATAGAGGAACAATAGAACCGAGTCTAAGTTTTACGAGTGAAAGAGAGTTTATTTCTTTTTCTTTCTTTCTCAAATCCCAAAAAAAGAGAGCACTTACGAAGTTCTCTGTGCGATCGAAAGTGATCGACGTGCGATCGAGTTCTTGGTGGCTTTTGGCTTTTCTCTCTTTTTTTTTTCTTCTTTACTTTACCATTGATTGATTCCGACCTTGTCAATTCATTTTCCCGTGTATCAAAGGTGATAATTGATAACTGAAACAACCTATTTAGTTATCTCTTTTTTTATTTGGGTCCGAGGTCAAGGAAGACAAAGAACAAGTTCCGGGTAAGAACAGTTGAGCCGGAATACAGACACAAACACTAACGTTGACTAGTGACGGAGCTAGCTAGGGGATATTCGATCAGATTTTGGGATTGGATTGAATTGGATTTGGTGTTGTTGATTTAAGAGGAGGGAAAAGGGGAGGGGATCATGTCGCTCCCTTCAATCTCTTCTTCTTCTATTCCTTCCATTCCTGTAAGTATCCATCACCTGACATCTTACCTCTTGTTTCTTGCTTTGATGATTCTCGGACTATCCTCTACCATAGCCTCCTGTCTCTTATTCCTCTCTCAACCGTCTTCCATCCTTCGTCTCCTGAACATTCTCTTCTCTCTTCTCTCTTCTGTCTGCTGTCTTCTCTCTTCTTTCTTCTCTCTTCTCTCTTCATCAAATCAAACAAATCATCGTACCTCACTTGATCCAGCACCTTTGATGGACATACTCAGTCCCACCTTCGGTCTTGCTAATCAAACAATAGCGCGTAGGGGGTGTCAGGTGTTATTGGGCATTATTAACACCCCAATATCCATCCGATCAACAAAATGGACATGGAAACGGAAATGGAAATGGAAATGGAAATGCAAAACCTGAGTTGGGATTCGTACATCCTGACCCGGTCTTGGCTGTGCATCTCGGCAAACAGGCCGTGTCGTTCATCGGGAGAGGCGTCTTGGAGTTTATACATCCTGCTGAAAGAGAACGTGAGTTGATGGACTCGAGATGAGGGAGGAAAGGAGGAAGAGAGAAGAAGTCAGATAATGGAGGATATCATGGAGCAGGAAGGGATGGTGTTGATACAAAATATGATGCTAATCAATGCACAGAGGCAAGAAGAGATCTTATGAACGCTATCGCAGCCGATGATCTTCAAGGAAGCGTCACCCGGTGAGTCTTCTCTTCACGTCTCGTGTAATCTCAGGAACAAGAGATGCACAACACATACAGAGGATAACTGTTCTGACTCCTCTCTGTAGCATACGCTTCGCTCGACTCTCCCGGATAAGGTCTATCCTTGGCGCACCACAGGGCGAGATCGAATATCCTTATGACGCAGCAGCATACGTCGAAGATGACGAATATCTTATCATAGATCTTGTCTTGAATTGGGTGAGTCTACAATCTTCCCCACAACTGCCTTCCTGCAGAATCCGAGTGAGCTCGTGGACATCTGTCTGACTTTCCCCGCAGGTGTCGGACGGAATCTTATTGGCGTTCTTCCATGCTATCAGGGATAAAGACCCAGTTGCGAATAACGATCCGACGAGGTCTCATGAAGAGTGGTCAAACTATTGTGGGACTGCCAACATGGGCGAAGATGTGAGTTGGCTTCTTTGGTCATTATGGTACGCCCAGATCACCGTTGACATCCAACAGCAAATCGATGCGCTACACCGTCATATATCTGCTCTTATCCCCGTTCCACCTAAATCTCGATTCCCTCCCACTCGCATATTCCAACTACATACCACAGCCACCTCGCCCACTCGTCCCAACTCGCTCGTCTTTTCGTGGCCGCCACCACGGCCCCCTGGATCCCAAGACCGCTTTGACGGGCTGTACGATGCCGATGAGTATTCCGACCTGATGCGAGGAGTTGATATGGACCCCTCACAACTCGCTGCAGGATCAGATGAGATCAGGACAAACTGCACGACGCGCTTCGGCGCAAAACACTCCATCACCAGCGAAGGACTCTACCGTCACATCACAAGTGTCTTCATCCCATATGGGAGTCTGATATTCTCATGTTTCCAGACCACTAAGCAGATTGAATTCGCCCCTCGAGAGCCACAACAGCGCCAGGCACAGAACGCGCAACAAATGTATGGCCTCATGACTCCACAGCAAGACTGGTCGGCTCAGAATACTGTCACTCCAGCTCAGGATTGGCGCGCAGATGATAGAGTGTTTGGATATGATGAGCGGATACACGCAGCTGGTTTCCAAGCTCAACCTCAAACACACCTTGCCCAATCTCAACAACAACAACAACGTTCTCACCCTGTCCAAGCTTATCCAACTCCTTCACCAGGCGGACCTTACCCGGATAGCTTTGCGTTACAAATGGATAACAGTCCGCCACTGCAGAATGGTATTCTAGGCGCCGGAAGTGGAGGAGGGGGTGCAAATTCACGACCTATGGTTCGACCGCCTGGAAATATCGAATGTTGTCAGAAATGCGGGACGAGGGAAAGTCCAGAATGGCGTCGGAGTGAGAACGGGAGCAAGGATCTATGTAACGCGTGAGTGCAGTCGAGGCTCATCAATGTTTTATTCCGTCACGGAAATTGGAGGTGAGCTAAACTTGTATAGATGTGGATTGAAACTCGCGAGAGAAGTAGCCAAGCGTGAAGGTAGGCAAAAGCCAAGAAAGAAGAAGATTGGTGATGTTCGGTGAGGACTCGATGGGACCGCCTCTTAATTTGATGGACGGTGTCTTTCGCCTTGTTGTATCATAGCAAGCAGAGAAGCAGAGATTGGACAGTGGTTCGCATAGAGGTGCAGCATTTTGGGGATTGCCTTGTGTATCTCAATGTTTCTTGTCATCATAGCATATTTAATTTACCTGCATGTATTGGATGGAGATTGTGGATTTGAGAGACATTGAGTGGCTCTGAATAGACGCGCTTGTGGTTTACATGAGCGGTCCCAATCAATACCTATGACCTCAGTTTGTGCCGAATAAGGCGGATCACCGGACTACTTAGGGTGTTCATTCCTTGGCTTGGCGATGGACGTAGACGTAGACATAGGGTAGGGAAGGGTAGTCATAACAAGAGGCAGGAAAGTCTAGGGGCTACGGGGGGTTACCGAGTGAACAGAAAGGAA
This sequence comes from Naematelia encephala, assembly GCA_002105065.1. Lineage (NCBI taxonomy): Eukaryota > Fungi > Basidiomycota > Tremellomycetes > Tremellales > Naemateliaceae > Naematelia > Naematelia encephala. The sequence goes on from MCFC01000001.1 coordinate 1,094,344, forward strand.
AAGCAAGCGCCTCTTCGGACGCACGAGGGCAACTTACCGTAGTTTTGAGACCTTTGTAACCTTGTGCAGTGCGTGAAATTGCTCTCGACGCAGCTGTTGTTTTTTTTTTTCGAGTACGCGACAACCCTCAGGGAACTAAGGAAACAGGGAGCATCACGCTGATAGAGTGGTTACATCTCTTCAAGAGGTTCACGCACAAAACTGACCATCTGATGAGATATGTTTGTTCAGGCACCGGACCGCGCAAAAGAAAAAAGAAAAAAGAAAAGAAATTCAGCGACGCGCTTGACTTTTGGTGTGCGCGAGGAGTAGAGGCGCGTAGTTTGGATTGGGTAGGGGGAGTTCATGTGCTTGTTAGTAGTAGTCATTCTCGTACCTTGCTCGGTCTAGGGACTTGAACCTGTGTGGTCCAGATTGAAATTCAAAGCTCGAGCTGGCGAGAGCATTGTTTACTCATTCATTCCACACAGTCGTTTTTTATATTCTTGTATAGCCACTTTCTCGTATAGTCGACTTGGCTTGACGCTGTCTCGCTCTTTGTCACGCCACACATTCTTTTCTCTCACGACTGTCCTTGATTGACTATCAATCCTTCATCTCTCTCTCACTCTATACGCAACTATCACGACTTGGTATCATTCCTCTCTATACAACTCGTACACCACATCTTGACATTCGTTATTCGTTTGATACGACTCCAATACAACTTTCCCCTAACTCACTACCACGACTTTGATCACTTACAACGACACTCTTGATCTCACGGACGGAGATAAAACGACAATGTTTTGGAAGAAACGATCTTCATCGACTGAAGCCCCTTTACCTCGACCTGTCTTCCCTTCTGAAGCGCCTCGACCAATCTTGAAACCGAAGCCTCAAGCTGGAATTTCCGCTCCTGGGCCTTCTATCCGCTTCGCAGGCTCTGGATACCAGAACAAAACTACGGCTAGTCCTAGGGCTCCAGAGGTGATCATCACGAACTATGATCAGCCTTCCAGGCCACACACATTCCATGAGCCTACTCCGCTGCCCATGGCCAGTCGATCGCCATCACCCTCTATGCGGTCTCGAAGATCTTCGCGACCTGTTTCACCGGCTTCGTCATCGTTTGGATCACGAACTCACTCGATGATCGTTCTTGGTTCAGGCTCGAGCTCGAACAATCAGTCACCGCTCACAGCTGGAACACCTCCAATGGCATCGCACGTCACTACTCCGCCTATGGCCTATGTATCCAGTATGCAAACTCGCGCACCTCCCCCGCCATCACCTTATCGACCCACTCACGAGCGCACTAGGAGCGTGACGCGGACTTCTGTGTTTCCCGAACAACTGCCAATGACAGGTGAAATGGCACCAAGGCCACCTAGGCACTCATCCCTCTTTCCATGCTCAGATAGCCTTCGTACGCTCGCTGGAACAGGTCCTGACGCGTCGGTTCCCATGCTCAATATCATCCCTGCTACGCCCCAAGACAACTCTGAGGAATTCCGTGGGGCATGGGTCGCTCCGCCCCGCAAGAAGAGGCTGTCGTTATCACTTGGTGCAGCTGTCAAGCTAGATGAAGGAGAAATGGTTGATATTCCACTCGAACAGTCAGAACCTCTACCTGCGCCTACACCAAAGGCAGAACCTCTGTCACTCATTGATGTGAACCTTGATTTCTCCCCTTTCCAACCTATCATGTCTCTGCCCTCGTCCACATCGGCCAACTCGATCGAATCGTCAGCACCGGTAGATGCTCTCCCGCCAAGTCCGCCATTCCAATCATATCCATCACTGCCGTCTCTGGAATCGTCACAGACGATGCCTTCGTCCGACTCGCAAGACTCTGTGGCGTACTCGATGCCTACTTCAAGCTCTGAATCCAGTCTCGTCTCATTTCCCGACGTAGAAGAAGCTCTAGGTTCAATGCTCGCTAGTCTCAGCGACTCTCATATGCCGTCTTTTGAATTTGGCGACAATGGAGCTGATAAACACGAGGAAGAGGAAAAGTCAGTCACGCCTCGGATGAGATATGGATTGGGCATGTTGTCGGACCATGAAAAGGAAACCAGTAGGAGTAGAGCGTTACCAGAGAATCTTGGTCTGGGACTTGGATTAGATTTCGACATGGCAGTTAAACCACATACGACAGCGCCGTTATCGCCTAGACGACGTCCAGTACCTCCTCCACTCGATATGACTCTAGCTCGAGCCGTATCAACTTCGACATCCGCACCTCAGTCCGCACCGTTATATCGCCACTTTGGACCCACAGCCAACATCTACGCTCCGGTACCTTCCTCTGCCTCGACACTGCACTACTCGCGCTCATCGGCTCATCGCGTAGCCTTCTACGGTACAGCCCGTGCGCATCCAAATTCCCCTACATCAGGGGTCTTTACTCTTACGAGCGGATCCGGATCAACATCATCTCTCTCAGACGCTCCAACAGAGAGAGCGAGTATGTATGGAGGGTCCTCAACGTCTTCAGAGGGCGGTTGTGGAGGCGGACCGAGGGATAGAGATTCCATCTCGTTGGCTAGTGAGGCAAGTGACGACGATCTTCATACGGCAAGTATCATCAATCTTACTCCAGTCATCGGAGGTAAAGAGGCTGTGATGATGGAACTGAAAGAAGAGATGGCAGAGCCTGATCAAGTTGGAGTGGCTCTTTGAGGTTGGCAAGTAGGCCAAGCAGGAGCAGAGGGGTTCACTCGTTCGATCAAGCCAGGCGCTAGATGGACTATTTCTCAAATTCGTTTTTTTCACAATTTCCCTTGTACTTGAAGAAGTAGGACGACGGACAATTTCAATAACAAGTAAATTCAGAGCATATGTTAAGAAAAATGTAAAAGCATTGCAAGGGGTTTAACTCTCGGTGTTGTCCGAAGCCCATCTCAGGATCATCGATAAGCCCACCCTAAAGGGGGTTACACCACATGGTGACATTTCTTTCCGTCCAGACCCCAAAAGCATTGCTCGTCTTTCTATCGTTGAAGGGTAGTAGTAGAGAGTATATTTGAGCAGAAATTGTTTTTGTTTAGTCTCGACAGTCAGTTGGCAAAATTGGCTATTTGACCAGCTACCTAGGTGGTCTTCATTGTAAACACCAGTCATTTTGTACTCTACGGCTTCTTCAGGATCGACTACTTGTCCCTGTATTACTCTTACTGGTCGGCCTTTTCCGTTCAGCTGCTTAGTCAACGAAACCAAGGTCACCACCACCTTGTTCGAGGAGGTCGCAGATTAAACTCTTGGGCCAACCGTTCCGTCCCGCCAAAGGCTCAATCAATACAACACAATGACGCCCTTGGTATTTGCCCAAAGTGCAGCGTTCGACGAGTTGTTATTTATCCTAGTCGCGTTATTCAAGAGGCACGCGGTCAACTGTCATATCCAAGTACAGACTAATGGCAGGTAAGTCGTATAGCGCTTCCCTCTCGTCTTCCTTCACCAGCCACTCCTCAACCTCACTCACAAAGCCGTTCCTTCCTCTCTTTGTGTCTCGTGGTGGCTGATCTTTCATCAAAGTCCGACGTTACGGGTCACGCCTAGAGATGGTCGTGCTCGACAGTTTATAAAGCATCTCTGGAAAGACTGTAATAACTGGGTATGTGCTTTGACTGTACAAACTATTTTGACAACTGTATTACCTCTCACCGTGGTCACTTGGTCATTGGTCCTCAATATATATTATCGCGTTAGTGGTCAGGTTAGATTCTGACTCTATCTCAGATCCGAAATTCGAATGACCAGCAAATCCGACAAGACCTAGATCTCGGCATGGAAGGGGTACTGCGAGTCAAGCGACACCTCAGTCCTATCTCGAAATCATCCGTCAGCGCCTTGAAGAACTTCTGGACGAATTATACTCCTGTAGCGATCGGACTAGGTTCTGGAGCAGCAGCAGGTGCAGGCGTCAAAGTCTGCGCTGTAGCAGCAAAGGGATCGGCTGTAGCTAAAGGTGCTACGGCACTCAAGGTCGTTGTGGCTGTCGCTGCTGTGCCTACTTTACCTGTATTGGCCGTTGGAGCTGCTGTCGGTGCGGCCGTAGGCGGTTGGTGGATGTGGACTTCTGCCGAGCCGGACAAGACCGTTGCAAGACACTCGCGCGAATCAAGACGCTGAAACTCGATTGGATTTGTACCCGCCGAGATAGGATCAAAGGTCTCGTTGTGATTCTCACCTCGTAAAAACTTTGGCTGCGCATCTTCCTTTGTTGGACATTCTGTTGCTTTATTTGGATTTATAGGTATATCTAGTACACGATATTGTTGTTTAGGATACAAGGGTTAGTAGGGTAGTAGGGTATTTGGAACCTGTAGTTGTTCTTGTTGCGATGTAAGGGTACCCGCAGAACTCCCAGAGACAGAGACCACCGGAATACATCCTTCGCCACTTGACGGGAGACACGCTGTGAATTGGTACTTCTACCTTGTCATCGGCATGACACTGATTCATGAAACCACCTATCGATTGAAAAGCCCAACATTGGCTCTATAAGACTAGGCATGCAAGCATGCGTGCGATGAAGATTACAAGGCAACAATATAACGAGTGCTAGAACTCTCACTTGGTGCCACATTTCGGTTTTGGACCTCCACCCAAACCGCGCACGGCACGCAGCTCAAACCGCGTTCTGCACTAACTAGCAACAGCAAACTTTTGCCTATCTGTATCAATATAATACGTGTACCACCCATCTTTGAATATCTGTGCAGAATGGCGTGAGTCGATGGATCATCCATATTTGAGCGAGGAAGTTAGCTCATGAGACTCATAGATCAGTTTGGGATATCACTTCGTCTTCCGTTGTCCTCCTTATATTCCTCGGCGCAGTCTGTAAGTAACACTCATCATTCGTCTTTGAGTCCCTAACCACTTCATCATCCACCTCACCCCCCACCTCATTCTCCACCTCACCTCATCTCTCTTCTGTTCTACACTTCTCTACACCTGAGAACACGAATGGAGTATACCAAACCACCAACTAACTAACATCTTCTCCCGCTCTCGTTCTTAGACGGTATCACACGCCTTTCTCGTACTTTAACAACCTCATCTCAGACAACGCGTCAATCCCTAGGCGCTAAAGGCGTATCATACGAGAATGGTCGAGTGAGCATAAAGACTGATCGAGCGGCACCTTCTCGAGAGGAATATATCGCTTCTACTCAACGTGCTTTTGAAAAAGGTGCAAAAACTATGAGTCTCCATCCAGAAGCTTTCAGGACTGGTCCTAGTAAGAGTGCTAGTCCAGAACCTCCTACTGTCTCGGCAGTAGAATCAACGTGAGTTCTTCTTCCTCTTTTTCTTCCTCTCCTTCCTCTTCCTCTTCCTCTTCTTCTCCTGCCTCTTCTTCCTCTTCCTCTTCCTCTTCCTCCTCTTCCTCTTTCTTCCTCCTCCTCCTCTTCCCATTTCCCTTATTCTTCTTCTTCCTTTTTATCTTCCTTCTCCTCGAGCTGCCTTGTCAAAGCTGATTTCTACACTTCAGGGACAAGAAAGGATTTAGGAGAACGAAGAAATTAGCTTGAGATCATGCAGTTTCGTCGAATATATGTATCACCTGTGTGCATGTTTGCGTAGATCACATCCTGCAAATGGAAGACCTCGCTCGCATGATACAACATTCATCTCTTCTTACGTGCCCCGCTATGCCGGCCTGAAGGATTCTTCGCTATTGTCCTAGGCCTACAAATCTCACAATACCACTTTCCCTGTGGAGCTACAGAGAAACCCGCACAACCCAGATGAAACCACTCTCTTGGACATTCCTCGTTCTGACACATCAGCTCTGTTTCTTGTCCTGTTCATCAACAACGGTCAGACTTACTTCACATGCAAGCATCTGAACATCCCGTCGTCAATGTCGATACACCAACCGCTTGAATAAAGATTGACTCACCTCTCCAAATGAGATTTTGTTGCAATAACAATATGTCGGTTCGTTCCTACAACATCCATCAGCACGTTCTCAACCTGTTAGTGTTGGGGGGTAACCATACGGATCAGCAACAAAGTCCAACGGCATTCCACTGGGATGTAGCTGAGGCGCTGCTGGGGCAGGTACTGGTTCTTGGACCTTCTTGCCCTTTTTGCCCTTCTTCCTCGATCTTCCACCAGCAGCTCCACCCAGTCCAATGGTCACTTCTCCCTCGTCTTGAACTTGCTCCGTTTCTTGCGCCACGTCCTCCTGATCTGGATCCACAGAGTGAGATGGCATGGTGGAAGGACGAAGGCCAAGCACGATTGACGCTTCTTGCGCATCTAATGCTTGGTCCAATGCTCGGATGTGCCTATCAATCTGCGGCTCTTGATCAGCATTGCACATGAGGGATCGAGTAGCTGGGGGAACATACGATATTGTATGCGCCTAGAGCAACAGCAAGTTTCTCCTCTCCATTCCTGACTACCTCTCTGATCAACTTTCCAATCTCAGGTAGGTATGGCTTCGTGGCTCTCTGAGTCCTTGATGGACCGGCCGTCGCCTCGATCTGACTCGCGACCTCCCCCTTGCCATCATCTGTCGATCCGTTCACCTTCCCTCCGCTCCGACTCTGAGTGCTGGTGTTCTGAGCCGCCGGAAACTCCCGCCGTGGCTCTACGTCGCCAGCTGGCTCGGCAGGCTCCATCGGCAACAACAATCCCCCGTGCCCATCAGGTAAGGGAACGCCCATCTCTTCTGCTGTTTCGGGAGCCGAAGGCTCGGACGGTTTCAGCGGAACGTGCAAGTCGTATTCAACAGGTTCTGGAGTCTCGTACGGCTCTTCGGCGTTGGAGCTGGAGTGCAGAAGAGACTCTTCGCCAGACCTGGAGGGTGGTGTGGAATGCAAGTTGTCGTTGCTCGTGCTTGGTTGCTGAGCAATTTCGCCTTGACCATTCACCTGTGCCTCTTCAACTTGCCCACTATCCTCATGTCGTATAACTTCCGATGTGTCTGTCGGAGGTGGCAATCGATAAGCAATATACTCCCTAATCAACGCATGCAATTTCTCCGTCTGTGCTGTAGATGTAATCAGCATGTAACTCGTCTACCATGCTGCCTAGCAGAACTCACCCAGACAGCCATCATCCAGTTCCCTTAACAGCCTGAAATTCCTATGCAGCTCCAAGGGAAGCTGCTCGACCATCTCATAATGTTCGGCTGCAAAGTCCTGCCATGCCTCCAAGTCCTTTTCAGCTTCGTCCGCCTCGTCATCTCCTCCAGCCTCTTCTCCTGCAGCAGGCTCTGGAGTAGGTGTAGGTGTGGGTGTCTCGAGTCTGCGTTTCTTTCTTGAGCGACTGGGAGATGCTGATGGGTCGTAAATCTCTTTACGGGAGCGAGAGCGTTTGATCGAGGTGGCCGGTGCTGAACGAAGAGAGGTGAGAGGTGTTGAGGATGGTGCTGGAAGAGATTTCCGAGGCATTGCGTGACCAGTCCAGCCCTTCTACAACGCAGTGAGGTTAGAACAAGGGGACAAAAGAATACGCAATGAACGAGTACAGAGGCTCGAACCAAACACTCAATGTACGCGTTGAGCAGCGAAGTTGAGCAGTTGAGCGCGAGTCTGAAAAGTCGGTTGTGACGTTTCAATGTCTTTATCGTTGGTGTTCATTCCGATACCCAATAACCCAACTCATCTTTGGCTCTGACACGACATGATGATACAGTCAAGAGGCTCCAGCGCCTTGAAGAGTAGTATGCTGCGCTCTCATAACACACTCCATACGACGCTCCTTCCAGCTCGAAAAATCCAGCTTTCCAAATCATCTCTTCTAACGCTTTCGTCAATCCGCTACAACTCGTCTATACCTCCTAGACAACCACCCCCACCACCGCCATCGTCTGACAAGAAATCCTCGACTTCTGATCCGGAATCACCAGCTTCCTCAGACTCATTACGGAGTAAGTCGGACCTCGAATTCGAATTCTGAGGATGGCTCCACTAACTTGACTTTCTATACAGAGACAGCTACAAAAGCCTGGTCAACACCGACAAAATGGTATCCTATTCCTCTCGCGCTTGGAGCACTCGTCCTACTTGCTGTGCAATGGCGGAAGCAGACTAGGGGAGAGTTGGAGGTCGAATCGCAGAATCAGGAAGGAGCTGTCGTGAGATCTAAGAAAGTGGATGGACCATGGCAGGTGTGTCTTTCGTTCTTACTCCAATACATCTATTATCTTCACACCTTGTTCTCTTACGTCGTGTAAACTTCCCTTCTTATTATATCCCTTCTGTTGTTGAGTTGAGCATTTGTTCGACAAGCTCAGCTGATCTCTTCTTTAATAGGTAAGAGTCCTAGGCGCCCTCCCACTCCGATCTCTCTCCCAATTATGGGGCTACCTGAACGGCCTCGTACTACCAGTATGGTTTCGTCCCTTTGGCTTTCGTCTATACGCCCGGATATTCGGCTGTAACCTCGACGAATGTGTACCCGAGGATTTGACGCAGTATGAGAGTTTGGGCGAGTTTTTCTATCGCGAGTTGAAGGCTGGAGCTAGACCGATCGCCGAGGCCGACATGGTGAGTTGCTTTGCATCCCGGCGCCGCACCGTGTTGGCAGTGCAAAGTTGCTTCCCTAGTGCCGTGAAGTGCTGGCGTTTGGAGATTGTGGAGTGTTGGCGTTTGGAGTGTGCGAAGTGTTCACGTTTGGATTGTGCGGAGTGTTGGCGTTTGGAGAGTGCGGAGTGCTGGCGTTTGAGAAGTGTCGAATAATGGGCTAACTTGTGTGTGTGTGTGTGTTTTCAGGTATCACCTGCCGATGGACGAGTACTTCACTTTGGGGAAATTGCCGGCGAGCGAGTAGAGCAAGTCAAAGGTCTGACTTATTCTCTCCAAGCATTACTCGGATCAGAAGGTGGAGCAGTAGGCGAGACTTCTCAAGTAGCTTCCAGTCGTTCGTCGGAATCCAACACTTCGGTTCAAGACCGACATTTCGCAGATATAAACGATATTCATTATTCTCTCGGTTCTCTCCTCGGCTCAGATAGCAAATCACATCTTGTCAAAGATCCTAAACTCGAACAACAACAACAAAACCAACAACAACAACGATCAACGTCATCATCTTCAATAACTACAACGAGCAAAGATAAAGAAACGGAAACGGAAACGGATGCAAGTCATACTCAAACTGATCTTGCACATGACGCATCGGTTGCATATCAATTAGGAGCTCGAGCAGCAACATCAACCGCGACTGAAAAAGGAGGTGAAGGATTGACCAAACTGAATGCTGGAAACAAGCTTTACTTTTTGGTTGTTTATCTGGCTCCTGGAGATTATCATCGATTCCATTCACCTACTTCATGGGTAGTTGAACGACGTCGACATTTCACTGGAGATTTATTCTCAGTCTCACCCTATATCGCCAATCGATTGAAAGATTTATTCGTCTTGAATGAACGTATCGCGCTACTCGGAAGATGGAAATACGGCTTCTTCTCAATGGTTCCTGTTGGAGCTACGAATGTAGGTAGTATTCGAATCAATTTCGATGAGAGTCTCCGAACAAATACAAGACATCTAAGCCATCCTCCACATACTTTCACAGAAGCTGTGTATTCCTCGGCATCATCCATCTTAAGAGGTCAACCGTTACTGGCAGGTGAAGAAATGGGTGGTTTCAGACTAGGAAGTACAATCGTTTTGGTATTCGAGGCTCCAGGAAATTGGAGATTCACATGCAAGGCAGGCGAAAAGATCAAAGTCGGTGAGAAGGTTGGAGAACTTGTAAAAGATGCATAGAGAGTGCCCTATCTGATGCATAATCCTTCAATTTCGATCTGTATCCTTGCACTTGTATGCTCAAATTGTACAGACTGTATGCGTTCATGCGTTTATACTATATCTTTAGGTTCTCTGGTGGTATACTCAGTCTACATAATCTCGCAATCATAGCACCGAGCTGTACCAGCGTTCCCACTCCTTCCAATATCCGCATATGTGTCCATCCAATCTCCTGCGTTACATCAGCGACATACCACTCTGAGAAATACAGCTATCACTTACACGAATAAACTCCAACTTCAGATACTCGGGCAACTCTTCCATCCCCTTGACCACCCGAAACACAGTCGTGACTATATCCACTGCGCTATACCCTTGCTCCCACAGCCCATCTATTCGTGCGAGTGCATCATCGACATCGGCCTTTTGACATGATTTGAGCATACTGCGCACGACGATGGGGTGTGGCTGATCACAGATCTTAAAAACGTTGTCCTGTGAGACAAAGCCAAATCCAGACCAGGTAGATTGGAGGTTATTAATCGCTTGTCGCATATCACCCTCTGCAGTGAAGATCAGGGCTGCCAAGCCTTCATCGTTGTATTTGACCTGTACAATCAGTCAGAGCCTAGAAGATAATAGCTTACATCCTCTGCTTCACAAATCTCCTTTAAACGCTTCAGCACCTCTGCGTCTTTCAGCTTCGAATACCGCAAGATCGCGCAACGCGATTGGATGGGCTCGATAATTTTGTTTGACATATTGCAAGCTAGGGCAAAGCGAGTCGTATTGGAGTATATTTCCATAGTCCGACGAAGAGCTTGCTGAGCGCCTGCTGTCATTCTGTGTGAAGGGACGGACCGTGGGAGTGAGCACGCGAGGAGAAGGAGCGAGAATGGATACATGACGAGAGATAGGGTTGGGAGAGGGCATGAAGAGAATAGAAGGGGTAGAGAGGGGGGAAGGAGAAGAAGAGAAGGGGTACGGGACGGAAATGTTAGGAGTCGATAGAATCGCTGATCAGTGACTTGAAGCGTGATGGTAGGATAACGTACGAGTCCGCCTCATCCAGGATAATGATCTTATGTCTTCCTGCGGGTAAAGTGACTTTCCTCTGCGCGAACGATTTGATCTTATTACGAACAACGTCGATACCTCTACCCAGGACACAGTCAGCTTCATGTCCTCGGTGACAGGTCACAGACGTATTCAATTGAGAGATAGGGGCTTTCAGGTGGAAGGGTTAGGGTGGAAATGGTACAGAGGGGGTTTGGGTGGAAACGGTAGAGTAGGGTTCAGAAGCAAATGGTAGAGAATGATTCAGAAAGACATCGTTGAGAAGGGTCCAGATGAAGACGGTGAGAATGTGAAGGATGAGTAACGTACCGCTCATCCGAGGCGTTCAGCTCTAAAACACCTTCTTTATATGCATCTCCTAGTAGAGCATGTGCTAGACAATGTATCGAAGTTGTTTTACCTATACCTGGCATTCCCTACGAGAGATAGCATAGTCAATTTATTGTACTAAAGATATCCAGGACAAGTAGAAATGAAGGGGAGAGCCAAATGACAAGGCTGGTGAGAATTGCATGGGCAAGTAGGGTAGGTAGGCGTCTCCAAGTACACGATCACGGTCAACGAGAGAGAGGGAGGGGGAAGGGGGGGGGGGGGGAGTGAGAGAGAGAGAGAGAGAGAGAGAGAGAGAGAGAGAGAGAGAGAGAGAGAGAGAGAGAGAGAGAGAGAGAGAGAGAGAGAGAGAGAGAGAGAGAGAGAGAGAGAGAGAGAGAGAGAGAGAGAGACACTTACAGATATAATGATATGCGGGACATTACCATCTTCAGCAATGACTTTAAGACGATCGACTGTATCGCTATTTCCCACTATATCAGAAAGAAGGATAGGCCGATATTTTTCGACCCTGCGGAGGTTAGTTTCTTCAGCTAGAGTAGTTGATGATAGAGACGAAGAGGAATTAAGAATATATAAAAAGAGTTATAAGATCCATATAGTGATGAATACCAGTTTACTGTAGACCTGTACACACAGAGAGAGAGAGGGAATGTGGAAATAGAGAAAGGCAGGCGGGAGAAGAGGAGAGGGGGGGCAAGATGCGATATCTGTTGTCCTCCCTACTGCTAGAGATGATCTATCTCTGACACCTACAAGCAAGAGTATCAAACAGTTTGGGAACAGAGACAACAAGTAGTTTCATGAAAAATCGAAGATCTAAATGGAGAACTCACCATGGCATCTCATATCCCTCAGCATCAGTATGCTTGGCCGTGACAGGAGCTGGAGCTGGCATCTTGCTCGTACTAGAGGATGACATTCCTCTCTACGTCTACTATATCTCCTGCTTTATCAATCCGCAGGAATACAGACAGCCAAAGTTATGTGGAATTGCGCTGAAAATCAAAACGATTAAAAACGAAAGATCGTCGAAGAATACGCGACGCGTTTTCACGATGATCGATCTACCTCATTCATATGGTCCTGTACTGTCTTTCTTCGAATAAAGATAGATGCAGCTTACACCTCGACCGAAGAATGGTATTGTATGGGTTATCTGCATATGAATGTAAATTCAAAACAAAGTGCAATGCACATGAAAAGACGAAAAAACGCAATGATATATCTTCCGCTGTCTGATATCATATGTCTACTGTCCAATGTCCAATGTCCGACCTAGCGGCAAGGAGAAAGGAGTATCTTACAATCTAGGGTATCCAGCCCCAGTTCCAAGCCCGCCATCATGAGCAGCATCCTCACTACCCGATTCGTATCCTCCTAAACCCACTCCATGACTCAACGGTTGTGCCTGCACAACAGGCGGGAAAGAAGTATAGTCGTAATCTTCATCATGATCTTGGTCATTCTCATAACCTGGTGGTGGAGAACCATATTGTGGAATAGTAGGTTGCTGTGAGAAATGATGATTATTGCTCGATTCCTTTTCGTCGTAATCTTCTAAAGACGATGCCGCTCCAAAGTTTGATCCGTTCAATGCCATTGGTGGTGCAGAATGGATTGGTGCCATTGACGATGGAGCGAAGATTGAAGATGAATTAGACAAAGATCTCTCCTATATTTCTGTATCAGCTTACGAGAAAAACCAAACCATGGTTATGACAGAAGCTCACCAATGGACTAGTCTCGAAACCATGTTTACCTGTCGAACGAGCAGGAAGAGCATGATGAGCATCAGAATCTCCATGCCTATTAAGTTCCGGCCTAAAAATGAAACAGTTAGCTCTGATATCGGGCCAAGTGAGTTAGACAGGTAGGAAGGTTTACTCACCACCTGATGACCTCATCTTCGTCACCATGTCTTCTCTTCATTCTCCACACGGCACAGCCAACGAGACCAAGCACAACAGCACCCACCGCCACGCTGATTCCGATGATGGCGCCGGTAGAAATGGATGAACCACCGCTAGAATCATTGCTCGAGTCTGCGGTCGAGTTGGAGCTCGACTCGGTCGCAGAGGCAGTATACACTAGGGTGATGATGGACGTCTGACCAGCAGGGTCCGTAGTCACCGTTGTGACGCTGTGTTTTGGTCAGAATACCTGACACAACATCAAGTGGTCGTATGAACTTACGCGTGAGCGTCCGTTTGAGGAGGCGCTGAGGAGATGGAAGTCTGAGTAGAGGATGCTGATGTCGATGAGATTGTTGTTGAATTGCTGGTACTGGCGGAGGACAAAGTACTCGCTAAAGCAATATCAGTATACGGTGCATAAAGTGGTATGATCCAGACCACTGACTCGTATTCGGCACAGCAAGACCGCCCACACCGCTACTACTGGCGATGGAGCTGGGAGGTCCAACCGCAGAAGAAGGGCTGCTTCTAGAAATGGCGGAAGAAGAGGTATCTGGGTCAGTCGAGCTCGCTAATGGTGTGACCGAGGTAATGGTTGCCGAGTGTGAAGGAGTTGGGCTGATGGTCGGTGTCACACTGTGGGACAAGGTCGGGATTGAACTAGGTGCAGTTGAGATCTTGACAAGTAAGCTTCCATACCAAACCAGCAGTAACTCACCGATGAAATATCATCATCGGAACTACCACTGACTATACCTCCTAGCACGCCCTCTGAAGAAGTCTCATCATCGCTAGTACTAGGTGTACCGCGCTTGAAGACTTTCTCAAGAGCGAGCAGGTTTTCCCTCTCGTTCAGGCTCAAAGCCCGAGCAGCATGATGAGCGGATCGGAAAGGTGTGTTGTGCGCCAAGACGATCGGAAGGGCCAGGATGACAAGGGGTGTGAGAACGCGCATCGTATAGAGGGCCGAAGCTCAAGGGTAGCGAGGTAGTGATAGATGGTAGGATTGAGAGAGAGTTTGATAGGATGCGAGACTCGATGTTGTTTCTTTGTTGTTGATGGCGTGGCAAGCGACAAAGTATCAAAAGAAACGTCTTCTTTCAATCTCGACTGAAGGCTTGCTTGCTTGCTCAAACACACACGCACGCACGAATGTTATTTTGCACGACTTGTGCTTGCCCCGTCGATCGGTGTTGTGTCACCCCGTGTAAAGGCTTGAATGGGGTACAATGTGATTGTGATGCAATGAAAGAGCGATCAAGTGAAATGAGTGAGTCGTCGTCGTTGTCGTCTAGTAGTAATGGATGAGGGAATATTGAAACGGCTGTTGAAAGGAAGGTGTTTTATTTGAGGGGGGAAGATCAAAGGGACCGAGCGTTACCTCGAGACTAGTTATTGCTAGTAGAAAGAGTAATGTGAAGGAGATGCGTCGTGATTTCAGTCTAGACAATGCATGTTGACGACGATCGTCATTGGTCCCAGCACGTACTCGTACTCGAGTAGTCCCCAACTGACGGGTCAACATACTTCCATAGAGCCCTAATTGAAAAAGTGTCTCGTCAGTAGAGTCAACAACCCTCGTGTGAGAGAGTTTACCTCGTGGCCTCGTGGCCTCGTTTCACATTTCGGAAACGAAAACCCTGAACACAAACACGCAAAGTAGGCATCCGATCCTTGGATTAGGCTTACCAGGTAAACCCCGATTAGGCGCGCCGGTAGCCGGTGACCGAGGGTGAGTTACCGAGGGGATGTTTCTCTCGGCCGACCTGTAACTAACTGTAACCACAATCCCGAAGCACGTCACAAAATCTGTCTATATTAAGAAGAAGTTGAAAGCTCTTGCAAACAAGTACTCATTCTCACAGAACCAGAACACCGGATATCATCTACGCACACCTCTGTATATACACCCACTCACAGATTGCTGATTATCTCCTCGATCTCCTAACTTCCACAAGTCAACTCACAAGGACAGGATGTCAACTTCACTTCGCATTGCCATTCTCACTGGCTCATCCCGACCGCATTCAAACAACGCAGGTATTGCTGAATGGGTACAAGACCGAGTCATTCGACTTTTATCCAAAACTTCTTCTTCTACCACAACGGATTCGATAACTACAACTCCACTTGTGCCTATATTGGATCATCGTACAGATCCTCTTCCACTAGGACCATTAATAGACGATATCGTTCCTCAAGGTCTTATCGGTATTCCATCTCCAACAGATTCCACACTCGAATATCCTTACCCTTCGGCCCGTACTCGTGAATTTAGCCGTATCATTCAAAAACTAGATGCTCTCATCATAGTTACTCCGCAGTATAATTGGTCTATGCCTGGCGAGCTGAAGAATACTATCGATCACATGTTTCACGAATGGGTAGGCCTACCTACAGCAGTGATCACATTGGGAGGAAGAGGTGGAGGTAAAGCAGCTGAAACCATGAATTCGATCCTGGGAGGTATTCGAGCTCAAGTCGTCTCGTGTGGTGTTGTGGGTGTCGCTTTACCTAGAGATACATATATTTCTGGCGACAAAAGATCAACCAAGGATGACGTGGAGCTTTTGGCGCCTTACGAAGCTGCTTTGGAAGGCGAGTTGCTCAAGGTCATCCAGGCTGCGGAATCGAGGAGGAAGGCCAAGGCTGCTGCTGCTGAGAAGAAGCTGTAGGTCTGTGGTTCCTGTGGGGTATCCTTGGGTTTCGTTACGGAATATCATGGTATTATATATCACTCTTCAGACTTGCAAGGAATAAAGATAGGCCAAAGTTGTTGGTAGAAGAGCATCTTAGCCAAGTTTTAGACATACAAATATGCGACGAGATGCCAAAATCAGCTTATGACTACAAAAGAAAGGGTAGCCCAAACACTTTCCCACGGTATCCTATCTCTCACCTCCACTCGAACAAGTATCAATCGGTTCCGAACCGCTCCTCTCTAACACAACGAGTTTCCTTCATGGCCTCGTCAAGATTTAAACACAGCTCTAAAAACATGTCCCGACGCCTCGGTTTCGATACTTCCTTAACTGGCGCAGGAAATAAGCAGTCCAAACCAAATATGAAAGCTGGTACCCGTCAAAATTCAATATCAACCAATACCGTAGCTTCAGTACCTAGTATAAAACCTCCAGCACCTAGCGAAGCACATCAGAAAGTTCCTAGTCCGAGCTCGGAAGATGGAACTGGAGGTCAGGTTGGAGCTGGAGTAGAAGATGACGAGGGAGAAGAAGTAGATAGTGATTCACAGTGTTTTATCTGTGCTGAACCAATCACGTTTTGGAGTGTAGGTGTTTGTGGACATCGGACTTGCCAGTGAGTCATTGGAACTTAGGAGAGATCAAGTTGGACTTTCCGTCGTTGGTCATCAGACTTTTTGACAATTCGTACTGTCAAGAAGTCTTATTCATATTGAATATGGATGCTCTTGTGTGGGATGATAGCATTTGGAAGCTAGCTAGTCAGAAGAGAAGAAAGAGAAAGAGTAGAATGAAAGAATGTGCTGACGAGATGACAATAGTGTATGTGCTATCCGATTACGAACATTCTACAAGTAGGTTTTTTCTTTTGTCCCCATACCAAATACCTCTACTCGATGACCTCTCTCTCCTCGAGAAGAATCATCATGTGAGATTTCAATTGATAATATCAGGAAAAACGAATGCACATTCTGTAAAACTCCATTACCATCTCTTCTCTTTTCGAGATCACCTACAACCCCATTCCCTTCAGAACATCACATCACACCTTCACCACCTGCTGTGATAGCAGCGGCACTTGCCAATGCAGATAAACTGCCGAAAGAACAAAGATGGGATGTCGGGTTGATCTTACCTGGCAAACTCGATTTGACAGCTTTTCCTTATGTCGATGAGAAGCTTAATGTCGTTTTTGAGGATGAGGATGTGGTGAGTTTTATTAACCCTCTCCATTCTCGCATCTCTCCCCGTCTGTCAATTCTCCCACCGCTTATCCTCTCCCCTCCTTCCCACCTCTGCTTCTCTTCGTCCCCTTTGAGATGACTCACATAAGCGGCGAGGACTGATTTGATTTTCTCTCAGATGGAGCAAAGTCTTCTCATCCTTCGATTCAATTGCCCTGCACCAGATTGTGCGCACATGGGAGTCGACTGGTCGAGCCTCGAACGACATACTCTACGCGTACACGGTGGAGTGCTGTGTAATCTCTGTCGAAGTCAACTCTCCCGATTCAGCCACGAACAAGTACTCTATCCGCCTCACCTACTGGCCCTTCACGATCCTTCACGTCTTGCTCGAGGGCAGAGACCACCTCGGCCTAGGGGTGCAGAGGAGGAAGAGATTGTCAGGATGTTCGAACCGCCTCATCCTGTCTGCGAGGTAAGCTCGTCCCTTAAGGATAGGATGAAATGGAAGTTGACATGCAATAGTTCTGTCACCAGGGTTTCTTTGGGCCCGATGAGCTTTTTCAGCATATGCGAAAGACCCACGAGGAATGTTTCGTGTGCAGGCAGTTGGGAGAGCGAGATGTCTAGTGGGTTCACAGCATGTATTCTCGCGGAAATGAGCTGATTAGACGTCCCTCATAGTTACCAGCATTATGCCAAACTCGAGCAGCATTTCAATCAGGAGCACTTTCCCTGCAAGCAACCCGCATGTTTGGAGCAGAAGTTTGTCGTATTCCCTTCAGAGCTGGATCTCAAAGCACACATGGTTAAGGAGGTTAGTCGTACAAAGACCGATATCCCAGACCTTGCTGACGGTGGTTTCAGCATGGGGAGCAAATGTCTTCTCGTGACCGTGCACAGACTCGTCAAATCGCATTGGACTACCCGTCCTATCCAGAGCGTCGCAACGGAGGACGCAATGAACAGTCTCAAGGGGGCCGATCTCAGGCGGCTGGATTCTCCCGCGGACCACAATCTCAACAGATCTCCCAACCGCCTTTGATGACTGCTGCTCAAGAGGCGCAGCTCAGAAGACAAGTACAGAAGGACAAGCAGGAAGAGAGTCGTCGGAGAAAGGCATTCAGCACAAGCTTGACAGATGGTGCTCGACCACAAGGGGAGGCTAGTGGAAGTGGAGCTCGCGAGGACTATCCACCGACCGCGAGTGGATTTGCTACTCCAAGGGAGAATGTGGATGATGCTACTGCTGCGTGAGCTCGCATCTTGTCTAAATCAAGAAACAGAGCTGACTTGGTCTCAGACGTCACGCTGCATTGCTTTCACGAGTATCCATGCTAGTGTCTGATTCTCAGATCAAGCTATCTTCGTTCCGGTCTGCGATTCGGCAATTCAAAACCAACGAATCAGGTGCGAAGGATATGATCGATACAGTCTTCCACGTCCTTGATCGCGATGTCGAAGCGACTACGAGCGTCGTGCGTGAGATTGGTAATCTTCTAGGCAGCGATGGTGAGGGTGATAAGCAAAAGAGCGTACTAGAGGCTTTGAATGGATTCAGGGTGGAACAGCAAGAACATTTCCCTTCACTTGGTGGTCCAACTGGACAAGGATCGAATTGGGCAGGAATAGCCAGTGGGAAAATCCTTAATGCGAAACGAACGACTTTACCTACTCGACGTGGTGGATCGACAGTTTGGGATAGAGTAGAAGCGGCAGCTGCTAGTCATCCTGTCAACAGACCTGCACGTACTGGGCCAGTTCCAGGTTTGAATGGACGTATCGTACCTGGTGCAGGTGCCCCCATACCATCCGCATTCCCTTCTCTAGGATCTGGGGTTTCCTCTACTTCAACATCATCATCAACAACACATTCAACACCATGGGCTTCAGGTGGTTCAGGTTCAAAATCGAAATCACCAACAGCTTTAACCGGACCTATAATTCGTTCAGTCAATTATCCCACAACTGCAACATCTTCCTCCTCTTCCTCTTTATCTAGATCGAATAAACCTTTAAACAACTCTGCATTCCCAAGTTTACCTGGATCTTCAACTAAATCAACTTCAGCAGCGGAACGAGCTGCGTTACTCAATAAACCTACTCCTAGAGAAGAATCAATCAAACGCATCACTGGTCAAAATGCACCTCCTCCACCAGTCAATAATGGTTGGGGAAGGGTCATCAATGGTGTAGGAAACCTCGAATTGGGAGGTGATAACGTTATTGATCCAGTAGATGGAAATGCTGCCACAAGCGGAGGAATAGGTGCAGCGGGAACGGGAGGTGGGGGTGGAAAGAAAAAGGGTAAAGGAAAACAAATCTTATTTAGCGTTAGTGCTCGACCTTAGAAAAGCGCCGTTCTTGGGAGGGAAAGCAATACATACTTATGATCGAGTGAGCATAGTGCAGAATCTGCGTTGAGGGGGACGAGGGAGAGAGAGAGTTAGAGTATTACGGTAGTCCACGTTAGCTCTAATACATCATCTCAAGTAGGTGGTTAGTATCTGTCATCTGAATTACGGAAAGAAAGCATGATCTATCATCTACGCATGTACATCATTGGTCCAAGCAAAGATTATAACCAATCAATTGCCAGCCTCTTTAAGAACCTCGGCAACTGGTTTACCCTCTACGACTTGTTTTACGCGCTCAAGGACTTGTTTGCTTAATGGGAGGGAGAGAATCGTCAGCACGGTTAAAAGGTCGAGACGCAGAGCCTGAGTGTTTGCTCCCGCAGGAAGGAGAGGGGAGAGGCAAAGAAAATGTTCACTTACAAATCGGTGAAAGGGACGTGGGGGATACCTTGTCGCTTGCAATATGCCATGAGATCAGAGTCACCATTAGCCATGAGTTTTGTGAAGAGACAATCGGCATGTTTTGCCGCTGACATGTCTAGAAGAGGTCGTCATGAGCTTGTCGCGATCTTGGATGCCAAGAAAGAAAGAAATACTATAGATGGAATCGGGGCCAAGAAAGAGAGATGATAGATGAATATTGAATCCAATGATAGATATGTCGTTTCCAGAAGGAGGAAATGGAATCGATGAATATTGAATCCAATGATAGATATGTCGTTTCCAGAAGGAGGAAATGGAATCGATATAAGGACAACTCTCAAGAAAGAAAAACTAAAAGATAGACACTGTGACATACCGGAAACACCATCACCACAAAAGAACAAGGTGGGTTTTGAAGGTAAATCTCGATAAGGTAAGATGGCTTTTGATTTATCATGACCAAATCCAGATTCAGGATGACGATAGACGATTTCCCACGTTTCGCCAGTATGAGCTGGATCTGTGAATTTCACGTCGTTGGCTATTATTTCTATTTTGAGGGCTTCTTCAGGTGATAAGAGGGTTGATAGGACTGCTCGGATATTGGGTTCCATTCCGCTATCGGGTCAAGCGACCGGTCATGAAAGAAGAAGAAAACAAATAGAAAAAAGAAAAAACACAAGGTCAGCTTGTGCTTGGACTGAGTAAACGACAGAAGATAGGTGGAAGCTTCGAGGAGGCAAGGAGGGAACGGCAGGATAAGGTAGTTAATGAGGAACGAGTCAACAAAGATCAAATATACATACCTCGACACGATGATCACGGGAACATTATTGGCTTTACACCATTCGTAAAACTCTTTAAAACCAGGATCAAGTTTGATATCTACCCGTTCGATTTAGCCCAGACCGGGCGGTTGAAAAGAGAGAGAGTCAGAGAGTCAGAGAGACAGAGAGAGAGAGCGCCGAGTAGATGAAGGAGAGAGGGGGTCCAGGGAACGGACAGTAGATGAAGAAGGTAGAATGTATTAAAGTCGTAGTGCTCTTGAAAGATACACTCACTCTGCTGTAAAAGCTTTTTACAGTCTTCGAAGGGGTGATGAACAGATTGCAGCATTTCCCTAAATGAATCTCTGAAGGTGATCTTTTCTTGTAGAACCTCGAGATTCATCGCTCGTCTAGAGTGTGTACCGTCGTCAGCTCACACTACGATCCATCGAGAGAATAAACGTTGAATATAGAAAGATCCATGAAAGAGTGAAGAGCAGGATAGGTAGAATAGGTAGAATAGGTAGAATAGGTAGAATAGGTAGAATAGGTAGAATAGGTAGAATAGGTAGAATGGGTAGAATAGGTAGAATAGGCGAGTTAGGTGGGATAGGTGGGTGGAATAAACGACGATAGTGACTGACTGACCTCTTTTCATATCCGAAACCAAGATTATCAACGACGAAATCATTACTGTCCCTATCCGTGATAGTTCCATCCTAATCAAAGGAAGCGGGTTCATCAGCATATTTCCTATCCTCCCCGGACCGACAGACCAAGACGATCGAGTGAATGATTCGAAACATACCCAATCGGACAAGACGACGAACTTGGCCTCGGTGTGTAAGGGTGGATATGGAAGCACCGACATGATGTTGAAGACTCTTAAGATTGAGAACAAGAAAGTCTTTTCATGGACCTTTTTTAATGAACCAACCCCACTCCCCACTGATGAGCGTAACCACCACGTGGTATTCCCGATCACCCTTGTGATATGACCGTGGGAGAATGACTTGTGCGACGCGTTCTTCGTGTTTCCTATTATTCCAACAGAAAAGAGCCATCTATCCAGAAACAAGCAATCAAGATCGTCCAAGAAGTCTAATCCTGACAAAACACTATGCGTATACACCTATCACTCGACCCAAATCA
Source organism: Naematelia encephala (assembly GCA_002105065.1). Lineage (NCBI taxonomy): Eukaryota > Fungi > Basidiomycota > Tremellomycetes > Tremellales > Naemateliaceae > Naematelia > Naematelia encephala. The sequence goes on from MCFC01000001.1 coordinate 1,115,950, forward strand.
TTTCAATCCCTCAGGCCAATCCTCATCCTCATCCTCATCCTCCCCACTCATCAAACTAGGTGGTGATCTAGTCATCCTTGAATTACAAGGAGAATTATCATACGAAGGCGATGATAGATCAGGTGGTGTTGTTGGTGTTATAGGCTTAGATAGACCCGTACGTTCTTCCCAAACCCCTCAACTCGTACCCTTCAACCGTTTCATTCTCATCTATTTATTCATTTACTTCCCTCTCAACCACTTCTTACCTCTTACCTCTTTTCTCTCAACCTCTTACCTCTTACCTCTTACCTCTTACCTCTCAACCAAGATGTCGATCGTATCCTACATTACTCCTGATAATATCTAATCCTATAATCCTAATTATGGTATCTGATCTGACGCAACTGGTAATAAACAGGATCATCCAACTCTGCATTTAGGACCCCATCATCTCCTTCACGGCAAGATATCGGTCTTACCGAAACCCTACGCTGTGATTCGTAGAGCTGTTGGAGACCCTAATGCCCTTATATCCATCGGTGGGACGGCTCTGGAAGGAGATGCAGAGGAAGAAGAAGAAGAAGATGAAGAAGGAGAAAAAGATAGGAATATATCTTCATCGACTGGGAAGAAGAAACGTAAGAGGGTAGAAACAGGCAATACCAAAGATAAGGAGGAACAACAAGACGAAGATGAAGATGAAGATGAAGGACCATTATTCGCTCCTAATCCTGATATCTTTGATATCCCAACTACACCACAAAATCAACGTCACCCAAATAGTTCAAGTCCGATATTACCTCCTTCTAGCATCAAGGATTATTCTTCCGAATTGGGTTATTCATCTCCTGCTAGAATAGATCAGGAAGACGAGGATGAGGACGAAGAGAAAGAGGAGCAAAAAGACGAAGAGAACAGGAAAAGGGCAAGGAGAAAGGAGAGAAAACAGGCACAAGATGGTAAAGAGCGTACTAGGCATTATGAAGTCGTTGGCATTGTGAGGAAAAAGGTCGTCTTTGCATTGAGGTGAGCTCGTAAATTGACTACAGCGGTAGAACAACAAGCTCATCATCAGACCCGAACCAATCGTAACGGCCACAATCCTTCCCGATTAGTGCTACTCTCGCATGTAGTCGACCCTCTTCCGCAAGCATATTGCATGTATCTCTTGCCTACTTCGACTTCTAAACTTGTTTTTCTTCCTGTAATCTTCGCCTAACTACTTTCTGAATAGATATAGCTCGACGCTCAGAGCTCACGATCCTCATCGGCAAGCACGATAAAGTGCATGAACCAACGGACTTGCTCAACGAAAGTCTGCCCTTGCTACAGAGCTGTCAGATTGATTGTCTCCCTGCCGGTGAGATGCTTACGATGTGCTCGTCGACTGTGTGCACGTTGTTCAAGCCACCTCCCTTGGTGACTTGGTACGCGAATCGGTAAATGTTGCGAGTCAGGTTCCAGTATCGCTTAGTATCAGTGTTCTGTATAGTCAGCCACGATGAACCATTTTCAAAAGGGCAGAGTTCAACATACACCAGTGGAGATCAGCGGAGCCATGATGATATCCTTGTTGGCCTCGAGCTCGTCGTCCTTTGCATCGGGGCGAGTCGAATACACAGCCTTGACTGCGCCCGAAAGCAACCTCCAAGCCGCCGAGTCAACCGAGTGAGGCGAAACAGGGGCCGGGTCAAGCCTGATTGGACTGTCAGCATCATACCCGACGAACTATAATAGATTTCTCTACTTACGCCGAGTGGAATGCCTCGGAGAGAATGAGTTTGCCAGCCTTTGCATCGGTTAACTGATGGTGGCAGCCCTTGAGCTGGACATCCTTTCCAAAAGCTTCCAAGGAAAGGTTGTAGTGTTTGGCGATAGGTGACAAGGTGTCAATGAGGTGTTTCTGCAGTTCGGCCACTGACTCGGCAAGGCTGATTCGGTGGTTGACAATGGCGGTTACGACTTCAGGCTTGAGGATGACATCAGTCTAGCTGACCACTGCTGCGTATGGGGACTTACCAAGGCATTGACCTTGACGCCACCATTGACGATATCCACAGCTTGAGTGGTCGAGACAAAGGCCCTGCCCATACCTTTGACCAACGATCCATCTTCGGCACTGCCGTACACCCAGTAGTCCTCGATCTCCTTGAGTGCCTTCTTGTTGACTGTTCCTCCGTAGCTCAAACTCTCTTCGACCTTGTGGACAGCCTTCTTCAGGTGCAATGGGAAATCAGATGCGTATTCAGCACCACACGACATGAGTCCCACCAAGGGTGACTCAGGATTGAGGTACGGTTCGTGTGGGTGTTTCTCGATCTGAGCAATGGCCAAGGCGAGGAGTCCGATACCGGTGTGAGGGGCTAAACACTTATCAGACAAATCTTTGGTACAATAGACAGGAATGACTGACGGGGCACTGAGCTGTGTCCACCAAGAGTCTCCACTTTGACTTCGACATCCAGGTAGCCTTTCTCACCAACAGCAGGAGTAGCAAACACCTGCACAAATAAGTGTCTGCCCCGCATTCCCATCGAGGGAAGATGTGCGACGTACCTGCCCCCAAGCCTCGTACAGGCCCGATCCTTCATCTACAAGGATCGCGAAGGAGTCTTTGCCGTATTTCTCTTCGAGCCAGATTCCGAGGTTGAGCGCGCCCTACAGACGAGCGTCAGAAAACAACTCGCATCCTCTTTCTGCCGTTGTGGGCCACTGAGAAAGACGAACCACCTTTCCACCTGTTTCTTCGTCGATACCAAATGCCAAAACGACAGTTCGAGTAGGCTTGAATTTGCCTGACTCAAGCAAGAGTTCGATAGCCGAACTACCCGTGAATCAGCCGGTGTTCTTCTCGTCGAGGGACTAACGCACAGAGCACCAATTGTACCGGACTTATCGTCTGAACTGCCTCGACCCCAAATGAGATCCGTCTCTGGGTCGTATTCACCACCAAACGGGTCATGAGTCCACAATCCGCGGGTAGCGTTGAGTACAGGCACGACATCTGTATAGGTGTTATCAATTATGCAAGGGAGCAATTGGTGAATGGATGGGACGCACCTTGGTGACCTGTCAGGAGGATTGGTTGGAGAGAAGGGTCAGAACCTTGCCACTCAAAGACGAGAGCGTGAGTCATGACTCGAGTCTTGGTTAGGTGCTTGTGACTGCCCAAAACCGATCAGCACACGTGAAAATACTCGACATTCTTGAGACTCACACCAGAGGGAAGGACTTTTCCAGATCTAAAGCACAGTATTAGATGATCCCGCTTTATTTGTCGTCTAGTCCATCTACTCACAATCGGCAAATTCATAGAAAACATCCCATCGAGGGTCCTCTCCAATCTCACCCATGACATCAAAGATCTCGGTGGGAATCTTGACAGCACCGCTAAGCCAATCACGGATCTGAGCCTCTTTACCCGGGATAAGCTCAGATACATCTAGAGATTTAGGGAAGAGCGCTTGTCCCTGCTCGCAACCTGACTTGAGATCATGGCGATGATGGTGGTAATGGTTGGAGAGTAGGTCAGATCGCAACCAGGGAAAGAAGATAGGCAGGAGAGCGAATCGGAGAATAACAAAGGCTGAGATTGCGATGAACAGCGGTTTACGCCATGGTGTGGTGCGCTTCGCGGGGGTCTCTGTCGGGAGAGATTCTGGTAGCAAGGGCTTTTCAGTGGATGAGCCCATGTTTGAGAACAAGATGCTAGCAGTTGTTCGACGAGAGAGAAGGAAGAAGAAGAAAGAGACGAGGGACAGTCCGGGATGGCGACACCCTTCTGTGGTTTCACATGTCCTTCGGATAAGAGCGATAGAGCGAAAGCGGTCATTTTATATGCCGCCGCTGAGATCAGCGTGATGCTATCCTCTACCTACTCCCTCTCTCTCTCTCTATCCTGGGATGCTATCTCTCTCTATCCCGAATGGCTGATAGCAATGTAACAAGAGATGCGAAAGCTTATCCCCGGAAGGCTGATGATAAGATAAACATGTGTGCTGATCGAAAGGGGGCGAGGGGTACAACCGATTTCCTGAACGAGCCCGGGCTGTTACTGATCTCCGGTCGTCCTTTTTGATCCAAGATGAAAGGTATGAAACAGACGTGTGATCACATCAAACTGCTCCACTCAGTGCAGCGCTTTTTTCTTCGTAAAAGCATCACCTTCTTCTGCATCTTCTACTAGGTTTGAATGAGGTAAACAATGGTCTCTTCTCTGACGACATTGCCTGACGAGATCCTCCATAATATATGTCTCAAGCTCGACACGTCAAGCTTGCTCAGTCTTTGTCGGACATGTAACGCCTTACGACTTGTTACCGAACCCCATATATGGGGGATACTTGATCTCGTTCGTCCGATTCAGCGCCTACAAACCGAGCATCGAATTTCCCAGGCCTTCTCCCCCATGATAGGTTTCCACCCATCCAAGGCCTTGCCAGGTCTAGATATCCCTTGGACGACAGCTATCACTAGTCAAGCTACGCAAGTGTATGAGGCACTACGGAACAAAGAGGAGAGGCAAGGTTTGGTGAGGAGCTTGAAGATCTTGATACACCCTTGGAACTTGAACGAGGCTATCTCGATCCTCAAGCTCCTAAGTAGAAATGTGAGGGAAATATATTTTGAAGCAGATCAAGGTCCCTGGATCAAGTTCACCAAAGCATCCCAGGACGAATTGGTGGATGGATTCATCGATATCCCAGCTTGGCCAAGATTGGAATCGATATCTATTCCAGTCGGAACAGAATGGTCGAGCGTCCATCCAGTCCTATTTTCTTCTTCTCCTCAACTCCAACATCTCACATTAATCTCTAATCCTTCGACGTCAACTTACGACCTGTGCTTTAAACCATGGCCATCCCTCGAACGCCTTCGCTCGCTTACGATCCAAGCGACTGTACAAGCTTACGTACCGAATCTCATCAAATGCCTCATTGAAGCGTCAAACCTGGAGAATATATCGCTAAAAGCTGCACAAGGTAGCCACTCTGCGACATGGTGGCAAGATCTCGTAGAGACTCTTCGATTCTTACCGTGTTTGAATAAGTTGGCGATCGATGAGCGGATTAGCATGGATTGGGACAGAGGAGGCTTTCAGATTCTGGATACCTTGATCCGGTTCACGCCTTATCAAGGATGTTATACCCGGTGTCTTGATGTGAGTTCTGGGTTTGATGGGAGCATTTGATCTGATACATCAATAGACACTTCTTATACCTCCCCTTCCCAAGCTCAAACATCTCCACTTCGAACCATTATTCCCGCACAGTACTCCAGACCAAGGACAAGGACAAGGACATAACCTCGGTCACCCCTGCATCCGGAAACTCTCTTCCGACTCTCCTGTGTCCGAAATACCTGAACAGCCTATATCCTTCTCCATTATCATGCGTCTACAAAGTGTACCAAACTTACAAACAATCACTTTTCCTCGAACAGCCGTCGAGCGAGACATTATCGATGGGCAGCCGATCGAGGAGGGAATACAGTTCCGTCGATTTAGATTAGAAGGAATGGCGAATGAGTTGATATACGGTCAGACTCATTCGCATGTGGTACTTGGGCATTCAGGCGAGGAAGTACATCTTGATGGGGTAAAAGTACGGACTTGGGGAGTACTTGGGGATGTGCCTCTCGGGCTGGAACAGTTGGATAGGCTTCGGGACGTCGTTGATCGAGTGCATCGCGAGGTCCTTATGGAGCGGGAGTGGCGGATGATTTTTTGAGAAAGTCGTCAAGTGAGTGTACATGATGTCTGGTGTCCCTTATTCCTGGGAAAAAGAATCCTCAGATGGCCTAGATTAGATAATACATACTGTATCTTCCTTTTCCATAGCAGTACAGACACAAGAAGCTACCTAACGTATAGGGGTAACAAGAAATGATACATATTCACTTGACATCATTTTTCAAGAGAAAGAATCAAGACCTATCCAATCTTTCTCTTTCAACACAGCTTCCCGATCCATTCTCATAGCATCTAAAGACAAATCAACCTCTTTATCGTCTTTCAGAACCACCTATACGGTTGAGTACTAACCAACAGTATATCCTGCCACTGGTGTTCTCCTTTGCAGACTCTCCTCTTCCTTGTCGGCGACCTCAAATAATCCTTTCATCTGATACCAAGTTTTCGTCTTTACCATCTCCACCTCCTTTATTGCTCTCACATCGATTAAGTTCTCCTTCCGAGAGTCTTTTGGCATCTTAGAGGCTTGTTGTCCAGGTACCCATATCTTCGCCCAAGAAAAGTCGAACTCTATAATTCGTGGGTTTGTTTGCGTCTCTTTATCCCTCGATCTTGAGATGATATGATTCCCATTCTGATTATGATTATCATCATGATCGTGGTTGTGGTTGTTGTTACGCTCTTCGCAATCATAATCGCATGACTCGATAGAACGTTGACGGCGTGGTCGTTGGAAGTAAGTGTAATTATTTCGTCTTGGAGGATGATCATCAGCCATAGTCTTCTTTTTTTTCTTCTTCGTTGTTGTTGTCGTCTTAGATCGTCGTTTAGTCCGAGATATCTGAAACGATCTGGACTTGTCAGTTACCTACTATGCTGCATTTTCAAGGAGTTAAGCCAATTTTCAAGGATTCAAGGTCAGAAAACAAACAAGCTCTTACATGTCGTCCTGCCCTTCGTGGGACATTTCGCAATCACCAACACCTAATACCCAAGACCCACCCAAGAAGGCTGATACGATCTTCAAATACTATGGCAGGAGTGTTAGAAAATTGATTCCAGTTGGTTAGAGCATGTCAAGAAGTTGGGTAAAAAAGGAAGGTCGTTACTGAAATGAAAGAAGAAGGAAGGAATGCAACGAGCGAGTGGCGAAAGTTTTCACTCCCCATGCCCCATGCAGAAGAGTACGGTACATGTATTATATATTCGATTATGACACTCCTGATTTTCAAACCCTAACAATCGCCTCATTACGATGACAAGTAATCAAATGAACATCCCAACGAAGACAACACATTTGAAATGATAATCGTGATTAGAGAAGTGCATAAATTGCTTTTTCAAACACCAATGCTATTGAACGATGCTATTGTACTGTATGCTAGAAACTGAAGATTTGATTGATTTTTCCTACGCCAACGCCAACGACGCCTCTACATACCTATATAAGCTACAAAACGTATTCATTCATTCACCCTAACACGCACGCATTGATTTCAATCGAATGATTAGCCAAAGATCCTCCTCCCTGTTGGTTCTCCATCTTCCACCTCATCCACGGCATCGTCCAGAACTTCCAAAGGTCTAGGTTCACCCGTACTTTCTGAATGTCTGTAGTCGAGATCACCGACAGATTGGATACTTGGATCCGGTTCGCTTGTGACGACCAACTCGTCGCCTTGCATCTTGACATGAACGATCTCTCCATCCCTGAAAACATAACAAAGGTCGTCAGCCAATGTCTACATTGGAGATATGGTAACAAGAAAGAGAAAGAAATAAACTCACTTTATAGTTCCTTCCAACATCCGTCCGGCGATCACAGATGATAATTTATCTTTGATAACTCGCTGAACCTGCCTAGCACCATAATGGTCGGAATATCCTTTGTTCGCTAACCACTGCGTCGCCTCTTCCGAGACTTCCAGCGTGATTCGATGTGGATGTAGACGAGTCTGAACCTCACGTAATCGCAATGCAACAATATCGTGAATTGCCGATGGTGGTAATTTGTTGAACACCAGTAATTCGTCCAAACGATTAATGAGTTCGGGTCGGAAGAATCTTCCGACAGACTTGAGGACTTCGGCTCGAGCAACGTCCGTCACGCTGCCATCTGGATTCGTACCATTCTCTTCATACAGCGCTTCCGAGCCCAAATTGGACGTTAAACAAATGATCGTGTTTTTGAAGTTGATCTGTCGACCTTGTCCGTCGGTTAGGACACCCTCGTCAAGAATCTGCAGCAGGATATTCGCCACATCCTATGAGATAATGTCAGCATCATCTGCTCCGTCTTAACGAAAGTACAGTCTTTTCACTTACAGGATGCGCCTTTTCGATCTCGTCAAATACCACAACGGCATAAGGCCGTCTCCTTACCGCCTCAGTCAATTGTCCGCCTTCTTCGTAACCGATATACCCGGGTGTCGCACCGATTAATCGTGACAAGTTATGTCGATCGTGGAACTCGGACATGTTCAATTGGATCCTACACATGTCAGTCTAGTCCAGCAGATCTGGCAAGAAAATAGCACTCACAATGCCCTGCGCTCATCCGCAAATAAGAACTCGGCCAAAGCTTTCGTCAACTCGCTCTTTCCTACCCCGGTAGGTCCTAGGAATAAGAAAGACGCCAGAGGTCGAGAGGGCGATTGAAGGCCTGCGCGAGATAGTCGTACAGCGTTGGCGACGGAATGAACGACAGCATCTTGCCCCACTACACGTTGTTTCAAGCTGTCCTCCATCTATTCGTCATTAGTGATGATTATGACGAAAGTATGATATACTCACATGTGTCAGGCGTTCCCGCTCGCCTTTGAGTAGGTTCGAGACAGGGATACCGGTCGATTTTGCAACGCTGCAGTTCATGTCAGCAAATGTCATCCCTTCGCCAATCAAAATGACTCACACAACGGCAATATCCTCGCTCGTCACTCTGTCCCTAACAGTCATACCTGACTCGGCGGACTGCTCAGTGGTCGAATCAGTTTGAGGTTTGGGCAACTGAGCCTGGAGTTGAGGGATGGTAGAGTATCGTAATCTTGAGGCTTTTTCAAACTCTCCGTTCCTTTGAGCAGCTTCAAGGTCGATCTGCGCCTGCTCTATTTGCTACTCGCCATTAGTATGTTTACCACTAGGCCTAGAAACCCCACTTCTTCCAAAGAAAAAACGTACCTCTTTAATATGTTTCAATCCAGCCACTCGCTCCCTCTCCTGCGCCCAAAGATCGTTCAACCGGCCTTGCTCTGCCTTCTTCTCCTTCAACTCCGAATCAACCTTCTCCAACCTGCTCTTGGAAAATTGGTCATCCTCATTCTTCAATGACTCGCGCTCAATCTCCAACGTGACAATCTCCCTATCTAGTGCCTCCAATACAGCCGGTCTGGATTCCTGAGCGAGTTTAAGCGCTGACGACGCTTCGTCAACAAGATCGATGGCTTTATCTGGTAAATATCGGTCGGGGATATATCGATCCGAGTACAGCGCAGCAGTGACTAGCGCAGAATCGGCAATCTGTACACCGAAATGAACCTCGAATCTTGATTTCAGTCCTCGGAGGATAGAGATGGTGGATTCGACTGAAGGTTCATTGATCATAACTGGTTGGAAACGACGTTGGAGTGCTGGATCCTTCTCGATCGTTTTCTTGTATTCGTCCAATGTTGTAGCTCCCACAAGCTGGAGACCTCGAGCAAGAGCCGGCTTTATCATGTTTCCACCGTCAAGAGATCCTTCCGCTTTACCTAGATTCTGCCAGGATTAGTAAATAGACCTTTCATCATAGTAGATTTCAGTTGGATAGACTTACGAAAAGTGTGTGTAGCTCGTCAATGAAACAGATAGCATTCCCTCCTTCCTCATCGATATCCTTCAATAATCCCTTGAAGCGAGTCTCAAACTCTCCTCGTACTCCTGTCCCAGCCATCAAAGCTCCCAGATCGATCGACAACACTCTTTTTCCGTGCAAAGACTGTAGTACGGTAAGTCAGCAACACTTCCGTCTCGTCCTCCTCCCTTCTATGTTGGTGTCATGAACTCACCTCTGGAACTTCCTTATTGACTATCCTAGTAGCTAATCCCTCCAATACCGCAGTCTTTCCCACACCAGCAAAACCAAGTAACACAGGATTACTCTTGGTCCTCCTCGATAAAATCTGGATCGTACGTCTAATCTCCTCATCACGACCGATAATCGGATCAAGCTTGCCATCTCTTGCAAGTTGTGTGAGGTCGTGTGAGAATTGTTTCAGATATTCGCCTTTCTCAGGTTGTGGAGGCTGCATCATCCCTCCTGGGAAACGCATACCGTTAAATCCTCCGCCTCCGCCTCCGGGCGGTGGAGGACCATTAGGGGTCGCGTATCGTCGAGAGGTTGAAGGTGGATAAACAGGAACCGCCTGCAGAGGTGCAAGCCGGCGAGTGACGTTCGGGAAAGTCCGAGGGCGGGCAGCCAGTTGGCCAGTTCTGATGAGGTGTTTACGTGCAATCATTCTGCTTGTCAAGTTTGACAAAAGATACGACAAACCAAGTAACCCTCAAAACGGTTTTGTAGGCTGAAATCTCAATTGGGTGGCAAACAATCCGAAGATTCCAGCGGAATCTAGCGACCTCCACCATCCAGTGGCAAATAGCCTCAAAGGCATTCTCGCCCGAATCTGCCCGGTCTCTTACAATTGTCTGCGTCGTCTGCATTCGACTCGAAGCAATGGACACAAGACTCATACAAAGAATGCCATGCCAAAGAACAAGTATGAAATGCTGCGAAACTGATATGACACTTGAAACAAGAACACTATCATTACCTACATACATGAGTTTCCGTACAGGTTGAATGCAATGATTTTACTGACCTAGTATGCAATCGATAAACCCGTACAGCTCATGTCCTAGTATTGGCTTGGCGCGCCGCTGCCAGTCGAATCAGCTCTGCAGCCTGAGCTGCCTCCAACTGCGAAAATGCCGTCGCCGTAGCTCGTGGCGTTGCAGCACCACGATGTACTGAAGCGGTAGGGCGCGCCCGCATCCGCGTCACTGTCTCCCTCCCTTCCATCTCCTCTACCTCGACGTACTCGTATCTTCGTTCTCGCGGTGCAGACTGCGGCGCGGGAGCGGGAGTGCCAGGTCTTGCGACCTGCACTGCACCAAAGCCCATACGTGCCGCCAAGGGCTCCAGAGTTGCCGGGCGGATTCGAGCCATCAATTCATTCTCCGCGTCGAGAGGTAGCAATCCAGCGCGAGCAGCAGGATGATCCGCAGGATTCGCGCGAGGCGTTTGTCGAGTCTCTTCTCCGCCCGCTGCGTACTGAGTTCGAGCAGCGTCTGCCCGGCGTGTCAAGGCTACGAGTGCTCGTGCAGCTTGTGATGCGAAGTCACCATCATCGTCATCGCCAGCAGCACCGGGTCCGCTATTAGGAGGCATTGGACCGGTGGGAGGTGCGGGTCCTGCAGTTGGATCCGCCTCATTCCGCACATTGCACCTGAGCGTATATCAGTAAGGGCCAACAGCACTTGTATGACAACCCACCAGAAGCGATGCCCTTCAGACCACGCTTTACTCTGACAATCCTTGCTACAGTACTTTGCCTTCCGACATCTTCGACATTTGGCGAATTCCCGCGGGAAGCTTTCCCACCTGCCACAGCTCATATTGGCACACTGGCGAATCCCTCCCGAAGCTTCATCCTTTCTACATGCATTGCGCATAATTACGCCAGCCCAATATTGGATCTCGGGAGGGATGCGGAACATCATGGGGTCGGATGGGGAAGGCCGGAATGTAAATCGCTCGACAAGAGAGAAGATATTGGGAGTTTGCGAGGAAGGCGGTCGTTCAGGCAAAGGGTTGTTGACATAATCAATAGTCAGGTTGAATGTTGGATGCATGGGGCGTCGGGGATGGTGGAAGGCAGATCGAACATGTGGGTATTTGGATAGATATGCGAGTAGCTGAAGGGCAAGCAAGATTGAGTCGTCCGAATACTTGTCACCTTCGGGATTGAGCAGAGAGCTGATCCCGACATAGCTACCAAGATCCTGGAAGCCACGCGGAGCACCGTTAGCGATGATGATCTGAGCGTCAGGGGCCCGATTCAACAGCGTTTGTTGTGGAGCGGCAGCCTCGACAGGAGGAACACGGGGGGTCTGAGCAGCACCGGGTTGTCCTGGTGGAGCACCGGCTTCGAGGTCGAGACGCGCTTGCTCGGCTGCGATAGCATCGGCGTCTGGCTCTTCAGGTCCAGTTATGTCTTCAACGATCTCCACTGGTGGCACCGTACCAGGCGCCGGGTCGTTGGGCACGATTGTTCCTCCACCCATTGCCTGAGCGTTCGCTTGAGCGATACCAGCATTGATAGTCGCAGTCGGTAAATCCAGCTCTTCGCCACCGTCTGAAGTACCGCTGCCAGTCTGCTCTCTCCGGCGCTCGTTCCGTACAGCAAGGTTCACGTTGATAGGCCGTCCGACGATGGTACCCCTTCTACCTGCTTGTCTGAGCCCTTCTACATTCTCATTCCTCGTAGGCGTGCCCATCGGGCTGGACTGGTTGCTGATTGTATCTGCCGCAAGTTGAGGAATGCGGGCGACACCAAGGTTGAGCGGAGTAGGTCGCGAAGGACCGGCGGTTCTTGAAGAATCGGAAGCGAAGCTATTGGCGGAAGCAGCCCGAGGGATGACACTGACATCATCGCCAGAGAAGGAGTTGGCGGCACTTGATGCTTGGCTCTGAGTGTCCCTGGAGACTGGTCGAGATGGTATTGACATGGGCAGAAGGGACTGAGCGGCTCGAGGGGTAGTGGATGAGCCAGGCGGTTCGGCAGCTGGCTGTTCGTCCAGGTCCATGCTTTCGTCTGCTGCCCCGGTGGATGCGCCATCTGTGTCGACCTCTGCGTCTGCCATCTCAACGTCGGTGTCCGTCTGGGGTGGTGGCGGGTTCGACTGAGTCTGCCTCGCTGGTCGATGTCCCGTGAGGGCCGATACAAAACCAGCGATTCCTGACGCTCTGACAGTGGGCACCGCTTCGAGTTCGGCAGAGGCTGCAGGACCAATCGTACCTTGAGCATGAGCCACCACCGTTGCTCTTGTGCTGCCGGAACGGGGCCGCCGTGATCGATCATATCCAGGTAATGGTCTTCCAGCAGCAAGAGCTTCGAACGCAATCTGACTTCCCAACGGTCCTGCAAAAATATGCACACCCTTCTGTTTTAGCCAACTCTCCAGTATTTGAGCGACCAAGTCCAAAGCGCCGGCCTGTACGACTCGTGTCCTGATAGCTTCACTGCCACGGACGCCGATGTTAACCACACACTGAAATGCTAGACTGTGACGCAGTGAGATCTGTCGGTCAACATTGATAACCCGCGCCGTGGGAGGTCCATTGAGACCCCAAAGATCGGGAGCAGTCGTAGTCTCTAAAGGGAGGGTGGACTCTCGAAGGATATCGAGAAGCCGCTCCAAACCGCCATCGAGAGTCAAGATTTCTCGGATACGAGGCGAGGTAGAGGTGAGATATGTGAGGGATGTGAGGTTATTCAGCAGAGCAAGGGCACTATTGGTGTCAAGTGCTGGGTGAAGGCAAGAACGTCAGCGCGATCCGCATTAGCCACCAAGTGAAACAAGGTAACCCCCCGGCCAGCCTCATTAACAAGGTCTGGTGTGTCCGGGAAATGTAGGGGGCAAGTAGCAGAAGGTAATGGTACGAAGGGGAGGGGGGGAGGGGGGGGGAGGGGGCTACTGAAGTGAGGACTCACCTCGCCTATCGTATAAAAGATGGGTGATCTGTACTACCGCCCTATTCTGAGGGGGAAAGTTGTAGTTAGACTCGCGCATACCGGTCGCGCGAGTCTGCTGTGGAAGGAAGGGGGGCTGAGGAAGTCGCGCTCAGCGTCCTTAGTTTTCTAGGAATTGGGATTTGATCAGTGATGACTCAAGTAAAGAGAACCACTGTAGTCACACAACTGATAATGGGCCAAGGAAGGTAGAGAAGCGATACACACCGTTCAGGCTGGTAGGTAGCCACCCTAGTCCGTCCTCGGCTGAGTCAGCAAGCTTTTATCGATGCGTATAAAGGAAGTGCAACAGAAACTTCAAGTACAAGTCTAGACTACTCACACGGGCGGGGACAGAGGGTGTAGGTGAGACGTATTGAATGTTATGCGAGATGATCGGTCAGAGAGGGGCTTGGTGGTGTTGAGACAGAGCCGGAGCGGGGCTCAATGGCTTTATTAGGCGCGAGATCCGCAGGGGAACGGCATCCATGAGCCTAACCCGAAAGTGAAATTAGGCATGCGTCAGGAACGCGTCTGGAAGCAGTGCGCGAATGTGTCTGTCCACTCGCATTGCCTGTCCACTCGCACTTTCATACTCGAAGGCTGGTGATTGCTATCCGACCTTTGATTGACCTTCGACCACTGACTATCAGTGTAGTTTGCAGGAAACGGACCACTGGAAATTGTCTGCGAGCTTTTTTTTTGGTCTCGTCACCTGGACTTCCGGCCTGGATCGGTATACAAACATCCTTCCAAGGGTATTCGCCATCATCGGGATTCTGGCAATAACAAGAGCTTTGACAAAAGAAAGGTCACACTATTACACTTGTATCCGAGTTCGGTGGATAGCCTGAGTGGAGTGCTTGGGTGTTTGACGAGCTGGAAAGCCATGGCGGAACCGAAGGAGCTAGGTACACTCATTGTCGTTGTTGGGAAAGCGGTGAGTCAGCCAGACGGAGTTGCTGTAGATTTCGTTCAGATGCTCATACAGGTCTTATATCTAGAGGAATCTGCCTAACAAGTCACGATTTGGCAAGCAAGATCCATTCTGTACGCTCACGATCAATGAGGAGAAGCAAAAGACCAAAGCCATCAAGCGGTCGGTCGCTTTCCGGTTCCGCTGTTGTTTGGCTGACGATAATTGTTCAGCGGTGGTCAACATCCGGAATGGGACGAAGAGTTCCGGTTCTCCATAATGGAGGACGTTGACGACATTCTCACTCGCTCCGACTCACAGACTGACACTTCACTCTCCCTCTCGACGTCGACCTCACAAGTGGGCGGATCACTCAAAGATTCACAATCTGGCGCGGTAACTCCTGCAGCATTGGCGAATAAGAGTCGAAAAGGTCCTATCCACAAGAAGGGCGGAAAGAGCATGCGAGTGTCTTGTTTTGCCGATGATGCTAAGGAACCAGAGTTGATTGGAGAGTGTGTGGTCGATATAGAGGAGGCACTGAAGAAAGGCGAAGTCGATGGTATGTTCCTTTTCTCTACTTGTGAGACTCAAATAACTCTCCCAGAATGGTACGAGTTTCTGCACAAGGAGAAGTATAGTGGAGAGATTTATTTGGAGCTTACTTTCTATTCCAACGTAAACTGTCTTGCTGTATGTGAACTTTCAGCTGACAAATCATAGGACGTCCCCCCAGTCAAGCGAAATGTTCCTCGTCCAACCGTTCATAATTATGGTGGTATCGGCAGTTATGACCCCGCGTCATCATCATCGTCATCCTCCATCAATCGGAACCGACTTTCAGGTGGTCTAGCAGCTTCGGGAAGCGTGTCAGGCATGAGTCTGTATATTCCACCGTACGCTCAGCCAGCACGTGCACCGTCACCTGCGCAGACTATCGTGCCGTCTGGAAGTTTCGCAGATCTAGGTCTGCCGCCTGGGCATGCCCGAAAGCAGAGCTTGCCCGTGAATTTGCTTCAGTCTGGTCTCACAACATCACTAACGCCTCTCAGGTCCCCATGGCTGGCCAACCTGGCTATCCCGTTTCCTCCTTATCTTCACATCCAACCTTGAATTCTATGGCAACTCTCGATTCGCTTACTCGCCCAATGTCATCCCTTTCAATCGGAACATCGTACTCGTCCCGTCCTCTCCCACCTGCATCACCTGCACCTCCGGAGCCACCACGTAATCCTCAACACTCCTATGGCCATCGCCATTCTGTGGGCGGACCTGGCGACGCACCGTGGGGCTCGCTGTTACCACAGAATCAGCCTCCCCCGGCTCCAGTACCACATCCTCGGCCTGTATCGAGCAATGATGCCCTGCAGTGGCAACAGGTACAGCGCATCGAGGACGAACGACGAAGAGGAGGCGCAACTCCGATTCAAAGACCATCATCGGGACAGGGGTACGCCCCGCCGAACCAGTCTTATCCTTACCAACAACCGTATCCAGCTCCAAGAGCACCGAGTCCGGTCCCATCGTCACTCATGCCAGCGGGTCCCCCTCAACTTCCTGCGCATGCGAACAGCTTCTCAGCCGCTACTTCCGGATATCAGTCAAGCTATCTGAGCCCTTCGCCTGCTCCTGCACCTCCAGTGCATCCTGCCTCAGCTCCGCCAGAAAGTCACTACTCGACCCCGTCTTCATCTTACCCTCATGTGGCTCAAGCCCCGAGTGAACCGTTCCGTGCACCAAGTCCAAGGCCAGGCTACCAACCACAGGATGCCGCTCGGCCTGCTTACGATGTATACGGTGGGGACCCAAATGGCTACGGCGGGCCACCTATCAGCGAGGCGTATCCTGGTCGTCAGCCTTCACCGCAGCCACCAAGCCAGCCATATCAGCCTGCTTTCCCCTCCCAATCGGCTGCAGGGCAGCCGTACGCTCCGGCGGGGTCCCAGTATCCCGGCTATGCACCTACGGTACCTACACTCCCGAGTAATCAGGATTTCTCTCCTCCTCGCGGATCGACCCCGACGCCCGGCGGCTACGTACCTTGGTATCAGCAGACTGCGTCGACGAATCAGCAACAGCCGAACCAGCCGAACGGTCGAGACGGGTATGGCCAACCTATCAATATCCAGCCCAACCCGTACGGCTCTCCGCCTCCTCCTGTCCCATCACACAGACCAGTGCCACACCCACCTGTCCCGCCAAAGCAGTCAGTTGGGTACTACCCATCGGACGAGCTATACGCATTGCAAAGGCAGCAAACTCCCGCACCTCAGCAGGGGCAACAGCAGTTCGAGTATCAGCCGCCTCAATCCTATACTCCTGCTCCTCCTCAACCGCCTCCCCAATCCTACACTCCCGCTCCACAACCACCTCCTCATTCTTATACTCCGGCTCCATCTCAGTCTTACCCATCAGCTCCAGCACACAGCTATAATCCTGCAACACAACAAGCACCTCAGCATTACCCAACCGCGCCATTTTCTCCTACCAATCCACCTACATCTTCCATGCCTTTTTCACAACCGCCTGCTCAACCATCCCACTCTCATTCCAACTCATACTCTGGCCGCGCGCCCAATGGATGGCATCCTGCTGTGCCTGAATCATACGCTCGACCATCTCCTGATCCAGCAAGAGCTCCCTCTCCTGTTCCACCACCGCCACCCAAGTCGTCAGCACCGGAAGGTTGGCAATCGACATCGACACTCCCACCGCCTTCTCAACCACTTGCGAATCCGAATGGACGATCGCCCTCTCCTTCACCGCAAGTCAAAACAGACTGGAGATCGTACATGTCCAATTTACCAGTAAATGGCCGTAGTCCTAGTCCGCAGCCGCCAAACCATCAAAGGCAGGAAGAGCAACGCGAGTGGTATACCCCTCCGCCGAGTTTACCAGCTTCCATCAGGCCACCTGAAGGCTGGAGATCGACTTTACCAGGTCAAGTATCACCAAATGGACATCAATGGCGGGGTTAGGCATACATGTAAAGACGGTGTTTTTAAGTGCAAGTGGGGGATAGGTTTCTAGCTGGACGTAGGACCATAATGACCAGTCGAGTAGGTCTCTAGCAGGGAGAGGGAAGGACGACAAGCGATTGGCAATTTGTAGCATCTTGACGCAAGAGACAATGTAGACCTAGACCATGCAATCATACTCGTAGTTTACGATATCGTTTTTGTTACGATCAATGCATAAGCTTAGACCGAACCATGCTATAGATCTCGTCTCCTGTCAAGAGATACAACAACACCAACACCAACACCCTCCAATCTCTCAAGATGACATTATGAAGCAGCAGTGTCCGCATTCAAAGGCTTACTGCTCAATCTCAATAGTTCCGCCGAGACATGCTCGTGCGTACTCCGAATTGTCAATCTACACAACTTGGCATCCTTGTTCGGTTCAAGACGACCAAGAATTCCTACTTTGCCCCCTGCTGACATGTGGAGAACGCCAGCCATGACGAGCTGTGTCAAGTTAGTTTTTCTTTTCTTTTCTTTTCTTTTTTCGTTTTACGGTCACAAATGGGGCGACTCACGTTGGAAGGATTTGGATCAATGTTTGGTAAGACGGAGAATCGATTGCCTGCCATGACTTTATTGTGTTTGACCAAGTCGACTTCACCTGCTGAATTGAGTCGTATTGGGAAGATCAACTGAGCTTCTCTCGGTGCGCCTAGATAGTGTCCATCAGCTGATGCAAAGCCACAGCATGCACGCAGAAGACAACTCACCGCCGATGATTTTCCACCTCTCAAAGAACGGTCCTTGCTCCAGACTGACTCCCTCGACGAACCGACTGAGGAACAGAGGTAATCTCAAAACCAAAACTTTTGTCCTCCCTTCATCTGCCTCAGGTTTACATATGACTCTAAGCACCGGTGGGTCGATGAAGAAGTCTTTGCACTCGACATGGATCAGCTCTTGCACTTGCGCTCTAGCTTCAATCTCTTGTACGGGCTGATCATGGAATGTAGTAGCGAGAGCAGATTGGTTGGAATTCTCGATACGTGCGGTGAAGTCTATGATGGACGAGGGAGATTTGTTGCCGAAAAATAGCGCTATACGACCAAGGTGGCCATGGTATTCGGCCTTGACCCCAATTTGGATGATCGAGTCTTCGTACAGGACACCCTCGTTGTGATAAGACAAGCGCTCAAGCCACTACGATTACGTGAGCTGTGGATCTTTCAACGCAAAATTGACTACTCACTTTTTCGATATTTGGGTGAACAGTGAGTGGTACAAGCAATGTTGGATCAACTCCTCCAAGCGTCGCAAAGGATTCGTCCTCGACCCCATTCCCATTCACCTCAACAGGGATAGCAGGCGTTTGTGTGACTGGCGTTGGCGCCGAGGCAGAGCCATTGGCCAGCAATGGCTCGTCCTGAGTTGTTCCTCCGGATAGATCGAGATCTGCCAGCGACGCCATAATGTCCTCGCCTGGTCCGTTCGAAACCGTTCCCATCATCGTCTCGATGCCCACACTTGCAGCTCGGACAGGCTCTCTGGGTACCGGAGCTGGCGCTGGTGCAGGTGCTGAGATTGAAGTTGCCAAGGCCGCAGGTGGAACCGCATCTCCGTTTCCTTTCTTGAATCCTTTGAACCTCTCTGCCAGTTTCTCTTTATTGTCTACAGAATGCCCAATGACCCAGGTCCGCTTGTCCTGCGACGAGTCCCCCTTACTGTGCAATCGGTTAAGAAGAGCAGATTCGCGCTCAGGGAAGACCGGCATCTCGTCGCAGATCGTTGAAAGCAATTCGTCATTGTCGTTCCGCCGAGCCAGGGCCAAGTATTCACAAGCTCGTTGTTGGAGTTCAGCGTCCAAAACATGCGTATACCGTTCGAAGATATTGATGAGGTGTTCTTTGATCTCTGGAAACAGGTTCACCCACTGTCCAGTGTCAGCTACCGTCTCTGCTGAGTTAGATCAATTGGGAGGAAGCTGACCTTGATGTACGTAGTAAGGAGTAGAGCCCTTGTCGGCGCAGTGCATAGGTTGACTTTTGAATGCAATGCCTGAAATTGCTCGATCGGACTGCAACCTGACTCATTGGCGATGAGATGACCGAATTCGCCCAAGATGTATCCTGTTTCAAGATGAGTTCATTTGCCCTGCTCATTGTGGGCTGAGACTCACCTCCTACTCTGATCATATTCTCGTGACATGCTGCGACCTGAAGATGCTGAAACACGGCTGCCGCAGCGTACGCTTGCAGGTCCTCGTTGTTGGTGACAAGCTGCACTACTCGGTACCATACTTCCGCTCCAACATGATCGCCCGCCGCCGATATGAGCTGCAAGATCGTATCGACATACCACTCATACTGTAATCCGTCAGCTTGCGTACGGAAACGAGGGTAGTGTCAGCTGACCTCGGTTGCGAATCGCTCCGTCAGGATAGCAATCTTCAACACCATCTCCTCCCGGAGATTATAATCGGCCACCTGCAGATATTTGACCAACTCGCCGACAATTACTTTAGAGTTGGTTGTATCGCACATTGAATAGAGCAGATCTAAAGCGCGGCGGCGGACCGAGATATCACGGTCCTTAAGACTAAGAATGATGGTGCCCTGGTGTTTCTTGACTGGTTCAAGACTGCTGGAGCAAGCTGCGAGATGTGCCATCGCGTCAAGACCAAGATACCGCACATTGGTTTCTTTGGCTAGAATAAACCGGCCGAGGAGGATAGAAGCGTTGGAGACAGTGTCACTTTCCGGGTCGATATGGATGGCGAGGTTAATCGCTTCGAAGAGGACAGCGTTTTGGGCATTGTTATGTTGAACGTTCTGCAGGTGATAAGTCAACAACTCCGCTGCTGTAACCGACGCACCCGTGGAGTTTCTTGCGACATATCAATGATGGCCTGAAGTACACTATTCAAGGTGTCGAGTACTTGAGGATTATCTACATGATCGTCAGTGATTACGGCCGCGGTGAAGCAGAAAAGCAGCGGACCGGGAGGAGGATAGTATTGAAGTAATCGCAGTAACCGGATCTGTAACCAAGGGTTTGGAACCTTTCGTAGCCGTCAGCTAGGTCGCAAGATGTACAGTGGTCTGCTCACCTTGTAGTATACATATTCTGCTGGGTAGTCGCCATCAAAGATGATCTACCAATTGCGTCAGACTGGGTCGTCTGCTGGCACAAAATCCGCTCACCCGATCAAGGCGGTCGACTGCCTTTTGATAACAACCACTAAATGCCTCTAAATTCCCCTGCGCCATCGCTGTGACCAAAGTTGTGACGGTCAGAGCTACACCTGGATCCCGATCACCCATCATTGAGACTATACGTTCGGCCCACTCTGCAACGGGTAAGACGGTAGGATGTTTGCGATATAAACGAAGGAGAGTAAGGGCAGCTTTCTTCTTTACAAAGGTGGTAGAAGTCCTACAAACGTTTCAGCTACCTATTCGTAATAGGAGGGATTGAATCTGATTGGTACTCACGCGCTGATCAAGGACCTGTATACTGCATCGCTCAACGTCTCTGCCATCTCCTTTCCACCAAGATTCGCAATGGCATGTAGCGCAAGACAGTTGTTGATTTCATTTTGGTCCTCGAGATCTTTCCGTATAGAGTTGATCACCAGTCTGACCAGTTCTGAATTCTCGTGCATCAACAACGTTATTGCGAGATATCCCTATCCCGATCAGCATATCGTCCCTATCTCCAGGCTACTTTCTCCGTAGACTCAAGAAGCATATCTACTCACGATCTGCTTCTCGCTATACTTTGTACTACTGATGAGATTGACCGCTTCCATGTGACCGACATCCACCTTGTAACCAAGGATGTAGGTGAAAACAACTTTGGACAGATACTTTTTGCGCTGATATCCATCGAGACCTCCGTCTTTGAATTTTTGTCGAATATGAGCCATCTCCCGATTCACCCGCTTCTCTTCGAGCTCGCGGACGCGACATGCTCGAATGTCGGAGATGTACTACGATAGTCAAAGATCAGTTCAAGCTGTGATGGAAGGGCGCGTGCCCGGTATGCAGATGAATGAACCAACCTGAGTGAGACCCCGCATAGAGGTCGCCATTGTGGGCGAACGCTAATACCGAGACGACAACGGTGATATCAAGGGGATATAAGTGATGATCAAGCACTCGTCGGTGTTGTCTAGCTGGTCATCGGGCAAAGGGCAAGGACAAAGAGGACGCAGGTTGCGGCATCGGCTGTATCACTAAACCCACGTGGCATATTTTCTGCCGTAGCAATTTGTGAAGTATAACGAAGCTACTACAGAAGTAAAATAACCTCGCCAGTTGGCAGGAAGGGAGATTCGCTCTCCACAAGAACGGGTAGACAATGTACTGATTGGCCCAATTTCTGTTAGTCAAGACTTTGTGGGCGGCCGAACCGTGCAATGCCAACAACCTGTAGACATTCATGGGCTTGATGGCGATCTTCGTCTGATGCCCGAAGGATAGATACGTTCAAATAAGAAACAGCGCGCCCTTTGAATCACTTTCCCACCATTCCTAGGGTAAGGCAAGCGAGCCCGCATTACCTTGGGTCAAGTCAAGCGAGCGTGATGGAAAGAAATCGAGTTGGACCGCGATGGGACTCTAGGTCCGAGGCAGACCGAGATTTACCCAAGGCTGTCCATAGGATTGCCTAGGATACATAGGGGGCACAGGATCGCTTGACCGTCCTGATCCCAAGCTCTTTGTCCTAGATCTAACCAAACCCCAACACGTGAAGAGAGATGAACGATACGTTATCCCACGTTCAGAGAAGCTTATCAGTCCCACGTCATGACTACGGCAATCCCGATCAGGCACCCGAAATCGTTATCTTCCATGAACAAATAGAGCAGTCAACCCTGTCTGGAGTATTGACTAGTATACCATGTCTCCCCACCGCCAAGGCTTCTCACTTCAACACTTTATCTCTCTCAATATCCATAATTGAATCTGGGATATGACACGCCTGACTTTCCTCTTCGTCCTTTTCCTCTCTAGTCTCCTTGTTTTCGCAGAAACATCGAGTTTCTGGACACGTATCGCTCCTTTTCAAGCTTTGTTCCAAACTATCTTGCCTTCCAAGCCGGCTTTTCCGCCTGTCAAACATGCTGGTATCATCTTACCTTCTGAGGTCTTTGTGAGGCTCCTTATCCCTCTTGCAGGGCTACTGTACTGATGTGAAATAGTACGAGCTTGGTGGTGTATCATATATGACCCCTACACATCTCCCTATAACGACCCTCACCGTTCAGCAGCGATGGGAGGCTCGCAATGTGTTCAGCGTATTGACTGCTATTCCTCTACCTGAGAAAGGAAAGCAGGTGACCGACAGACAGATATCTTCTATAGTGGACGAATTTGTCGCCACTGATGATGTTTTTGCCCTTCCATGGCTTGAGACTGTCCTCTTCACGTCGACTCCGACGAATACACCCTCGAAACTTTCGCAGCGAGCTATAGACGCACTGATCTCGCGTGGAACTCGGACACTGCTCGTCCCTCCATCTGTCTCGTTATCGATACACAACGACACGAATTCGAGATTAGAAATCATCCGATTAGCTGCTCCGCTCCCTTCCGGACAGCATTTGAGAGGACCATACCTAGTCCGTTCTTCCTCTTCCTCTTCTTCCTACCATCCGACCGTGTTAGATTTGTACGACGTCTATCGTCTATACTCGGACAACTACCGTACATTCATACTGGGTATGTATCCTCTGAACGATGGATCCGGACGTTTCGCCTCTGTTCGACAATACGACTCTCGAGGATATCTTCAGATTCCAGTCCCATCTAGATTGCGCGAATATAAAGATGGTTCCGTAATGGGCGGTGCGAGGATCGGAGTCAAAGGTATGTCGTGTCCATATCTATCCTGGACTGACAATGACACGATAGATAATTTCCATATTGCTGGATTACCCACTGCCGCTGGGAACAGAGCATATGGAGAGATGTACGGCGACAGGAATGAGACTGCTAGTACTGTACGCAAGGTAACAGATCTTGGAGGTGTATTGGTAGGAAAGACAAAGACGTCACAATTCACTACTGGAGCTAGTACAGTACGTGCGCTTCTACCGAATCTTGGTTCCGAAGTGAGCTGAATCCGATGTGTAGAGCGATGAAACGATCGATGAGCAGTAGTATGTCTGCGTGTATGGTTGATGAAGAGATTAAATGGAGGCCAAGAGCATAAGCTGATTGGTCTTGTTTGATAGTCCTTGGTCTCCCCGGGCAGATGGTTATCAGTCCTGTGGAGCTTCATCAAGTGGCTCAGCATGTGCCGTAGCAGCATACGATTGGCTCGATTTCGCTCTTGGATCGGATACAGGAGGTATGTACTAACCTGTCCATTGTTGAATGATAGCTCATTTGTGTAGGTTCTATGAGGGTTCCTGGGGCTTTGACTGGAGTATATGCCAATCGTGTAAGTGACGTTCTCAAAAACTGGGAAGGTGGTGCGCTGATGAAGTGCCATAGCCGTCCTTTGGATCAATGTCACTGGATGGAATCATGCCATTGTCTGAACCATATGATTCTGTTGGGTTCTTTGCGCGAAGCCCAAAATTATTTGCCGAGTTCGTAAAGTCTTGGTGAATCCACTTCATCAGAGCACGAATTCCAAGTCATTCACTGATACTGGTATACGCAGGTATAACGACTCCTCAACACAGCTCGAGCGTTTTCCAGAGCTTCCTCACAAGATCATCGTAGACCCTTCATGGATTATCCAGGAGACCAACGAAGCACAAGCCCTGATCGGCGGTTTCCTGACGGCTCTCAGCTCTCAACTCGACATGCCAGTCTTCAATATCGATCTTGACTCTTTACTCTCTGCAAAAGGATGGGACGCATCTTTCGTGGAAACAGTCATGCTCGACGGGATGTTCAAAACCATCACATATCATACTTGGAAATCATTTGGACATGAGTTCTTAACGCGATACAGAGTGGAGAATGAAGGGAGATGGCCTATGTATGATACGCAGAATAATCGATGGTGGACTTGGGCTGAGGAGAAGGGGTATCAGAAGGAGATCGAGGAATTCGAGTCACGTGAAACGGAAGATGCTGTGGTTAGTCAACTCGCATCATGGGTGAATGATCAACTCCTTGGAAGCAATGAGAAAACTTGCTCAGACTCCATGTGAGTTGCCTTGCTCCTCTCACTTACATTTAGCTTTGGGTCTTTAGGTCAGGCCTGATATCTGATTTGTAAGAAACTGATGGAGTGAATCAGTTTCATATACGATATAGGAACGGGTGGACTCCCTTCATATCGATCTAAAGCGCTCAATGTTCCTGGACAAGGTATACCTACATACTCCAACCATAGAAACAAGTAAGCTTTCCGTCTTCTCTTTTGTTCAGTATGCACTGACCTATACAGCACACTCACCTCTTCCTACCTCTGTCCTTTGGCCCAATGCGTAGATTACACGATCCCAATCGGTCAAGTCCCCTATTTGAGCGCCGTGTCTAAACGAATCGAGATGATGCCTGTCACTGTCTCTCTAGTCGCACGTAAGGGATGCGAGTGAGTCGTTCATTCTTTTTCCTCTTCCTTTTACCTTACCTCTTTATCTTGCATATCCTTTTTCTTCTTTAGTATCCGTCGGAGTCGTACTGGTCGCTGATGTCGGGCACAGTTTCATGTTGGCAGATTTTGTGGAGCAATTGGCAGAGAAGAAGTTGATTGCTGAGGTCAAAAGTGGTAGAGAGGCTTTCTAGGCTTTGAAGAAGTCGGGGTCTTCAGGACGGACATATTCACAATCCATCGTCAAAAACTCCCCCAGACATCGTAAAACAATCATGAATATCACTGGCTGTGCATCACAAACTGAAACATGTGCCTGACTCGTTTCGTTTCAAAGTCAATGATTTTCACACGTGCAAAACAACACGCCACAAGTCCAAGTTGATAACCAGGGAGCATTGAGATCAGAATGAAGTTCCTGCTTTAGCGTCGGTCTGGGGATAGAGAGAGGCCGAAGGAGGATGAGGATACCTTTGATACCTGTGCTTTCAGGCTGATGTCCTTTCTGCTCTAGGAGTCCCTGTTCAAACGTGTGGTCCCTTTCCCTTCGAAATGGGTTACAGAAGTGAAATACCAACAGCCCTGAACAACCATCAGTGCCAACTTTCTCTGCTAGTGATCATCACTGAAAAACTCCTGGTCAAGAGTGAGTCGAGACTTGCTATCCAGGACTCTCGATCTTCTCCACAGCCTCCTTTCGCACAGAAGCGAACATTTTGAAGAGGTCGTGAAGTCTTCTCGATAACAATAAGCGCCACTGACGGCACCTCCAACCAGATCGGCATCCCTACCCCTGTCCCTGTCCCTCTTCTGATCTCAACGATCAACATGGTATCCGAGACCACGCCCATTCGGCGGCCCCTCTCACTACCGCCTACATCACCTTTCCTCAATCCATTCGAATCGCCCATCTCTCCATTTGAATCACCCATCACTCCAAGTTCAAGTTCAATTCGACGCAGTAGTTCAATCTCTCTTGCTTCACCTGCAAGCTCTGTCACTCTATCTCCAGTCTCTCCAGGACAGGTACGAGTAGCATACATCGCTCGACGGGGTAATGAGGATCCACTGAACGTTTTGGATCTTTCACCGGTAGTGATCAGACAGGTGAAGGCGGGCTCTAAGATGTCAGAGAAGAAGAAGGCGCCAGTCTCACTGCTGTTAACGTCACAGGTGAGTGCATCACTTTGGCCTTGGAAGATTCCTAATCCGACCAAGCGACAGCCACTACACATATCTACGGAAGAACCCGACGCCCGTCCTGGTCCTACTGTCGATCGCAAATCAACGTCAATATCGACTCCCGCCTCCCCAAATGGACAAGCATCAACATTGCCAGATTCTCTTCTTCCGTCTAAGGCCCCTAGATTATCTCAGCCGCCATCCTCAGACGTAGCTCGACATCCCCCTGCACAAGTTGTTCAATCGGCACCATTGCACGACGACTTCATCCCCGAGACCTCTGAGCGTTCAACCATCTACTCTGGGCTGTCATCGGTCCCGTCCAGTGCTGGTGCGTTGCAACGTACCAAGATGAAGGAACAATATCCAGGCTTGCATCAGACGCTTCACGACATGCAGACGTTGTACCAAGACCAAGTCGACATGTCAAATCGCCGTCCTCTCCCTCCTAAAGACGAATCATTCTTTCGCTTCTCCATGTCGACTGCTTCAGATGGCTCTGCGCCAGTGCATCTCCCTCGATCAGGCAATCAGTATGAGTCTAGGAGATCGAAAGACGACGCAGATATCGAGGAGCTCTCATCACGCCCTGCGTCAGGAATCGGATCCTTGCCACATCTTAGCATCCTTCGACGAGAAAGCACAGGCAGTGGAAATACTTTCGGCAGCCGAAGAAGGTGGTCCGCGCACCTTTCTTCGATGGGATCTAGCGCTCCTCATGAAAGAGAAAACTCGGTCCCGAACAACAAACAGCCACCCGACCATCGACGACCGACCTCCATGTCTTCGTCTTCGACTGGAACAGGGTCTGTCCCGAGTCCAGCGTACCAGCAAGTACCAGGCTACTTACCATCCCCAGCTCAACCGCGCCAACACCATCGACGCGCAGAGAGTGATGCCTCGATTCAAGCGCATCTGCTCAAACTCGCCTCCAAGTCTGAAAGGCACATTGTTCCTTCTCCCGGAACGTTTATCGCTCCTCCCCTGACAGGCCCTCCAAGCAGCGGTACCCCGCTTAACGGTGGCGGAGTACCTGAAGAAAGTCAATGGAGCGAAAGCGATCTAGGCTCCAATCCTAGGTCACCGAGAACACAAGGCAAGCTTGATAAAGTGTTAGGTCAAGGTGCGGAAAACGCTCGAAAGGCAATGGAGTTCGATAATCGAGCGATTGAATCTGTGCTTGAGATCTCCCGGAAGTACGCGCATCATGCCCCAGATATTCACCTAGCTGATGAATGTCTCAGTCCGGGTCCTGTTCCGCCTCATCGGAAGAGCCACAAAGCGTCCCATTCCGTCTCGGCGGACATGCATAACTCCATTAGGGCACCCGAGGACCACTCCGCGTCACCTCCTGGATCAGTTGGCACACCCAAGCAATCTTTCGAACAGGATCTTCCGACGACACCTCGCACTCCCAATCGTCCTACGGTCCTGGACGAGTTGCACCGTTTAAGATCTGGTTCTCTGGATTCACTTCCATCCCTGAATCCATCCATCAATGATTCCGTGCACACACTGGCCAGACTACTTCCTTCTCCCTCTCATAAAGGTCTTCCACCTCTTCCCACTCGGTCTGAGCTTGATCCCGAACAACGACTCAGGCTCCTTCATCGCGCCCGGAAATTGCAGCAAGTTTTAGGCGAATCGCTGAATGAGGAGGACATCGAGCGACTAGTCGTTGAACCTCATACGGTCGGGACGACCATTCTCACACATTTCTCAGAAGATTATCCGTCTCATTCAGTCCGTGTTCCAGAGTGGGATAGGGAAGATTGTCTACCACAGACAGTCATGGAGTCGAGCGCTCCTCTGAATCTTCATAGACCGGGTTCAGCTATCGCGAAGAAAGCACGGGCTGCTCTCGGATTGGTAAAGAGCAGAGAAGAAGAGAGTGATCTCAGGGTGTATGTCAAGAGGGAGATGCAGGTTTCAGAAACAAATCTCGTACCGAAGCTGGCTATAGTGAAGCGCGGAACGGGATCGCAACGAAAACCACCAAGTCCCGCTTCTCCTGCCGACACATTATCTACTAGATGGGAAAGGGACGGAGAAGACGGGCACGAAGAAGCGACAGCGAGACGACTGAGGAGACTTCAGCTCGTCAAGGTGAGTAGGAGCATCAGACAATGATTGTGCTCAGCTTAATGTCGTTTTAGTTACAACGCCTGCTGGGTGTTCCTATTCCTGCATCCCTAATCGGCCCTAATAGCACCGACGACCTTCCTTCTTCCTCGTCATTCTCCGCCTCCTTCCCAACCCCTAATCATTCAAGATCAAACTCATCGTTTATTGACCTTGCTGAGCCTAGAGCTACATCGCCATCTCCTGCGTCATGGGCAAACAAGTTTAAACAAGGCATGTCGATCAGAGAGCGTAAACCAAAATTCATGTCGGACTCGTCCTCGTCGTTTCTCGATATGCGTGGATCACCAGCTGGTGCTAAGTCGGGTTCTGCTGCGGTGAATGAAGCGTCAATAGAAGGGATGAGTGAGGGCGAGAAAACAGCTGCGAGAAGAAAGGCACATAAATTGGAACAAGTAGGTTTGAATTTTGCCACTTTCACCACTTTCACTACATTCATCACTTTGACCTACAGTACATACATACCGTAGAGTCTTAGCGCTAAGCGTCTTACCTATGATAGGTTTTTGGAGATACGCCGCCGCAAGATATGTTCCTCTCGACGCATCATGTACAGCGTCCTCCTGTACCTCTACGCCAAACCTCTAGCGAGTCCAAAATACTCTTAGCGAATCAGACGGTAACTTCAACCCTGGAACAACCCCTAAGTTCATACACACAATCAATCGAAGGTCTTCTGTACTTGGCAGAAAATGATCATTCGCGCTTCGCAGATCTCCTCGATTCTTTAGATCCATCTTCTTCTTCTTCTCCTCCACCTTCCCCTACACCATCAGTCAAATCTCACGCAGCACGAAGAAGGCGTACGGGTAAATTAAGCCATTTCTTCGGAGAGACAGGTGTAGATTTCGATAATCCTCCACAACAGCAAGGACAAGGGCAAGGAAAAGTCTCAATAGCACTGGTGAAGAAACGCAGAGAGACACTGGACAGTGTCTTGGGTGAATTGTGGAGGGGCTTACAAGGTGAACTCAGGCGAGGAAGGGCTACTAGAGGAGATGTAGATAGGTTGGGTGAGATGGTTGGTGTTCTCAGACGAACCAGGAATGGATGGGAAGAACTGTGAGAGATGGGAAGTGATATGCTGAATCTCAACGACGATCGAGCAACAAGTTGTACAAATGGCAGACATCATCTCAGCACATCGCATCTGTACACAGACTGGCAGCACTGTAGAAACCGACTCTAGTTTGGTACTGTAAAGTGTGTGAGTACTGTAGATAGAACCCATCCCTCGTGGAGTATGTTCAATCAAATTGATCCGAAGATCAATGAATGGAATGGAATGGGACTTTGTAATATGCATACTGTACTGAATCTACTCTACTTTAAAATCTGGCAATTATACCTGTAATCTAAAATGCTACATATAGTACATTACTTGAAATACGCACTATACTTAAAATATATATAGGTACAGAGTAGTATCTACCTTGAATCTCATACTTTGGTCGCCCATATTAAACCTCCTCACCTGCCTCTGTTCTCGAACGACGAGTAGCTGACAAATGCGTTGTACTAGGTGAAGCCTGGAACAGCGCCTCGAAATCTATCACTGTACTCTGCGAGATGACTCCAAAGGCATCTTGCAGCATTTCACCGAGATATTCCAGCTCAGCAATCACTTCCTAGTTAACATACCCTATCAGCTTCATCCTCATGATCTTGAAAAGTCAAGGTTCAGTCAAATCAGTCAAACAAATCTTACCTGCATTGCCAAAGCATACGCAAAGAAGAGGAGATGCCGGCCACCACCCCGTACTGATCGTCGTTTTACTACGTCCAGATTACGAATAGCTTCGACGAGTCGTTGACGTGCGTGCTCGGCTGGAGGGAGGTATGGAGGCATTGGTGAGCGAAGACGAAAGCCTGCTGATAAGGTGTAAAACTGTCAAACATGTCCATCAGCTCTGGCGGA
Source organism: Naematelia encephala (assembly GCA_002105065.1). Taxonomy (NCBI): domain Eukaryota; kingdom Fungi; phylum Basidiomycota; class Tremellomycetes; order Tremellales; family Naemateliaceae; genus Naematelia; species Naematelia encephala. The sequence continues at coordinate 1,146,071 of MCFC01000001.1, forward strand.
TATTGAAATAACAGACATACGTATAAGATGACATTGCCCGCCATCTCTCTTCTCTGCCGATTGACAGGCGCCACAAATGCCTCTCGAATGCCCTGCAACTCACATCAGTGGACCAAAAAATCGTCACTACCAACAGAACGTACGTTATCCCACTCGTCTCTAGTCGTCACACAGCGCATACTGTGCAATCGATCAAGCATCCTCTCACAGCTCAGGAGGACCTCTTTGTAAAAGTCAAAAGCGAACGGTCCCTTGAGACGAGGTTCATTCTTGGTCTGAGCAAGGAGCTCGCGCAAGTTCCCCAGCTGAGATTGAAGATGAAGTTCCCTGTTTCTTACTCAGCTTTTACCTCGGTAATCATAGCCAGAAAGCTGCTGACATGGACATGAATTGTCTGACGCCCTGACTCAAGTGTGGGTGCCGTGTCGATCCAGGCGGTAGAAGTGGTTCCTGCTCTTCTTCTTGATTTTCAGGCAGCGGTTCAGGAGGGTCAATACCTCTGCTGTAAGTCGTCACGAGCTTTGAGTAGAGATACGACAGGTCCAAACAGAAGCTAGGTGTCGTTTAGCCACATCCGAACACGATCGAAAAGGTAGGGACGGTACAACAACTCACTCGCTTAAACCAATTCGTAATTCCCGGCGCGCAGTGAAAGGCCACCAATACCTAGAAACAATAGCCGCCCAAACAACACCTATGATGACACTCGCCGCACGGTGGAAAGCGATAGACGCCACTGTGAGGTCTCGGTCCCGTTGATTGTATGCGTAGAGACAAGTGAGGTTCTGGGCAAGTCGTCTTCAGCCTGCTTGTTCGCTTTGCATCCTAGGCTACTCACATATGTGAGTAGAATGAAGCGGCCAGCCTGCATCAAGTCGGGCATCTGGGTGATCACGTAGAAGCATGGTATGGAAAACAAGAAGCCGATGATGGGCAGTGTGATCGGGTCATCTGGGAATCTAAGTACCGTCAACTAGTGCAAATGCGAACGAGTCAATCGGACAGACATGCTGTACGCCAAAACCGCTACAGCAGCTCCCAAGCTACGACGTATCAGGAATCGTAGCAGATCAAGTCAGGTGTGCTCACATGGTCCCCAGTACTCGAAAGAAGGATCTAAGGAATGTCAGCTTTGTCATCACACTTTACGGGATTTGGCTCACAAATAATTGGTCTGTCCTACTGTTGGGCTCATTGTTGCAAAATAGGCGATCAATGCCCATTCCCCTCTATACTCTAAGAATACCGGTCTCCCCACTTCGGTAAATGCAGGAGCCGCCAAGATCGCTACGTACGAGTCAGCTGGACTGTCGCAGTACTGCTTCAAACAGCTCACCTCCCCCAAGCCCGGTCTTGATTGCGTATCTCATATCTGGTCTCCGGAGAAATGCACCAATCTCCCAAAAGGTCTGACGGACTCGAGCCAATGCGCTAAGTGCCTGTCTAGGCGGGGTGAGCAGCGTACCGCGAGCATGTTTGCTATTCTGGGGAAATAGAGGAGGCTGAAGCTTGCTCGGATCTATAGGTACTATCTGACCTGTTTCCCCAATTAGTGACCTCCGCTATGAGACTTTAAGGGTCTTACGAAATTGCTTGTACAGAGAGCGTCCTTTTGCTGTCCTTCTACCATGATTACTAGGCAAAAGTGATTTGACATGATCCCACGCCGAGAGCCGCTCGACAGTAAAGATCTGGCCAAATCAGCGATGGGCCTCTTCCAGCATAATTTGCAAAAGGACCTACCTCATGCACGGTGTCCAACAGAAATAACAACTCCCGGGCGAATTCTTCCAGTGTGAACAAGAAGCTTTTGTCAGGATAGTCTGATAGCTGCACTCACAAATAGATCAAGAACACCGTCTCATTAGGCCCTTCTACCTCATCCTCCTCCAGAGCCGCAAAAGACTCGTCGGAGCTATTTGCATCTTGATCGCCATACAAACCTCTCTCCCGTTTCGGACCAGCATAGACCCTCTTGATGGCAGTACTAGAAGACTTCACAAACTCCCGTAGAGAAGTCGCCAAGTTGTTTCTGATGCCCGCCAGATCGATGCCTGTAGACTCGTGTCGTTTCGCAAACGTGTGCACGGCATCGAGCGCATCGTCACAGCACGATACCAGCCCATCCATCTGTTCCCCAGCAATCTCTCTGAATTGCAAGAACAGGCGAATACTCGTTGAAATATCCACATCAGCTGACGGTCCCTCGTCAAGATGGATCGCGGATATCATAGGAGATTGAGGCTTCTCGTGCCACCGGTCGAGGTTGATCTTGCCTTCTCGGCTAGCTCGAATCAGGCTCTCTTGGAGTCTGGTACTGCCTCTCAGACTCGCCAGATGCTGTGCGAGACGACTCAGACTACCAATGGCAGCGTCGTAAAGCTCCAAACGCCGGCCGCGTATCCGGCCATCAAGGATCCGCTCGTGCTTCGCTTCCGCTAGGTCAGTTTTGAGAGTCTTGAAAGCTGCTGCGTGCGATTGAGCAGCATCCTTGAGTGAGGTCCGAGGTTCTCGGACAACATGTTTCTCAAGAAGAAAGGTAGAGGTGAGCAAATCGAGTAATGTTGAGAAGGAGGTCAATGATTTCGATATGGAGTTTTGAAGTCGCGTTGTCGCGGATATCGGGAAAACCAGAAAGCAGACAAGGTTGGTGATAGTGGCTGTGGCTGTCAGCTCAATCACTGCATTTGAATGGAAACAGCTGACCTCCAATGAGTACGATCACGAGCACCTCGAGGAGTTTAGGAAGCAAGCCCTCTTTGATGATGACAGTATACAGTGTGACCGCCGCCATGGAGCAACCTATGATATCAGCCCCGTAGCAGGCACCGAGACGAACCAGAGTTGAAACTTGGGTTTCCTACCCAAACTTTAGACCAAGCTAAAGCACCCATACTTCCACCTATCCAGACGATGCAAACGATCCAATCTCCCATCTCGCTTATCCAGTCCCATCGGCTCCCCTGGGAAGGGGAAAAGTGGTCGAAGAGCTCGATGGTGCCCATGGTCAAGAGGGATACTATCGTTGCCAGTCCGGCAAGGATCAGACAAAACCGAGTGGACAGGATCATATTGCCCATTGTTTTGGCTGGGTTGAACTATGGCCGATGAGCTACGCCGGATCTACGGGATATCTAGCTCACATAAACAACAATTGTCGCCACCATATGGGCTGAATAGGCGGGTTTATGGGTGATACGACCATGAGCGTCTGTTTCGGATGATGTCGAGAGGATTCGTGCCAGCGCAGGAACAAAAGTGAAAAGCGAAGCAATGAGATACGCGAGGCTGCATTTGAGAATAGCGATTGCCCATACAGGAGGTGGCCAATATTTGTGTGCTGCAAGCATGTCAGCCAGCGTGATCTCTCGGTCGAATTGCATTGCTCACTTGGTTTCTTCGGTTCTGGGAGATCCACTGATTGTCTCGCAGGGCGCAATAAAGGAGGAGTCTGCGACTGATCTGCCGATGCCGAGGGTCGAGCAGAACTCGGGCCATCACCATTTCCCAGTGCCTCGAAGGTGTTTGTTCCATCTTGCATTTGCTCTCCTATTTCCATTTGAGGTGGGGAGCTAGAAAGGACACCTGAAACCTTTGCTCCGTAATCGTCGGTTACGCCTGGCACCTCGAGCGGCTCTGATTGCCCTTGCAGAACAGCTGGTGAAGGCATGAAGATTGATCGCAAGCTCCTTCTCCGCCGTAGCTGTTCTTGCTGATCTTCGGCATTCTGTCCATCATCGCTACCATCATCTACTAGTTCTTGCAAGGTCTCCCAATTGTCAAGCGCAATTGAGGAGTCTTTCGTCCTGCGCACTGTCGAAAAGGTGCTTCGTCCGCTTCCCCATTTCGCATCGCTCTCACCCGGTCCCGAACGATGCCATGCAGTAGAGCCACCTGAGGGTCGTGGTCTATATGTATTGATAGTATTTCGGATGGGAACGGAGGAGCTGGCTCGAGGACGAGTAAATGTCTCGCCAACTGCGGAGACAGGCGGAAGAGTAGGGTCCTGTGCTGTGGCCGAGTTAGGTGTGTACGGTCTAGAGCTTGGACCAGCGTCGGGTATGTCGAGCGGTTGGAGAGGTGAGTTGACGATAGAAGTACGTGACGACGTATCTTCTTGCATGACTTTTACTTGACCTTTTGATGCATGTTGATGCACAGAACGAAGTGTTGAAGGCCAAAGCTACACTCAAGGAGAAACGTGGGGCTCCGCAAACATGTCTTCAAAACACGTGGCTTGTTTCATGAAAATCAATAGAGTGAGTTTGCCTACTCGTATCTTTCTTGTATACCATGTCACAAGCAGGAGGGTCACAGAAACAACCGCAGAAGAACAAGTCGGTGTATAAGCGGGGAGATAACGGACGAGGTGGATCTCGTGGTAGTCGTGGTGGAGGCGGTCGAGGCGGCCGGGGAGGTTGGGGTGGTGGTGGTCGAGGAGGAAGAGGTGGTGGTCGAGGCGGAAGCAGTCAGCAATGGACAACAGACGTAGAACCAGCCTTATCACATCTTGGTAGATATAGAGATGATCCAATCGTGAGTCTTTCCTTTGTGGGTGTAAATACCTCGTGGTTGTACTAACGAAACCGGGATAGGCAGAGATGATGACTGGTCCCGGGATCGTTGCGACTGCGATTCAAAATAAAGAGCGATCTGCAGAACGCGAATTGGTTCAGTACCTCGAGCGCATAGCCGATGAGCTATATCCTGAGACTGCTCAGGGCGATGGTTCGACCGAGGGCGAAGACTTGGACGTTGAGGAAGCCTTGAAGCGTGAGTTAGCAGGCATGTCAGGTGATGGAGAGAAGTCAAAACGCTTTCGTGAGGCTTTTGTTTTTCTTAGCAAGGCCACAACATGGGCTGATCGTTCAGGATTATGTCGACATGATACCATATGCGGTCAGCTGATCTCTGTGACCTGTCCTGGAATTAGGAATCTAACGATTATCAGTCATATACATCAAAGTCCTTGCCCCTCTCGATGCCTATACTCTCGTACAGCACATTCTTCAAAATGTAGAATCTTCAGGAAAATGTCCCTTCAAGTACGTCAAGCTCCTCCACACAAGTATAAGCTCCCTCATACGAATTAAACTCTCTCCTGATAGGTGTACGTCAAGCTGACAAGGCAAAGATACGTCCGCCGGATTGTACCTATCCAAGCAACCGGCAACGCAACTATGAATTCCCTTACCAGTACAGCAGAACCCGTCATCCAACAAGCCTTCAACACGCCAGAAAGCTCAGAGGGACTTCGTGTGAGTAATACTTGGCTGTCCAATGAAACAAGCATATGTGAAGGTTATTCGCTGAGTGTACGAAATAGTTTGCAATTGTGACCAACAAACGTAATTCCAATAGGATGGACAGAATGGAGATGATCAAAGCTATTGCAGACTTGGTTGTCAAAGCTGGATCAGCACACAAGGTAGATCTGAATGATCCAGAACGAACTATCCTAGTTGAGATATACAAAGTCAGTTTTTCTATACATAGTTCCAGCTCGAGGCCAAGCTGATTCTGTAGAACTCTCTTGGAGTCAGCGTAGTATCTAATTATACCCGTTTCAAAAAAGTACGTCCTACCTCTATCCACCTCTATCCATATATTCTTCTGAGCTGATAATGGTAGTTCAATCCATGGGAACTTGCAGAACATCTGGCAAAAGGCAAAGCAGCTTCAGAATCAACAACGATCGACACCAATACCAATGCTAATACTGCTCCGGCCCCCGCTCCTTCTACTGAACCCACCACCGCGCCACAAAGTCGATCAGCGCAAAACCAAGCTGCTAGATCAGAGAGAGCAGCACAGCTCAAATTGGATACCACGGATACTCAGAGTGTAATCAAGAGGAAAGTAGAGGATGCAGAGTTGGAAGAGGGAGAGCAGACTATCACGGCTGAGGATGTTGAAGGTGGCGAGGTCGTCGAGGATGAGAGGGCAGAGTTAGGAGAAGGGTTCGAAGAGGTCATTGAGGGTGGAAGGGTATTGAAGATGAGGAAAGTTGAAGAGTAGTTTGGACTGGCTTACGTTGGATCTCATCGACAGTTTCGTGTCTCCTGGTCATCTCAGGGGAGTAGTCATACATGCATGCATAATCTCACTTCGTTTGGCAGTTGGCCTTTATACAACATACAGGATGCTGGCGTACATAGGACATGTTCGTTATAGGACGATGATTCTTCCCTTCGCCTCAGTCTGAAAGAATCTCAATCACTTCCCTCCTATTCTCCTTTTCGTCATCCCATTCATCCATGTCACTAATCATACCTCGTTTCCACTCGCTGGTCTGACTCTGAGTAGCTTTCGCAACCGCGTCGTCTACATGTCTGAGGAAAGACTCATCCACACCAAAATCGTCATCTTCGTCTGACTCAACCACGATGGCCCGTCGTTGTGTTATCGTTGCTTGCTTTTCAATCTGTTCCATATCGCGTAACATCGACTCGTCTAATTCGAATGCACTGATGTCGTACTCGGATGTATCGGTCGTTCTGGACTTTGATTTGGCTTGAACATCTTGCACTCTCGGGACTAGTTGTAGTTGTGACTGTGATTGTGGTTGTGGTGTTGTGCGCTTACGCTTTGAAGTATTATTGGCGGCAGAGTTTGAGGCGATACGATGAGCAGTAGGCCTGATGATTGGTGGAGGCGAGTAAGGGGATTGCTGTCTTCGTGGATTGAGCGGGACGGCTGTTGCAGCAGCGGTTGCAATGGCACGCGCTCGAGCTTGCGCAGCGGTCGATGATTCTGCTTGTGTAGGAATTGTGGTTCTCATTACTGCGGCTCGCCTTTCCGCAGTAGATGTTGTCGTGGCTGTAACTCGAGGAGTATGATGTGCTGCCTGAGAATGTTCCTCGTGCTTGGCCAAACGATTCAATAGGCCATTGACGAATCGAGTGGGTTGTTCTGACTCGAGATGATCGACTTGATATCCCAGTACATTCGTATTGTCCGGTGTCAATAGAACTAGTAGATAAGAGACATTTGCACATCAGCTGTCTATTGCACCTCTATCGAATTTTAAGGTAGACAGACGCCTTTGACGAGTCTTGATAACAATCTAAAGACAGACATTGAGATAGACTTACGAGTACCTCTAAGAACCCTAACATTCTGCAAAACAAGTTTTGCTCCTAATGCAGTTTCACCTAGAACAAGGCCATTTATCCTTCTGTATTCCATAGCAGCCATGACTCTCCGTCCATCACTGATTTCAAGCTGTAACATTCCTCTAGGGTATGCTGGTAATTTCCCTTCTTCGACTCCATGATCTTGTTCCTCCTCTTCGTCCATTCTCAAAATACGCGTAGCACCTTCCAAGACATCACGACGCTGTTCCAGGACTGTCTGAAGTTGGAAAGCTGATGACCCGATCTCAGTGAGCGAGATTAATTGAACTAGGACAGGGGATGGGAAGAGGATTTTATCATGTGCTTCGGAAGGGAGGAGGACGCGTGAAGCCAAGGTCGATTGTGAAAGATCAGAGTATAGGTATTGTTCCTCCTGAGTAAGTCACCTAGTGTCAATGAGGCTGTAGAGACAAGACGAGAGAAGATTTGACGCACCACAGCAGCGAATGACGGGTTCTGATCGTCCTCTATCAAAGCGTTCACGCACTCTTGTACCCAATTCTGCTATATCAGCTCTGGGTTTGGCACTGTCTATCGGAAAGGTCGACTGACTGGATCCGGCTCTGGCAGTGGGTATTTCCGCTTCAGCTGGCCTACTAAGACTGACGAACTGGCCATTGTCATGGCTTCAAAGACGACATGTAGCAATCCGGATGACAAGGAAAGAAAGTCGCGTCATGCGACGATGTTTCCACCTCCACTACAAAAAAAATTAGGCGCTTAGGGATCGTTAAGGTGTAGTTGTACAGATTACATGCGTGCGACATGCTAGATGCAATATATCCTTCTCCCTCCTATTCACCTACGTCCAGAGCTTGATCAATCCATCCCATGACGCTGTGATCACCTTTGACTAGAACAGAATCAGCACCGCACAGTCGTCCGAATACTGGAAACACTTACGTGCTCATTAGGTAACCACACATGATCAATCACAACCTGATTATGTGCCCGTAGGCGCTTAACGATCCGGCCCGTCTTGAAATCCCAGAACACGACATCACCCGCTCCAGTACCAGAAGAAATATACTTCCCGTCTGGTGAAAAGCCAATTGCACATGCGTAACCAGCAATGGTGTGCCCAGCGAATCGCTTCTTTTTGTTTTGCTTGAAGCTTCCGTCTGCTGAGTAGATAAGGATTTGGTTGTCAAGAGATTGACATGCGAAATACTTTTCTAAGGAATATTAGTATAGCCCAGAAATCGTTATGAGGTGGTACGTACTGCTCGGATGCAAGGTGACAGCGGGCATCGAGTGCATGTACGGTTCGGCAATGTACTTGATGACAACAGGAATGTCGTAGTCCCATCCTCGAATGGTCTTGTCATCCGAAGTCGTCACGAACCGCCGATTCTCATCCACGAAGGTGATGGTATTGACGGGACCCAGATGTTGATCGTAAGTCTGGACAATCTCGTGCGCTCGTGTATCGTACTGAGGAGGTCAGTTGCTTTGCCCGGGCTGGATATTCCCATTTTACGTACTTGAATGATCTTCTTATCCTGCATACCAGCCATGAAGATGTTTTGCTTATCTCCATCTGGGTGGAATTTCACCACATTGGGGATTTTGCCGTTCGAGAACGCCTGGATACATTTGCCCGACTCGGTATCCCATATCTTGATATGTCGGTCGTATGAGGCGGACAAGAACTTAGTCCCGGCATTGTTGAAGGCAACATCTTTGACCGCTTGTGAATGACCTAGGAAAGTACGCAAGCAGTTTCCCTCATGGTAAACGTCCCAAAGCTGCTCCAATCAGCAAGGGTCAAGGCACAGCGTGCAAGTTGGAACTTACCTTGACTTTGGTATCCATACTTGCACTGAGTAGCAAATGTCCACTTTTCGGGAATAAGCGAACGGCGGATACACCTTTATTGTGACCAGTCTACACACGTAAGCTTGTTGTCTGTTGTATTCGTCAAATAGCTCACCCATGTATGTATACATCGCTCGGGCACGTAGGCATTGGGCGGCGCTGTACCTTCTGACGGGTTGAGCTTGACATCGACGTCTGTTGGGATGTGCATATATGTCCGTCCAGCATAGTCGAGCAATTCTTTCCCTGTATATCGTCAGCTTTCCCAGCATCGTCTGACAACCCAGCCAATAGACATACCATGAAAGATGCTCTTTTCTTCTCTTGCCGTGCGCATCTTCTCCTGCGCAGCCTCTTTGGCTTCTTCTCTCCGTCGCTTCTCCTCTCGCCATTCCTCCGCTTCCTCCTCAACTTCCGGCTCTACATCCTTATCTCCCTCGTATCCCGCCCAAGGCCCCATATACGCCCCCTCACCGTCAACTACACTAGCATCGCCTTTTGCCACACGTTTCCGCTTCATCTCCTTTTGTTGTGCTTTGGTTGGTCGAAGGTTGTCTATTGATGTGTATCCATTGTCGTGTGCGGCATTGAGAGATCCAACAAAACCACCATTGTGAGTAGACGGATTAAGTGCGAATCCATGAACATCGAATGTTCGATGCTGCATTGCAAATGTATAGTCATCCATGGATTGCTCCTCAACATGACCTAAAGAAGTCAGTTAGTATACAACGCGAAATAAGTGTGGCGACCAAGCTCACCAGCCAAACTGTTCATCCCCTTGTTCTTCTTCTGATTGAAGGGATCTTCTGGACCAGCTACAGGACGTGCCATGTCTTCATATCTGATGTTGACATTGATGACCTTGTCAGTCGGCCGAGCAATGATAGCCATTCCGGCTCCATTCGGATCCTAAAAACCTCAGTGCCCGCTTACCCCTATGAAGCATTGCAGCACTCACCTCCTTCAAGACATCAGGAGCAGCAAGAACCTCTTGCTTCCTCTCACTCAGTCTCGTCCCATTTGATTGCTCTGCGGTACTTGACAGACCAAATGCATCCGCCCTTGCTTGCTCCTCGAGCTTGTCATCGTCTTCCTCCTCATCGTCATCCGTTGCAGGTGCCGTTCCGAAGCCATTCCCTAATGCTGGCAATGTGCTGGTTGACGTCGAAGGTACCGGAGTGGACTCGTCATCTGATGACTCGTAGCCTGCGACCAAGGCAGCCATCGTGTGTTATAGCGAACCGCTAAAAAAGATGGAAACAAGAAAAGATTGGATATGGAGCACAAGTTGATGGCATAGAAATCCAACGGCGGCAAAGTGAGCCTGATAATTCACAATTGAGGCTGATATAAAGCCATGTGGAGGTTTATTGACTTTTTGCATGTTCAGTCAGTTGTAACCAGCATTCAATCAAAATGAGCGCTGTAATAGTCAAGCTCACGGTGCAGCGACTGGAAGTTGAGGCATCTACATCCGCATCGAATCGATCAGCTCGAAGAGCTTACCTCTCGCCAGATGTGCTGCGGACATACAAGATTGCGGCGGGAGAATGGGTCGTACTCTCGGGCACAGAGGCTGGGGCAACGCAGTCTAGCGTGGTACAGGTATGGCCACAGGTCGGCCTGGATGATGATAGTGGGTCTCATACTACAATGTGCAAGGCTCCCGCTCATACGGTGTAGTCATCGGCTTGTCTGAGGCACAAAGGTTGAATGTGTCTGGTGAAAATGTTGAACTCTATCGATTCGATGTCGAACGTAGCGTCAACGGTGTGCTGAAGAGCATCACTGTTCAACCAGACGGCCCAGGGTCAGTATTCAAGACAAATAAGGAATCAAGTTGGGTTCAGGCGGCTATCAAAGAAGCGTTGAGTGAGCTGCATTTGCGTCGATATCCTGCGTGGCTGACGACGATTCAGTATCTGCCAAGTATGTCCGAAAAGGACATCGAGCGATAATTGGGCAGGACGAGAAAGAAGGATCTGTATTTGTTGTCACGGATTTTGAGGTGTCTACCAAGATGCCACGCAGCAAAGTCGATACTTCAAGCTTGACGAATGGAATTAAGAGGATGAGCCTTCAAGTGGAAGGACGAGAAGGAGTTGAAGTATATGAAATGGATTGGCGGACCAAAGTGGTCTTGACAGGCTATGATCACAAGGGCGCAACACATCCTGAGAAAGACAGAGTACCTACTACTGGTCTTGTGAGTTGTGATCCCTGTGCCCGGTTACTGCAACTAAAGACTGTGATGTAGAGCACGAAGGCTGGTCCGTTCTCCAGCTCAGTGCCGTCATACATCAACCTCTACACTCCTTCACCTACATCTTCCACAACATACGCTCAGCTTGGTGGTCTCGATTCTCAAATCAAGACAATTAAATCGATGCTCGATCTTCCACTATTACACCCGGATCTATTCGCGCTCTTCAATCTCCCACCACCACGAGGTATCCTCCTTCATGGACCTCCAGGAACAGGAAAGACAGCCCTCGCAAGGGCTGTTGCGTCATCGACCCCCGGATGTTCATGTATCGTCGTTAATGGTCCTGAACTCTCGTCAGCTTTTCACGGCGAGACCGAAGAGCGAGTACGTGGTGTCTTTGAAGAAGCGAGAAAACGAAGTCCGTGCATCATAGTGCTAGATGAGATCGACGCGCTCTGTCCAAGGCGAGATGGTGATGGTGGTGAAGTTGAGAAGAGGGTGGTAGCAACGCTGTTGACGCTCATGGATGGAATGAGTGGGAGCGCAGAAGGGGAGAGGGTGTTTGTGATCGCCGCGACAAATAGACCGAATAGTATCGATCCTGCGTTGAGGCGGCCTGGAAGATTTGACCGAGAGATCGAAATCGGTGAGTCGCTGAGAGATGATGAACTCATATCCATTTAGGCATTCCCGGCGTGGCTGGACGATTACAGATTCTCGAAATTCTCTTGGAACGGATGCCTCATTCTCTTACTCCTGAAGAACTCTCTACCTTGGCGGCACGGACTCATGGCTTTGTCGGCGCCGACCTCTCGTCTCTCGTTCGCGAATCTGCATCAGCGGCAATTCAGCGATGGCACCTGAACGCTGACGCATCCTCTTCGCCACTACTCACCAATGATGATGTGCTCGCTGCTTTGCCCTCGATCCGTCCCTCGGCTATGCGAGAGGTATTTGTCGAGACTCCAGCGGTCAGGTGGTATGAGATTGGTGGGCAGGAAGAGGTCAAGCAAAAATTACGCGAGTGTGTGGAATGGCCTCTGAAGCATCAAGATACTTTCACGCGCCTTGGCGTAGAGGCACCAAGAGGGGTCCTGCTATACGGCCCACCTGGTTGTAGTAAGACTATGACTGCGAAAGCTTTGGCGACAGAAAGTGGAATCAACTTCATAGCTGTCAAAGGCCCCGAGGTAGGTCAAGTCTAGTCTATCTGCAATTGGATTTCTGTCTGACGACGATTTATAAGCTGCTGAACAAGTACGTTGGCGAGTCTGAAAGGGCTGTACGAGAGATCTTTCGAAAAGCCAGAGCTGCCTCACCTTCAATCATCTTCTTCGTACGTCTACTTTTATTCAATCTGAGAAGACGTACTGACTCAATCAGGATGAGATCGATGCACTTGGCTCGGCACGCTCCGACGATCCTTCACACAGCGGCGTATTAACAAGTCTACTTAATGAGATGGACGGTATCGTTGAACTTTCTGGCGTAACAGTCGTTGCCGCTACCAATCGACCGGACGTCTTGGTAAGGCCATGCCGCAAACCATTCTTGAATTCAGCTTATATGAAATAGGATTCAGCTCTGATGCGGCCTGGTCGGCTGGATCGGATTTTGTATGTCGGAGCACCGGACTTTGAGACTAGGAGGGATATCTTCCGGATACGCTTAGCCAAAATGGCGGTTGAACCTGGTGTTGAGATTGAAGAGCTGGCTCGTATTGTGAGTTGATGTCATATGGATGAGAAGGCTTCTGCACAGGATGAGGCACGATAGCTGATGACCCGGACTTGTCTAGGCGGAAGGTTGTTCTGGTGCAGAAGTGGCTTCAATCTGTCAGGACGCAGCTCTGGCAGCAATGAATGAGGATCTCAATGCGCCATTCGTAAGCTTACTCTCATGTCCTGCTGTTGGGCTGATGGTTGTCAGGTGAAACGGGATCATTTGGTGCATTCTGCAAAGACTGTAAGGAGACGGATCACACCTGCTATGATTCAGTTCTTTGAACAATGGAGAGATCAGAGCGGTGTACGTAGTGCTTGATTATCATTGCGCCCTCAGACATGCATATATCAGGCTATTAGTATGACAAGCATGGACAGCCCACAACTCACTTAAAAACACCTCGGCGAACTGGTAGGGGAGCCCCATGGCTGCCCACAATCTGATAACCGGCGACGACGTTGACAGCACAGCTATTGGTTTCAATGAGCTCACAAATAGCTACGAACGTTCTTCCTTGTCGCTCCACACTCTCTCTCCGTATCTGTTTAGCTTCCCTTGTGATTCTCCCAGCTATCTGCTTGATCCTCCTTGGCCAACAGGGTTATCTAGCTCTCAACCCGTTGAAAGGCATTACAAGTCCGAGAATGCAAGGTCCCGGTAAACGTGCTGTGGGCTACTTTGTGAGTCTTCTATCATAGTTGGTAGACGTTGGTCACTGACGTATCTTCTCCTCTATCAGGTTAACTGGTAACTCACTCGTGATGTAAAGTGAAAACCACTGATGGACGCTATTCTATTCTATTCTATTCTATTCAGGGGAATCTATGGTCGCAAGTTTCCACCTCAACAGATCCCACACCAACACCTCACTCATATCAACTATGCTTTCGCAAATGTTAATAAAGAGACCGGTGAGGTGGCTTTGAGCGATAGTTGGGCAGATGTCGAGGTGAGTTAGCAATTTCCTCAATCCATCAATCACCAATCCACCAATCCACCAATCCACCAATCCACCAATCCACCAATCCAAGTCATGTCATTTGGAGTGAGCTCATGTAGGAACAGATTCACTATGAGGGAGATTCTTGGGATGAGCCTGGAACGAATCTATATGGTTGCTTCAAAGCTATCTACATGCTCAAAAAACAGAACAGGTACATCTCTACATCTCTCTCTCTCTCTCTCTCTCTCTCTCTCTTGCTCGCTGTTGTGGATAGGGAAACGAACTGACTTATGAGGAAGGAACTTGAAAGTCATGCTGTCAATTGGAGGATGGACTTATTCTCCCAATTTCGCTAACATCTCCAATCCCAAATGGCGAGCTTCCTTCACTTCATCCGCCGTCAAACTTGTTGAGGACCTAGGCCTAGATGGTCTAGACGTGAGTCTCTCATTCTCATGTACTATGGCCCGAGGAGAAAGAGGCTTAAGGTGTGACTTAGATCGATTACGAATATCCAGAGTCGTCAAAGGATGCCCAGGGCTACGTAGCGCTATTGCACGAGCTCCGGTCGGGTCTCGAACACCTTGCTGCTAGTAAAGGAAAGAGGGGCGGGACGTATCAGTTATCTGTGGCTGCTCCTTGTGGGATGGACAAGATGAGGATATTGGATGTACGAGGTATGGACCAGGTGCTGGATTTCTGGAATCTCATGGTGAGTCTTGCTCGTAAAGTTGATAGTAGTGTCGCTGATGTTAGTACAGGCATACGACGTGAGGAGTTTAGATTGTCTCTGGTCCGAGTGGAATGGGATGCTCACGATAGGTAGTTTGCTGGATCCTGGGATAAAACGACAGGTCATCAGGCAAGCTTGTACTCTACGAATCCACAGGGACCTTCCGTAGACAGTGCAGTACGATTCTACACTCACGCTGGAGTACACCCTGGCAAGCTTGTTATAGGTAAGAGCGAATGCGTACTTTTCCGCTTCATCAAGCTGAATGCAATCAGGAATGCCGCTTTACGGACGAGCCTTTGCCAATACAGATGGTATAGGGGCGCCCTTCTCTGGCAAGTCGACGACTTTAATTGCAATCACCTTCACTGGCTGACAGAGTCTACAGGAGTTGGCGAAGGCTCGTGGGAAGCCGGCATGTGGGATTATAAAGTCCTGCCGATGCCAGGCTCCCAAGAAATCAATGACCATACTCTAGGTGCTTCTTACAGCTATGACCCGTCAGTATACTCCCTAATTTATGAGGAATAGGGAAGCTGACTCTGGTAGGCGTAAACGTCTTTTGGTCTCTTACGACACTCAAGCAATCGTTTCGCAGAAAGCGCAATATATCAACCAGATGGGTCTGGGCGGAGTGATGTGGTGGGAACTCGATGCGGATGCTCCGGAAGAGACTGGATGGGCTCTAGTTCGCACAGTCAAGGAACAGCTGGGACCTCTCGAATGGAGAGAAAATGAGCTGGAGTATCCCCGAAGCAGTGAGTCTCGTAATGTACGAAAATGAAGAATGTGCGCTGATGGCGAGGAGAATATGATAATTTGAGGAAGGGCATGTGAAGCATATGATGCTGGAATGAGGACATTTGCGATGATTGCATGTGCATATGACTTGGAGAGGCAATAGGAGCATCAGCTGGACTGTGCAGCGAATATTCATGCATGTATATACCCTACAGAAGAAGAGCCTTTGAGGAGTAGTTGACCGAAAAGAAATCGCGTCAACTCAGCTGACTTTGACTTTGCATGTAATTCACGGCAAATGACTTATTACCATGTTTTCCTCCCTCCTCCTATCCTGAGCCCATTGCCTCTCGATCATGCAGCTTCAGGCCCTCCGCTCAAACCACACATCCTACCTCGTCCACCTCGTGACGAACTAGGATCGCAGACGAGTCTATCTCAGCGACTCCAAGTGGCCGGTGGTTTGAATTCCCTCAAATCGCCAATCGAGCTATCAGGTCAAGGTGTAGCAGGGCCAAGTAGAGTGAAAAAGAAACGCAAGACGGACGGGGAATCATTATCGGCTAATGTGGCCGACGAGAGTCTTGGATCATCATCTCATGTCGGATCTGGTAGACAGTCAGAAGAAGGACGAGTACAAGCAGATAGTGGTGGTGGTGGTGGTGGTCGTCGTCGTCGTCGTTCATTACGGCTCTCTCGCGTGTCTGGTATGTTTCATCTCCTACCTCACTTGTATTCAGTTCTCCTCTCTTTTGGACCAGGCGCCTCATTGATGACTTGGGACCTGCTGGTTATTGTTCTCATTGCTGACCTTCGATCCCAATTAGACTATACTACAGGACTACCGAATTATCCAGGATCTGGCGAATCCATACTTTCATTAAATACAACGACGACTTCTTTCCCATCCCAATACCCACCGACAGCAGCCGACCTGTCTGTTCACAATCTACCACAATGGCATATCCCTTTAACCCGCCTAAAGACCTTGCAAGCCCTGTCGTCTGAGCGGGACAAAGCAGTCGTGTCGGCGTTGGTATGTGTCGTAGCTGTGGAGACAGCCACGGTGGTACGTAAGAGTAGAGCCCAAGAGGGGGATCTATGGATGGGTCTGTGGCGGACTGTAGATCCTGATGAGGCTGGAATGGACGTAAGGTTCTGGGGAGAATTGGCTAGGGAGTGGTGTGAGAGGACAAGACGTGGAGATCTTGTTTTATTAGAAAGTCAGTCTGTCATACCGTTCCACCAGCCAAGGGAAATAAGGCAATGGAAGGGAAGGGAAGGGAAGGGAAGGGAAGGGAAGGGAAGAGAGTGTAGGTCTCGCTTCGTGGCTGATGTTCATAGATGTAGACTTCAGACCAGCAACAAGAAAGAACAAAGCTGAGCTGGTGGTGAGCAACAATTTCGGCGCAAAACCAAAACTCGTCATCGTGTACCGTACAATGCCTCGCCATACTACGGACAAGCGAGGAGGCATAGACAAGATCGTTCCTGAAGATAAGGCGTTGAGGCCTGACTTGCGCCTTGCAAGGAGTGATCCCGGTGTCAGGAAGGTTGCGGAGTGTGCTAGGTGGTTTGCTGAATGGATAGGCGGGGAGGGTCCGCCTTGAGTCACATAGACGGCGATCACAGTCAAAAGAGTCACATACACAGAGTCATATGGACAGTAATACATGCACTCCATGTTGTCATACTTGACACGAGTTGAGATCAGAAATACAAGTAGGGATCAAGAATACAAGTACTGTAGGTAGGACAGAACTACAAAGTAGAGTAACGGACTTTCTGGGCCTCGATGCCTGTTCGACCCAAGATCCCTGCAAGGCTGGCTGAAATCCTTCCTTCATCGTCCTCTCCACTGCTGGCTTGCCCAATTCCAACGCCATCACTGCTACCTTGTCCAGTGCCATCACTGCTAGATTCCTGAATCCCATCGTCCGCCTCATCAGACATGACAGGCCAAAGATCAGTCTCCCTCCTAGGAGGAGTGACGAGCGCTGAGAACGGTGTGTAAGGGCTGATGTGCTCTGGACCTGTGTTGCATCCCAGAAGTTGAAACTTGGTTTCGGAAGACGTAGGTGAAAATGGACCGAGAGGAGTAAAGATCTCTTGAGCAAGACCCTCAAGCACGAATGGTTCAGGCGAGAGTGGTCCCAGTGGAGTAAGGACTTGTTCAGCCCAGCCTTTCATCTTGTCAGGACTACCAGGGGTGAAAGGCAGTAGCTCGTCGTCGTCGGTTGGTTTGGATTTGGATTTGGATTTGGATTTGGATTCCGAATCAATCTCGAGACGTAAGAGTCGAGGACGAACTTTGTCACTGTCGAGTCGTTCTCGCTGTACGTGACAGATTGACGCATCGTAGCTCATGGGTAGGTCGTACTCCCTCACACGGGCGCCTGTGCTTGAAATGAAATGAGCAGTCGAATGTCGTGTAGGGGGTGCAGTGATG
Organism: Naematelia encephala; assembly: GCA_002105065.1. Lineage (NCBI taxonomy): Eukaryota > Fungi > Basidiomycota > Tremellomycetes > Tremellales > Naemateliaceae > Naematelia > Naematelia encephala. The sequence goes on from MCFC01000001.1 coordinate 1,163,825, forward strand.
GAGAGATTGTGGGGAGGAAGGCGCTGGAGAGAGGGATGAGCACCAGTGGGAGGTACGTGAAGGCCATTGTCGTCGTGTAGTCTGTACATGTATACCCTTTAAGCCAAGATCAAGTATCAGAGACAGGGTACGACTGACGAAATCTCAATATCCTCTTCCATGTCCATGTCCATGTCCACGTCCACTTGTTGTAACTTGTTTGTGGTGGAAGCCAATTTTGTAGGCGTAGGGAAAGACACCACATCTGTGGGTGATTGTGAGACCGCCTGATCAGGAAATAGCCTGACCATTTTGTGAGATTCAGCCGGCTTTCTTGCGGTTTTGAACTGTATGGCCTTGAAACGGTCGCTGCCAGGTCTGATTTTGATCAATTCATGAGGCAGATGGGAAACGAAACGAACGTACACGGCAAGTAATCCGCTCTGATCAGTCGTCGCGCTCTCATCCAGTGTCTTCTCACGTACTTGTTCAGTCCCATCAGCCGTCTTGGAGAGATAGTATTCGGCAGAAGTCGAGAATGGGAAAACAAAGACATTGGTAGGTGGCTCGTGCATGGATGTAGTGTGCATGATGGCGTCAGTAGATGTAGTGATGTCAGACATCATTCAAGTTCGTCAGTGTGGAGATGCTGGGAGTGGGGGCTGAGTTGAGGAGGAGGGAGTTGATAAGCAGAAAGAGACAAAGACAGTCATGGTCTGCGCTTTATTTGGTGCTTTCGTGCTGGCTGGTCCTTTCAACTGCGTTTCATACGCCAAGGCTTGAAAGGATCGTTGAGAGTGATATGACGTCAAGCAAGAAAGTACCGACGTGTACAGAGAGAAATGGTCGTCATACCACTCTGCTACTGTCTACTTTGAATACCTGAGACCCAGCGCTATCAGTCCAAAGCATCTCCCTCTAGAACAAGAGGAGTAGAAAAGCAAGGATTACCGTCGCAAGGAACGGCGAAATACGGGCCGAACCACGTGTTTCTGAGATCTGGGACAAAGTTGAATGATGATCATGAGATTAGTTGAAGGATGAAAAGAAGGTGGAAGTTGCCTTTGAAGACGTCGACTAGACAGGTGAGACCCCGGATCACACCGCCGGTAACATCCATAGTCGAAGTACAAGGAAAGGTAACGAGATGTGGGTGTTTCTCAAGGCAGCTACGGCACTGTTCGCCAGCACCTCTTCATTCGGCCCTCCCAGCGAACAAGGCATTTCAAAGGATCAGAAAATTAACTCACTGGTGACTGAGCACAGTCATGACAACCTGCTTTCATCCAGTGATGCATGGTCACTGGGACTTGCGAAAGCTATTTCGTTGGTCGGGAATATGACAATCGAAGAAAAGGTTGGTAACTCTCCCTCATATTCATGGGCGAAAGTGGAGAGAGATTTAGGAAGTGACTCGGCCCAAGACTTGATATCAGGGATAGCAGAATTGGTGTATAGCGGCTGATAGTTGATTTAGGTGAACTTGACATCAGCAGTCAACGGACCATGTCAAGCCAACTCAGGCGGTGTTCCCCGTTTAGGTATCCAGGGATTATGCTTCAACGACGGACGTTAGTACTCGCCTTGTCACCCTTATCAACAGCTGACCATGATGATTTTGGGCTGTGACAGCGTCTGGACCTCGGTATACCGATTTTGTCACTCAGTTCCCTTCTGCATTCACTGTTGCAGCGTCGTTTGATCGTGAATTAATCGAAGAAAGGGCTCGTCGGATCGGAAGGGAATTTAGAGGGAAGGGTATCAATGTTGAATTGGGGCCGGTAAGTGCGCTCTACGCTGAAAAATGTGAGTTATGCCTGATTGTCGATCTATGAATAGGTGACTGGTGGTCCTCTAGGTCGTTCGTCAGTTGAATCTACTCAACACTAAAGATAAAGTTAACATTGTGCAGTCCATACGCAGGACGTAATTGGGAAGGTCAGTTCAACACCCATTCAGCACAACTGATTTCTGTTAATCAGCATTCTCGCCGGATCCGTACCTCTCTTCAACACTATCTTTCCTCTCTGTCCGAGGCATGCAAGAGTCTGGATTGATCACTTGCGCGAAGCATTATTTTCTGTACGAGCAGGAGCCTGTATGTTATGGGCCAATCGATGATCAAGGTGGAAGAACGGGCTGTGTGCAAGTCTCTGCCGAGGTAGATGGTACGTTGCTTCTCTTTCAAGTACAATGGCAAGTATATCCACTGATAGTATCCTAGACAAGACCATGAGGGAGCTATACCTTCCCAGCTTCGTGGAGACTGTTCGGGCTGGCACTGGATCAATCATGTGGTAAGTCGCTTCTCTGAGGATGTCGACCTATAGGACTGATACGTTTCATAGTTCGTATAACAAGATCAACGGGACTCAAACGTGCGAGAATGATAATGCCTTGAACAAAATACTCAAGGACGAATTGAACTTCCAAGGCTTGTAAGTAATGATATTACGGTTATATTCGTACACCAGCTGATTCATTCACATACTGTAGCGTACTGGTAAGATGATTCCCTCATTCGTTAGCCTAGCTGATCAAACCAAAGAGTGATTTTGGCGCCACCCATTCGACCGCACCGTCAGCTCTGGCAGGGATGGATATGGAGCTTGCACAAGTTGTGTTTTGTAGGTCTGATAATATCGACTAGCTTACAGTCACGCTGATATGGTATAGACGGTAAACATCTCTTGAAAGCTGTAAGGAAAGGAGACGTGCCAGAAAAGAGGCTGAATGAAATGGCCGTACGGTGAGTACTACCCCTCGATACCGTACGCAAAAGATCTAACAGTTTAGTATCCTCACGCCATACTTTGCGGCAAGACAAGATACTTCGTATCCATCTATCAATTATCAAAGCAACAACCTCGCCGACGCGATCGAGGCTGATGGCCGGATATACCGGAACAAGCATGTTGATAATCGGGGTGACAATCCCGAATTCGCAAGGAAGGTCGCTGCTGAATCGACAGTGTAAGTTCCAACGATCATCGTCGTTATGTACCTTTCGCTGATCAAGTATTTGGTTCAGATTGCTCAAGAATTCTGGCATTCTTCCGTTCAAGGGTATTAGGCGGATCAGTGTATTTGGCTCAGATGCTGCATATCCTGATACCCTCTCTGGCTGCGGTGGGAACCTTTTCTGCCTCGTTGCTTCCGAGAGACGATACTGGAATGGCACAGTCACTATCGGAGGGGGATCTGGAGCTGCCTATTCAGATTACGTCGTGAGTTGTTTCCCCGTTGCATCTATCATCATAGTGAAGATTGTATCTATCATCGCGTGAATACTGACGGACGAATGGTAAGGCTGCACCTCTGGAAGCTATATCGTTGAAAGCTCGATCACTTGGTATGCGTGTCGACCACTACTTGCACGATGACCCAGCCCACTATGGAGCTATAAACACCGTGGCTTCTCAATGTGAAGTATGCCTAGTATTCGTCAGTCTATTCTTGGTAGAAGGATGGGACAGGGATGATCTTCGACTGGATAAAGGTGGAGAAGAACTGGTCAAGGTTGTGGAAAAAGGCTGTGCGGGTCAAGTTGTAGTTGTGCTTCATATAGGTGGTCAAGTGATCATGGAAGATTGGGTGAGTCAAGTCACTACTGACTATGAATGAGAGTCGAAAAGGCTGATACCGTACGATAACACTTCAGATTGATCTACCAAAGATTGGTGCTGTGATCTTTGCAGGATATCCAGGTCAAGAAACTGGTAATGCACTGGTAGATGTACTATGGGGAAATGTGAATCCTTCTGGAAAGGTCTGTGTCAATCCATGTTTGTTACGCTTGCAGCTGATCTGGGAATCTTCAAGTTGCCTTTTACAATGGGTAGATCAGCATCAGATTGGCCAAGTGGCAATATCATTCGAAAAGAAGTAAGTACTGTACCTAGTGCGATCTGACTTGGCCTGACGTTTTGATGGAAAGTTCTGTTTTTTATTTGGATTTTGCTGATTTATCTTCATCAGTCGATGATAGACGATGTTTACCCCCGGGCGGTGTTCTCAGAAGGTCTGGCAATAGATTATAAGTGGTTTGATATATGGGGTATTAAGCCACGATACGAATTTGGTTTTGGTCTTAGGCGAGTTTGGCCAAATTCATCCATTCATTCAGTCATCCATCCATTCTGCCGTCCCTCGACACACTCCGGTGTTCTGATAGTTCATCGTCAGATTCGTTTATCCTGAATCCCTTGTCGTAATGCTGATTTGGAGCAAGTTACACGACTTTCGAATTTGCTGGACTAGATATCAGACAAGAATATCGACCTGATTCTGAATCGGTACACATGACCAAAGAACAATACGAGGGCAATTCGAGCTTGTACGATACTATCGTGAGTGATTCTTGTATTGCATTTTCTTGACAAGAACTTTTCAAGTTGACGAGGTGAAAAGTACGTAGCACGAGTCAATGTGACTAATACTGGCAAGATTAGTGGCGCAGAAGTTGCTCAACTTGTAAGCAAGGACCTTCCAGATGATCGTACATATTGAATACTGAGGTTGTTTTCTTGGAATCAGTACGTGTCTTATCCTATGACAGAGGTCGAACAGCCTCCTAGACAATTACGTGGATATTCCAAAATATATCTAGGGCCTTCTCAAACTGAGACTGTAGATTTTCCCTTGGTACGCTTCTTTCATACCTCTAATCCCTGACGTACCTCCCATACCTCTCATACCTCTCATACCTCTCATACCTCTCATACCTCTCATACCTCCCATACCTCTCATACCTCTCATATCTCTCATACATCGCACTTAGAGTGTACGCTTACGACACGTAAAGAGAAAGAAAGATTTGGCAGTTTGGGATGTGGTTAGGCAAGTATGGACTATACCAGAGGGGGAATTTGTGTTCTGGTCAGGAAATAGTTCGAGACTATTACCTCTCAAGGTGGAGCTGTATCTCAACGGGACTTATTAAATGTAGCTAGCTGTACTAGTATGTGAATATCTGATTTGCCGGTGCCGGTTCGTTACGTATGTTGTACATAGATATGCATGTTGATGTCGATGTTGATTTTGTGTTGATGACGTTGTTTTTTGGATTATACGTCTTCTTGATGTTATCTTGTGTTGGGTATGCTGATTTGCAGGATATATGAATGATTGACAGTCCCCTCTTTTCCCCAGAACTGAAGCTCGCAGTTTACGCCCACACTTGATCCGGAGTAACGAGGATATCTCTCCCATTAGCACGAACATATTTTCCAGTCTGAGGATTAAGTGAGCTTAGCGAAAAACGTGTTAAACGCAAAAGCTCACCGTGTCTTTTGGCATGGATTTTCGCATATCTATCGTGAGTGAGCTTTGATTACCAGCGATATACGAGTGTTTGGTAGCTCACCAAACCCATCTAATTCGTCCCTTGATGATCCTTCTCCTTCCATACCGTGATAATAACTGTGGAAAGACAGATATTAGCTCTTAGCTCCTCGCTCTGATAGTCCTCCTTAAACCTTTCCTCCGTGTGACAATGTAAGCCAGAGATCCTTCTTAAACAAACAAAGGTAGAGAGAAGGTAATGATGGAAGTAAACGGAGAAAGAGGCAAGAATAGAGAGAAAGCAAGGGTACAGAGAGAAAGAGAGAAAGAGAGAAAGAGAGAAAGAGAGAAAGAGAGAAAGAGAGAAAGAGAGAAAGAAAGAAACTGTGCTCACTCTACAACCCTTCGATAAACGCTATAACCCAATTTCTCATACATTTCAATCGCACGAGTATTATTACATCTAACGAAAAGATCGACAAACCAAGCATCAACTCCTTCGGGAGAAGAAAGACGTTCTAGGATGGTCATTAATGTTCGGGCCAGTCCTAGAGAGCGAAAAGTCGGGATTATGGATAGAGCAGTCAAGTGTCCGTGATGCTGTGTATCTGGAGGTGGAGGTTCGTGTTTTGATATCACTAGAATGTCAGTCAGCATGATTCTGGGGGCGAGCGAAAGATAAGACGAAGCAATAAGGAAAGAAAAGGGGATGGGGAAATAGGCCAAGTGAAGAGTAGAAAGGGAAAACAACGTACTGTATGCTTTGATATCATCGTGTGTATCTGTGACGGTCACGCAGAAATCGGGCCATTGAGCCGCATAAGAAGCATAATAACCAGTATGATACTACCCCGCCCCAAAATATCAGCATGAAAGAACGATTGCTTGCCGTGTAAAGCGGGTTGGAAAGAAAGGGTTCTGAGGTAAATGAAAGACTCACTGTCGCTGTCCAAGCGTCGGCGTTGACAGCGTTGAACTTTAGGACGTCTGTAGGGTCAAAAGGCCGGATTATAGACATGTCTGTCCTGGTTCTGTTCACAAGAGACTCTTATAATTCACGACAAGGATGTCAAGGACGTCAAGAGTAATCAGCTCAATGATAAGTGATAGGCACGCACAACAATTAGAAGCCTACAAAGATCCAGGGTGCCTAAATTCCTTTCTCGAAATGTCTACCAGCTCATATCCTTCTCTGAAGGACACTTCAATCAACACCACCATGGCCCGACCAAGTCTCTCACCCATGGCTTCTCTTCGCCTCCTGTCTCGCCCAGGACCATCTCGCCTTCCACTCATGTTGGCGTACCGCTCACAACCACTCAGCACCTCATCACCTCTTCATTCAGGACACAATCGCTGGTCCAAGATCAAGCATAAGAAAGGCGCGGAAGATGCTAAGCGGTCTATGCTATTCTCGAAATACACGCAAGAGATATATCGAGCGATGACACCTCCTGCGAGTCTGGATATAGGTCTGAATCCGAGATTAGCTGCTGCTGTCGACAGGGCTAGAGAAGGAGGAGTGACTAAAGCTGCTATTGAAGCTATCTTTGAGAAGGTTAGTAGAGATATCTACCTATCTCCTTATTGGGAGAGGGTTTGCGTCATATGATGGAGTTTGAGCCTATATTTACTTTCTTAATTAGGCGAGGAAAGCGGCAGATGGTAGTGGACAACCTGTCATTCATGAAGCTATGGGACCAGGAGGAAAAGAAGCTATGATCATGTGAGCTTGCAGTATCGAGGATTACGCATTCTAAAGCTCACTCGTGACCCTTGTTCAGAGAAACAATAACAGACGCTCCTCAAAAGACACTACAGCGTCTTAAAGAGATCTTGTTCAAATATTCGTACGTCATCTTGCTGTTCATTATTGATTTCTGCGTTCGAAGGAACTGAATATGGATGTATAGATGTCGATTTACACCTGTTGCATACCTTTTCGACAAAAAGGGTCTCATCGTAGTCACTCCGACTTCTGACGAAGGCTCATTTGATGAGTTGTTTGAAGTTGCTGTTGAAGGTGGTGCAGAGGATGTACAAGAGATTGAAGGTGATTCTGGCCCTGTATGGGAGGTTAGTTGAGCTCCTACTAGTCATCCCTTCGGTCGATATTACCTGGGAGAGTCAACCATACTAATGTTTTCATAGGTGTTTACCGAACCCACACAACTACACGCCATGCACACCCTACTGTCCTCCCCGCCACATTCATCGCGCTATACAATCCAGTCATCAGAACTCGCCTATATCCCTCAGAATCCAGTGGATGAGGACGAATTGAGTGAAAAGCAAAATGCGGGGCTATCAAAGGTCATTGATGGGCTCGAGGCGGACGCGGATGTCGTGAGGGTATGGACGAATTTGAGCTGAGAGACACTGGGCTTGAGATCCATCGGGTGGCATAGCGGGTAAAAGCTGTGGTGGATAGAGGAAGAGGCAATCATCGGAGCCTGTTTCGCCGACGAAGCAAAGAGCAGGGAGTTGTTTGGTGATCGCTTGATAGAATCAGAGTGAGGGCTGCTGTCACTCTTCAATACAGTAGAGGTATTTGAATAGCATAGCATTGCATTGCATTCACTCATCATTCGCCTATGCCAAGGTATCTGTCTTTATTACCAGGCACAACTCGTTTCCACCGCGTTTCAGTAATCACTACTCTATTAGCTCTCGACGTTTCTTCTGCATTCACAAGCCAATCTGATCTGGCGACATGTCTGTGGACTTACTCATAGCCGAAGCATCATCTTCAACTTCCCAGCTTAGCCATCCTACCCATTCGACAGTCCTGGAACATATCACTACTCTACTCCAATCGCACCTCGCTCAATACTCGCCAAGTTCACTCCCATATCTCCACCCTTATGCTCCAAGATCATCTCAAAGCGTGACTCGTCCTGTGCTCAGTGCGCAGGAGCAGGCAGATATCTTACAGAGGTTGAAAGATGGGATTGAAGAGACGCGCAATGTACTTGCCAAGGTACAGAGGACTGAGGAAAGGGAGCGAGTACGGATGCTTAGGTCTTTGCGAGAAGTGTATGTTATGTTATCTCTTCTCACGACCTTGCTCCCATTCTGGTTTTAGATGGAAGGCTGACAGGTTCAGAACTGGTCATCAATCTTCGTTGCTACCTCTGAGCACCTCCTTAGCTTCATTGACGACTCCCACATCAACATCCTCTTCTTCAACTATCACCACCCCCCCACTGATACCTTCCGTTCGTATCCTATTAAGCCCAGTCAACCTCCTAACTACTCTTGCGAAATCACAAGGCATCGAGACCTACCTCGAAGATTCTCAATTCGGTCTACTAAAGACCTCACTAGCCATTGCCGGCAATCGTTTCGTCGTGGATGTTGATCTTGAGACTGACGCAAGTGAGGGCAGAGAAGATGATGAAGAAGGTGATGATGAGGATCCTAAGACAGGAGGAGCAACAAATGGGGTCGAAGGAAGAGGTAAACTCCGTCTAAGTCGTTTGAGTGCCAATCACGTCAATAAGGATGGTGGGACAGGGAAGAGTACTTGGGTCGAAGAGGTCTTGAGGGATAGATTGGAAAAGTATTTGGCGAGGTGGAATAGTGAGGCAAGTAAAGGCAGGGAAAGGCAATTGGAAGCGATGGTCGTACAGCTCGAGAGGGAGTTTACGGAACTCAAAGAACTTGATCGTCTGGCAGAAGAGCAGGAAGGACAAGGTAAAGAATGGTTTAAGGATTTAGAGGAATTGGTCAGTTGGCTAAAGACTGCGTAAGTACATATACCGGACATGTCTGAGTAGCTTGATGGGGCTAATCTGCGAAACATAGTCCAGGAGTTGTCCTGTCAGAATGTAGTATCTATCCGACTTTGCAGCTTTTGGATGATACATCACGGGCAAATTCGCAATTCCGTATACGTCCAGCCCGACAAGGTGAAGAGGTGCCAGCGCCTTTTGCACAAGCTTCCGAATCCCTCTGGCTAGTAGGTGAATGGGTCGTGGAGACTGTCGATCAGAGCGAACTGGTCGTTCGTCGGAATTGGCTTGATCTCAGCAATGCGTCAACAGATGAACCTGGGTCGGAAAGGTGGAATGCAATGATCAAGATCGAACAGCTCTTGGTACGTTCGTCTCAGTATCATTCACATCTTCGGTACTTCAGCTCATTGATCGTATAGTACCATCAGTCAACATCGGGTACCGCCTCGTTCCCATATACGACTGACTTTGTGTACCGTCCGCTATTGAAGAAAGGGGAGCAAGAAGGTCTAGAGCAGAGGTGGTCAATCGCTCAACCTGGTCCAGAAGGTTTCATTGTTGGGCGTATCGGACTCCCATCTAGCAAGGAAGGGATTATCAGGACATTTCAAGTTCGTATGATCTGACACGTGCTGCTGGAATGCTGATATACCTTGCGCAGGCACTTCGGAAGCAGGTCGTGCTGAATGAATTGTTCTCAAGTGTCTTCCATCACGACGCGCTGGATCATGCGGACAGCGACGATGAATCCGATATAGACATGGAAGATATCCTATCTGGTACGCCTTACGTTCGAATCTCTCAAGTCTTGTGATTGACAGTTACCCATAGCGCCTCGTGCTATCCCATTGACTGTCAGTCTCTCCCCGTCGGCAATCCACGCGTCTTTCCCACTGCCTTCAACAGAGTCCTCCACGTCAGCAAGTACTATCAATCTTCGTATCAGTGCCAGAAATGAACCCCCGGGGTACGTCCAGGTAGAGGTCCTGGACGCGGACACGACAGTCGGGGGTGGGCAAGTGGCGAATGGTGGTGGAAGGGACCTTGTGGAGATTGTCCGGTCGAATTTAGCATCTTTTCAAGCTACAAGTTAGAGTATAAGTCTAAAGAGACGTATTCTCCTGCTCTCAGATGTATACACATAACATTGCCCATCTTCTTTCCAAGCCTTCAAGATCTGTACAGCATGCTTCCCTTGAAAGAAGAACGGAATCAAAAAGTTGCATGTTTTCGTGCCTGGCGGCGAGGAGCGATGGTTAAAGATTTCCACCAAAAGTTGGCGACTTGCCCTTGTTGAATCTTTTGCCTTTGCACACTCATCTCCCATTATAAAATCATGTCGACAGCTACAGAAGTCCGGCTTTTGACACTATTGAACGTCAGCGCAGTGAAGAGACCTCGTGATTTAGATGCACCAGGTGGACATCGTTCTCCGTCTATTCAAGCCTCTCCTATACAATCCGGTCTGAAGGGTCTACCAAATGGGAATGGAGAAGAGAAGGTGGATGGACCATCGGTAAAACGAAGAAAGAGTGTTGTGTTTGGTGGGATTGTAGGACCTAGTGGGAGTGGGGTAGGAAAGAAGGGGAAGGGGAAAGGGAAAGGAAAACAGGTGAATCCAGAGGATGTGCCCGTCCAATCGAATGGTCATGGTCATGGAGTTACAAAACCCGTCGAGGTGGAGCCAGAGTTAGATGAAGAGATTGATAGTGATGATGATGATGCTGGTCCTTCTTCTACTGGTATGTCACCGATAACAATCTTCTTGTTATTTTTCGAGAGAGAAGTTTAGGGCTGAACTCAGAAAAAGGTAATGATGACCTGTTTAATATCCATTTCGGACCTGAACCACCGTTATTGACAAGTGAGAATATCTCTGCTGCGGATGAAAATCACTGGGACGTAGAGAGGACCGTCTTGAAAGGGTTTGGAAGGGTCGTTGAGGCTAGGCCAGGAAAGGGAAGCTCGCTTGTAGAGGACGTAAAGACTAGAGTGAGTCTATCTCCGCTGGTGCCCTCTACACTCTTCTACACTGGTGTCCTGCTCGTGTTCTTGTGAACTGCTCCGTAGTAGTGCATCGTTCTCTGTCCTACATCGGTGCTTTCTCCTCTCTTACGCTACGGCTGACACATGAAATAGCTGTCTCCGGCCTTGCTCGCATCCATGAAGATGGCATCGACATCGGCTTTGGTTTCGACCGCCTTGTCTCACCTAGGGACATACAAGGATTTCTACCTCCATTCGCTCGATGGTGAAGCAGACGGCTCAGAAAAGACCATATACGGGGAGCAGAAAGAAGCCATACGTCAAGCTGTTGTAGCTCATGCCTTGAACCACGTCTTGAAGTGAGCATAGCGCCGATAGGTAAAGGTGGGTAACGCTAATTCCTACAGGACACGAAGAAAGATCATTCGGAACAACGAGAAACTCGCCCATGCCTCTTCATTGAACCCTGAATCTGTACCAGATCCACCTCGAGACCAATCATTTACACGGCCAAAGGTCCTCATCATACTCCCACTCCGCTCCCTCGCACTGCGTTACCTCACCCTACACTTGTTCCCTCTTGCCCCAGCCGGCACACAGATTGAGAATCTCCGTCCTTTTACCTCCTCATTCTCCATTCCAGCCGACACCGAAGACCCTCTTGCCTCATCATCAGCAGCATCCAATTTCGCGATTGACCACCTTGCCAATTTCCGAGGCAACTCGGATGACAACTTCCGTTTCGGGATCAAGATCACTCGCAAGGCTTGGAGAGTCGTTATGATGCCTGCGAATGAGGCCAAACTGATGGAGTGCGACATACTGGTCGCGAGTCCCCTGGCAGTCAAGATGTTGGCCGAGAAGGAGGGCAGCACGGATCTACTGAGCTCGATTGAGATTTGCGTGGCGGATGGCGTGGACGTAATGCAGATGCAAAACTGGGAGCATACGCAGGTGAGTCGCGATTAAATCCGATTTGGACACACGTTAGCTGCAGAGGCCTGACGCCAGCAGTTTATCTTCCAAAATCTCAACAAGATCCCTGACAGTCCACATGGTTGTGACTTCTCCAGAGTCAAGCCGTGGTACCTGGAATCTCAGTGCGTTGGCACATTATTCCTAACCAGCTTTCACTGACTCTCGCAACAGAGCTCGTTATTTGCGTCAGACAATCTTGCTATCTCGATACGATACACCTGAAACGCGTGCACTATTCAGTCGTCATTGCCACAATCTGCAGGGAAAGGTACGGAGCGACCGTAGCGACTTTGCTGGTGTGCTTGGTCGAGTCCGTCCGGGAGTGAAGCAGATCTTTGAGAGAGTTGACCTTGAGGGTGGGAAGGGTACTAGTGGGGATGCCGCTATTGATGAGGTCGATCAGAGGTTGGAATGGTTCACCAAAAAGGTAAATCTGACGATCTTGGTGGTCCCGGAGACGCTGACAGTTTCCAGACCATTCCTGCACTTCTTCGCTCAGCCGTGTCTAGGCAGAATACCATCATTATCATACCATCGTATTTCGACTTTGTCAGGGTAACAAATCACCTTCGCAAGGCAGATGAAGTCTCCTTTGCTGCCATTTCAGAGTGAGTTCCCGATCCCGATTTCCGCTCTCTCAACCTCTAAGTTCCAGCAAATACTGATCGTGTTTCACAGATACTCATCAAACTCCGAGATCAGCAAAGCCCGTACACTATTCTTCAAGGGGAAGAAATCGTTCCTGATCGTCACGGAACGTTTCCACTTTTACCGTCGATATCGACTCCGAGGCGCCAAGACGATTGTATTTTACGCGCTACCAGATCACGCACAATTTTACGCCGAATTCTTACATACGCCCTTTTTGCCCCCGCAGAATAAAACTGGGGAAGAGGTCGAGGTGGATGAAGGAGAGATATCCAGTAGAGTACTCTTCTCACGGTTTGATGTTTTGAAGTTGGAGAGAGTTGTGGGCAGTGCAGATGCAAGGAGGATGCTGGGGAGTGGCGAGGGGAGATTTGAATTTATCTGAGCTGGAACAAGGAATTTAGCTTAGTAGTTTAGCCTTCTGCTGAGATGCATTGCATTGGGTGTAAAAGCAGGTCAATTCGGGATGTTCTGCTATTCACGTCGATGTTCGATCACCCACAATCTTGAATTGGAAATCTCTGACCTATTTAACCTGGTTAGACGTATGATGTTACATGATCACTTGAAATAATTTCATTCCTGCACAATATATACAACGACGATCCTATCCCAGGAGAATTGTTGAAATGAATATATACTAATGAAACAGAAATATTCTAGGTACAGTGGCAAATTCACAAATCTTCCCCAACAATTGTAGACATTGACCTTCCCTATCAGCTATAAACATTGGCAACTTCCCTCATATGACAATCAATCAGATATCTGAACCATGCGCATTTGTAAGCTCTTTAGGATTCAATTCAATTCGACATTCTCCGGGTAAGCTTTCCAATAGACGATCTCTTGCCATTCTGAGATTCACCGTTCTCCGATACAGACTCGCCGGCCGGGCTGGTTTCACCGGTCTTGTCTGAGATGTTGAGAAAAGGGTATCTAGAACAACCTCTCATCAGCAAAACGGAAGAATTCGAGCCCATAACGCACCCGTGCTTCAAGTCGTGTATATCATTCCTGGTCAGCCCACGAACAGTTTCAGGTATCTCTGTTTCTGCAGTTGTGTCGTTTGAGGCAGATGCGGTTGTGTCATGCTCTGTTGAGCCGGTGTTTGTAAGAGACCGAGGTCCTTCTACTTCTCTTTCTGGCCATGGGTCTTGATACCCAGTCGCCGGACCTGCAAATGTGCTGTCAATCCAAGTTTCGCTTGAATCATAAACAGGTGCTGGCTGTCGATAGAATGCGCCTGGTGCCACCGGCTCTGCTTCCGTGGAATGCGTAGGATGGCGAGAGTATCGTGCTCTCTGTGCTTGGCATGTGGCTTGATGACCAACCATGGGACCTGTATGATTCCACTGTGCATCAAAGCTTTGAGGATGATTAGTCCCCATGACATAGTGCTCTTCATAGAATGCTATCGACGATTCTCCCCCACTGGTTGTAGACTGGTGAAAGTATGTTACATCCCCTACTTGTGGTGTGTCTCGATGAAACGCCACCGTAGATGTGCTGTGACTCGAAGGTTCAAATGATGATCGAGGAGTACCAGGCTCTGGCTGGGGATTGAATGCCGCCATCGACGGTTCTCCCACGCCGGGAATCCAATGCGTTGCGGAGCCTCGAGAACCGGTGTGAGACTGTTGTGAGGATCTGGGGCGAAGGCTGAGAGGATTGCTTGTTTGAGTAAGTGTCCTGCCAGTCCTCGTTATTCGCCCCTCTCCTCTCGCCTGTGTGGGGATTCGTGACACGCTTGCCACCCCCTCGATGCGACCATCAGATAGCAATTGTTGGTAGTATATCAGGTTCCCCAATGCCGCCTTCACCATGTGTATGTTGTCCTGGACAATCCTGTCAGATAATCTGTATCTCCTGTCGGAAGAATTTGGTATAGTCGCTGAGATGCGTGCGTCCAGATTTTCCCAGAGTGCTCTTCCATTTTCGTCCTCGAGATCTTTTCCACTCTTGAACGTGCTCCACAATCCTTCGAATTCACTGACGAGGTTCTCATGATGGGATGTGGGATCGATCGACATCTGGAATAGGTGAGTGAGTGGAAGGTAACAGACGACGGTGAAAGTGTAAAGTCAAGTGCGAAACGTGAAGCGAGGTTCGAAAGGTGAAGTAAAGTGCGAACTTTGAAGTGGAATGAGCGAGTGTGGAGTGAGGTTAGACGGAGTAGCTACCAGAATCGTAGGGGAAGTAGGGCATTTTATAGACAAGACACTACCCGAAGTCCGCAAAGAGAGACTAGGTCAGACGGAGAAGAGGTTCGAAAGGATCTTCGTTCTTGCTTTGTCCCATGACCTGTTCAGACTGTGGGAGTTCTCGTGGATCCTTACTCCAGACTCTCCCTTGTTCAGCCAGGAATTGCGCGAAATCGCTTGACGCAGCACTGCTTTCGCTTAGACTGCCTTCGAGGAGCAGTAAGGAGGTGCTATAGCTCTGACTCTGACCTCGATCCTTTAATAGCTTTCCATATCATTATTCAGTAGACATGACAGATACAGCCCAGGAAGGATCGATTATGCACTTGAACATGGTGCTGCTATACCGTACGATCAGCCAAATAGCCCGGTAAGTGAAATATGCAAAGTCCGCAACTAAATCAATTCGGGAACAACTTCGTCATATCCTAACGAGTTCAGTTTGTCCGAAGGCCACAGAGGAGGTGTAATGAAACGGCAGCTATTCAGAGCTTAGAATAGTCGTCTCGATGGTCCGGGCTTGAGCCTTCCTGACTCACAACGGCCAACGGAGAAATTCAGGTCAACTATTCTCATTTACTACATGGAACGCAGAGCTCCACATCTCTTGCTGTGTCTGATGACAGGAGGGTCGACATTCCCCTTGTATCAGTCTCTCCTGTTCTCGCAAGCTAAACGGACGCTCTCGGCCAGTCTTTCACCTAATCCTCACTTCTGTGGCCGCTCGCCTCAGGGAACGACGCTAGGTATGTGGTGAAGAGGTCAGAAAGGGTCAGATTGGTCATATCCCGCTCGTCAGACTTGCGTACAGGTGGTAGCTGTTTCGGAACATGTCAATGGCTATGAATTGCTCAGAGTCAGAGCGAACAGGTCGCCTCCGCGGCGGAGTTTAACTAGAAATCCACATCATGTTATGGATACCGGTAAATCGCGGCAAACCCCTTGACAGCTCCGGGCCCGGCCCGGTCGACCGTCCAATACCGACCATTAAATGTGAATGTATTCATGGAGTATAAGCAAATCCATCCATATATCTCTCTTGATCATACACCGTCAAGAGGCGTTCCACAGCATTTCTAACATCTCTCGTACAAATCAGGTGACCTACCATGTCAGCTAGTAACCCAGCCAACCTCGGTGCATCGACGCTCGACACCGATCTCGCCGACCGCAAAGCAGCTTACCTTCCCCCATCGGAACTAGCGGTCAAATACGCCAAAGGCCTGCAAGCTCACACGCCACCCACTCCCCATACAAGCGCTACATATGCTGCTGGTGCTGCCAACCCCCACTTGATCAAGAAGATCGAGAGCTTCTACGTCAGGCCTCGATGGTTGTTCGTTCGTGTGAGTGTTGTGTGTGCTCGATCAGACGAAGCTTCAGAAGCTGACGTAGAGCTTAGATCGAGACGGAAGGCGGAGTGGTTGGATGGGGTGAAGGCACGCTCGAAGGACACACTGAAGCTGTCGAGGGGAGCTTGAAGGATATCTCAAGAAGGTAAGTTGGGTCGACATGCAAGCCCAGAGTCCTAGATACTGATGCTTCTCGCCGAAGATTGATCGGTTGGGACGCTATGAACATCGAAGATGTGAGTCATATTAAAGTGTTCTGGATACAATGACTGATGAAGGGCAGATCTACTCGTATCTCCACCGTCATAGGTTCTACCGTGCCGGCGAGGTTCTCATGTCCGCCATGTCCGGGTATGTCACTCCCTCTTTTTCGTATCCAATACCAAGCTACAGCTGATTGTGTGGCAGTATTGATATTGCGCTCTGGGATATCAAGGGCAAAGTCTTTGGCGTACCTGTCTGGCAACTCCTTGGCGGAAAGGTCCGCGAGTCGGCACCAGTATACGGCTGGATCGGCGGTGATCGTCCGTCGGATGTCTTGGAACAAGCAAAAGCGCGCAAGGCACAAGGTTTCACCCGTGTCAAGATGAATGTGAGTCCTGTTAGCACTGCATTCACCACAGAAGTTGGCTAATAGTATGCATAGGGTACTGAATCATTGGGATGGCTCGACTCGCCTCATGCGCTTGATGAGACTGTCAAGCGTTTGGCTGAGGTGAAATCTGTCGGTCTTGATGCTGGTTTGTAAGTCTGACTAAGCTCCCAAAGGTTCAAGAAGGGTAAAGCTGATGGGGTGAAATAGGGATTTCCACGGTCGTGTCCATAAACCCATGGCCAAACAGCTCGCCAAGCTGTTAGAGCCCCACCGTCCACTGTTCATCGAGGAACCACTGTTGCCCGGCTACGTCAAGGAGATGAAGGACCTGTACAACCAGACTAGCATCCCCATCGCTGTAAGCGCCTGAATTCACACGCACCCTAAATGGGGCTAATAATTGATAGCTCGGAGAAAGACTCTTCACTCGAGAACAGTTCAAGCCTTACTTTGTAAGTCTATCTCCGAGATCCGCTTCAAGATCCGAAGGAATCTCTCCCTCTGACGAGATGTAGGAGCTCGGATGCATTGATATCGCTCAACCGGATATCGCTCATTCTGGAGGTATCAGCGAGACCAAGAAGATCGCTACCATGGCTGAGTGAGTTGTTCTCTGTAATGGTGCGCAAACAGCGCTGATACCTATATAGGGCATACGATATCGCGATTGCTCCTCACTGCCCTCTCGGTAAATATGATGAGACTACTTTATTGATCCATTTTGCTAACTCGCATACTCAGGACCCTTGGCATTTGCTGCAAGTCTGCAGATTGGGTTCTGTACTCCAAACTTTGTTGTGTGCGAGATGAGTTGGAAAGTGAGTTGGCAGCTCCGCTCACACTACCCCCACCTTCCTTTCCCTTCTAAGCCTAAGCCCGCCTCCCCGACTTGACGATTGATCTGGAGCTGATGATCATTACAGATGCACTACAACACCGGTGGATTCGACCTATTCACTTACATGTCCAACCCAGAAGTCTTCACCGTCAGAGAAGGCTCTATCTCACTTCTCACTGGACCTGGTCTTGGTGTCGAATTGAACGAAGAATTGATCAGAAGCGAGGCTGCGCTAGTTATCAAAGAGGGTATTGAGCCATGGCAAAACCCACTGTTCCGAGGACCTGACGGTTCCGTACGTGAATGGTAGTACCTTTATTCATTGCTACATAGAAATATGCACAATCATATGATTTCATAGCGAAAGTCCATAACTTGCTTCACGTGTAACGCATAGTTCGTTATACTAGTTATACTTGCTTCGACAACATGCCAAATCGGATTTTAATAAAGGCCCGGCTTCCACAGGCAGTTCGTGGACTCCGTCAATAAAGGACCTGTACCGAGGGCGACTAGTTGTATTTCGAAGATCTTGCCTGAATAACCCCGACTTCCGTCCCAAAAGGCAGATCATCTGTGCAAGACCTTGACTTCATTCTTAAGAGGCATAGAGCACTTCATCAAAAAGGACACATTTTCCACCCCCCTTCCTCGGAAAATTGCCACCAAACCCAGGCATCCGTTTCATATTTCCCCGCACAAGGCATGCAATGGTCATGAGTCCCATGAATGCTCGTCCGGATCGTCGTTCTGCAATGTGTTCTGGCTGTTATACGACTGAATGCTGCACAGCATCGTCCCCAGGTCATTTATCTACTCTGCGGCGCATTCGGGGAAAAAGGCCTTGTGTTTCGGCTCGGCGAGTTACCGGTAGATTACCCGGGCCGAAGATTGCTGTATCGGTGATGAGTTTCGTGACAAGAGAGTAACTCTAAGGTGAGGAAGCATCTTTAAGAGAACAAAGACCAAAGTAGCGGATCAGAAGCGGACTCTCTCTACCATATTGAGCGACCAGAGGCAACACATACAGCGTTGATCAAATAAAGAGACAACATATACTCGTATGACCATTGAACAACAGGAAGAGACGAAATGATCAACTCGGCTGATAAGCTTACGATGAATACCAAGCCGTTCAATAAGGATTTCTTATGGGGGTTCGCTACTGCCGCGGCTCAAATTGAGGGAGGGAGTGAAGAGCAGGATAAGGCTAGTGGAAAGGGATATTCAGTGAGGTCTCTTCTTCCACCGGTACCCCTTGCTCCATGACTGTACGGGGTGCAGAGTGGCAGTGGCGCTCGTGATACTCAAGCTGACATGGGATAGATTTGGGATAAGTTTTCAGAACAACCAGGAAAGATCAGAGATGGGTCTAGCTCGTACAGAACCTGCAACCACTACGAGCTCTACAAGCAAGATATCGCAAGTAAGTAGCAGTCTGATTGTCTACCCTACCCACTTGCAGGTACGGTGAGCTGACTGCGATGGTGGTCTTTAGTGATGGCATCACTCGGGGTATCGGCGTACAGATTCTCAATATCATGGCCACGTTTGATTCCTTGTGGTGAACGCGGAGGAGCCATCAATGAGAAGGGTGTACAGTTCTACTCGGACGTGATTGATGAGTGTCTCAAATATGGAATTACCCCTTTTGCTGTAAGCCGTCACTCCGAGCACAGGTGCTCTGCTGAGACTACAAGCTGACACAGTGTAGACCCTATATCAGTAAGCTTGATCACTTTGGAAAACCCCTCTTCTCCTGCATACTGAGCTCCTGGGGCTTCAATCAAGTCTTCAACTCAACTGACGGTCGCAGCTGGGACCTCCCTCAGGCGCTGCAGGACAAATACAACGGCTGGGCAGATCGCCGAATCATCGATGACTACCTTTACTACGCTGACCTCTGTTTCTCGCGGTTCGGCTCAAGAGTTCAACACTGGTTGACCTTCAATGAACCATGGTGCATCTGTGTGCTCGGTCATGGCATCGGTCAATTCGCTCCGTAAGTCTTTTTTCACCATTCCCACTAGACACTTGAGGCGCAGAAACTGACAGAGGGAATCTAGGGGGATCACATCTGATACAATACCTTGGATCGTTGGCCATAATATTATCCTTTCGCATGCACATGTTGTGGAGCTGTATCGGAGCAAATATAAAGTCGAGCAAGGAGGAATGATTGGGATCACGTTGAATGGCGATTGGGCCGAATCGTATGACTCCTCACCAGAGAGTGAGTCCTGTCTAAAGGAACGGTCAGAACACTGATCGCTAATGCACCTCAGACGTCGCGGCGACACAGGCAAAGATGGACGTTGCTGTCGGATGGTTTGCTGATCCAATATATCTGGGAGATTACCCTCCATTCATGAAGAGCATGTTGGGTAAACGGTTACCTAGCTTCACGCAGAAGGAGCTCAAGCTTGTCAGGGGATCATCAGACGTGAGTTACGAGCCGCCGTCAGTCCAACGTGCTGACAAGATCAGTTCTATGGAATGAATGTGAGCACCAGCCGCTTGCTCAGCTTTAAACTAAGCCTTCTAGACATATACTACAAACACAATCAAAGCAGGCGCGGATGATGAGTTCAACGGCAATGCGCATCTGTGTTTCGATACACCAAACGGCAGTGTGATCGGCGCCGAGTGTGAATTCGTTCAATTGTCTATATTCACCGCGAATCGTGCTGATGGATTTAGCTGCACTGGGGTGGCTCAGAGATGTACCTTGGGGTCTTCGGAAACTGCTCAATTACTTGTTCGACCGGTACAAGACCCCTATTTATATGACTGAATGTGTGAGTTAGGCGGGATAGTACCCTTGCATGGGGTTTCCCGTGCTGATGCTTGGCGTGTTTCAGGGTTACGCGGTCAAAGGCGAACATCACCTCACCAAAGACAAGGCGTGAGTGTTTCAATGCGGACACGACATCTTTGCCATTGCTAATGAGAATCCCCGTTCAGCCTGCACGATATAGAGCGCGTTACTTATTACGACGGGTATCTCTCATCGTTGAAAGCGGCCGTCGTTGAGGACGGGGTAGATGTCCGCAGCTTCTTTGGCTGGTCGTGAGTTTCTATTATTTCTTCTGATTAGTCATGCACGGAGTAAACCGTCCCCGCAGATTCATGGACAACTTTGAGTGGAATTCAGGTTTAGTCCCACGATTCGGATCCGTGCATGTCGACTACGAGACGTTTCAACGGACGCCGAAAGACTCGGCCATGTTTTTTTCAGAAGTGAGTCATCATGACAAGTCCCGAGCTGCGAGATGCTAATGGAATAATCATAACAGTGGTTTAAATCAAATGTTGCTTCCGCGTGAGACTTACTCTTTGGTCCAGACTTTTGGCAGAAAAAATACGTCCGGCGGGTTCAGTGCCCGAGCATATGCAAGACTATTATGTACTTGGCACCTGTATCACCTGTATGCAAAGGGATGTAGAGGTCATGCCGCCGGGCAAGAGGCAGACACCGTGAGGAAACACAGGGTCCGGATAGCCGTTTATATTATGAGAGGAGAGACGTCGATATTGATCGCTGCGGCGGCAGGATGATGTTATCTCTGCTGACGAGATTGGGTCTACCCAGCAAGGCATAGACGGAGTGCAATTTTTCCGAACGGGATAGGGAATCAAACAAGAGAACAGTAGGGTTATATCGGGCGCCGGTGGATGGGACAAGGTTTTTCACGAAGTACGGGAGAAAACGACGGAAGCGGCATCCGCCTGATGGCGAAGTAAACAAGCCAAGCTCTTCACTTAAAAGTCAATCGTTCATGGGGACTCCATGGTCTCTCTCCGTCTCCGTCTGAAGGGTAATCGCAGGCGGCGCCCGCCAAGCCATGACCGATGGTCAACGTTTGCTTTGAAAGGGCTGTGGCTAGTGTGTGTATGTTCAATGGGCCGACGATACATGTAGTAGTACCAGATTACCTCGAAGCTTGTTTTTTTTTCTCCTTTCTTGATTTCTGTTCTTGCTTTGTCAACATCAAGAAAAAAGAAAACTATTTGATTACTGACGGCTCTCGACGCTCAACTCGACAAACACATCGACAGACGAGAATCTATTCTAATCGGCATGTCCTTTGCGGGCTCCTTTGCTTTGGGGAGTCACGATCGACAGGATCACATGGCCGGAGCATCTCTGCAGCGATACACATCTGCTCGTAACAACCACTGGGACGATGATTCAGACCCCACGCTCGATGGGTCGGAACCGATACACCGTGTTCATACGAGGCAGATAGCAGAGACCGATATCGGTGCTTTGGCTCGTACCCTCACGGGGCAGTCTGGAGGAACAGCCGGCAACTTGTTTGAGTACGAAAAGGATACAGAACTTGACCCGTTTTCGAACAATTTCAATGCTAGGCGATGGACCCAGGCTCTTGCCAATATTGGCAATGAACCTGGATTGAAACGGACAAGTGGAATCAGCTATAAAAATATGAGTGTACATGGTTTTGGATCAGATGCCGGTACGTGGTTCGCCGAGCTGAAAGAGTGACCTATTGAAGATTGGTTGGCTGACGCATTGGGATGTCAGATTACCAGAAGACCGTTGGCAATGTAGCCTTGTCATTTATTGCGTCAGTTCGAGACCTCTTTTCAAACAGGAAGCGCAAGGTGCAGATCTTAAACTCTGTCGACGGTGTGCTTGAGTCAGGAGAAATGCTCGTCGTTCTCGGTCCTCCCGGAAGGTGCGTAAACTCCTTTCTACATACTGAATTCATGTCTAACCCCTGCCTTAGTGGATGTACGACTCTGCTCAAGTCCATTGCCGGCGAGATGAATGGTATCTTTCTGGACGGTGAATCTGAGCTCAACTACCGAGGTATTTATCTTTATTTTTGGTTGACTGTGTGACTTGTCCCGCTCACTTGGTGGTACAGGTATCTCACCTGAGCAAATGTATAAGCAGTTCCGCGGGGAGGCGATCTACACTGCCGAAGTCGATGTTCATTTCCCTAAACTCACCGTCGGCGACACGCTGTCCTTTGCGGCTGAGGCTCGTGCGCCCCGAAACCCTCCTCTCGGCTTGTCCAAGAGAGAGTTTGCGAGGCATATGCGAGATGTCGTCATGTCGGTGTTCGGTATCACACATACCATCAACACTGTGGTAGGCAATGACTTTGTTCGAGGAGTTTCAGGAGGAGAGTGAGTGTTACAGTCCTCGTGCTTGTACAGGATCTTTGATGGAGACTGACGGCATATGAAGGAGGAAACGAGTGACGATCGCCGAAGCCGCATTGTCGGGTGCACCTCTGCAATGTTGGGACAACTCGACACGAGGTCTCGATTCCGCCAACGCTATTGAATTTTGCAAGAATCTTCAATTGACCGCAGAATTCTTCGGCACAACGTCCGTAGTTGCCATTTACCAAGCCCCACAAGCAGCATACGACCTTTTCCACAAGGTGTCTGTTCTGTATGAAGGCGAGCAGATCTTTTTCGGACGAACCACCGAGGCAAAGCAGTTCTTCGTCGATATGGGTTTCGACTGTCCTGAGCAGCAGACTGTACCCGATTTCCTCACGTCGCTCACCTCGCCAACCGAACGTACTCCACGCAAAGGTATGGAGTCGCGTGTTCCGACCACACCGAGGGAGTTTGCGATTGCGTGGAAGAAGAGCCCACAGTATGCTGCCCTGCAAGAGGAAATTGCTGCATTCAACAGCCGCCACGTCCTGAATGGAGAACGATATGAGCAATTTTTGGCTTCGAGGCGGGCTCAGCAGTCCAAGAGAGTGTGAGTAAAGACGGGAATCGGCTAGAGAAAAACATCCGCTGAGAGTCATACATAGCCGACCAAAGTCACCATACACTCTTTCGTACGCTGGTCAAGTAGCATTATGTCTTCGTCGTGGTTTCTGGCGACTCCGAGCCGATCCTAGTTTGACATTGACTCAGCTCTTCGGAAATTTCATTATGGCTCTCATCGTCTCTTCAGTCTTCTACAATCTTCGTGAGTGATTTGACACTATGTTGTCAGAAATGCAATACTCATTCACTGCAGCGCAATCGACATCGAGTTTTTACCAACGTGCTGCATTATTGTTCTTCGCCATCTTACTTAACGCTTTCGGTTCCGCTCTCGAGGTACGTATTTAACTAGTGAATTCACGCAACTTGCTGACAATAGTAGATTCTCACGCTATATTCCCAGCGAAACATCGTGGAGAAGCACGCCCAATATGCTTTGTTTGTTCTCATCTCGTCTCGCGGTTCATATTCACTGACAGGTCGTTTAGCTACCACCCCTCTGCCGAAGCCTTTGCCTCCATGCTCACTGATATGCCTTACAAGATGACCAATGCGATCACCTTCAACATCACCCTCTACTTCATGACCAACCTGCGTCGCGAACCCGGTATGTCACATGGACCTTTGCTATATATACGCTAACCCAATGATGAATAGGACCATTCTTCTTCTTCCTCTTGATCAGTTTCTTCCTGACTCTGACCATGTCGATGATTTTCCGATCGGTTGCCTCACTCTCACGAACCCTCACACAAGCATTGGCCCCAGCTGCGATCCTGATCCTTGGTCTCGTCATCTACACCGGGTTTGCCATTCCAGTCAGCTACATGCACGGTTGGGCAAGATGGATCAATTACCTTGATCCTATTGCCTATGGCTTTGAAGCTCTAATGGTCAACGAGTTCCACAATCGCGACTTCTCGTGCGCGACCTTTGTACCGTCCGGAGGAGTATACGATACCGTCGCTGCTGTAGGACGAGTATGTTCATCTGTGGGAAGCAAGCCAGGTCTCGCCTATGTCAATGGCGACGATTATGTCAATACCGCATATAGCTACTACTTTGTCCACCGCTGGAGGAATTTGGGAATCATCATTGGAATGCTCGTCTTCCAGATGTTTGTCTATCTAGGCGCTACTGGTAAGTTTTCACTCGTTTTGTGCACCAGAGCTTCTTGTCCGCAATCAGAATTATGCTGACTGTTGTTGGATAGAATTGATAACGGCTCAAAAGTCTAAAGGCGAAATTCTCGTATTCCAGCGGGGCCGCATTCCACCTCAGCTCAAAGAAAAGGGCAACGACGACGAGGAGACTCAAGCGCAAGGAGTGGGCAAATCGGATCAAAATGGAAACGCTGCGGATACTAGCATCATCCAGCGTCAGACGGCAATTTTCTCCTGGAAAGATGTAGTCTACGATATCAAGATCAAGGGTGAACCTCGTCGAAGTGAGTACCGACATTTCTGAATTGTCTGTCCGACATCAATCTCCCTCATCTCGGCGACTCTTGGGATCGCACAATCCGTATTCTCCACTATCCGTTGGGTTCTTGTGTTGATTTTCACTTAGTTCTGGATCATGTCGATGGTTGGGTAAAACCCGGCACACTCACAGCTTTGATGGGTGTATCCGGTGCCGGTAAGACAACGCTGCTCGATGTACTCGCAACTCGTGTCACCATGGGTGTGGTTACGGGTGAAATGCTGGTCGACGGCAAACAGCGTGATGTTTCGTTCCAGCGGAAAACGGGTTACGTCCAGCAACAGGATCTACATTTGGCAACCAGTACAGTCCGAGAAGCTCTGCGCTTCAGCGCAATCCTTCGTCAACCGAAGAAGGTTTCACTTTCGGAGAAGATGGCATACGTGGAAGAGGTTCTTAAGCTCTTGGAGATGGACGCATATGCGGATGCTGTCGTTGGTGTCCCCGGTGAAGGTAAGCTTGATGCCTTTCCGATGCTTGGGGAAAGCCCGCTGAATGACCCAGGTCTTAATGTCGAACAACGTAAACGGTTGACTATCGGTGTGGAACTGGTGGCCAAGCCTGAACTTTTGCTTTTCTTAGACGAACCAACTTCTGGTCTCGACTCGCAAACTTCATGGAACATTCTTCAACTGCTGCGAAAACTCACTGAACACGGTCAAGCGATTCTCTGTACGATCCACCAACCCTCTGCAATGCTTTTCGAACAATTCGATCGACTTCTCTTCCTCGCCAAAGGAGGCAAAACTGTCTACTACGGTGAAGTCGGCAAGAACTCTCAAATTCTCATCGATTATTTCGTGCGTACTGGTGCTCCACCTTGTCCAAAGGGCGAGAATCCTGCAGAATGGATGTTATCAGCGATCGGCGCCGCACCCGGTACCCACACCGACGTGGATTGGCATCAAGCTTGGCTCGACTCGCCTGAGCGTCAAGTCGTCCGTGACGAGTTGGAGCGTATCAAGGTCGAGCGACCCAAAGAAGTCGGACTGGAACACCATGATAAGTCGTCGGACAAGGCTGCGTTTGCGGAATTTGCTGCACCGCTTTGGGTCCAGTTCATCGCAGTCTTGACCCGACTTTTCCAGCAGTACTGGAGGACCCCGAGTTATATCTGGGCAAAGATTGCGCTTTGTGTTTCTTCGGTGAGTCCATGAGTCAGCCGGGAAGCTCGGAGCTGACAAGACCAGTCTCTGTTCATTGGTTTCAGTTTCTTTAAAGCGGACACGTCGCAGCAGGGTCTTCAGAACCAGCTGTTCTCGGTTTTCATGGTACGTTCGCTCCGCCCTGCACTTAGCCTCTATTTTCGGCGACGCTTACCTCTTCTCAGTTATTCACCATCTTTGGTCAACTCGTCCAGCAAATCATGCCAAACTTTGTCATTCAGCGATCACTCTATGAGGTCCGAGAGCGACCAGCCAAGACTTACTCGTGGAAAATCTTTATCTTGTCAAACATCGTCGTCGAGATCCCATGGTCAATCTTCGTTGCCACTCTTGTCTATTTCTGCTGGTACTATCCGATCGGATACTACGTCAATGCTGAACCGACGAATGAGGTGCATCTTCGCGGAGCTCTCATGTGGTTGTACATTGTCATGTTCTTGCTGTTTACAAGCACGTTTGCGACGATGATCGTGGCTGGTGTCGAAACTGCAGAGACTGCTGGTAATTTCGCCAACTTGCTTTTCTCTCTTTGCTTGATTTTCTGCGGGTTAGTGTCCTTGAACCATTCCTTTCGACGTCTGTCAATATGAGCTGATATGATATACAGTGTTCTTGTGAACCCCGAGACGCTTCCAGGATTTTGGGTGTTCATGTATCGCGTCTCGCCCTTCACGTATCTGGTCGAAGGTATGCTCAGCGCGGCAGTAGCAAATACGAAAGTCATCTGCTCTACTGCGGAATACTTGCATTTCGAGCCTCAGAACGGTCAGACCTGCGACGCATATATCAACACGTACCAAACGGCCAATGGAGGATACATGTTAAACCCAAACGCTACTTCGGACTGCCAGTTCTGTTCTATTTCCGAAACCAACTCTTTCTTGGCATTGTTTGACATCAAATATGACCATAAGTGAGTAATCCCCGACCCGACAGGGTCCTTGGCTGGTTTATCTTGCTAACACGAGATGTCAGATGGAGAGACTTTGGTCTGCTATGGGTTTACGTCATCTTCAACGTCGCCGCCGCTGTCTTCCTCTACTGGCTTGCCCGAGTCGTGAGTCATTACTTTCTTGCCCTCTGAGCCGCGCAGTTTGCTAATCAGCTCCTTAGCCCAAGAACACTGGTAAGGAGAAAGCAAGCGAGCCAGAGGAGATGAAGCCCTCCGTGTCAAGGGTGTCAAGGGCGGAGAAGCCCACCGAGTCAGAGGAGCCAAAGGCCCTAGCTTCGTCTGTCGAGTCGGAACCTAAGCCTACCGCGCCATCTACGGCGGAGGCTCCACAATAGATCTATCTTAGAAAGAAAGACACAACAAGCATTACCATTAATTAATTTACCGCGGCTACCGATCTATGTATATCACTCGCTCGTTAATAATCCCATGATCGTACTGCATTTCAGCAGTGGAGCATATGGTCCAAGGAATAACATTCAGAACCACTCCCGGAGGCAAATTTACAGTCTGCCAAGACGTGGGAAATGCCACAAGGGTTAACTAGAGGAACAAGATATGTATTCCTTGAGGAATCGTTGTCTAGAGTACAAAGAGTTATATGCACGGGCCCATATTTGGGTAAATCTAGGCTAAATCGGCATGGACAAAGGTATTGGAAACCGAGGACGGTAACTTCGTGCAGATACAGGAAGCTTTAGCAGTATACAAACGGTTGTGAATGTTCATCTGCTTTCTTGTAAGTAGAGGTAGGCATGGCAAATGTACATGTGCCAACAAGGTCGTTTCACATAAATCGTAACGGCGTCCAGCACCAATATCGTAGTGTCATTAAGAACCAAACAGCCTCAAGATCAAATACAGCACACAACCAACAAACCGCAAAACAGACAAACCAAGCACAGCATAGAAGATGACAGTCTACGAGCCACAGTATCAGTGATGTACGAGCGCCCTAACTTCACAGTAACGAAATAGAGGATACACATACAAGATAGGGATTAAAGTTGGTGTCGGTAGCGGTTGAGAATCGCTTGCTGATCCAGTTGGTGAATACCGATGATGTGAATAGGAGGATAACGAGCATGTTGATTCCCAAGAAGAAGAGCACGACATTTGTCCTGAAATTCCGGTCCTCTTTAAGCATTATCAGCTTTGATCGACATGAAATGTACTGTATAGAGCTACTTACGGTCGTTACGCTTCGTTTCTGGACTACGCTTTTCGGGCTTCTCTTTTTGAGGGACTCGCAATTCAGATTTCGCTTGTTGCCATAATGCTTCGATATCCTCCTGACGGGTCGGTAAAGCTACTTCCGCCTAGCAGGTGATCGTCAGCGTCTTCTGAACCCCACATCGCATATCGACTCAATGACCCACCATTTCTTTGCCGTCTTTTTCCAACTTTTTGGCCTGCCCAAGATCCTTAGACGCTCCGTTATCACCTTTGGTGCCCCACGATACGTCGTGCAGGTTGCAGAATGCGTAGACAAGCAAGACGTTGACATAGGTAGGCAAGAGGAAGAGATACTGAATGAAAGAGGTGATCATGTGCCAAGGTTCGAAGTATAGGATAGACGAGACAAGGTAAAGGCCATATGTGGCGAGCAGCGAGAGCGCTAGTTGGACAAAGGTATGGTTGTGGAACAATGCAGAGACATCTTCCCAGCCTTTAGTCGTGTGCGGCACAGCTTCATATACGGTGTAACCGGCACAGTAGAGAAGCAATCCTTGACAGACGGCGAACATGACGATACTGAGCCGGTCAGTTCTGTACCTGAACCCGAAAATTGCTACTCACCAGATGGTGTACATCCAGTTTGATCCCTGAGGACGGTTTCCCAGAGAGCACACAATGACAACAAAGCTGAGGTCAGCTGAATCCCAATCTTGGACACTTACATCAGGCCGATGTAGACTTTGTTGAAGATCTGGAATATTTCGTTGCCCGCCCCGCCAAATGGATCCTGCGTACCGGTGATGGAGGCATCGATGAGGAAAAAGAAAGCCAGATAAAATGACGAAATCGACAGAATATTGAAAATCAGGTTGACCAGATCTGAGAAACGAGTTACTACTGTGCTCACATTGGCACAAACTCACTGTAGATGGTAAGAACCATGAGTGCTATCTTGCGAAAGAATCCGTGTCCCGATGTCCAAATTCGCCAGAAGGATAT
Organism: Naematelia encephala; assembly: GCA_002105065.1. Taxonomy (NCBI): domain Eukaryota; kingdom Fungi; phylum Basidiomycota; class Tremellomycetes; order Tremellales; family Naemateliaceae; genus Naematelia; species Naematelia encephala. The sequence continues at coordinate 1,192,969 of MCFC01000001.1, forward strand.
CATAGCGTATGTAGCCGCGAAAATGGATCTTGCATCGTCAGTTGTAAGAACCGAAATCAGGCGATTGTTGTATCTCACCCGTTTAACCAACGCCGACGCTGAGAGATGAACTCGGGGACTCTACTTGGCACATCGGTCCCAGCTTTTGCGCTCTTGACGTATTGAAGTCTCCATCTGGCATTCTTCTTGCACACAATTTCTATGCATCTCAGCTTAACATTCGGCAAGGCGTTACTGAAAGGCTCACCAAAAGCAAGAATGCGGTCCTCTGCCAAGAACTTATTTCGGTCAAAGATACTCGCGGTCGCACCAGGGAGGTTCATCAGCTCGCCATGGAAGTAAGCCGCAAGAGGACCAGTTCCATCTGCATGATTCGCCACCGCTTCATACCGGTAACTAAGATTGTAAGGTCAGACATATGGTGACGCTTTTGGGAAAAAAAAAGATATACTCACGCCGAGAATGCACCAGGCAGCACCGAAATCAATCCGAAGACCGACTCAAAAGGCTTGTCGAGAATGTTGGACATCTTGTACTCAAAGTTCTGCCCAGCGACGAGTGGATTCCACAAAAGCTTGCCAAACTTTCCGGTGTCGGCGAAGATCTCGCCACATGCGCCTCCAACATTAGGATGCTTCTCAAAACACTTGTACAGCTGCACTTTATCAGAGGATGTGTTCATAAGACCAGAGGATCGAGACAGACCAACCTCATAAATGGAAGTACCGCTCGGCTTCGTGCCTACGTCAAGCAGGACACATACGTTGGGTTTGATCACAGGTCCAAATGCGCTACCAGCGTCAAATTACGCCGGTCCAAGCGGAGATCACTCACTTGAAGAACCATCGATGACTGTTGAGTTTCTTCTTGTTTTGTCTAATTACTAGTCAGGCAAGTTCGCGTAGGACCGCTTGACTCACTCCTTCAAACAGAACAAAACTTGAACGGGAACCGATCCAAAGCCGACCTCGCCCGTGTCGCTGACAACGACTTGTGAGCTATACCTTCACCTGGTCAGCAGCTTTCCACGATTAATTATTCCTTTATTTGGCTCACTCAAAGATGTGTGCTTGTGTCTCTTTTCCAGCAACAGTGTCTTTCATTACACCCTAGCGATCGTCAGCCAATTTTGCAACCACATCCGCTATAACCACACACCTCCGCATAGACGCCCATCAGTTGCAGTACCTTCAAGACCCTCGGATCGACCACTTTCCGACCATCTGCAACGATGCAGACTACAATTTTCTTCCAACTCTCCGTGCCCCAGGTTTTGGATCGAGTACGAGTCGTCAGGTGCGCGATATTCTTGATGACTGAATTGAGCGTGCGAAGGAGAAGATCGGATGTCTCGTTATACATTGTCATTACAATCTAGATCATGAGTATCACAAATCACGGCAAATCGTAGAGGCAACGACATACAAATAGCTCGGTCTTTCTCCCGTAAAGGTACTGCCTCAGTGTGAACTTGCTCCTCATAAAGTCATCTGGATCGCACGTCGCTGCCGTATATCGCATACTGTCCATCTCGCCTTGCTCCACTCCCAGACCCAATGTTGATGGGATGACACCTTTTGGAACCGGAACGTCCATGATCAGATTCCCGTCACGAAGCGGAATCTGCTTGACGACACGGCGTTCCAAAAGCTGATTGCGCATCTGATGCCAATGTGAGGATCCACCGAAGCTCGTTACAGGCGTTTGAGGCAAGTTGGTTGGGTAAAGTTGCGGAGAAGGACGTGGAGGATAAGTTTGGTACTGCTGAGACATGGTCGGGAGAGGTACTACTGTTCCCCTATCCCATTCCTTCTGCGGGGTGTTGAGGTTCGCAGTGGAAGTATATGACTTGGTCTCGTCGGGGTAGTCGGTATGATATGATGAAAAGGAAGGACGAGACTGCATCACAGCTGGCTGATAGTAGCTACTAGGAGCCATCTCGTAGCTTGAATCAACCTGAGCATGGTACTGGGGAGAAGGAGTACCGAAATTGGAAGGAGCGCGCTGGGTGGGGTGCTCTTGAGGCGACGGAGCACGATTCACATCGGTGCTACTTTGGGAATAGTACGATTCGGGCTGTGTGTAAGGCGGGTCGACGTAGGATGGAGACGGCGTGAGGTGAGGCGACGACGCAGGCAGGTTGGAATAGGGGTTCGAGCCATTTCGTCTGGGCGTCAAGCGGTCAGTTGGGGGGAAATATGACATGGCGAGGAGATACGAGCTTCGCAGAAATACCAGATCAGAGAGAAGGTTCAGCTGAGAGAGAAAGCTCAATAGTCAAAGGAATGTCAGGTCTTGTGTCGAGTCCAGATGTCAAGTCTTCGTTCGTGGCGGGGCCAGCTGATGGCCTGAATTACCCCTGGACTTGTCTCGTGTCGTCCAGTCTCTTGAGGATGCTGCGATGGATGGCAAAGTACCAGTCCAGCTCTGTACTGTTGATAGTTGATGATGTTGGCTGAAAGAAGGGAAAGAACAACAAAGGAAAGAACAACGGGAAGGAAGGTGACTTTGACCTTTGTGACGCGCTCGGATCGCCAAGGCACGGATGTGAAACGCGAAGGGGGCCATTGAAACACGATTTACTCCCGCCTGTACGCCTGCCCAACGACCATCAAGCGCTTTAGATGAAGAGTTCAAGGAATCAGCAGGGTGTCTGCAGCTCAGGCGAACGCAGGAGACAGTAGATTATAAGCACTCTGCCATATAATACTAAGCAAAAATGATCTCCCAGCTGTACTCGCCCAGCACGTCTAGCCAATCTACCAGCGTTTGACCGTTTTGATTCTTCGCCCATACATCGTGGACTATCTTTCGGGAGCGCGACGTATTAAGGAATGCTAGATCATTTCTGCGCGACATTACTATCAAGAGCTTCAGCAGTAGGGGAAATGGGACGACTCACATGGTACGATCGTACAGTTTGTCCGCTCGAGCACGTTCATCTGCCTCTGCGAGAGCTTGACCTTTAGGTGCTGCACATACTGCGGTTGTGAAGATGACCCAATGCGCCGAGCAGAATCCAGGAAGATTCAGACTTTCCATGGTTTCGAGAAGAGAGAGAGAACGTCGTACGAGAAAACGAATATTGAGAGAGGAAGGAGCCTGACCAAGAACGAAAGAATTTAGTTGTAGGAGACAGGCTATTCTGAATGCCTCGTGGAAGTAGCGGTGAGACACAAGATTTGGTTTGGCTGTAGTATTAGCCAATACCGAATATTACTCACATCGTATCAATGCATCTAATCGTTTCTTTTCCTTTTCCAAATCCTTCTCAAGGCTCTCAGCCCTTCCCAGGAAATCTGCTAGATCCTCATCGGTCCATCCTGATCTGGTGTGTTCTTGCTTCTGACGAATGAGATCCGCGATTTGATGCATGATGCAGAAGGATTGCAGGCTAACACCAGTGAGAGTATGAAGGCCGTCAATAGCAGGTCGAGCATAAGCGAATAAGAGCGAATTGGAGACCATGGGACCTCTGGTGAGGAGCGAAGAGCTCTATTTGATGAGTGATATTCAAAGTGAGTTGACGTACGACAGTGTCATGATATACAAGATTCTCAAAGCTAAGTCTATCAGTTGTGACTCGTCTCTTTCCTGAACTGACAGTTGAAATTGGATATTGGTGAGATCATTTCTCGGAGTGTTTAGTGGGTACAGAACTATGGTCAAGCGGGAGAGCTGGTCGATATAGATGTCAAAGCCCCAAACATCTCCGCGGCATATCTGCGAGATGAGCTGTGCGGTGTGCAGAAACGTACGTACCTTGAATTGGACGAGCATGAGCAGCCCTGCAAACAATGTCAAGAGTTCTTGCTCTTCCATCTTTGCGGGATCACGACCATTCCCAAGTTTCTCCATGATGATCTGTGCTGCCTGCGATCCCAGCCTCTCACTGACTGCTTCATATTTCGGCTGACCTTGATTCACCATATGCCGCCCTGCCCACGCAAGAATGCTGAGATGTAGACCTTGTCCCGCAGGACTACTCATCGCTGCGTTTGCCATGGTCGTGAATGCGTCGAAAGCGTTTGGCGCCTGCTCCCCACTGCAAGATACGAGACTGGATAGGCTTTCTTTATAATGATGCAGCATTGCATTGTGGGATTCGGTATTTGTAAGTGTTGGTGAGGGAGGGGGACTGGCAGCCATGATTTGGATAGATGAGGATGGAACTGGATTAGGTGGGAACAGTATGCTGCTAAGTGCGTCGAACGGGTTCGAAGCTTGAACATCACCCAATGATGGGAGGCAATCTGCAGCCCATAATTGTAGTGTTGCCTGGTAATAATCAGCAACATATTGGGTGCAAGAGTACTCACGTCATCGAGCGGGAACATATTCGAATCACCAAACCCCATATCTTGTTCTGGAAACGTATCCATCACTTGTGTCGACACATTTCCAAGTGCAAGAATAGTGGATGGCCCAGGCATAGATAACGGTTCTGCAGGGCCACGGAATCTGAGATTGGGAGTGAGAGGGAAGCCAATTGTGATTCCACCTTGCTCGGAACCAGTAAGATTCGCCGTGCCATCTACAGCGAACAACGACGATTGATGATTACGATGGGATATGGTTCCCGGAGAAAGATGGTGTTCGTGGCTTGACGATGTCGGCGAAGGTTCGAATGGGTTAGATGGAGAAGCTTGCGAGGAAAATGTGAGTTCGGGTTGACGCCCATGAGCCGGGTCTGAAGCGATGTGTCTTATAGCTGGCCATACACACACCTGACGATTATTATCAGTCAAGATCGAAGATTTGTATGTCACGAACCATTGATAATCTTTTACACGCATGACACTCTGGTCTGCTCATATCGCATAGTTTTCTGCGTTTTCGACAAGTTAGGCAACCAGCCCTCGACCGGGTCACCGGGCGTCGCTTTGGTGCACGCTCATCAGGAGACATCACAAGTGACGACTACTTCTTAGAAAACCGTTCGTTGACGATAAGCATATGGCAAGAAAGGATATACCTCGCGGAACCGATAGACTCTTATCGAAAATTGCCACTTCAGGAGCCGCGGTTCTAGACGGTCTTCGAGAGTCCTGAAATGTTTTCCCAAGAATCAATATGACGAACCTGGAAAGAATCGTTCTCTGACCTCAGCTGTGAAGGTCGCTGAACTGAAAAACACGAAGGGACAGCTTTTCGTGAAAGCGAATCCACTTTATTGGCCATTTCGAGCTTGGAAACAGGCCTATCAATTCGCACAATGCAAATCTCTCGCAGCCCGTCATCCACTTGGGTTCAAAAAGCGGAGGGACTGAGACAATATCTCCATATTCACATACCGTAGTAACCTACATAAATCACAGCAACACCAGCCAGCATACTGTAAACACCGACCAAATTAAATCTATGCAAAATCCTCTAATAGTCTGCGCTATCTCTACCGCGTTGAACATCACATCCAGCTGAATGCCGAATGGCTCAGACCTGCCCAGTAGACTCCTCAGTGTACTCAACAGTATCGACATGTTGGGATGCGAATATGCGGGCTGGGACACCGTCGGCAAAGAGCTTATCCAATTGGGCGGGAGTGCGATCCTTTGTCTCTGGAAGCCGGAAGTATGACCAGATAGCCACGAGGAGACAAAATCCTGCCCAGAAGAAACCGGCCTTGCCTCGCCCTTCATAAATGGATCAGCCTTGAATCTGAATGAGAAGGGAAACTTACAGTTCCAAGCGGTAGCATTGATCTGGTAATTGACCAAAGTGGCCATGAATACGGCTGAGCAAAGGAAGCCCGCCCTGGCGATGACAACGGTTTTAGCTCGCAAACGAGTCGAGGGTATATCTGTGACGATAGTGTAGGTGAGAGGACCCTGGCAAATTTTGAAGATGACGGTGAAAAGGAAGCAGATACCGCCAGTGGCCCACCCAAGCGCTACAGTCGGTTCAGGAACACCTAGACCACCGATGGCCAGGAGAATTATGACGGTCGAGAATAGAGCAAAGACGAACAGCTTCCTTCGCCCAATGTAGCGCATGAACCACCAGGCGATAAAGGTGCAGACGAAACTGATCGCATTATTACCCAAACCGAGATCGAAGGATTGAGTAGCACTGAGCCCAGCCTGTTGGAAAAAGTACGTCGTGCTGCTGGCGATGTCATAACCGTCGAGGTTCTCCGCAGAATATACCATGGCGGCGATTTCTGTGCGGCGAAGATTGGTTCCACGAAAGCATTCCAAATATGAGGTGCTAGCCGAGTAGTGTTTCTCTAGGGCATCGGTATATTGCAACAAGGCCAGGCGATTTTCGATCTGCTCATCCGTTTCATCTGGACCACTGAGTCGTTTTAAAGCGATGCGGGCGCGATCCATCTGTCCTGCACGGATGCACCACGTAGGAGACTCAGGAGCGAACCACACAACTACGGCAAGTGGGGGCAGCCAGATCCATTGAACAGCGAACGCGATCCGGTAGCTAGTAATATTCCATCAGGATATGCAACCGAGCAGTGAACAATGACTCACGAGTTGGTCAAACTACTGTGAAGCAGGCCCCGAAGAAGGCCAGTGGCAATGAAACTGGACATCGAGCTCGATAGGGAGTAAAGAGAAGTAAGGTAGGGTTGCAAGGAAAGTGGAGACACTTCAGCTGCATAGACCTATTCACACATATTAGTGCCAGTATTATTCACGGTGAACTGTTGCTCACATTTGCTAAGGTAAGAAATGGTGCCAAGGGAATACCGATCAAGAATTGAGCCGCGATAAGTACTCCGGCCGATGGCGCAAAGAACTGCATGAAGACGATTGGAACAATGAGGGCAAGCGATCCGAGCATTGTCCACTTGTAACCAAAGCGGTCATTAAGGGAACCCGCAAAGTATAGACCGATAAGCTGACCACATTTGGTGATCTGTTTGAGGACAGTCTGCTGGGTAGCACTGCACAGTCGTCTCGTCAGACCAGCCTAAAAGTTGCAACTAAAGTTGGGAAGCTTACCTGACGTTGTAGGTTCCCTTGGCAGTACGTGTTCCGTATTTCTTTGCAAACGCAGGGAAGCCAAAGAGACTTCCCA